>CAXIVR010000011.1:5997717-7197717 GCA_964035755.1 Teleogryllus oceanicus | reverse complement strand
GTAATAAAATCTATTTTCAAGGATAAATAAGCAATAAATTTTGAATTTTGAAAGGGAGAAAAAAACAAAAAACTCCCATGTAATAAAATCTATTGTCAAAGATAAATAAGCAATAAATTTTGGCTCTTATTACTTCCTGCCGCGACAACATGGAAACGATAATTTGAATAATTGTATTTCCCATTGAATTCTAGAAGACGTGCACAGAAAATGAAGTTACATTTATGTCCAGAAGCAAAACAAGGGGCCATCTCAGCATTTGCTCAATGGATCAGGGAAACTGGACGAAAAACCTGATCGAGATGGGGGTCATTGACCCGGAAGCTGTAGTACAATAGTTGTTACAGGTTGTTTATACTCATTTATACAGTCCAAATGGTAAATAATGCATTATGTATCATTGTTAAAATTAATGTTACTTTTCTTGTTATGCTCAGTATAGTCTCTAATTGTATAGAAACAGTTATGCAGCAGAAACGGTTTCACTTGGGATTTAAACTTTTCTATTGAATTTAATCGTTTAATGTCATCTGGCAAAGTGTTGTAAAATAATGTACATGTATTGTATGTGAATTTTTTGTAATGAGCTGTTGATACTGCCCCCTGATGAATATGATTTCTACGTCGAGTGTTATAGTAATAGACTTCTGCATTTTCTGAAAAAATATTCCCGCCCTTGAGCAAGTCATTTTTTACAAAAACCACTGATTCGTAAATAAAAGACAAGGTAATGGTAAAATTCCTAGATTAATGAAGAGAGGCTTACATGAATCACGTGGGTGGGATTTGGTTATTATTCGTACAATTCGTTTTTGTAATCTAAAAATCTGGGAGCTATAAGATGTATTTCCCCAGAATATTATGCCATATCTGAGGCGGGATGAACATTCCATAAGTATACACAACGAGCAGTATGAAGGCTGACTGAATTTGCAAGAATTCTGAACGCGTAGCATAAAGAACTTAATTGTGTGTTCAATTCATTTAAATGGACGTTCCATTTAAGGTTTGACTGAATTGAGAGACCTAAAAATTTTGTTGCCTTAACATCAGTCAATGGTACACTGTTCATTTTCAATGGAGCACAGAATTGTTTATTTGAAATGGAAAACTGCATTAAAACCGTTTTCTTTTCGTTTACTATTAATTTGTTATTTCGGAACCAATTTGAAACATCTGATATTGTACTATTTACGGTTTCTTTATTGCAAAGGATGTTTGTATCATCCGCAAAGAGAACTGTTCTTCCGTTTTGAATCGTCGAGGGCATATCGTTTACGTAAAGTAGGAACAGAATAGGGCCTAAAATCGATCCTTGAGGAACTCCACATGCAACGGGCAAAGAGTCGGAAAGGTGCGTACGTAATGTTCCATCATTCCAGTAAGGTATTTCAACTCTCTGAGATCGTTTTTAAGGAAAACAACTCTCTGAGATCGTTGGCAATCTGAAAGCGCGTCGTGTTTAGTGAGAAAGGTTTCCATTCGTACGTAAAAAAGTCTCTCTAATACTTTTGAAAAAACTGATAGAAGAGAAATGGGCCGATAATTTTGAATTTCATTTTTGTTGCCTTTTTTGAAAAGCGGCTTAATTTTAGCTGTTTTGAAAATATCTGGAAACGTTCCAGTGCATAAAGATGCATTAAATATGTGAGTTAACGGATGTATAATGGCATACGCACAAGTCTTTAACAAAGAATCCGGGAATTCATCTAAACCGGACGAATATTTATTTTTTAGTTTACCGATTATTTTAAGAATTTCATAGGAACTCGGATGAACTCGGATTTCAAGCTCGCGAGAATCAAGGATTCCATAAAGCCTCTATCTCTTTGGCAGAGATGCGAGGTAATGACGAGACCTCTCTCTTCAGACTCTTCACCTTTTTGCGAGAAAGTGGAATTTGTAGCCTTACATGAGAAAGGTGGATAATGCCAATGGCTTTACTTGAGAGATTTTAAAGTATATATCTGACTCCTTTTATGCCAAATCTTCTTTTTAACATGGGACGCAAACATGTTCCGTTTTTTAAACATTTTAATTTGTCTTTTAAATATTTCAGTCTCGCAACGTCACAGCGCACACTGTTCCTAAAATAAATTGACATCGGCGCCAATGATACTAGGTGTTGACTCGCCCTTAAATCCTAATAATAATAATAATAATAATAATAATAATAATAATAATAATAATAATAATAATAATAACAATAATAATAATAATAATAATAATAATAATAATAATAATAACAATAACAATAATAATACACGACAGTCATTTCGTACATTATTTCATTTTGGTGCAGACTACATTTGTACTTTCTCGCCACCGCATACGGTGAAGGAAGAAAGTTATGTAACGCTGGGGGGAAAACGGCGAATTTTCGGCGGAAGAAACATTTATTGCTGAGCCCTGGTAACGAAAAAACTGATAAATCCATTTACTAAATTAAGAAAAAATCCTCTAACACGTGGTGTAGCCAGAATTCGTTGTCTGGGTCCTTGATAGAGAAAAATCGATTGACCGCAAAACATCTGTCCATCCATCTGCCCGTTTTCAAATTCTCTTAAAAATGGCTTCAAATTTTTTCTTTAACGTTCTTGTAAGAATAGAGAAATTTTTGAAAATTTGGTAGGGATAGTGCTAAATGTACTCTATAAAATGATATAAACGCCATATTGCTCATTCTTTTGTTGTTTTTTTTTAATTACAAAAATGTTATTTTTTTGACTAGTCTCTCAGTCGTTAATATTTAGATTAGTGGGGATTGGTTTCCATTATTGCATTTATGAGTACATGTACTTTAAATAATGTTATATAAAGTTTCTTGAAAACTCAACAGTTTTCTGTTAAATAAGCTCAAAATTCCGCATTGTCAGAAATGTTTGAACGCCATTTTCTCAAAAATTACTCCAAATTTTTCTTCAACCTCTTCCAACTGATAGTGATAATTGCACTCTTTAATATGGCGTAAAGTTCATTTTGATGTATTCTTTTGTTGTTGTTTTTAAATTATATAAATGTAATTATTTTTGAAATATCTATTATTGCATTTATGATAGGAAATTTTTCAAATTACTTCCAATAAAGTTTCTCGAAAACTCAAAAGATTTCTATGAAAAAGAGCTTTAAATTTTGCATTTACAGTAACGCTTTAACGAATTTCCTTAAAAACAATTCCAAATTTTTCAACGAAATTTCTATTTATGACTAGGTTTTGCTTTTCTGTAATATTCTTAAAGAAATATTGAAGTAATAAAAACTTTTTTTTTTAATGTGTTGGCAAGAATATGTGGCAAGTTCGAAAAGCTAGTGATGACCAAAGAAATTAGAAAACTAACTGGTGCGAGAAAGTGTGTGCCATTTTTTGCACCACTAGTTTCTTATTTCGCGGCGAGGAGCCCAAACTACTCTGGTCTTCTCATGGCCCCTTTCGACTCTGTGCCAGGGAGTTATATACTCTCTGGAGAGTATATGCTTTATGCAAGTTATTTGGAATAGAACCAACCAATATGGAAACCATTAGTATACTCTCTGGAAACCATGGTATGGGTTAGTAGGTTGTTGTAACGTGTGTGTGCTTTTGGTTATGGTGTACGTTTAATTTGCAGAATAAGTGGAAAGATTGAAACACATGGTGAAATCTCATCAAATGCCATTCTTTGGCAACTTTATGCTCACTTCTAACAGATGTGCATGTTGGAAGGTGTTAAGTATTGCCTTGTGCCTTTGAGTGAATGGCAAGAAGAGACGATGAAAGGTTATTTGTTGTAGTTTTTAATAACATTTTTGGTTGTATTTGTTATTAACTTTGTTTAAACAGAGGAACAACGTTCTTATTTTTCTTCGAATCATATGCGTTTTCTTGAAGTGCAATTGACAGAGTAATCTAGTATACTATAATAGATTATTTAGTCTTTATTGCAACAACATTTCGTAATAATTAATATTAAATGATGATCAATTCAATTTTTTTGAGTAAATAATGATATAGCATTGAAAGAATGATAGGCTGAATTTAAAAATTGTAATCGCATACTGTTCTTATTGCAGCTTGCATGTGGCTTTTTTGCCTAAGACTATTTATTCATGGATGATTTTTAGAGGTAAGTTTGTGTTAAAATAAGCATAACAATTTTATTTCTTGTCTTGGTTTTTGTGAAAACTGAACATCAAAATTTTATTAATTTGAAATAGAATTTTTTTTAATCTTTCTTTTATCTAATGATTTCAACTACATTACACTTTACTTTATACGATTTTATCTAATTGCCATTAATTATCATTCTGTGTAGGGCATTTTTAGTGAAGATAGCGATGGATGGGATCATGGAGAAGCGGAAGCTGCTTTGTACAGTGTGGTTCATCATAGTGAAGACACATACAATACCAGCATGTTAGAATTTAGTGGAGGTTATATCCGTCAGAGAAATAGTGTTAATAGGTGGGAGGTTTTGAAGCAAATAAGAGATTCTGTAAATCCAAGTAATTATATTTTTCATCCTCAAGAAATCAGTCAAGCAGCCAGTCATATACCTTTTGTTGACAATAATATTTCCGGTGTATCCAAAACCATGTTTGGCCGAAGGTTTAATAAAAGAGAACAGAATGTAAACTATAACAGAAATGAGAAACCTCAAAATATGAATGAAAAAATCAGGAATGTTTATCAAAGGAACAGTAATCTTGTGCCTATATTTGTCCAAAGGAATGATTTCAATCAACAATACACTGTTGACACTCAGGCAATTTTGAAAGTAAATAATTTTAGTTCATTTGAAACCCCTAGAAATGTCAGCCAGATTGAGAATCATCAGCATGAATTCAACAGAGAAAGTATTGGCAAACAATCTGGAGAAGGTATTGTGAATAATTCTCCCCCTGGATTGGAGCAAAATAGAAATACATCTAATAGAACAAAGTCATATTATGAATTGAAAGTTGCTGGTGATCCTGGTGCTAGTACAAGTAAGGAAAAGAATGCTTCAAACATTCCTGAAGTTGGTTCTAATATTTGTCCCCCAAAAAGATCTGATATTATGGAGAACCATAATTCTAAAATTTGTGCAGTTGAAAAGAATGCTACAAATATTGTTGAAGTGTCAAGTGCAATAACAGAAGAAGTTGTGACCATTAGTGACACTGATGGTAATGAAGACCATTCAGATCAGTCTATTGTGGAGGTGAGTATCCCTCCAAAATCTTCACCACCTGTAGTAGCATTGGACAGTTCAGATGAATCGGAATCAGTTTCAAATAAGTCTCTCATTTTGAATGTCAACAAAACCAACAATAAATTGATTGCTAATAGTCCACACTCCAGTCAAACCAGTACTCCAGTAAGTAGTAAAACTGTCAAGAACCCATTATTTACTATCAGCTCAACTTCCAAAGAAATAAAAAAGAAAAAGAAGAAAAAGCGTAAACTCATTCAATCATTTGAATGTAAATCATGGACTACTGGAATGTTGCAATTCTACAATACATCTTGGGGAGGTGAAACTTATGATCATCAACAATTGCAACAAGAGATGACACGTGAGTGTAAAATATGCATGTTATTTCATTATATTTGATTTTACAATAAGATTTTACTTTATTATTAGTCAAAGAAGTCAAAACATGCTGTGTGCGTGTATCTTGAACAGCACCACATAGGTATTTGGTAGTTTTTGTTTCACAAAAAATGAAAGAATGAAAAAAATACATTTCATTCCTGTAGAATGAACACTAAAAGTTTTATTCACCATTAATCAACTATTCATCTTGGAAACCTTTTAATTAAAACTGTTTAAAACAAAAGTGGATTGAACTTGAACTCTTAAAACTTTTAATTTAGGTCAGGAATGTTAATTACATTGCTTTGGTAGTCAAACATTTTCTGCTGGGCATGTTCTTTTGACAATAAACATCTAACATGTGAACATTTTCTTTGTTTGAAAGCTGCAAAGCCATTCAATTGAAATTTGTTTTCTAATCATTAGCAAATAAGCAGAGCTGTGTTCTGTGGAGTTTTAATTGTTTCATGTTATATGATTTCAAGAAAATACATTACAATTTGATGGTTTTTCATACCCTGATAATAAAGTATTCTGTTTTTCAACATATGCGACAACATTCATTGAATCAGTATTTTAAACATAAGTACTTGCCATTTGACAAATTGCTAGATTTTGTTACATTATTTCGGGCTGTTTCTGTTCTTGTATTTTTAAAATAGCAGACTTTTTTGGGCTTCAGCAGAGATAAAAACATCACAATAATTCTGTACATTATTCAAAAACTGTGTTTACTGTGTATATCAATGAGAAGCCATTTATTAAAACAATCCTAAAATTTGGAATGGCATGGTCAAGTTAACATCATCTGAAATCCATTACATCAAATTTGGGTACCAAAGTAAAGTGCCTGGGTGACTTAAAAAGTTTGTTGCAATTAACTTCTAAGAATTTTTGTGGTACTGTAGAATAAGAAAACTGCTGAAATGATTTTTAGTTTTCTAGAAGAATGTTCTTTAGAAATTGGTATGGACAGAAAGTAATTGTGAACTGTCAGAAATAAGAAGATAATTGTTATTTATGTCAGAATCATGCTATTGAAAAATTGTGATACCAGACGAGCAGACTGAATATATCATCACACTTTTAAATTACAACAAATAACATGCAGCCTGTTGAAGAAAACACAGCATTAATACTTGTTATATTTTGTTAATATTCTTAATTATCCTATTTAATTTATTATGTTTTCATTGTTCTTTCAGCTAACCCAAACAAGTGGAAAATTCTGGATGTTGATAAATATGGGCCTGTCAAAAATTATGGTCCTCGAATACGTTGTGCTAATTGCCATCAGTTTGGGCATATGGCTAAACAGTGCCCTGATCCGAAGAAAATAAAATGTTGTTCAATGTGTGGCCAGCGTGGGCATCTAGAAAATCAGTGTCCAAATAAATTATGTTTGAAAGTAAGTATGAATTGCTGAGTCTATATCCTCATTGTGTTTAATTTATTGTTTAAAAAATTGCTTTAGTTTGTCACTTTACTTTTTAAGAAGCGAAAGTATTGCAATCAAATTCTGGAAAACCGCAAAGTTTCATCTGGAACACTCTTTCTGTCAGGCCCTTTTAACCCGGGAGTGTTCGCAATAGATCTGTGAGATCTGAGCCACAGTAATGTTATGTTCCTGAATTGTTGTGATGCATTAGTGGTCTGATATTTCATGTATTCCTTCATTGTACTTTTCTGAGATCACCTGGCCTTTAATTTTTATCCTTTCTCTGATTCATTTCCCCTGAGCATGTTGAAAGTTGATCACTGCGCTGCACAATATCTGTCATATACATTGGATGCAATGATACCAGTGCATTGTAAGCTGGCCTGCGCGGTACACATCATGGCATTATTTTCAGCCGTGTCTATGATAAGTGTCGATTCAGAAACTGTAATAATTTGCCTTATCTACAATCAGCTGCCATAATTTCTTACCAAAGAGAAAGATGTGTGCAGGAGATGTCTGTAAGGAAATAAAAATATGGGAACGTTGCAAAATGGAAGAAAGATTAAAACTTTCTAAATATTTTTTGAAAAAGTTAAATATGTCTTTGTTTCTAACATGCCAAAATAATTTGAGGAAATTGTATTTGATATTATTGAATAAGATAATATGATGTTTAATGATTTTTGTGTGTACCTGGTCAATTTTTACCTTTCTCAACATAACTATTCATACAAGAACTCTGCAGTGTAAATTCATTAACAATTACATTGGGGGACATGTACAAACTAAATAAAATATGTATTTCAGTAAATGGATGTTCAGATCATTCACATTCACAAAAAGTTGCAGCTGTATCTGAGAGATACATTGCGGGCACTGGCGTGAGTCTCATTGTGGGCATTCCCAGGTTAATGGAAAAGTTGATAAATCTTGTTCCTATACATAAATTACTTCCTGTAACATACTCTGTTATTGGAATCTCTGTGTCCTCGATTCATGGCAAAAGTCAGTCAGTCCATGTGTCTGTCTGTGGTCAACATTAGCACCAAAATCTTTCAATTGATTTTTTGATACTGTAGAACCCTGCCTTCTTCTGGTGACTTCTTTCAATTTGCTTTTCAAGTTCATGGTCAAAACTATTAACCCAACCATCTGCAGAAATATATACTTCTGCAGAAGTAGGCACACTACTATCATCATTATCATCATTAAAATCAATAATACTGTCATTCTTCCCGAACTGAATTGATCAAACTTTCTACCGACACTTCACAGTTGCAAGTTCATTGTCAAATTGGAGGAAGTCTTTAACTTCATAATGTATTTTCAATTTCTCTCATGCAGAAATAAGATCACTATCTTCTTCCTGTTCATTTCTTCCTCATCGGTTTGGAAGAAGCCAGCTTTTTTGAAGCTGTTGCTTATGGTGGATTGACTCGCATCTTTCCACGCCTTTGCAATATAATGCAGTGCATTCAGGATATATATTTTGAATGTCATTGTGTCCTTCCCTGACTCCATCAAACCTAATAATCTCTGCACAACATTTTCTCTGTAGTAAGTCTTGAAAGCATGGATTATTTGTAAATCCATTGGCTGTAATGTCCTTGTGCAGTTGGCTGGCAAGAATTCAATTCTAATATTTCTCAAGTTGATTTGCTTTGGATGCACAGAGCACTGATCAACAAATATAAGAATTCTTTTGCTTTGTACTCCCATCTTTGCCTTAAGAGCATACATTTGCCTCAAAAAGGTCGAAGTCATCCAAGTTTTTTTATTTGTCTCATATTTTGTGGGCAATGTTTTCACAATCTTGAAGCATGGAGGTTTCTTGAACTGTCCTATAACAAATGGGCAATGCTTTTCAGACCAGTCAGCATTCGCTCCCAACATTATAGTAATCCTAAGTTTACTGTTTTTGCCACCATGGCAATTCTCGCCTTTAAAAGTGAAAGTTAAGTGTGAAAGCCTTCAAAAGTTACTATTCTCAGCATCGATACTCATCCCGATGCTATAGCAAGCAGCACACTACACTACAACTGTACTAGAGTGAATGAACAAGTGAAGAGAGAGCTCTTTCCACCATGAATCAACTCCAAGCAAGACTGGAATGCATAGCTGATCCCTTAATCTTTGTCCTCTGATAGCAAAAGGACACTTAAAAAGAATAGTGCAGGTCCCATTTCCGTTAATATCCCAGATATTTTGTAAATGCAAAAAATTTAAAATATTTTCGATGTCTTCTTACAACTACAACATTAAAAAAAAAGGTTTATTTTATTAATAAAATCCATTGTTCTAAGACATTTCTTGTAGAACTTGTCATTATATATGCTTGGGGTACTCGGTAACTTCAAATTTGCATTTCTGTATAAATTTTTATATTTGATTATATAATTTTTAAAATAATTAGGAAATATTTATTTCATAATTAAAATTTTTTTTTTTATTGATGAAAGAATATAATCATAGAATAAATCTATGAGGTGAATTACTTTTATTGTGCTATATGGATATCATGTACAATCTTACTAAATTAATAATATCAACATCTACTCATCATCAAATTACACTTCAGTCTATGGCTATGTCAAAACTTTCTGGTAGAAATGGAGGTATTTATGGGGGATGTATTTTAGTATTTTTTGAACATCAGTTATTTTTTTCTGTTGATTGGAAGGACAGCTGAGCCATAAACTTTCATGAAAGGCAAATCGGGATGTGCATTTCATTTTGCCACACGATTGGATAAGCCTGTCAAGATAAGGTAACCAAAATGTTCTCCATCATATGTTAGCTGCTTATTCTTGGAAAGAGTGACCAGGCCCACAGTGAGGACTGCCAGGACAAGCAGCAAGAGACTTGGTTAACTTCTTAAAATAATCGACCACCTGGTTTTGATAGTTTGACCAACAGATTTTAAAGATGTTCTGAGTGTTTATTGCTTTTGCCATGAAAACATTTAGGCGTTTCCTTGCTGATAATACTAGTTCTGTATGAGGATCAGTATTACCAACTCGCACGTTATTAGTAATTTATTGTTAATTATTGCAATGAATCTAGAAATTTCTCAGTGCCCTATCTCAGTATATAAGATAAACTGGTCCTAGACTTGTCTCTCTATTCCACCCATTAGAATTTTTAATTGGCAATAGAACACATACTTTAAGCAGAACTAGTGTCTTTTTTACTCTGAACTAAAGCTTGAAGAATAACAAAGAAAATGTGTAAACTCCTTTTATGGAAAAAGTGGACTTATTTCCCTTTTAAAATCACCGATTCAATTTTTTCTTCATATGTATCAAAGGATGTTAAGAAAAAGGGTGCTAGCCTTATGGGCCTTGCACAATCTTGCTTTCCTCTTCCTTGTCCTATCCTCTCCCCTTACACTAACATGCACTTCTCTACCACATGCCAGGCGACCAGTTGGTATCTTCGTGCTTGTCCTGGCTGGGCTGTGCCCCACTAGTTGGGGGGAAAACCCTGCTAGTAGGTCAGCACCAGATCTCGCCATCCAGCAGGAAAAGATCATTCCCACCTTCCAAGGAAAACATGCTCTACACTCATTCAAGTCTTTGGCTTCAGTTTTAAATTTGTTATGCACAACTCTATGGGCAATGACCATACCTCTTTCTGAATAGATCCCTTGCCTAAAACCTGCCAATTTACAATTTGTTCAAATTTTTGTATAATTTATTTCCAAACTCTAATTTTAATCCCGTAGTGGCAATTGAAAATTGCAAAATCTTGGTAATGGTCAGATATTTGATTTAGTCATGACCACTTGATATTCTTCTGAACATGGTTGAACACACAACAGACAAGTTCACAAATGTACCATTTCATGTTATATTACTATAATACGAATATTAATAAGATGTCAACTTATTGTTTATATTTAAAATAATGAAAAAGAAATAAATTAGTTTCTTTTCACCTTTCATAACTAAAGACATAAGCTCCTCTGAAAGTGTGAATCCTCCAATTTTTATTTCCCAAATTTTGTGCTTGAATTGGCTACTACAGTTGTCTTTACCCAGATTCACAAAATGTTCCCTCTGTTCTCTATGCATCAGAAATAAGTTATAGCATAACATAACTTAGCTTAGAAATAAGTTAAGGAGATAAATATATTTTTTCATTTCTTTTCAATGAAAAATATATTCAGGACCTGGGACAAGTTGCCACAGCTGCCCCCTCCCCCACTTCTGTACACTCCTGTGTTCCAAAAGTAGTTTCAGTTAGAAAACAGTATGATGGTCAAGGCTTGACAAAAAATATAAATTCAACAAAACAGTGAATGGATAGATTAGAATAGAAGAATGTATGTTCCTGACAAAAATACTCAGCTGTTTCATCTGTTCTATGTGAAAGCTAAAACATTGAATAATTTTTTACGATACTGACGGAAATGACATTATTTAAGACAAGGAAGATGGAAGTATGACAATAGCGGTGTATGAATAGACTGCTTGTATTCATTAAAAATGCATCTTAGTTCAGAATAAACCCATTCAAGTTAATCTGGTCACATCTCCAACATTGCAAATTATCGATAAAGGTCATGGGAATAAGCAGCAAATTAAAAATATTCTGAAAATAATGGATGTCATTTCAGAGGATTGTGAAGAATTTTATGTAATATGAGCATTGGCAGTGTGTAGGTTTGCATTTAAGCAGCAAATGTATCATTAGCTATGACCGAAATAATAATTGCAGATGATTATATTTTTTATTTATTTATTTTTAATTTAGTCAAAAACTGTATGTGACGTATGGGGGAGAAAATCATCTGCGCACGCTTTCTTGAGTTTCAGAATCCCTTCCCAACAATTTAACTATTAATAGTTGAAAGATGAAAAATCATATTAATAATAATAATAGATTTAAAAAAGCGAGGGATTAACATTTCAAAAACTAGATATTTTCGTTGCAAAATTACATAATACTTATTTTTAACAGTAAAGGAACAAACAGATTTGATTTTTCTGTATTGTTAACAAAATAGAAACTCACCCTAAGCTCTACTACCACTACAAGCAAAAGGAAAGTTCAACAAAACGTGTACATAGTGAAGCTACATTTATGTCCAGAAGCAAAGCAAGGGGCGATCTCAGCATTTGCTCAATGGATCAGGGAAACTGGACAAAAACCCGATCGAGATGGGGGTCATTGACCCGGAAGTACATTATTTGTTACAGGCATATTGAGTCTTTTTTTAAATTATATAATGCAAATGTAAACTAATTCATTATACTATATCTTGTTTTTGTTAAAGTAAACATTATTTTTCTTTTTGACGATTAGTATAGTCTCTAATTGTATAGAAACAGTTTTGCAGCAGAAAAGATTTTACTTTTAACTTAAATTTGTGTACCAATTTTAATTGTTTAATTTCATTGGCAATGAGTTATGTATTGTATGTGGTTTGAGCTGTGGATACTGACACTTGATGAACATGATTTCTACATCGAGTGTTGTGACTATAAATATCAGTATTACATGAAAATAAGTTCCCACCGTTAAGTAAGTCAGTTTTGACAAATACTACAGGCTCATAAATAAATAGGCAAGGCAATGGTAAAATTCCAAGCTCAAGAAAGAGGCTTGCAGGATCACGTGGATGGGATTTTTTCATTATTCGGATAATTTTCTTTTCAATCTAAATGTCTGGGAACTAAAGGATGAGCTTCCCCAGAATATTATGCCATATCTCAGGCGGGAATGTACATTTGCAAAATACATGCAACGAGCTGCATGAAGGCTGACAGAATTAGAAAGAATTCTGAATGCATAACATAATGAGCTTAATTTTTAATTTATTATATTCCATTTGAGGTTTGATTGAATTGAGAGACCTAGAAATTTTGTTACCTTAACATCAGCTAATTGCATATTGTTCATTTTATACGATGCCGATTTAAGCGCAAAATTTTTTTTTTATTGTTTTTAAGAATTTGTTATTACAAAACCAATTTGAAATTTCTGAAATTGTAGTATTTATAGTTTCTTTTTTGCAAAGAACATTCGTGTCATCGGCAAACAGAACTGTTCTTCCATTTTTAATAGATGAGGGCATATCGTTTACGTACAACAGAAAGAGGATAGGACCTAAGATCGAGTCTTGTGGGACCCCATGTTCCCATGTTAGTCCCATTATAGTCCAATAGCTACAAAATCTGTTAAGAGTAGCTCAGTACTTCGTATGATTCATGGATGGTTTCAGCCTGTTTTGCTGAATAATCTTGAATCAGGGAAATTAATAATGAAGTATGTGAAATGAAGCAGGGGAATTGAACAACAGTACTTCATAATAATAGTAGTTCGAACAATAGTACATCCTATCTTGTAGGATGTGCCTGTAACAAAGATGGAGTTTGTGATTGGCTTCCCCCTCAAAGAGGGAGATATGTTCACTAATTATGTTTTGATTTCTCCAACTTAATTTCTATTGAAATTAACCCTTATATAAATATTTATACAGTAAACCCTCGTTAGCACGATCTCGCTTAACGCGAATTTTGCCGTTAACAGGAACAAAACTGGTCCCGGTAAGGGATTACGGTAATAAGGACATTTCTAATACTAGGATAACACGAAGTCCGAGTATTTCGTGATAATGAGGTTTTACTGTAATACGATCTGCCTCACGTTGGGCAGCTTTTGAAATGAACCTGTTTATTCCGACAAATATTCATTAATTTAATTAATTTGATCTTTCCATATATTTGCAAATCTTTGCTATCAATATTAATATTTATATAATTCAGTTGCTCTCCTGCTCACATTCCTATTTTATAATCAAAGAATTTATTATCTTTACTTTTAATATTTTCTTACTCGTGGGTATGGACATACGACGTATGTATTTCCACCATGCGACGTACTGTAACTTACTTTATCCACTTTGGTTAGGTAAAGTCAAACATTACGACATTAGGTTCAGTGTCGTAATGAAGCTCTTTACCGCACCCAGTGCGGTAAAGTACTTCATTACGACACTCGTTTTGTAATGGGTTATTCCGCGACTAGCTTGATTCCTACTATTAAAAATAACAACAATTGTTCAAAGAATTTTTATTGACATAACTTTTTAACAGAATAAGAGTTCAAATTATAATAATAGCTATGCTTATTTGTTGTAAACATTAATTACAAATTTGCTGCAATTTGATACCGTAATTCCCGATGATGTTGAAGCTGTACAATTCATATTTGCATTTGAAATATTTGTAGATTCCACATTCGAAATATTTTCCCCCATAATTTTCATAGCTATCTCTTTTTATTTTGCACTGATGTTTCGACATAACCTTCAGCAACAGAATTTGACTTCCATCCACCGTGCCTCTTTAACACATTCATGTCAGCACCTGCATCGGCGAGTAAAGAAGCAGATGATCGACGAAAGCAATGTCCTGTAAAAGTTTCAGAATTCTTCAAACCAAGATACATTGCTATTTTTTGGAATGTTTCAAAAGTATTTATCCCAACTGGTTGCGAAGAACATTTTCCATTCTTGTAGGAGAGAAAGAAACGATCGTGCTTGACATTTTCCGGCCGAAGGCGAAAATATTGACGAAAAGTCTCCAAACAGTTGAATTCTTTGACACTTCCTTGAGTAATAACAAATTGTCTTGAAATTAATGTCTTGGTGTTTGGTATATTAATTATAATATACGTATTCTTATCCTCTATATCACTTAATTCTAAATTTTTCAATTCCTCTCTACGGCAAGCTCCAAAAACGCCAACTATTAATGTCACCTTCATCATTAAATAAATTTCATTATCTGCCTCTATTAAAAATTTATGTATGTCATCTTTCGAAAATATTTTAGATTTCTTGCTCATGTATCCTTACTTATGTCCACATTATCATTAAGTAATATTGTACTCTTTAACATGGAATAATGTGACCATAGACTTGAGGGTTTCTCTTTTTTAGACTTACCAGAGAAGTACGCCATCATAACTTTTTCCGAAATGGTTTTAATATGTTTGGTTGCACTCCAGTCTCTAAATAAAGTGTATTCACGCTCATATTTTTTCGTGATTTCTCTGGTAATAGCGTGTCTAGAGCAGTATTTGCTGTTATTTCGATGTCAGAATCACAGCTGCTGTCACTCATATTGAAAAAAAATACTCTTACACCGTGGAAAGAATACACAAAGCTTGAGGTTGACACCAAATGTGTTTCAATTGTTATCATTGTTAGAAACAGTGTCGCCACTTCTAGAAAATAAATCGTTAGTACTAAACGAACGCGTAGGACGATCTTTTAGATTAAATCTAACTAATTTTTACAAAGTGGATAAAACGTTGTACGATATACGTGTCGTAACATCTTATTACAATACTCGATTGGTTACCAAACTCGGCCTAACGGCCTCGTTTGGCAATCTTCCAATCTCGTATTGTAATAAGATGCTTTACGACACTTATATCGTAAACTACTATTGTCGCACTCAGACAGGCTGTACAGATCAGAGATTTCTGGAAGTTGTTTGTTTAAATGATTCTTGGATTGATGACAAATAGCTACAAATTGTCAGTCTCGTTATTAAATAAATAAAATATTTATTCATCATTCAAATATAAACAATTATTAATGAGCGCATTATGTTAACTATTATATCGATAATTATCCTTCCCGTACAAATCAAATTAAGGTGGTATGTTCGTGCCAGTCGCTAGTCAAACAGCCATTTATTACATCTATGGTTTAACAAAAGCGGCTTGTAAACGTAATAGTTAAAGAGAAGTATTGAATAGTTGCTCTAGAAAAAGTGTTCAATAAATTTAGTCTCGCATAATTTTTCATTCTCATAGATTGGTAATTCTTAATACAGGTTATGTTCACTTCGGCGCCCTATTTTTCTTTCTTTCTGTGTTGAATATTAGTCCACATTGTTTACGTTGAAAGTGAATTATCCTCAAATAGTGTGTGGCTTAAAATTTTCAGTTGGGGTGGTTTTCTCTCGTACCCAAAGAGAAACTGTGCTGACAATATCATACGTAACTCCTAGCCGGGGGGCTGTACTTCCCATTGCGATGAATTTCGCGACTGTTTTTTTTTATCAATTACTCCTCAGAATGCCCGGGGAGGTATATTACATTCAATATAATTGATTCCTAAAAAAATGTTCTACGTATTGAATAAAAGAAAAAAGTATAATACTTTCGCCGTATAACTTCAATAACTTAAGAAAAAACGTATGCCCGCGAAAGTTTTCCATAAAAGCCTGTACTAATTGAAACTTTTATTCAAAAATTAGGCCGGCAAGGGCCAATTTTACCCTTACCATCTTGAACAGATTTTTGTCAAGTATTGGGGGCACTTCACCATGGTCGATCTAACGAACATACTACCTAATTTTCGTGGCTTCCTATCTTCGCGCGCATTCGAAAACGTGTCGGCTGAATTCCGAATGAAGAATGTGCAATGCCCACGTCTCTTATTTCGTCCTGCTTAAGGTGACATTACTCGATGTCAATTACTAACTAAAAATTTCAACCGCGATTCTGCCAATTTATTCCCGGTTCGTCGAGTAGTATTTCGCCTCGAGTGGGCGCCTTACCGCAACACTTCATAATATACAAATAACTATTCAAGGAATGAAAAATCTACTTCTTTCCTACTCTGATAGCGTTCACAAATATGTCCGTTTTTTGTTCAATTGACAATTAATGACATCAACATTATTCAAATTCTTACTGTTAGAACTTAATAAAATATAATTTAATGCTAGCCCACTACGCCTCCTATGTCCGTGTTATGTCTTCACTAAATGTATTGCAATATCACCCACCACGCGCCCCAACTATTGATAACCGAAATGTACCAAAATTGTTGTTGACTACTCGGTGGTCAGCAGTTGAGAGACCGATATCATTCCACCATGATGGAAATACACATGATTATGCCTACACTATACATTATGATACATTCCAGAATACATTATTATGCCTCCTACACATATATCCTTTCATTACAAGGGGCTTTGCTTCCACCTTCCAGTATGTAATCACCAATGGTCTCAACATTACAGCTGGATGCACAGCTGCAATGCGCCGAAGTGCTGAAAATCGTGACGGTCGTTTTCCTTAGGTTGGCTGGGTGAACATTACTTACCTACACACTTTCTTACGAATTAAATGTGTCTTGTGTGGTGTTAGTGATGCTTACAATCGTCCCTGTCAACGAAAATTCTAAAGTATTAACGTACCATTCAATTGTAAAGAACGCCATCAAAGTGTAAACTAAATGCGAATGTTATTAGGAGAGATATTATTTGACAGCCATTACTTTAAAAATATTTTTTTAGGTTTTCGACGACTAATATTTGTTACGTTGATGTAACGAAATGATAAGATATCCAAACCAAGACCACTCCCCTGCGTGAACGTTAAAAATATTCCCAAGGAATGAAAGACTGGATTTTATTAAGTATTGTAGGTAAATTGAAATTTCAAAGAATTAAATATTGGTTATTTTCAACTTTCTATTAATTTTTAATGAACATAAAAGAGAATTTAAAAAAAATTGGAATAAGACGCTAGTTCCTGCTATTTGGTTCTGAGATACCTAGATTCACCATCATGGCGGACCGTCACAATTCCTGAGCACAGTGTGTTACCTCCAACCTACACTAGAGAGCTCACTGGTAGTCACACTGTGAGCGTTTGTCCTTCTTGGGCTAGTTTATTTACACCCGTCAACCTGTATGCGTTGACTAAACCAACACCACCTAAAACATTCAAGGCCTGCGCACTGCTATTTTTGAAAGCCGATGTGGCGGCTAGAAAAGGCCGACTTGTTCGAGTTGAGGCGATCCTGTTGTTTGCGTTGAGTAGCCCGTGTAGCTTTCGAGTTGTGGTTATGTAGTTTGTGGTCTGTTGTTGAAATAGTGAGAATCACGGTGAATAAGGGCAGTGTCCCAAGGTGAGGGAATTACAGTATAAAGTGAAATGTGTAAGTTGCTAATTTCAGTGTTTACTTTCATCTTTGGGAATTTCATTTGCGAACGTGGGAAATTAAGAAGAATTCAGCGTTCTATTGTGATAATGGACTAAAAATCAGTTTTCCTTTCAAACATACAAGACTATCTCGTGGAGCTATGCCTTCTTTGTTGCCTAATTGGCCTGCTTACTGTTATCGCCCAGGCACTTCATACAGAAAAAGTCTTCAAGAAAAGAAATTGAGTTTAGAAAACGAGTATCAGCTTGCTGCTATTAAAAAACGTGCAAAATAAAACATTGCAAGATTAAATTAAATTTCTTTCAGTACTTTTGATGAACTAAGGAGCAAACTGGAGTAGCTTATTTTGGACAATTATTGGTCGTTTGTTAATAAGGAAGACCGTATTCTTTTTCAACGTATTGATTGTAATTCTGTCCCTAAAATTATCAATTCAGTTGTGGATAAGGAATTGAATCTTGGTGTTTATTATTGTAAAAAAGGTATTAAAACTTGGAGGCACTACAATATCAGATAGTTTATATCTTTGATCCCGGTGAATAAGCTGGTAAGTCATTAAGACTTAATTTTACAAGAGAACAAAAAACAACTTTTAACTGAATTAAGTCAGGGATTAATGATATTCAAACGGAACTATTTGTGTGAAGGTTTTGTTTGAATATCATTCATCCCTGATTTACAGAATTAGTTTAAAGTTGTTTTTGCTCCCCTGTAAAATTACGTGTGGTGTTTTTTTTTTACTTGTCAGCTTATTCACCTGAGTCGAAGATCTAATACAAATGAAATTAATGTTTTAGAAAAGGTTAGGTTAAAATTGTTTTAATACGAGTAGTAGTAACAGTCCTTATCATGGTTTTGCTTCAATTTAGACATCTTACTTCAAATCGACATCACAATTTGACACGCAATTTGGAACGACTGTCGCTTCTACTCGGGAACAAATAAAACTTCATGACGCACAATTTGGAACACCTGTTGCCCACGACACACAATTTGGAACACCTGTTGCTTTCATGCTGGAACAAATAAAACTTCTTGCCAAGAAGAAATGCATATCAGTACAGTTCATAGTTTTTATATTGTCTTGTACTCTTTTTAACATATAGCCATATTATTATAAATATTTCAAACATTGAGGATTCATATTTCCTCATCCTAGTGCAATTAAGAGATTGTGTTCATTTGGTTTAGAACCTCAACTGGAACACAGTGAAAACAATTTTTAAAGTATACAACAAATACATATATTCAGTGTTAGTGATAAATTAGACTCTCATGATTGATGAGATACATTTAAAATTAGGACTTGCAAATTATTTTGAAAACAAAAGTATATTGGAATTAGAACACATGAGATTTCATGTACTGTGCGTTGTAGTAACAGTATTAATAGAGAGTGTATGTAGCTTGTTTTGCCTGCAAAAGAACTTATATTATGTACTATCTTCCAGCTGAAGAAAGTAGACCTGTTTTCTTCTTATTTCATAGCGTAACTAATAATATATTTTCGTCTAGTAACCACAATTTTACTTCGCGTTTCCGTTTATGTGGCTTTCTTAGGCGGCCATCTTGAATGACAATCTGTGTACAATAGTATAGAGATCATTGCCGTTCGTTATTCATCTTAGTTCAGACACGGTGTAAGAAATATATCTTTCACCGTGGGCAGAGATCACCATAGTTCGCCGGTCACCGTTCGTCGTTCGCTCAAGTTCAATCGATCAATCTCAAGTTCAAGATCGCAGAGATGCTCAGTAAATTTAATTTTTTAGTTAACTGTGTGTCAACAATTAAGCTAATACAAAATATTTAAATAAAAATAAATTGGTGATAAATGTTTATTTTCCAGAAGTGACATTGAGTTTTGAACCGAGGATATTCCTTAGTAGTTTTCTTAATTTAGAGGGAGGGGTTATTATTGACATACGTTTCTTGAGAGATACTCTAGACCATAGTTGTTTCTAACTGGTAATGATATTTTTTGTTTACATCTGGAAATGATGGCTTGTGTTATATATTACAAAGAGCTTGCTAACGATACCTTGATTTCCATCGTACTGATGTGTTCTCTATTATATTATTTATGTGCATTATCATTGGTGATAGTAATTTATTTCAATCAAATATTTCATTTTATATCTGTATAACGTCTAAATTTTTGTTATGGACACATCATAATTATGAAATAAAAACAACTAGTTCACTAAAAAGATCGAACATACTAGAATCCATTCACTTAAAAGAAAAAAATTGCCCATCCGTATTGTATCTAGTCTTCCCATTACAGTCTTAACACATTTGTTCATCGTTTTGGTGGGAACTCACTTTGCATCCTTTTATATATATATATATATATATATATATATATATATATATATAATACATTATATATATATATATATATATATATATATATATATATATATATAACTGAAGATGGCAAGTACTATTAAGGTTTTAAAATACACTTCTTCAAATACCAGCTAGTTAGTAGGGGGAAGAAAACAAATAAAAACTGTAAATTGCTATAAAGTCCATTTGCCTTTTAACATTGTTCTTTATTTAATCTTTCAGTGTGGTAGGCCTGCTCCTCTCTTCAATGAAGGTTGCCCTTCGTGTTGGAATCATTCACCAAACTGCGCTTCATGTGGAGGCAATGATCACTTTAATTGGTTGTGTCCCGATGTATGGCGTAAGCTTCATTCTGTGGTGAGTAAAAGAAAAACGATTTTTTAGGAAATGTTGTTTAAGGTGTACACTTTAAGCTGGAGGCCCTTTTTAGGAAATGCAGTGTGGTTCTGTAAGGTTACAGTTGTATTCTGAAAAATCGTAATTTACACCAAAAATACATTGTGATTTGGTTTTGTATTTTCTGACGCAGACTCATGTTTTTTAATATTGAGAAGTATTTTCTAAACGTTAGAACTAAAAGAGGTGAACGATAATCAATGCAAGTGGGAAAGGTTGTTCATTTCAGTTCAAGCCTTCCTTTACGTAGCGAGACTTGGGCCATCAGGCCCGCTCTTTCGTTTGATCACACAAATTTCGCTATGCTCGTTTCAGCAACTAGCTGAGAACGAAAGCTATCACTCGGGTGACGAAACGATTGAATTTTGTTCATAGGCTTTGTTAAGCTTGAGGATCTTTTATATGCAGTAAATCTACATTGGACAGCCGGCTTTACTTCCTCTATGGCGGAGGGCGTATGGATAATTTTTCCGCCTTTAAAAAGCTATGGCTTCGATGAGTTGTGAACCTGCATACTTGGGTCTAACAGCCCGGTATTCCACCGAAGTTCGTTATGTGTTGCCAAGCAAATTGGGGGACAGTTGACAAAATATTGTGATCCCCCGATTCCTGCCAGACGTCACGGGAACCGCTGTCTTGTTGACCGCCGCTATCGGCGACCTACCAGAGAGCGGCTCCTGTGCGATTGTGTTAGCGACAGCGGTTTATCTGGGCAGCTCCTGCCAGCCGACGCAATCCCACACGGATTTGAGATGAGCTCAAATCGGGGCAAGTTTATTTCCAGGATTGCTTGGCTTGGGAAATGCGAAGGGGCTTACCTGGTTTTGAAATTACTTCAGGGAATGCAGTACGAGCACAATGAGCGTTTCCCGCTTGGTGCGCGGATCCCGCAAAGTTACAAAGTGGTCGAGTTGCTGTTGAGGCGACGCGTCGGTCAGAGGCAATGCATGGGTTGACGCCCTGCACAGTTGAGACGTTGCCGATCGTAAGGCCGCTCCACAATAGCCCGGGAACGTAAAGAAAGTGAAAAGATGGACTTCTCAGGCAGGCGTTCACAACGCGACGGGAACGGGAAGGATGGCCAACATTCATCTCAGCCCGGGAACGCGAAGCCCCTCGACCAATGAAAATGCAGCAAATGGCGGCGAAGCTTTCCAGCTGATCGAGCGCGCGACAGGCGACACTGGTCTGAAGCGGAATTGAGAGTGTAAGGCGATACTGTTTGCATATAAAATTATTATAAATAAGTAATTTGCGTGGTTACAGTCACAAGATGAATGTGTTGGATTTTTAGTGTCAATATTTTAAAACGTTAATCTTCGTGTAGAGTGAAAGCTATACTTCCCACGAGATCCCGCAGTGATTTTTGTTGTATATTATACTTTAATATGTCAAGAACTTAGCTGCGAATATTTGCGGATTTAGTTTTCATGAGAAATAATGTAAAATGAAAACGGGAATTTTAACGCGACGAATATTATTTCATTGATACTATACAATGACCTCATTATTATGCATACTTTCTAACGGATACTGTCTGAGTTTTGTAGAGATTTGTCTATTATTGCCGAAGTAAGACGTAGATTTTTATCTCAATTGTTGTAACAATTTTTATTTTTGATTCGTATTGAAAGATACCATGATGACTAAAGCAACTGTCCATGGTGGCCACGTGCAAGCCCTGACCTTATGTGCCAAGTCTCGCCATTACAGAAACAAATGCTTATTATTATTACCATTATTAATATTAATACTGTGTAACGTGCGTTAAAATAAGAAAGCTTTAGGGCATTTGCAGGGCTAAAACGTTTATACACCAAATGGTGTTCGGAATTTGTACTGGATCCGTAGCGCAACCGGTAGCGGGTCGCGAGATCGCGTCCTGTGGATGTTGTTTATTTTAATGTAATTTTAAAGTACGAGTTGCCTATTCAGGGTTATCTTGTGAACCATCACTATAAATATTGAATAATTTCTTATTATAATCAACTAATAAGGTAAACAAGTTACAGAAAGGAAACAAAAAATACAAAATGAACTAAAAACAAAATCGGGCCTTTCAGTTGATAATCAAAGATTTGGTTTTGGGAGCAGTAATGAAGGCATCGCTGCCAGGAGATTTTTCAAGATGAATTAGTATCTGACAATATTAGGGGTGTAGATCTGAATATTATTCACAGATTTCATATAATATTACCAGATATATCAAGTGGCGATGAAATAAAAGTTTCTGGATTTGAGAAATACTGCTTGGAAAACCGCAAATAAATTTGTTGAACTTTATCCGTGGTACTATATGCCAAGTTCCATTCACAAACCTTTGATCCACGATTTCAAGATTATTGAGTTTGCTATTCTGCACAGTTATGCAGTTATCTACCCATTGCTTCAGCTAAATGGGCAGTTATCTGAAGAGGCTCAAGAAGGAAGAAATAAATACTTCAAAAGTTACCGGGAAAGATATTCAAGAAAATGTTCCTGCGAGAAAACAATGGAAGATGTATTCTATTGGTTGCTGGTGTCATCAGATCCCCTGATGAACAGCCAAAGAAAACTTCCCAAAAAGCATGCAAGCCCGCTCTCACCTGATGCTATCAAACTCCTCGATTGTACTCTGCCTGAATTATCAGATGAAGACATCGATTGTACTGATGATTTCATTTTTGTTAATATTGTAGCCTTTGCTGTAAGAGTAACATGTTTGTTCCCACTTTAGAGACATTGTTTCGGTATTAATTTTTGTCTATTTTTTAATGTTTACGTGTATGTTATATCACTATTGTTTTCTTTTACGTTTATGTATGCTAGTATTTTATTTTCTGTGAGAAACAAAAATGAATATTAACAAATATCCCGCACATTTCAATTTTATTTATGTTATTTGATTTATAATTACACGCATTTCTTAACTTATAATTGTGTACTAAGGATTTAATAAACTAATTATTGTAGTTGTCAATTGTAATTAATAATTCCGTAAAGAAATATAAATTTTATGTGCAATAATTTCATAAGCCGACATTTTGAATTCTTGCAAATTAGCATTCGATCCTTATTTCTAAACATTAACTTAGTATCCATACCAAATTTGGTATAAATCTATTTATATTTAGACTTATAATTTATATTTAGATTTATGGCCAGGTTTTCGATAATTTTTTCCACTGTGCGACGCAGTCCGTTCGTAGTCGAGCGGTGCCGCGAACTACCGAGACTAGCGGATTCAGTTCCGCGGACACAGTTCAGTTTCCGGCGTATTTTTTGTCACACACGACCGTTCCCCTCTCACACTTCTCTGGTTTCTGTCTGTCAGACGGCCGCACCGGGACATCTCCGTCACACATGTCCGTTCCCTCTCACGCGTCTCTTGCTTCTTTCCGGACGCGTCCGTCTCCTCTCACACGCTGTAAGCTTCCCTTACACACCTATGTCCGCCCGACATCTCGTAAGCCCGTGTCACACGTCCGGCCCCCCCTCACACTTCATAAGCTTTTCTCTCTGCACGTCCGTCTCCTCTCATACGTCGCAAGCCTTTCCAGGGCCTTTCGTGGCGGAGACCATTACAGGGGCGCGCTCTCCTCTATCACCTTATTACAGAAACTGAATTTCGAACTTCTGCCTACAATATTTAAAATGTGCGTGGCTGCTACTTGGGTTCTCGAGGCGCAAGAAGGTGCCTAATGTTACAAAAGCGTCGATGTTCGCGCTTTCTTTAACGGTTTCTTTTATGTATATATTACGAATAATTGATCATTTAGAAGACACTTTTCGTATTGCCAATTTCGTATTGCAAATTAGCCAATTTTTATGTGTGGAAGTTGGCGAGCCTAACCTGTAGTTGTATACGGCGACACTAGCTCCTCCTATAGAAGCGCCATCGAGATTTGTCTCCGGTTTTGATGGAGAGTTGCAAGGCCCTGAGCCTTTGTCTGTGGGGCTCGCCGAACTTCACCTGCACTCGCCCCCCCCCCGTCATACGTGTTCCATCTCGTCAGTCTCATTGGCCTACGTCTCGAAGTTATCGAGATTCAGCACTTCGGTCACGTGCAAGGTGAATCTCGGAACTTTGTCGTTGGGCATTCCCGAGTGTTTCTTCAGTCTGAGTGGTTCTCCCTCCCATCCGTCACGTCCAACGAGGGGAATTCCAAAGTCCTTCGTCAATGCCAGAGTTGGGGGAAGTCCCTTAATGTATTGTAGCGTCATAGACTTGACTCCCTGCTCCGGAGAGACAAGTTGCAAGGTATGGGAATGAGGGAGCCAAAAATAGGCTCCCGAACAAAGGCCAACCCTTCAGGGAAAGTCCAAAAGGGGAGAGGGCTTGGAGGTGCCGGGTGCAAATTGCAACGGAAAAAGCAGGCGCCTCAAGACGAGTGCGTGGGGGAAAGATGACGCAGGAAGTCATGTGACTCGGGCATATATAAGGGAGTGACAAAAAGCCTGGGTTGGGTAACATTTCTGGTTTCCTCGCGGCACAACACCGCAAAACTTGTCCGGCCAAGTCTGGCGCGGAAGTGCTGTAGGCACGTGTAGGTGTTCGAGTCTCGAGCACTGTGAAGTATGCTTGATACTTCGGGGCAGATTGTCTGCCGAGGCACACCAGGTGCCATTTGCGATTGCCGAGTTGGCTAAACGCAGGCGCGACCGCAAGGCGCGTGTTGGGAGAGGGGGGCTGCTGCAGGTAGCTCCGACAAACACCTTAGAGTGAGGTCTGTAAATAGTGTACATAATTTATTGTAAATAAATTGTAAATACCCACTCGTGTCTGTTCCTTTGTGGTGTAGATCCCTACTCACGACGTTACAGTATATCAGGTATGTCACAGTCAGTGGATCCTCCTTTTCAACTTTTTGCGACCAGCCGGTTCTGGGTTGTTCGTCACAATATTTTCTGGAAGAGTCATTTGCAAATTGTATGACAAATTTTTCTGTTCAATCGTTTCATTGATTTCACAAAACTTTTTTTTGTACGTCTTGGAAATGAAAGTCATTTTGCACTTCAGCGGTGGTTTATTTGGAACAAAGGAGAGCAGAGTTCAACCAAACGTCTACATAAGTTTCTCGACGTGATGAAACTCATCGCTCTCCCGGCATTACCCGCCGGCAATGCGGAGTGTAGGCATTATATGCGCACGTTTTCTTGAGCCCCGGATTATCTACCCCAACTCCTTTGCCATCATTAGTTGAATTCATAGTAAATGATAAAAACGAGAGTTGTAAACGAAATCGGACACCCAAAAATGTTCGCTCCCGTGTAACAGAAAATATTTTGCATCGAAAAACGAACTACAAATTTAATATCAAATTCAATATCAAATTCATTTTGTGCAAATACCCCCCCCCACTCTTCTCGCAACTAGCGAAGCGAGGGATCAAGAAAACGTGCGCGGATAATACCGGCCGCTTGTCTTCCTTGCTGTCCCGGCGTGGGCGAGTCTCTTTCCCGCTCCCCACGAGTCGCCGTCCCCGAGCTCACACTGGCTCGCCCGTGCGCGGGTCCCTTAGGACCCGCAACTAGTGCTGGCTCTCGTCGCCTGTCACTGAGCGACCAAGCTGCTCCTCGCGGTAACTCGCCCCCGCTGGCCGGACTTGATCTCGCACGTACTGTTCTCTCTCGGAACGTGCCTTGTCTCCTTGCGGTTGACTACTTTTGCAGCGATTGCGGGCCCGAATGTATACCCAGCGCCCAGTGGCGGATTTTCAGAGGAGGCAAGGGAGGCCATGCCTCCCCACAAAATTGATTAACAACACTAAAAGATATGTCGGCCCGGTGGCCGAGATCGCTAAGGCAGTAGTGTCGTAGTGATCTCGGACCGAAGGGTCACGGGTTCGAGTCCCGCCTCGGGCATGGTTGTATTTGTGTTCGTCCTTTCACCCCTTATCATCACCATATCGTTTCATCCTCATGGTTACCATACCGTTAACAGCAATAGTGGTCGCTAATGACCTAAGATGTTGATGCGACCTTAAATAACCAATTAAAAAAAACAAAAAAAACTAAAAGATATCTTTTTTCAACTTAAAATTTGTTAGAATTAACTTTGTGTAAAATTGACATAAATGTTTACGGCTTACGAGTAAACATTTAGAAGTCGTTCAGCTTGCTGCAAAAAGCGTTACAATTCAAAATGGAGCCAAGCAGTTCGTTATACTTCGGTAGCACCACCAAGTACTAGTACTGCTTGTGCGTGCAGCACAGCGGCGGCTCAAGCTGACGCGCGCCTTTCCTGTTGTCACGACAACGTCCCTCAACCAATAAGAAAAGGGTAGTTTCATTTTGGCCAGCTTTGGAGTTGGTTTGGCATGGAGGCTCTCGCACGTCTGGCCTCCTGTGAAGGCATGTTGCAGTCGTAGACAGTGGATGCTCTGTGGTTGCGATGGTGGTAGACTCAGTATTTCAGTGGACAAGAATAAAATCTTCATTGGAAGTGCCTTTTTCACGAAGAAGTAATCGTAAAATAAGAGCAATATTAAATCTAATTATTTTATTTGAAATGTCACCAATAACAATTTACTAGTAAACCAAATCGCATTGCCTTTCAATTTCACGATATGATTCCGTCCCTGAATTTGCCTGGGCTTCCCCAAGTTTTGAACCCACCGTCCGCCACTGCCGGCGCCGCTTCTGGCGAAGACTGGCTCTTCGCCTGGAGATACGGTGGTGCATGTCCAGCTAGCGGCGCTCAATAGAGCGCGCGCTGTCGGGTGGTTTGCGCGCCAATTTAGTGGCGCGCAGCCATAGTTTTATTTTGGGTTGAACAATTAATTGGGTGAAAATTTCCCCAAAGATATTCAGATGTGGTGTTTTTAGGACGTTACAAAATGTTTTGAGTGAGGTGAGGTGCAGATAGATTCACTCTCAAAAACCATTCGTAATTACAATATGTTGTCTATGAATGAAGTGTTAAATGTAGAAGCAAAACCTTTGGACAGTAATATTCCACTCACGGACGGTGTTATACATCAACTGGCTATGTAACATTATACAAGTTTTGAGATAATCGTGTTCAATGTTTTTTCAGCTCTAAACTGAAATTTAATTATTTGTGACTTGATAATCACTTACATAACAATATTGTGTATGTTGATTCGTACCGCATGAGTAAAAATCCTCTATATTAAAATTAACGGTCAATATTTTCATATTGCAATTAGACGCAATGAGAATGCTGTCATTGTTGGAGTTTTGCAACTATCTGTTGAGCGCCGTGGGAGCGCTTACCTTGTTGAAGCGTTTTAGTATGGGATATTTTGTTATGAATCAAGTAGCGGCGGCGCTAGCCGAATTCATTTATTACGCTCCGTGAAGTCACGAAGGTTAAGCGAATTCGAGACTCGCGGGTTCGTGGTTGGGTGACCGGCCAGGAACCCCGGGATCTAACGGCGTCGAGCCCCTGGCCGAAGGGAGAAAAGGCACCGACTGACTGCGACGTGAGACTTGACAAATATAATTAACGGAGGATTACTCCAAAAATGAATCACATTAACGGAGGATTACTCCCAGTGCAAAGCTCTCTACGCCCCTTAAGGGGCTTGGACACGCGTTGCTTGAAGTAGCTAATCGCCCAGCAAATGCGTATAGGCTGTTGATACAAAATAATGCATCATAGTCGTTGTTCCTAAGAGTAATACAGCTATTGGTTTATCATTTGTACTCATAATATTTAAAAAAATTACATGCGAAATAAAGTTATTCTTACTACTCAAGAAAATCAGAAAATAATCCAAAAATTATCTGAACCATTGTCCACATTTTATTCAATCACGCATTTTTCTTTACAGAAAAACGTTGATAATTTTCATGCTTGTACACTAAATTCTAATGACGGTAATCGCACGGCACCTGAATCCCAGCCTAGTTGTCTGTCGGCTTTCTCCCTTCTCTTTTTTACTTCGCTGGCTCCTATTTTACTGGCAATGAACCAAGTTTTTGCGTCATATGACTAAATTCCAGAATATTTCAAATTGATTTTTCCTTTCAATTTTGACTTTGTCTTTAGTAATGAGAGCCCGGAGAATTATGTAATTATATATATATATATATATATATATATATATATATATAGTGTCGTCACGGGATTATACGAACCCGTAACGCCACCATAAGCCACGAGAAAAGACCAGAAAACAGAGAAATAGGGTACGCGGCGGAGCGATGGTCCGAGAAAGCGACATCTACCCGCAGGTTTTCGCACTCCGATGTCCGAAGTTAGGGATAATATTTTCTCGAGAGGGCGCGAAGGAGGAGAAAATTCACCCCTCCAGAAATTTCCCCAGGCGGAGTCACATAAATACCGCAACGCACTTCGGTAGAGCTCTCTTACAACTTCGACAGCGCCGGCGACTCAACTTAATTCTTCGGCGATAATCATTGGTTAGTGCAGGAGTATAATTTTACTTGCTTAGTTAAAGCAGATTTAAGAAACGCGGTAATAAGTGATAGAATTCAGAAGTGAAGTGCATGTACATTGTTAGCACTAACATTAAGCGAGTAAGCAAGCGATGTGATTGCTTGAACCTGAAATAGTTTCATAATTGAAATAAATTCGCGCAGAAGGACTCTAAACGAAATCCAGCATTTAATTTTGTACGCCACGACCACGCACGCTCAAAGTGTGGTATGTCGGCCGAGTGCTAGAAGCATTCAATTCAATAACGTTAGTTATTCAAAGTTGGGAGCGCGAACGACGCGGCAGGCGGCAGGACGACACCAGTGAAGACTGAAGCGTAGGCGAGAAGGACTTGGACCAAATGGGGGGTCGAAAGGTCGGAATTTGGACGGTGGCGGCATTCCGAGACGAGGGAAAGAAGGGTGTAACCGCGGGACATCGAACCAGTCAAGTGACGTGGCGAGGACGGCGAGCGACCGAAAACCCCAAGGTTAACTGATGGCGAGCGGGAAGGAGATGTCGAGGTAAAGAACTGGCAACTTCTATGCGGCAATTTGTTGGGAAACCGTGCAGTTTTAAATACCAGGCGAAGCGTCCTAAAATAGGTGAAAGTTCCAAATAATTATTGGGAGAATTATTTCGAATGTATGAGCGGCAGTGTAGATTTCATACGCTGTACGCACCAGTAAATTCGTTTGAATGGTACAACTTTTCTAAAGTAAATTATAATTTTTCATGTAATGTAAAAGTAATCTTATTTGAAAGTCATGTTTCCATTGTATGATGTCAGGGATAATTAGTTGCTATAATTTGTAAAGGGTATGATTTAAGTAACGTGTGCGTCACGTTTATTCTTGTGTTAGAGTTTACAGCATTGTAATAAATGCGCAGCTTAAGGCTGACCTCTGTGAAGTCTATGATAGAATAATTGTAAAGAATCACATAAAGAGCCGTGCACGGAGAAAACTTAAGATTAACAAAAGTTAAATGAGGTACACGAAATAATTGAGAAAGAGGTAGAAGCAAAAGTATTGTGAATAGTGCTTATTGAAGTATTCAGGCAGTCGAGGTGACGCCTATACATTTTTTTGTGGTTGTGTTCTTTCTTTTCCTCTGGTTCTGTTTTCTTTGCAGTGACCATCTACGCAAAGTGCATACTTTATTGTATATTTGTGCCACTGTGTAATTTGTTTTACTGAATATATGCTCATTTTACCAGAATTTTACATAATTCATTGTGTCAAGGGTTCAGACCTTTCTCATACCGAAGATCCTGCTTCCTGAGAATTCAAAGCTCGCTTCACGAGCATTCATTGTTTCACGCTTCATCGCCACCGGCTGGAAGGTAGTAGGCGGGCGTGTTTATATATATATATATATATATATATATATATATATATATATATATTGTAACGCCCCGTCCAAGTATGGGCTACAGCTTTGCCTGGCTGCGAGGGAGGCGAGCAGCGGAGTAGTTTGAAATGCGCGCTCCATGCCGGGGGCCTTAAGTTTCGAGGGTTCCAAGCAGAGTTCGCTGGTGTACAGGACAGTGTCGACGCTTTGCGTGCGCCCAAAAAGCTCCGGTCTTTATGAGGTGAGCAAGCGACTGGAGAGAATGGAGTGGGGAGAGTCGGGAGTGTGGAGCAGAGCTGTGTTGGTGGTATATGGGATGTAGCTCGCCACCGCAAAACATGAGAGGAGGTAACATGAAAAATTAATGTACTTGAATTTGTTGTGGAACTTTTAATGCACGAAGAGAGGTGATATAGTGTTCGAGGTGCGTTGGAAGATGAAGGGACGGAGACATGCGAAGGTAACTGGATAGGAGAATGGGAATCTACGTGAACTGGAGTCCTAACTGATTAATGTGAGTGCTAATAAAGCATTTAATTAACGGTTGTATAGTGGAATTGTGTAGGCGTGAGGTTAGAGGATCAATCTCTCCTTAAATTGAGTTGCAGTAGTCCAATTTGGAATTGTGAAAGTATTGTAGGTGAGTCCTGGCATTTGAAGTGGCAAGTGACTTATTCTGACTGTTCTTTTGCCGGATGTGTAATATTCTTTTAAATACAAGATGTTCTGTTGCATTATTTTAAGTTGAGGACTTAAAGAGACTGATAAATGAATTTATGCATATTAATGTATCAATTTTCAATCACCAATATGCATATGTGGATTGTGAACCGAAAAGAGCTCGAAGAAAGGTGAACTTTCACTTTCATTAACTGGTACTGTTGACAATTATGTGCTTTCTATTTGTAACTTATATTGCAATTTACGTACTATAAGGAATGTGTCAAGAGTTGTTAATTTCTGTCTTTTTTAATTGAGATCTGGTACGATTTGTAATTGTCCAATATCACAGATGGTGAAAAAATAGCTGAGAGGAAGGAGGACAGTTACACTGCCATTTCTACTGTCATAACGTTCAGAAAAATGTTTATTCATGAATTTCTTCTGATTACAATTTGTATGGTGTAATTTCATGGCATGTAAAATTAGCATGTAACAGGATTGCTATGTGATCATGCAGGATAAAGTGGAAGGAAAATGTTGCAATGATTACTTGTATGGTAATGAACTAGTATTATCATTAAAACTTTGGGAATGATCACCCTTTTGAGTATTTATCAAAAGGTATAAGAAAACTTTGTCAGTCATGAATATTTTTTTATACAATTTCTGGAGAAATGGTGTAGGATGTTTATTCTAAAGTTTATATTGTAAATTAAATTTCTATTAATGTGTGTTGATCATAGTATGGAATGTTTATTCTAGAGTTTACATTGGAAATCAAAGTTCTATTGCTGTGTGTTGATCGTTGGATTTTTTATTGAAATTTTGGAGTGAAGGAAATAATTAAATTAATTGGAATGGTAATATTAATTCCAAGGGACTTAATCATTTGTTCAAAGTTAATAATTTGATTTTCCATTTTTTTTTAAGGATGTTAGATGGTTATAATTCTCAGAATAGTTCTAGAAACAGTACTTCTTTGTTGATTTGCTTGTTTTTTGTTCTTGTATTTGGGTACAGGCAGCCAGACAATTGTACACTGTTGTGACATTATTTCTGTGCTGTTGCTTTTGTGTTTGTTCAGAAACTTGCAGACGTCTGTGTACTACAGTTTTCATTAAATGTCATTGTTTTTCGTAACATTGCACTTTCTTTTCTTTTTCGTGGGAAAGGTGTGGAGCAACGCAGACAAGAACCCTCCTTTAGTCCTCGATTTCCTATTAAGGAAATTTAAATTATCAATATTATTATTATTATTATTATTATTGCATCTCGATGACCAACCGCGGACGGCCCCTACCCACGCCGCCGCCGTCCGTTTGATAAAGCGTTGCGTCACAATATATATCTTCCTAAGTTAACTCCATGTCAAATCTACTATATATTCACATTTCATATCGGTTAGTGGCTAAAAATTTGACTTTTTAGTACACATATTTCTGAATATTTCCATTAGTCTGTATAATTCTTTTTACAGAATATAGATATAGACTATAGATTTATAATCTTACATGTTTTTGATAAGGAATCGCCGAGACAAGCAATTCAGCATTCTCAAACACATTTTTCCTGCAACCTCCAAAACGATGCAATTGCATCGCATTAAAATATGCCTGTCTATAAATATGGGCGAATAACAAAACGGCAAGGCGCCAATGCAATCCATGACTTCCTGTTTGTTAATGACGGCGAGTTTCGCGTAGAAGAGATCACTGCTTAGGAAGGAAGTTGGTAATAACTGGGGGGGGGGGCGAATTTTAATGAAATGTATTTTTTTTTACTTTAAAACAATGCCGTTTAGTACAGAAGTTAATATTATTTTCAGAGAAGAAAATGGCCCGTACGTCATTTTTTGCATTTTCTACTAAAAAGTATTTTTTTACCTTTTACGTCATTTTTAATGCATTTTTTCTCTGAGTTCATATATTTTAATATCATTTTTAATGGTACTTAAAAAAATTACTAGATGAAAGAAATGTTCACCACAGAATTCCTGAGTGGCCTATACGATTTCTTCGCTCGTATATTGTAATGTCAGACGTTGAGAGTTAATCTAACGTTACTGTAACGCCCTTCGGCGCCATTTTCAGTTCCACCGATTTCGCGATAAAGACAGATTTTTCTCTTAAAGAACAGTTCAAACCAAAAGTTTACAACCTGAGTTCACTTGAACAAAAGGAAGAAGCCTCGATTACATCAGTAACATATCCAACAGCGTGAGTTGTTTATCTGAAGTGGTATTGATCAAATTTTTTACGTCATTTTTCTTTGTTTTGGGGGAATTTTAAATATATTTTAAGAGCATTTATTGATAATTTTTGACACTTTTTAGGTCGTCAAAATCCGCCCTCTAGTAATGGCACGTCGCGCGCCCACGTCGCATCTTTCAAAGCTTTCCCGTGACCTTGATAACGTTTGCCATGTGGAGGTCTTTGTTCATGCTACATGTGGCGCAGAGACCTTCTGTGTTCATTGAAGCGCCAAACTACACCAACATGAGAGCGGGAATATCTGGCGCTTACCTGCATAATGCGAAATTAAGAACAGTTACGAAGATCTCGGTTTATGCGGTACAAAAAATCGCTGATGTCTCTGATAGCGTTTACATTTTTCATTAATTATAAACTTATTTTTACAGATTTGGCGCCAAAGTTTTGCGTACACTTACGTGCACGGTCCAATGTAATTGACTTTTGTTTTTAAAGAATGGCGCTTAGCCGGTTGATACATGGACACCGTCCACTTGAATCCGTAAGTTTCAGCAACTGGAGAAATATAGGAACAGATTTTTTCTTTTTTCCCCTTCCTCCTTCCATCCGCATCTTCTTCCTCCTTCATTCATCCATTTCCTTTTTTCTCATATTTATGGTTTAAGGATATCCTGCCAATCAAGATTTTTCTAATACGACGTACCCATGAGCAATTAACTAATGATGCTACAACACCATGTACTTTCTCGCGATATTCTTAATGATTGTGTAATATAATACGACAATTTGTCTGACACCACAACTACCATTTGAAAAATTCTTGAACAAACGAAGTGTGAAAAATGCATATATTTTGTTGTTGTAGATAAAATGTCTTTCAATATATTATTCATTTATTACTTGAACATTTAATACATTGTGAGTTATAGATTACGACCTCGGCACATATTACTTATTCGATCATAAAAAAAAACAATTGTACCTCGACAACTAACATAACCCCGGTTGCTTCGTAACAACGTAACTTCGTTTTACTCTCTTGAGTAACATGAATACCATCTTTTTTAAATTCAGATGCTTAAATGAAAACAGCTTTCTGCCATTGAATTAGGTGTACTCACGTTCTACATAAATATACTAATGATACACGATGCGTATTGTAGCCGTAAATAAAAGTATTAATTTATATTAACGCGAAAGAAATGGCAGCAAAAGAAATGTACGGCGTTACAACGAAGGGTTACAAGCAACAAAGACCACTGATTCGTATGGGATAAACATTTCGCCAATTAGCATTGTTGATACCGCTAATAAAAAATCTGGAAATGGATAGAAAAATACAATAATACAATGTATTTTGGTATTCATCACAATTACTTTTTTCTACATGCTTAGCTTTTCATTTCCACAACTTCTTAAGCAAAGCGAAATCATTTATTCCTCTTCACATTTCACTCAATTAAAGGACGATTAATCTTAAAACAACAAAAGCTCGAAAAAGAAATTAACAAAGAAATATGAAATACTATACAAATTGAAACTTACGTTGCATCCAAGTGTTGCAACTTAGTGTTGCATCCAAGTGTTACGTTGCATCCAAGTGTTGCATCCTAGCAACACTATTATTTACTTTCACGAAGCGTCGTAATACGGAGCGGGCGACTATGTTTGTCGCCAAATTTCACAATAAATATTAATATATACAAAACATTCAACATGACCTTATTTGAAGATCTGCTTTTGATGAACAAATTTCATGAAGAAAAAAAATTGTATCTTTATAAATGTAGTTGTAGGAAGACTTCGAAATTATTTCTATTTTTTTCAAAATTCGAAAAATCAGGGTTTTCAGCCAACAGGAGACATCAACATCCTTCAGACTACACACTAACAAACCTCCATCTAAAGCGATGCAGCCTTTTTGAGAAATTTTTTTTAAACAAAACGGAAACAGTTTTTTATAACTTGAAGCAAAACTAATTGTAAGAACATAATTTCAGTAGGTTCAGCTTTGCTTAAAATATAAATTAAAAGATAGAGAACATATTCAATAACAATGCTCAAGATTTTTCACAGTGCGCACACGCAACACATTTGAGATGATAGTAAAGAAATATTTTGCTGAAATTCTTCGCATTCTCACAACTGTTCTCCCAGTGACCTCGAATTGCTTCTTTTTCTATTCGCATTGGTTTTGAGTGGCGAGCAAGGTGCGAGTATTGCACAGCCATACAACCTCGCTGGTAAGAAGGCCGTCGCCAGGCAGGCCACTTGTCCGTCCTCCTGCCCGCCCGCCTGTCTGCCCGCCCGCCTGTCTGTCCATCCGTCCGTCTGTCCATCCGTCCGTCTGTCCATCCGTCCGTCTGTCCATCCGTCCCCCGCGTCTGTCCCCGCCGTCTGTCCATCCGTCCGTCTGTCCATCCGTCCGTCTGTCCATCCGTCCGTCTGTCCATCCGTCTGTCGTCATCGTCCGTCTGTCCATCTGTCCGTTCGTCCATCGTCCGTCTTCCATCCGTCCGTCTGTCCATCGTCCGTCGTCCATCGTCTCGTCATCGTCTGTCGTATCATCGTCTCGTCCGTCATCCATCCGTCGTCTGTCCATCCGTCGTCGTCATCGTCCCGTCTGTCCCTCCGTCTGTCGTCCATCGTCCGTCTGTCCATCCGTCGTCTGTCCATCCGTCCGTCTGTCCATCCGTCCTGTCGTCCATCCGTCGTCGTCCATCCGTCCGTCTGTCCATCGTCCGTCTGTCTCGTCCGTCTGTCTGTCCGTCGTCTGTCGTCCGTCGTCTGTCGTCCGTCTGTCGTCGTCCGTCGTCCGTCCGTCGTCTGTCGTCGCGTGTGCGCCGTCTGTCCGTCCGTCTGTGGTGTGTGAACAAACCCAGCGCCTAAACCACGTATACGATCTTTTCCAGATTGAAGAAACATGTCAATGTTGTACTAGTTGAAGCTTTGAAATTTGGAAAAACATTTGGGGGTTCTTTACTTGGAGCCGCCGGACAGTTGAAAAATTGTCAAAAACGGCTGCAAATTTTCTTTAAATTTCTTGTAAGAACAGTGTAAAATACTTATAAAAGTGGCATAGGCCCGATTTCCACGGTTAACTCTGAAGGTTTGAAATTTGTAAAAGTTTGAATTTTTCCGGTGTCTTCCTACAATTGTAAAATTGAACATAGAGGTTTTTCGTTCATATGAAATTTGTTGCTCATGTATTTCTTTCATTAAAGTCATGTACATTTGTTTGGAAAATTTAGTAGTCTTCATGCAGTGGTGCGTAATATATATGTAATTTTAAAAAATAACAAAAACAAGATTTTCTCATAAACGGCTCCAAATTTTTTCTTTAAATTTTTGGTCGGGTTAGTACCAAATGCACCCTATCCGATGTCATAAACACCATATTGCTCTATTCTTGGTTTTTCTTTTCAGAAATTTCAAATATTTTTTTACTTTCTCTCGCGTAGGTAGTATTTACCTTAGAAGCGATTTTCCGAAATTCCTCAAAATTTTTTTCTTCAACTTTTTTCAATGGATAGTTCGAATTGCTCTGTTTAACATGAGGTAAAGTTCATTTTGAGTTTTTTTTAATTACACCAATGTATTTTTTTTTAATATTTCTCACGCCATTAATATGCACATTTCCATCGATTTGTATACATTATTGCATTTTTTAGTGGAACTACATCAAATGACTTCAATTGAAGTTTTTCGAAAACTCAATAGATTCCTGTGAAAAGGAGTTTCAAATTTGCATTTACGAAAATGCTTAATCGCCATTATCTTAAAAACGGCTTGAAATTTTTCAATGAAAATTGCTATTTATGACGACGTATAGCATTCTTAAATATAATTAAAATATATTTGGAAACCAGAAAGTTACGAAAATTAAAAAAAAAAAAAATCTTTGGGCCGCTATAGATGGAAGCAGGCAAAAGGGAGGGACAAGACTGGTCTGAGTCGGTCAACTGATCTGGTCCGAGTCGAAGCTCTGCGATTTTGAAAAATATTCATTAATTTTGGAGGTACTTTACATGAAGTGCCAGGGACATTTTCAAACATTTCTCAAAAATAGCTCCAAACTTTTTCTTCAAATTTCATGTAAGAAGAGAGTGAAATACGATCATAGAGGTGGCATAGGTCCGATTTTCACTGTTAACACTGAATTTTCTTTAATTGCAGAAGTTTAAATTTCTTTCAGCTACTTCCTACAATTACAAAATTAAAAATAGATGTTTTCATTTAAAATTAAATTTGTTTTCATTGCGGTCGTGAACATTTTTTTGAAAATTTTAGTATTTTCGCGCAGTATTGCGTGCAAGATGTGAAATTTAAGAAAAAATAACAAAGACAAGATTTTCTTAAAAAGGCTCCAAATATTTTCTTTAAACTTTTGTTAGAATGGTGTTACATGTACTTATGCGATACAATAAATGTTATATTGCTCTATTCTTTTCGTTTTTTTTATTTTTCAAACTTTTTTATGACCTGTCTCACGTCAATATTTGTATTAGTGGCTTTTTGTTCACGTAATTGCATTTGCGAGTAAATGTGCTTTAAATTATGTCAAATTTTCTCGAAAACTCAAAACTTTTCTGTGAAACAGTTCAAAATTGCGAATTTTTAGAAACGCTCAAATGCCATTTTCTCAAAAACTGTTCCTAATTTTTTCTTCAAACTTTTCTTATGGATAGTGCTAATTGCACTGTTTAAGATGACAAAATTTCATGTCATTTGGCTATATTCTTCTCTTTTTCAAAAATTACACAAACGCATTTTTTTAAAATATGCAGAACTAATAAGCATATTTCCAGCGATTTAAATTAACCTTTTCTCCTTTTTATATATTTTGATTTCTGTTCTCTTATTGCATAAGCAATAATACAAATTGCATAACCTTTTGCTCTCATCCACGTAGCATGCATGTTTCTTTTTCACATAGCTATGATGTACCTTCTGCGTTCTGCACCATAGAAACCCACGTCTCAGGACGAACTCGATTGCTGCAGTGTCATCTGCGTATCTACACTATAGACACCTACGTCTTTTGCAATATCTACAACATTTTGACCTTTTTGCCTAAACAAAATGTCCATCATTTTTGGTATGTCACAATATATAGTAGGGATCACCGAATTTTGAAAACGTGCACACTTCTTCCCATTGCATGTCACAACCAGTTTTTAACTGGTTTTGACGTTAAGTAAATAAATTGCAGTTCTCGTAATGTGTTGTCGCTGGGATGTTGCCAATATTCAACAATAATTTGGGCTTGTTCTGCAGCGACCAGGGAATACTAACAATAAGACTTCGTTCACAAAGCCGTTCATGTAAAAAGGGATACTGAATTTGGCTATGTGTGACTATTTTGGTAAAGAAATATATAAATATGCAGAGCTTGTATAATCTGTAGCGTTTACCATTACAATACCATTCTTGTATTGTATTGGGATGATTTTTAAGAGTATTTAATTGAGTTCTTTATAACTGTGTTGTTGATTAGAAAAAACTTTTACTTATGTTACAGACCACCACAGAGGATTTGGAAGCAGGTGTTTTGGAAAATACTGTGTACAAATCCTCAATGGAACTGAATTGTTGTTTCTGTGCTGGAAAAGGCCATCTATCATCTGCGTGCCCCAGGGGACGCAAGCAAACTTTTTCACCTAAGCCCCCTTCTTTAGATATATTTTCAGCCTTTAACATTCTTAATAAGAAGAGGAAAAAGAAAAGAAGTTCTTATCTTGAAGGAAAGTATAATCAACAGGAATTTAACAGAAAACGAAGGAAAACAAATTGAAATTTTACATTACTTTTGAAATTGTCACTTCTGCTTTATACAGTTCACAGAGCAAATTGTCAGTATTTTAATTATTTTGAAATGTACTATCAAATCCAACATTTGTTTTAAGTAATGTGAATAAGAGCAATTGGCAATTATGAAATATGAATTTAAACTTCAAAGATATGTATCTTGTATATATACTATATTTGAAAAATTTTAAAATATTTTCAAAATAAATATTACTTTAATCAGTGTTGCAATTTAGAAGTTTTATTTTTTTATTGTATTTTAAAATTCCTCTTCTGCAGAATGTTCCACCTGCTACTTTCAGTAACTATTATATCACACCATATCAAAGGGCAGTTTACACCCACAAATATTGAACATTGGGGCAAGCAATAGCGAATCAGCTATTCAGAGTATTTTTATTTTTGAAGGGGAAAAAAAAAAATTTAAATGGAATATTTTCACCTGCAATGAGTAGATAATTAAAAGAGAAATACTATGATGTATCATTTGTTACTGTGTTTAAAGCAATAATGTTAAAAACAGTCCTTTTTTTTTACCTTCTCATCCTTTATTCTTAAGAAGAGAAAGTATTATAATCGTACGTCGTGAAAGGTCAAATTCTTGATAGAAAATCCCTTATTCCTGAAAAGAGATTAATATTGTTCCAATATATAGTAAATTACTTCTTATAATATGTTTTCAGAATCTATGTTTTGTGGGTCCTTGATATAAAAAAATGTATTGACAGCGATACGTCCATGCATCCATGGTTAACGCTAGAGTCTAAATCGTTCAGCTAATTTGTTACAAAAGAGATATTCCTTGATAAATTTATGTAAAGGAACTTAAGGTCCTCTGAGTTTCCAATGGATATTTTGAATTTTGGAGGTACATAGAACCTCAACATTTTCAAAATTTTCTTAAGTGGCTCCAAATGTTATATTGGGTAGCGTAATGAACCCTTCAGAGAATGTTGCAGGTCCCATTTTCGTTGAAATATCTACTTTTTTGAAAATTGCCAAAGTTCAAAATGATTTTCAGTCTTCATACAACTTCAATATTGAAGATAGAGATTTTCCCCTGAATTTAATCTATTGTTAGTTAGTTAATGCCTTATTTTACGTGGCGAGACTCGGGCCACGTAAAATAGCTCAGCCGCTTCTCGACAGGCAGTCGGGAGCTGTTCCACTCCCGATCAATCGGCTTCGACTACGTCTCTGTCTGGAATCCAGGGTGAGCGGGGGGAGCTACGGCGCACACTGGTTGAATCGGGCCAAAAACCTGGCCATAATGGCAAAATTCAAAGTGCGCGTTGGGAATTCTGACCTATCAAATTTCGTTTGGAAGACATTGGAGCACACTACTTTAGCTCCAGAACGTTATTTCAATCATTTTTGTTGTCCTTACGGTCTCTGAAGTTACCGTTGCTCGAAATTCGAATTCATTGCTTCTTGTCGACTACTTTTGTTAATTAAAAAAAGTGTTTAAATTATTTTTCTATGGATTATTTTCGTGTTTCCGAATTGAAGACACTTTTGAATATAAGTAAAGTATATTTTTAAGAAAAAGTGTCTAATTATTTTATTATAATACGGCTGAATTCTAACCTGTGAAGCGTAAAAATGTTAGTCATGTTTATTGTGGATTATATTTTTTGTCCAGCGTATTCCTGCCTCAATATATTTTTTTCTTTATCAAGTAGAATGCCCTTAATCAGAATAACACACATTTAGCTGCATATATCTGCAACTTTTTATTTTATAGCCACTTTACTGCAGTGCTGCATAGCAAGATTTAACACTAGATATTGCGGAAGTGTCTTCCACGCCACGGGGATTTATTTTCTCGGTATATTTTTTTTTCGATTTCTTTTTTTGATAATTACTTTTAATAAGAAAATTACTGATACAAATTTTTGGAATGATTTAACAATATTAATACGTGACACCGAGCTCTTTAAGATTTTTAGTGTACTTGAATGATTCTTATTTTCTTGTCGTAGAAACAAAGACTAAGAGATCTACGGGTGTAAAAGTGAGCGTAATGATATCTCAAACTACAGTTGACCATTTTTTCAATAACATAGAATATTTTTCAATAAATAAGCGCTGACGAAATTAGGCCTTTACAGCGTTGATTCCCGACAGATGGGTGGCAATTGAGTAACACATAAATACACATATAATTTATAATATAATTATAGTATTGTAAATGTATGTAGCTACAAATTCCGCATTTTCAGAAATACTCAAATTCAATTTTCTCGAAAAGGGCTCCAGATTTTGACTTTACATTTTTTTAACGGATAGTTCTAAATGGATTTAATAACACGACATAAATGCCATTGTGATGTTTTCTTTTATTGTTTTTTAAATGAAACAAAAATATTTTTGTAATATTTCTTATATCGTCAATATGTACGTTACAGGCATTTCTTATACATTATCGTATTTGTGAGTATAGTTGCCTCTAATAATTTTTTGTAAATAATTGTTCGCCACGTGATACTTGGAAATGTGTGTCAGCTGCGTTTTCGATGGCCCTTTTGGCCTTGAATGACGGCATGTTTTCTTAAGGCTAAATGTACCGACACTAGTTCCATTTGTCGCCACCACGGGGCAGCACCAAAATAAGCAAAATTTACTAGACCGATAACGTCTAAACAAGTTGTCCGATTTTCGATATGTAAACGGCATTGGACTCCTTTTTAAAATAGAATTCACGCTACGATGCCGTTTTTTCAAAAAAGATTTCAAAAAAAATTGAAAACGTTTTCTCAGAGTTCCGGGAAGAAATTAAAAAATGTGGGCTTATAGCGCGATGGCGACGTGCTTCCTGAATCCAACGCCGTGTCAATCATGCAAATCGGATGAATAGGAGCGGCGTAAAGTGAAATTTCGGAAAGTATACCTGATCCCCCTCCCCCTTTTTCCCTGCGTCACCCGACCCGCCTCGGCCCTCCATCGACGTGGCCGAACGTCCAGAACCCGGCGGCCTGCGGCACGGGAGGCCGAACTTTCAGACAGGCAAGCTGGGCAGTCAGTCCCTTTCAGTCTCAATATATTTTTCTCCACGTGTCAAACTAGTGATGCCGTAACACAGCCAAACGGTCTCGTATCATCTGTAATAGTCGTATAAAACTATATATCTTCTTCACATATTTCCGTCTTCCTTCGAATACCATCAAACAATTATTTGAGGCGGTACTCAAAATATCGATTCCGATTTGGAAACTGACTTCAAAAAGAAAATGGAATTAATTGTGTAGATATCACCAATATTCTATGCCATAACATCTTATTTTACATACATTTTACTTCTAAGATCTTCCGTTATCATTCTTCTACCAGAAGTATGAGCCGAGATTACGTACGAGCTCTTTTATCTTGCGACTTGATTTTTGATCTCAAAACGGCGTTTGTCTCCTTGATAGATTTCACCTGATGAATCTGTTTTCCCAAGTAAAATCGCGGAAACTGAATTTTAAAATTGTTTTCTTTGTTGTTAATTTTAAAACTACTTTCCGACAAATTATGTAATCGGGTACCGGAAAACTCTTATTGTCGGGCCCTGGTAAAGTAAAAGTGGATAAATCCTCTTGCTAAATATTACATTACTTCTTCTAACTCGTGGTCTAGCGAAAAAATACAATACGTGTGTCCTTGATACCTAAAAATCGATTGACACCAAAACATGTCTGTCCGTTTATGGTCAACGCTGACGCCCAAACCTCTCTGCCAATTTTCTCCAAAATTGATCTTCCCGAATCTACCTGAAAGAACTCGATCCTTTGGGAGTTTCAAACGGATATTTTGATTTTTGAGGCTACTTTACATTAAGCCTCAAAATCATTTTCGAAATCTTCTCAAACCGTCACCAAATTATTTGATTAAATTTTGTCCTTGTGTTACGTACAGAACGCAAGAGAAATGTGATTTATGGTGTTTGTTGGCATCACTTATGTTTAGAAAATTGCTAACGTGCAATTTTTGGGGGTTGTGATATATTTTTTCCTTACTGAAATCTGTTCTGACAGATCTGAAAATAAGATCAAGTTTAATTTTTGAAACATTTGAGTAGTTTTCAGTGCAATTTGGGGCGAAGTATAGGCAATTAAAAACAATTGTAACTTTTTCTCAAAAAGAGCTCCAATTTTTTGTTTAAAGACGATACAAAATATGATGGTGGTCTCATTTTCGCCCACCCCGCCGTATTTTCGAAGATTGCAAAGGTCATGTAAGTTTATTGCAAAACCGCGAAGTTTTAGAGTAATTTAAGAATGAAATTGATGTATATATTAAAAAAATCTCGAAAATCACAACAATTTTTTTCCACGGATGGAAGGGACGCTTAAAAGAATTACCATTTTCGTTGAACTCTATCAATTTTCGAAAATTGCAAATTTAGAAATAATGCCAGAAAGTGTGTGATGTTGTATCATCGCTAGCTTTTATTTGAAATTGTATTGTAAGGATACTTACACAGTGTAATTGTACTAAATTACTTCTAATGAAATTTGATTTGAAAATCTGATTTTGCATATTCGTTTATTTAGCGTTTTCCTCATACATTTATGTCCATATTTTGCAATTTCATTCTACAAATTTTTCCGGACTTACTCGTGGCATATGTATTAGTACTACGCTCAAGCTGGGAACTGAGATTAGTACACTGCTGATCGCACATACTAGTTTATAGAGAGGGTTGAGCAATATTTAAAAATTTATAATTTAAAACTTATTTTTGAGTTTTTTGAGCATGTCTTTTGAAGAAATATTTAAATACATAAATAGATGTTTTTAAAAAAAGAAATACTTCAAATACTGTAAATACAAATGAAAGAGAAGATAACAAGGATAGTTTGTTTTTCTTTGATTCTGCTAGTGAACAGCGACCGAAAAGTTATTGAATACCGGTAAAAATACCGGTATTTTTCATACCTTTCTCAAATACCTTTATTGTTATATACTAGTAAAATACCTCTATTGGACGTCTTTACCGGTATGGACGTCAATAAACGTTATACCGGTATTTTCAATGAAAAACAATAGCTTCCCATTCATACATCTTCACAAAATAAGTTACTTTAGTTAATAATATCTCACAAATTTTTTATTAATCAAATATACTTTCATAATTGTTATTAATTGTTTAATTTATAATTTTGTTTATAGACACACACACGGTTGCTAATAATTAAGGAAACGCGAATGATTCCACTAATTCTTGTAGAGTAAATATAATCTCCACTTCGTCATTGCACAATGTTCTCGCCCACTGAAAACTACTCACCGCCCTCTTCCTACGCTTGGGCATATCGAATTGCCCTAGTGTACCACGCAGCCCGCCGAAGAACGCGGCGAGATGTCTGCAGAGGTCAGAAAAGTCACGCTATCAGAACAGCAGTGTGCCAGAGGTGCGACCCTGCTTCCAGCTCAGAAGGGTGACTTGAGAGCGTGCCTGGCGGCGCTGGGCTTGGATACAAAGGAGCGCGAAATGAGGAGCAAACATTCAAAACGTGACATGCCCACTTTACTTCTTTTCGAGAAAACGCAAACATTTTATGTCATCAAAATTATGCAGATGTTTTATTTGTACTTAATTCGGAATTATGTAATAAGGATAGCTAAATATATTATTAATATAAAATTTAAATATTCTATGAACTTACATTTAAAGAAAACAACCTTTATGTCAACTGGTCAAAAAGGAAGCCTTGAACATCAACGGAGAAGTGATATACCTGGCGGGCGAAGTTAAATACTTATGAATTACAATAACAAATTCTGGATACTGTACAGAAAAACTAAACACAGGAAAAATTTTAGAAAAAGTGGCGGAAAGAAAATTACACAAATTCATAAAATATGCAGGCATATCAAGTGATTGATTTCTAAAATTTTAGGTCCCGGAACGCGCTCAAAATGATTTATCAATTTAAGAGAAATAATTATATATTTATAATATAATGTAATAATTATCAGCGAGATACAGGAACGCCGTTCCGTCGTGTTCCGTCAGAAGTCAAGCCCTACGTAAGACCAAAATCCAAATAATCGAGAAAATGGTATTTCTAATCCTGTTGTGTGGGTGTAAAAGCTGAACATTGAGATAAGCCGAAAAAAGGAAGATGCTTTTGAAGTATGGACACGGAAGAAAATATTAAACGTACAATTGGAGGGCAAAAAGATAAATGCCGAAATTTTGAAAAGAAAACAGAACTTTCTCTAAAAGCCAAAGCCAAAAATGGAAAATAAAATATTTTGGACATACGGTGAGTCGAACAAAATCTCTAGAAAAGGAAATTATGCTTGGAATGATAGAATGAAACGGAAGAAAAGGGTGTAAGTGGCATAATTGATATGACTAATACACAATATCACAAACAAATGGAAAAAGGCAGTTCGAGTCCGAGTGAGCAATGAACAAATTGCTAGCATCCTATTGCTGTGTATATCCAGATAGGTATAACAAGGGATGGCTTGCGATCTATGTTCTAGTACTATTTCTCTGCGCGTTGAGACCCCGCGAAGAATTGGGACCTGCAGATAAAAGGAGAGATGCTCACAGCCGCTGCTTGACCGGGGCTGGAGCCGACAAATAGACATCATAGCACTGAACAGTGTGTTTGATACCCTCAGTCTTTCATGCGTACATTCTGCCATTATTAGGGAAGAACTCGCTGAATTATCGGCGCGTCCCCTCCCAGTTTCGGATAGCAAAAAAAGCGAAGGAATGATGCTCAAGTAATACGAATGCAAATATCAATGTTCAAAATTAAAACATCTTTCAAAAACCTGGTTTAGAAACATCGATCAAGTTCGTGTGGAAGATTTTGTTTTGACAATGGCCGTGATTGTTAATTTATAATTACGATTTAGACAAAACGGCAAAAGAAAGTAAAAGAATAACAGCGAAACTAAGCCTGAAAACTATCGCCGAGGGTCTTATGGAGTCACAACTTCCTGAAATGGGTACAGGAAGGTGGGCGAGAGACCTTACACCTAGAGTGCTTACGTTGGCCGCCTCTCTGCGTACGGTAGGACATACGTAGGAAATACCAGAAAAATGGGGTCATTTCTTGGGCTGAAGATAGTCTACTGGATGAGGATGTTACAATCACCGTTCGCTTTATTCGAACACATGTATTGACAGTGGTATAATGCAATATTATTTCATATTTTAACTTTTTATAAAATTGTGATTATCGGTTCTTTTCATTCACAACAACTCATCAAGCACATCGATAATAAACATAAGGTTTCATAAATGTTTCATTTTTTTACGAAATATGTTCATGTGTCTATACAAAATCAATGTTTTGAACATCAATGTTGCATCCCTATTCTCGACACCTAGATAAGGATCGCCGATTTAATACGTTTGCATTCTGATTCCCTAATATGAGGTTTATCAGTGACTGGTATGCTACGTTTTACTAGTAGTAAATAAATCTTATAAATTGCATTGCAACCCGATTAAATGTTAAATTTAAAAAAAACCAAATTAATAACTGTATAACAAAACAATTTATCCCCGGTTCCTCTTCTAGTTGGCGTTCCTGTCTAAGGGTTAAAGTTGTATTGCTTTCGTGACAATTTAATGCATTAAAAAATACATATATATGTCACAATACAATGATTTACACTACATCCTTTTACATGATCATTTACGTAGTTTGTATCAAAATGACGCGCCGGGAATTACTTATTCCAATCTTCAAGTTGATACAAATATAACAGAATCATTTTATATCAATATAACTTACTAAGTAAGCTGGGACATGTCACGATTCTTAATATTATATTTAATGTTTGTTACAGTGTTGGATTCAGGATGCATCTCGCCTGCGCGCTATTTTACCACTTCTTCAATTTTGTCCGAAAGTATGAAAACTGTTTTAATATTTTACTTGGGAAAACAGATTCATCAGGTGAAGTCCATCAAGGAGACAAACGCCGTTTTGAGATCAAAAATCGAGTCGCAGGATAAAAGAGCTCGTACGTAATTTCGGCTCATTCTTTGTGGTAGTGGAATGATAACGGAAGATCTTAGAAGTAAAATGTATGTAAAATAAGATGTTAGGACATGGAATATTGGTGATATCTACACAATTAGTTCAATTTTCTTTTTGAAATCAGTTTCCAAATCGGAATTGATATTTTGAGTAGTGCCTCAAATAATTGTTTGATGGTATTCGAAGGAAGACGGAAATATGTGAACAAGATATATAGTTTTATACGACTATTACAGATGATACGAGACCGTTTGGCTGTGTTACAGCATCACTAGTTTGACACGTGAAGAAATATATATTGAGACTGAAAGGGACTGACTGCCCAGCTTGCCTGCCTGAAAGTTCGGCCTCCCGTGCCGCAGGCCGCCGGGTTCTGTGCGTTCGGTGGCGTTGATGTGCGTTCGGTGGCGGCCCAGGCGGGTCGGGTGACGCAGGGAAAAAGGGGGAGGGGGATCAGGTATACTTTCCGAAATTTCACTTTACGCCGCTCCTATTCATCCGATTTGCATGATTGACACGGCGTTGGATTCAGGAAGCACGTCGCAATCGCGCTATAAGCCCACATTTTTTAATTTCTTCCCGGAACTCTGAGAAAACGTTTTCAAATTTTTTTTTGGAAATCTTCTTTGAAAAAACGGCATCGTAGCGTGAATTCTATTTTAAAAAGGAGTCCAATGCCGTTTGCAGATCGAAAATCGGACAATTTGTTCAGACGTTATCGATCTAGTAAATTCCGTGTGATAGTATTATAGAGTAGTATAGATAGTATTATAGTGATAGTATTATAGAGTATTATAGAGTAGTATAGAGTAGTAGTATAGATCTATTGATTTTTCCTATAAGTATTTTTCGGTGCATTTAGCCTTAAGCATTTCCTTTCTTGAGCATCTGACTTGCAGTGACGCATCGAAGTGATCTTTGTTTTCCGGTGCCATGATCTTCAAGCTCAGTTTGGATCTCCCAGGAGTCATCAGTCGTTAGTAAATCCACTTCCTACGTTATGTCTTTTTTCATTGCATCTTTTCCTTTATGTCAAAAGAATGAAAAGATGTATAAATGCCCAACGATAGTTAGGATGTGCACAGATATTCTAAAATCACCACGATTTTGGGCAAGATATTCCGTCAATAACGGTGTATTTAGGATAAGACGTGAAACCATAAATTGCCATAATAGTCTCTAACCCAATTAAGTTATAGTGTGAACGACACATTGTAGATGAAGTCGTAGGCTTCCGCAAGCAAACGTCGGCACCAAATCAATTAACGCGTCGTCACCCAGACAGCCAAGATTGTAATAAGACACATTGTAGATGTTTCTTTTCAAAGAAGAGAACATTAGTAGAATTAATGTATCAAATGTTACCAAAAGCTCTCTTTTTTCATAACTCAATTTTAAAAAATTGTGTAGGAAAAGGAAGAGGGTATAGATTCCAGAGAACAGGAAAAGGGGCGCAGATGCTACTTTACGATCATAACGATTGTTCACTTTTTATACGTTAAATAAATCAATGAACCAAGGAAGTCAAAAACTCTCTTAAATCACATTTCTCTCTAAAAAAATTCTTTACTTTCTTTAATATATCTTTTTAAAGCAGCGGTTTTGAATTTCGTTGCAATATTTGTATTCAGCAACTTCGAAAACAGAACTTTACGTATAATCATATTTCTACGTACAATCCCTTCACTTTCAAGCTTCAAATTTGAATTTTGATATTTAATTTCGCTATTCGTCATCAGCGACCGCGAGAACCATTCTATCAATCTTTTTACACATATTGGGTTAATTTTTATGAGTCAGTTAGCCATTTAGAACCCGCCATTTTTAATTTTGAAATTTCATTTCGTGATATTCAAATCCAGCGATCTCAAAAACCCATTGATACCAATTTTTATGCAAATCCACTGGCATTTGCAATTACGACCACGTTTTAGGCCCGATTCGACCAGCGTGCGGCGGGGCAGCGCTGTGATTCCCCACTGTCTCCGCGTCACACCTGGCGCGCCAGTGGGGTGTTCACTTGTTAGTCATTCGATTTTTCGGTATCAAGGACCCAAAAATCATGGATTCTGACTATACTAAGTGTTAGAGGATTTCCCCCCTCAATTTAGCAACTGGATTCATACACGTTTTCGTTACCAGGGACCTGAAATAGTTTTCTGCCAAAAAGTCGCAGTTTTTCGCGCAGAATTACGTAGCTCTCTGCTCCGTATCGAGAAAGTAAAAACGATCAAAAACCTTTTACTTACAAACAACATTAAATTCCAAATGTATTGTAAAATATTTGAAGTACTAACAAATGATATAAATAGAGCCCGGAAGTTCAGGCATTTATTTTAGCTAAAGTAGGGGTGCAAAAAGGCATATAGGCAAAGAAAAATTACATTTCAAAAGAATTGTTCCAAAAATTCATGATTAAAATGATTGACATTTTTATTCTAATTCAAAATTAACGTGTAGGGAAAGGATATTTTCTTTGTAATCTTGATTCTACGTCAGACATGACCATCCAGTATGATAGATAGATAGATAGATAGATATTATTCTGCAGATAGGTATATACAACCTGGTGGCAGAACTCTACAATTAACATATTACTAATATTAACTTTAAATTACTTAACAACGAACTTTAAATTATTTAAAGACTAATAATAATAATAATAATAATAATAATAAATTCATGATGGCTATGAATTTGTTTTACTCGTGACGCTGTCCCTTTGAAATTATATCGTGGACTCCCTTTTGAATCTTGCAAAGGCATCTGTGAGAAATGAATTCTATTTTTCGTTCTTCGCACTTATGTAATCGCCAGCACTGAGAAGAGTACTCTATCATACACAAACGACTGTCCTCAAAAGATATGTAAAAATAGAATAGGATTTGTCGTGAACGAAAAAAGCCTGACGGTATCAAAGAAAAAATCAAGAATCTTGACTGGTATCATCTTCCATTTTCATTTAGATTTTTATCACAGCCTCTGCTTCCACAGGAAGACAACACGACAGTGCCATCGTGTTCTCTCGGCTTATATGTACATATTTAGCTTGATCGCGGCTGGTGCCAGGAGATGAAAAGCAAAATAATGATGTAAACGGCAGAAAAAGGCAAATATTAGACAAAATGGCTAAAATAGGCAAAATGAAAATCTACTAAAACAAGCCCAAAAGTACAATTAAGTTATTCGTATGGTTTAAATTCGTAAAAGAATAAGAATAACAAAAAGTCATTTTGCCAAACTTCCGGGCTCTAATTGTAAATAAGGGTAAATACTTAAAAGGACTAAAAACAAAGAAGATACGCAAGATCCTTTCTTCCGTTCCAAGAACCTGATTGTCAGTTGTTTATGTCTGAAGCCGCGCCCTGAGCATGAGGAAAGGGCGTGCAGTCGCTCCGAGTCGAGCTGAGGTCAGCGTCACATCCGTTGCCGGCGATAAGACGGTCCACGCCGCAGGAGATTATATTCCTTTCCTTTTGATGTACCATAGTTTGAAACCTCCCTTAGGAAACTATAGTACCATGAGTTTGAAATCTCCCTTTTGGGAGGAGCTTGGTTTCGCCGGCATCCCCCACCGCTGCAAGAGTGGCAGATATCTTGGTTTACTGCTCGCACGCGATTCGTCGCCCTTCCCCAGCAAGGAGGAGTTATAAGTCATCAATGTCCCTGAAGCCTTCGCTGCCAGTTTCATCATTGTCGTCCTCAAAGGAACTGTTACGTAAAGAAGCAATAATTTTGTCCACTTCATCCATGATCATGTCTATTGCATATATTTCACTCTATCATCATGTGTTCACAAAACTTCTTCCATTGATATGGGCAGTATTCAGAAAATAATGTTCGGCATCCATTTTCTATAACTCGCAGAGGCCTACCGATGCTTTGTTTAGCAACACGATTCTTAATGTTACCCCTTGAAACAAATTCAATGGTATTGAGATCGTGATAGAAAGAAGGGAAGTTGATGTTAAGGTCACACTACCTGCGAACAATTGTCTTGGAAACAATAAGCACAATATTACACCTGCAAACTTAAATTGAAATTAGGCCTATGCTAAAGGCGGCTCCACACATTCGGTATTCGGCAAACACCGAGCCACCGCTCGACGAATCCCTAGTAGTGTGGATGAGTTGCTTGTTATTTGCCGAGTGACGAACATTCGGGGTTCGCCCTATCCACCGCGGGTCGGTCGTTTGGACACATCAAAGGGAGCGAACATTCGCTGAACACGTCAGCTGCTCGGGATTGGACGAGCGCTAGCTGGCTGCTCGACGAATGCCGAATGTGAGAAGCCGTCCGACACACCACACTGCACAGCACTCAAAGACGAAGGGGATACGATTGAGGAACAGGAGCGATGCTTCCTATAGAAATTTTTCTTTTCCTGAACCTTAATATATTAAGAGTGAGAGTTTGTTCATAGAGAGTTGAAATTGTTTTCATTTGAACAGCTGACCCTGTGCGTTGGGCGCAGCCACAAAAGCCTGCCTGAAAGATAGATGAAGGTACTGTATGATTTGAATGGAAGTGCATCTCGCAATGTGTTAGTGCAAGAGAATGTACAATGCAAAGGCGAAAAGAGCTCAGTCAATAACAGTATATCGACCAAAATCATGCTTTATTTTATTTAAATACCCTGAAATACATCACAATTTTTTTCATGAAAAAAGTAGGAGATGACCTGGTTAACCTGGAAAAGTCAGGGTAATTCGTCCTAGAAAAAGTGGTCCTCGTTTGAAAGCGTGCAATGTAATTTATCTTGATATACTATTTCATTGTTTTACGATTTATTTGATGCACTATTTAATCGTAAAAAATCAACAATGTTCTGAAATATATTTTGGATATCCAGAATTCCATTGTAATACTTATGGCAACGCTACAGATGACTGATGCCTGTTGGCCCTTTGCTTTTGTGCCTTGAAGGGGCGCGCTATCTTCCGTTCTGCTGTCTAGTGAACTGATCAGGGAGATTGTTATTATGAAAAAAATTAATATTGATAATATTAAAGACCTATCTTGGAAATAATGCTTTAATTCCTAGTTAATTGCTATAAATTAATTTTAACCATAGTATTCGTATATACTGTTTTAATCTTGACCCCTCTGAACGTAGTCTTCATGCTCCAACAGTTAAATTAGGCCACATTCAGAACGAGATATTTATTGAATGATTGATTACTTACTAGTGATTCCGGGTGTGCCAACTGCTACGGTAATTAGTCCTGTAAGTGAAGTGCGTGTTTTTTGCTCGGGAGGTGGTGATCTTGCCCCACGCCCCAAGCGGCGCCGACCTCCCGGCGAGTAGCGGGTTTTGCACAACCAAGTATCTCCCACTAACAGGGCACAGCCCTAGTCGGGACAAGCTAAAAGCTTGGGGAAAGAATGGGAAGGAAAGATCGCGCGCGGTCCGTGGCCCGTTTGGTGGGGTACTGCTTCGACATTCTCCTGGTATTGATCGGAGAAACCATGGAAAACTACCGACCAGAGCAGCTTACTGCTAGAATTCCCTCGACCTAGCTATAGCTGTACCGCTCGCAAAAAAAAAAAAAAAAAAAAGGCGCACGTATCTCTGGTGAGGTCTCAGAGATTTCTCCCACCCTGCGGCAGCTGAAATTTCCCTCTCGGCGATAAGGAAGCGCGGAGGCGACTGTGGGACGCAGCGTTCACATTGTCACTCATCACTGCCCTCATTATCAGAAGAGAAATTCGCACTTCCAGGAGTCAAGGCTGGATTTAAGGGTAGGCTAAAGTCCATTTGCCGGTCCCCTCTATTGTTCATAGTTGCATAATACATTTTTTAAACAACAAACGGTAGAGTTCATTCTTGTTTTCAAATTTTTTAAACATTATAGCACTATCTTTCATTTAGTTTAGATACAATTACAATTTAAATGGTTTACATAATAAATTACATAATAACATTAGTTAATCTACTTTCGTTACTAACGTCTTTCAAGATAAGTTGAAAATATAAAATGTGTTTCGAACTTAAATTAATATGTTCTTGGAGATCAGTGATCACTATTTAATCATATTTTTATACTTTAATGACAATGTTTTGCGTAATTGAAGATCTGCGTTCATTTTGAATTGAGTTGTCTCTTAAGAGGTACAGGTCTCATGTCCGTGGAAATTCCAGATTTTTCGAAAATTGCAAAAAGTGCGATTTTTGGGGTGTCTTGCTACAACTACAATATTGAAGATAGTTTTTTTTTTCAAATTAAATCTGTTCTTTAAAACCATCTTGAAATAAGGTCATGTTCAATTTTTCGAAAATAAGAGTAGTTTTCGTGTAATTTTGCGATATAGGCAATTTTAAATATTTTTAACATTTTTTTTCTCAAAAACCGATCCAAATTTCGATTTTTTTCACGGATATAAGATACGCTTAAAAGAAAGCCGTGGGTATCTTTTCATTAATTGTCGAAAATTAAATTTAGAATTAATCAAGAAAATTTCACAACCCCAGCGACGGCTAACGAACAAGGGTAGGCAAAGCAGATTACTGAACACCAGCGGATCCCGGGAAGAGGGCATGAGGGCTATGCCTAACCTCAGTCCAATCTTTTTGGTAATTTTATTCAATTTATTTAAAGCAATTCTTACAGATAATACAAAGTATTATTTCCATGAAGCACGCGCGAACGTAATTTCAGATAACCAGGACGTAAAAGATATTCAATTCTAAAAAAAATTACAATGTTTATCAAGTTTATGGAAGAAAGTTCTGAAACTAAATGTCCCACTCCCGGCATACTTTTCGGATCCGCCCCTATTACAGAATAACATCTGCAATTTTTATGTTCAGTTTAGCATTAGCGACCTTCATTTATGAATCAAGTCGATTCGTCGTATTATACTTGGGTTTTCGTAAAATGGCGCTTGGGGGTATTAGAGTGTTTCTTCCCGCCATAGCGGACAGCTCTACCGATCTTCTGCGCATGCGCAATGCACAAAAGTAAATTTAAAGTCAAATTAATTAAGTCATTCATCTGAACAACTTATTAAGACAGGGATTCCGCAAGGTTCTCCTCTCACTCCCACTCTTTTTAATATTTTTATCTCTGACAGCCCTAAATTAACTTATTCAGATATGGCGTTTTTTGCAGATAATACTGCTATGTTTACTTCGCACTCGGATCTCATACAAGGTCGAGATAACTTACAAAAATATTTAAATACACTATATACCTGGTTCACCAATTGGAACATTAAAATCAATACTCAAAAATCTCAACCCGAAATGTTTTCATTAAAATATATTCCCCCTACTTATCCATTAATAATTCATTATAAAGCTATTAATTGGCTCCCCAATTCTACCCCAGTTAAATATTTAGGTTTACAAATAGTCACAAAAGTAACATGGAAACACATTTCATCAATATCTAATAATGCACATATCAAAATTCTTAAATTATACCAGTTCATTAAAAGAAAATCAAAACTCGACTGATTCAGGTATCTTACTTTATAAATCTATCATTCGTTCTACAATAACATATGCTTATCCTATGTGGGGTGGTTCTGCAAAATCACATAAACGCAAATTAGAAGTTATTCAAAATAAGTTTTTACGACAAATATTACAATCTCCCTGGTTTATTCGTAATGACCAAATTTTAAATGAACTAACAATAGATTCAATAAGTACGTATATTTCAAAATTATCAAATCTTTTTATTCTTCTCTTCCATCTTGTAATGAATTTAAATTAGGCAAATCGTGTAATAATTTTTCCCACATTAAGACACATTAAGACATATTCAAAAGACCTCTTTCAACCTCGTTAAATATCAGTATGAAATTCATACTTAAAGAAAAATATTAATTGTAAATAAGTAATTATGTAGGACCCTTCGTGAGTAACATTAGAAATTATATATCAATGATAATTGTTATAGTTTACTGAATTGTGACAATATTAAAATTGTACACACCCTTGAAAGACATTTGTATCTCGAACAAGTAGAATAAATAATTATGTAAAAACAGATGCACAAAAGTTATGCGAAACTTCAACTGCGCATGCACAGAGGATCGATAGTGGCTTAATATTCGGGGCGCAAACGCTCACTATTGTCTTCACAATGGAATATGCCAAGGCGTTTTGCGTCTCTCTTGATCGCGGCAGTATCAAGCAGTGCTGCAGATCAAGCGACACTACCAAGAAAAACGTGAAAAGTCGTGCCATATTCCATCGTGAAGACAATACTACCAGGCGCCACGTTACGAAAACCCAAGTATAGCCTAGCGCCTAATGATATCATCGTACCAGTGCTCTTGTTTTTCCAGCTGATCTAAAAGAGCATGCTTAATAGATACTAATGTGGCTAACGCTAAGTCTATTTTAATCTTAAATAAGAATTCACTCTTTTCAAATATGAAAAGCTTGTCTCAACAAAGCAGCTAGTTGCTGGAGTAGCAGGTAAGCAAAATAGTCTGTAAGTTTCCGACAGTATATTATGAATATCGCTATCTACAAATTGTTACCTGTAACACAGATATGAACTGATTGTCGGACTAGATGAAATCCAATTCACTTTTCAACTGACGAAAATCAAATTACGGGGAGTATTGTCTTTTCAAAGAACTTAACGGGCGGACGGCAAAGGCGGCGGCGCTAGCCGAATTAATTTACTACGCTCCGTAAAGTCATGAAGGTTAAGCGAATTCGAGACTCGCGGGTTCCTAGTTGGGTGACCGGTCAGGAACCCCGGGATCTAACGGCGTCGAGCCCCTGGCCGAAGGGATAAAAGGCACCGACTGACTGCGACGTGACGAGACTTGACAAATATAGTAATTACTCACTATCGGAGGATATTACTCCAGAAGAAAGCGCTCAACACCCAACTAGGTTAAGAGACGCGATTTTGGGAAGTTTGGGAAAGAGCCTAAAATTCGGGAATAGAGCACTTAATTAGCCCATAATTATGGAAATACTTTGGTTGAGATTGGTTTTGGGCGCTGTTAGCTTTAGATGGCTCCGTCACCAGCTGCTACGGATGGTCGAGCGCACGGTCGCGAGAGAAAGAGGGCGGGCCGGTAAAATCGCACAGAATGCAGACCTCTTCTATAAACTCTTTAGTGCCTTACTCATGCCATATAACTGCATTATAAAACTTTCTTCTTCTTGCCGCCGCAGCGTTGTGCCAAATGGGCCATTTCTACACGAGAGGAAACCTTGAAAATTCCTTTTTTTTTTCTTTCCATTCGCGTCGCGAAAAAAGCACGCGGTTTAAAAACTAGTCCAGAAACATTTCCGATAATTATGAAACAAAAAGTCCATTGTCTCGAACACACACACATATATACATACACACATATACACACGCGCGCGCCTACACACACACATATTCAAAAGAAGAAAATGCGTGAGGCCATTTCTATTTTCCCTCCATTGAGAAAACCCCACAGCAGTCTATAACTAGATGACTGTGCTTCTAATCCATTTTAAGACCAGATGGAGGAAGTTTTCTGTTAGGAAATTGGAAAACGTTTCTTGGGAGCAATTTCAAACTCTTTAATGAATTTTTATTTAACATATTTTCTTTTTTTTTTCTTTCAAATTTTTGAAAAATTCAATGCATATCTATAGCTTGGTGTAAGAAAGGCTAATGACAAATTTTGGTGATTTTCAGTTTCAATGAACAATGTGTGCTGTAAAGTCCCTTCTTTTTGTGCAGTAAAGGCCAATGTTAAAAGTTGATCTTATCTCCTAATTTCACATTGATTTACATTGGCCTACAATTGCTATGCAATTGTGATTATATAAGAAAACCAGCCATCCTGTAAAACTTTGAATATTGGCATAGGCCCTTCTTGGACCAAGTCATAGATATTATGACATACCAGACTGTCACCTGTATGAAATTCAGCTAATTTCATTAAAATAACACTGTATTAGCAAAACGACGCTGGTTGCTATGGTACTGGAGTGCAACATATAAACAATGCCCATTAGTTCAAAGGCGGACGATAAGTAGCATCCGTGGTTTCGCCTACGAAGAAAGATAAACAAACTTATGAGATGCTTAATTACACGAATGAGAAAATTCCATTCTAATATATCGGAAGTGTCATGGGAATGTGAAAAAGTGAGTTATTGGTCAAAAATAATTACGTAGATGACGCCGCGAGGTAGATCGCATAATTTTGTTTTAAACAAGAGAGAAAAAAAATGAAAAGAGCTGACATGTTGAAGAAGGATACAAAAATATTCATTCGAGCTTTCGACACGATAGCTCGAATGGACTCGATAGTTGGATCAGGGTGCTAGATATATAGCAGTTTGTTTGAACGTAGGAAATTTACGTGAGTTCGGACGTAGTGATTTGTCGTTGTTAGTATTCAAAAGATAGAACTCAGAAATTGTTTTATACGAAGTGAACAGTGAATGCCAAAAGTGGGACATAAATTTTATTAAGCGGACAATGATAATCGAACTTAGTCTCCGATGATAGGAACCCGGGTCCGAGGTTTATATAATTTTCATGGACGTAATTTATAACTTCGTGAACTTATATGCAAATATTTTAACAACACTTAATATTTTGTTTAGGGAATGAACAATAAGGAGTATTAGAACTTGTAGCAATTCAAGCAGGTGAATGGGGATAGAAAGCCAATGGATAAACGGTGTACATAATGGTTTATGAGAAGAAACGACAAGATACGGATTTGATGGGTAGCCAGAAAGAAGATTGGACGAGGCCCATTGCTGAAGTCTATACGGGGAGGCATCCTTTACCAGGACAGCGCCCAAGATTCTCATGGATAACAGGTTCTATAGCGCTATAGTAAAGGTCGTGACCAAAAAGGATGTTATACTTTGTTTATTTGAAAAGAAGTTACTAAAATTTAAAAATTACTTTGTTATTTTCTAATGATGAAAGCTGATTATCATTTGCCGTCACGTGCAATCCAGTAGGGTATTTAAATTGGGCATTTCAGATTCTACGCTTCTTTGTATGGGGGGCGAATTAAGTAACCGTAAGTATTCACGATTATTCCGGTAAAGAACCCGCCGACTGAGTCAGCAACGGTGTTATAATCAAATATAATTTGGGGGCTCATTCTCGTAACCATTTCCTGGCGCCCATATATGTATTAGAAATTCGAAAACAGGTTCCAGGAATTTGGGGGCAGCAAGACAGGCATATGGATGGGGATATTTCAATATGTATGTCTTTATTTTGCTTATTACAATAAATTTCTTTCCCTAGTTATCACAAAGACATTTTCTTAGAAACATATAAACTTAAACATTACCTACCTTTCCGGCTTTGCTCAGAGTAACAATAAAATCGGAAAAAAAGGAAATAATAGTTGAAATTGAAAAACAACTATTTTCTATCTCATCTTTATTCATTCTTCAAAAAACCTACATTTTTCTATAAACAATCACAAAAAATTAAAATTAGTTAGTCATGGCAAACCCACTTGTATGACCAACAAAGATTAATTCACAATTCAACAGAACCTCAAATTTGTGGACATGAAGAATAATTGTAGTTTGTATCTACTGAGATTGGAGTCTGAATTCCAATTACAAGTGGAGATTACCAAGAAAATTGTAAGTATTAAGTTTTTTCTTGTGTGGATTAATTTAAATTTAGCTTCACTAATTTGTGTTTCTCATTTTGTTAAACTACGCTTGAAGATACCTTCATTTCTATGAGTCAATGCAATTTCATCTTACACAATTAACAAAATATGCTACAATTAGTATAGTTTTCTAAATACATTTAGAGTTAGTACAGCTGTCTCAGGACTAGAAGGTTTGATATATTTTCAAATAATATGGTGAAAGTCTTAAATGCAACAAGTCTACTAGAAATATAAAATATTGGAACATTAAAAACAGAAAATACCGGCCTATTTAATTTGAATTAGTTGTAGCTATTCCATAAAAAATATTCCATAGAATATTCCATAAAAAAGATATCTAAATGAAGTTTTAAGATTTTTTCAATAGTATTATAATACCCATCATTTCATCATCGGTTTCTCTACAGTTGACAACTCCAGCTATTTCATATTCTGAGCGAGAATCTTGGATGTCAACAAAATAGGAATTCTCAGACGGGAAGTGTACTTTAGGTGTAGTTTGAATACCGGCTTCCTCAAGAATTTTAAGGTACTTTTCGGCCCTAGAACCATGTGTCTGAATACTATGAAAATAAAGTATACTGACCGAAGAGCTACAAGAAGAATACAAGGGTATCTGTATTCCTCTTTTCTCAATCAGTTTTTGGAAACGATGTTTTAATGCTATTATCTTTAAATCTGTATAAGATTTCATTATCTTATTTGCAAAATATTGTGCCCTATCACCTGTTATTCCTAATATGTTTTCCATTTCTTTTTCATGCATTTTATTTTTCTTACACCGTGTTTGAAACTCTTCTTCTTCTTTTTCTGTTTCTTCTTTAAGCGTTTGAAAGAAAAGTTAGAATACTGTAACACTTCAAATTCTGATACGTCTTCCTTTTCAAGCATTTCTTGAATTATTTCTTGAAATTGTTTTTTTTCTCCACTCAAATGCATGCTACAATAGTAATTTTGTCATGTTTCACTGTTTCAGTTCTTTTAAAAGAAGTTTTAGAGGCATTGTTAAAGTCAGTCACGTCTGATAACCATTCAGGGTCATATGTATGTTTCTGAGATTGCAGCTGTAAGTTTAGCCACAATGCTTTTAGTAATGGTATTAGACCACTAACAATTATTGTTAATTCACCATTTCGATTTTTCAACAAGAACTGGAATATTTTTTCTATACACTTACTCATATCAGGAGGAATTTTCAACATCATTCCACCCCAAGGAACTGCTAAAGAAATAAAACCTGAAACTGAACAGTGAGACAAGATATTTGTAGGGCGAACAGGAACACCATTTTCTGTCACGCGTGACTGTGACAACTTAGCATACAAATTTTCTATTCCTCCTACAGTTTCTTGGGAACTTAACGACTGCAAAATTAATCTTGCTTGATAAGTGCTTACTGCAGCATTTGCAAATAAAAGCAGTGATGCCATACATTGAAAAATCTGAATTAATGAAATTTGATCGCCATTGACTGATGTTTCAATAATATTATATATATCATTAGCAACACACAATCCGTGAGCTGCGAGATTTACACCATTAGTGACATTAATTGCCACTCTTCCTGCTTGCGAAATTTGGACTCCCAAATTTGCAAATCGAGCAGTAGCAGCTACTGCAGTTGCTGTTCCTGCTGCCATTCCAAAGAACGGCACGGTCTGAAAGCAAAACAACAATAATAAGATGTTTCTTAAAGCCTATTTTTGATTTAGTGATGCAACCAAACATGCGGGAGCTGAAAAATTATACGGGGTCTTTAGTTTAACCAGCAACCCATGTCTGGGAACATATATTCTTGTTTTGGCAAATTGGCAACCGCATGTCTTTGCCTCCTTTCAAGACAACCGTGGCTGGCAAGTCGATACAGCAGAGGAGGAGGTGAGCGTCAGGTCATAAGCTGCAGGAACGTTCATGTTTCTGTGTTTCTCGTTCAAGAGAAAGGTTTAGGCGGGTAGCTACGCGGCTCAGACGCCGGAATCTATTCGCGCTGTGCAGGGTGGGTGGGAAGGGCAGAGACATGAGCGGAGAAGCAATACCTGTTTTAGGAGACTCTGTTCAGTATCCTAAAGAAACATAACAGTAATAATGAAAATGTGTAGGGAAGTTGTCTGACTTATTAGCAGCAACGTAACAATAATTATTATTTAATGGAAGCCGGTTCCGAGAGAAATCAGAAAGATATCTCGTGAAACATTACCGCCAATCTCTTTATTATTTTAAACTATTATAATATAATATTACAGTGGAATCTGCATATTAAATAAGAAAATCTTAATACAGTTAATAAAAATTTAATAAACAAAATAAGTTAATAATTATTGAAAATAATTAATAAAAACAAAATAGTATTTCCTTAAAATGACAATAAACTGCCGAGTAAATATTAGAAAAATATCATTTGCCAAGAGAGATGCATTTACTTTTTTCAGTGCAGTGGCTGCCACACGTTGAAAATAAGTCAAATTTTCCCAGCCTAAATATTCGGGCTTGCGGCCGGAGGTCGCTACAAGTGAAAGGGATGCCGAAGGTATTTCTGATTGCTGTTGCTGCAAAAAGAGGATGATTCCCAGACATGGGGAGCGAGTTAAACTAAAGACCTGGCATATACAGGATGTCAAGGGAGAAAACAACGAAACTTCGAAAATAAGCTCTTAAGTCAATTTTAAGCATATTTTGTCCCATAAACTCTTTGGATATTATTTTAAATGGGTGAGCCGCAATAAGCACGCAAAAGTTAATTTGAAAAAAGGCTTTCTAGGCAAAAATAAGAATTTCAGAAACATAAGCACTCCAGAAACTTATAAATTGTTTATAATTTACAAACGAAATGAATTTATTTGTTCACAAAGAAAAATTAACTTTGTTTTCCTTAAACAAAAAATTTCGAATTTCTTGAAGTACCAATGAAATCTTTGCACATTGTTTTCAGGTGCCTGTCAGACTGCAAATATTCCACTTCACACTGAATTTATTAGCATTTTATGATGTACACAGTAAAAGGAAGAATTTCAATCTAACTATTCATGGTCACTACATCTATGACTTTTTCTAATTCTGTTCGCGCCGTTATGCGTGTTTGCACACATATGAAGTTCGAAAGAGAAAGATAACGCAGTAAAACAAAAAAGTTGTCAGACCCAAAGACTTGACGCATATTTCACTATGTATTTCGACGAGCAGAATCCGAATCTGAAGCCAGTATTACGCCATAACTCTCCAGGTTTTGTTTCTGGATTTTTTTCCAGCGCGAAAACCCCCGTGAAATTGTGTATTCTTTTGTTTCCGGGGGTGGTTATCAGACTCAAAGATTTGAAACATGTGTCTATGTATGTCGAAGCGCTGAATGCCAATGTGAAGCCAGAATCGCGCTGTCAATTTTCATTTTTTAAGCGCGAAAAATCACCCTGAAATTATAAATTGCAAATTTCACTCTAGTTTTTCGGGATAAAAAAAGCGGAAGGTGGTAGCGGAATTCTGGCTTCGAAATCAGCGCGTCGACATACTGTGACGTACCAGATTTTCACCAATATGAAATTCAGCCAATTTCATTAAAAATAACACTTTATTAGCAAAAAGACGTTGGTTGCCATGGTACTGGAGTGCAACATATAAACAATGCCCATTAGTTCAAAGGCGGACGATAAGTAGCATCCGTGGTATCGCCTACGAAGAAAGATAAACTTAAGAGATGCTTAGTTACACGAATGAGAAAATTCCATTCTAATATATGGGAAGTGTCATGGGAATGTGAAAAAGTGAGTTATTGGTCAAAAATAATTACGTAGATGACGCCGCGAGGTAGATCGCATAATTTTGTTTTAAACAAGAGAGAAAAAATGAAAAGAGCTGACATGTTGAAGAAGGATACAAAATATTCATTGAGCTTTCGACACGATAGCTCGAATGGACCGATAGGATCAGGTGCTAGATATATAGCATTTGTTTGAACGTAGGAAATTTACGAGTTCGGACGTAGTGATTTGTCGTTGTTAGTATTCAAAAGATAGAACTCAGAAATTGTTTTATACGAAGTGAACAGTGAATGCCAAAAGTGGGACATAAATTTTATTAAGCGGACAATGATAATCGAACTTAGTCTCCGATGATAGGAACCCGGGTCCGAGGCTTATATAATTTTCTGGACGTAATTTATAACTTCGTGAACTTATATGCAAATATTTTAACAGACTTATATTTTGCTTAGGGAATGAACAATAGGAGTATTGAACTTGTAGCAATTCAACAGTAATGGGGATGGAAAAAAAACTAATGGTTTATGAGAAGAAACGACAAGATACGGATTTGGTCGGTAGCAAGAAAGAAGACTGGACGAGGCCCATTGCTGAAGTCTATACGGGGAGACATCCTTTACCAGGACAGCGCCCAAAATTCTCATGGATAACAGGTTCTATAGCGCTACAGTAAAGGTCATGACCAACAAGAATGTTATACTTTGTTTATTTGAAAAGAAGTTACTAAAATTTAAAAATTAATTTGTTATTTTCTATTGATGAAAGCTGATTATCATTTGCCGTCACGTGCAATCCAGTAGGATATTTAAATTGTGCATTTCAGATTCCACGATTCTTCGTATGGGGTGCGAATTAGGTAATCGTAAGTATTCACGATTTTTTCGGTAAAGAACCCGCCGACTGAGTCAGCAACGGAGTTATAATTATAATTTGGGAACTCATTCTCGTCACCATTTCCTGGCCCCCATATATTTATTAGAAATTCGGAAACAGGTCACAGGAATTTGAGGGCAGCAAGACGAGTATATGGAAAGGTATATTTCAATATATAGAAAAACATGTATCACGTCTTTGGGTTGACAACTTTTCAATTTGTGTGCCTGTGTAATACGCATATTTATTGTGTCATCCACTCCGGAGCCCATGGCTGTATGCGGTCAACGGCCCTGTAATCCTTTCCCAAAGCTTCATTCCTTGCCGCTACAGTGACGTTAATCCCAACCCCGACACAAAGTAGCTCGCGGTCGAATTTTCGGGCTCGTGAGAAGCGAGCAGACTCGTGGCCGCTCCGCGAGCGACTGATTTGAGCAGATCTGCCCTACATAATAAAATATGTTAATTCCGTAAATATGACAAAATCCTTATTTTCCCCATTGAGCTTAAGTTGACAATTTGGGGAATTAATTCACATTCGGAGAAAATACTTTTAAAACCATATGTCAACCCCATAAACGGACCCAAATACTATCCATTGTATTTAATAATTGTATTATTAAAGCTGTAATTTCTTTTTCCTTATAGTTTATTAATTTTCCTAGCAAAGAAAAAGAAAACGTTGGTGGGGGCCCTGAAATATGGTGGCACCCTTCTCTCGCTTTAGGCTGTGACCGCCTACGATTATACCTAAAGTATTTTAAATTAATAAGTAGATAACTTTACTCTTAACATTTGCGGAGACATTACAACTTTTCCACAACTTCATGAGACATTGATTACTGTCTAAAATAAGCGTTATCTTCAATTACAGGCAAGCTGAACTCTTGTAAAGAGCCTCTAGCCCCCAGAATAAACATATGCATGTTATTGTACCTAACCGTGATTTATCATTTGTAATTAATTTTTTTTAGAAAAAGTAAAAAACAATTTGAAATGTTAGAAAGCATAGCAACTACAAATATACACAAATGTAAATAAATGACACTTATAAAAAAAAGAAGAAAAAAGCAACTGCATATGTTGCCATTTATATATGGTTGAGTCATACTTACGGCTCCCAGCCATGCAGATCGTGCCTGAGAATTGATGGGGTTCAATGTTTCTTCATGCTTACCCCTGTCAACAAGGGTTTCTATGCTTCTCCCTGCCCCATAGGCTCCTGGAAAGATAAATTTTTAAAATGCTGAAAAATACTCGTAAACCGTGGAGCAATAGACCACAATTTGTTAACTTCACAATTAAATTTAGTTCGAAGCGAATTCTTAACATATTTTAAACAAGCTAAGGTACACAGAATCTGAACCGAATAAAAAATATTGAGTTTTAAACGAAGGAGGTGGTATATATAATTATCACAGAAAAGGTTTAATCTTGTGGCATTCAAAACGGTTATTTAAGATTTGTGATTTTTTCATGAACCCGCTTACGACATTTTTTAAAATTTTCTGCAAATTGTGTCAGAAACTACCCAAGATATATTTTGTATCATCCAAGATGTAGTTTTGGATAAACAGATAGATGTCGAAAATGTAGGTTAGATTTATTATGGTATTCTTAAAGTTTGGGAAATAGACAAAGTGATGTCATTTTAACAATGCGGAGGAAGTTTTGCAAGAGATAGCTGAAATCAATCGTGTAAGTTGCAATACTTGTATAATTATCAGGACTGTATGTAACCCTTCACAAATATGAAAAATTCTTTGCTATGTTGTAGAACTATTGATTTAAGTAGGTCGCAAGCGAGATGGGTACAAATACATCGAGTGAGTCGAGCTTTGTTAAAATTCAGTATTATGAGGACCGTTGCTTTATCAACCTCTAACGGACCATAAATAAGACAAAGAGTAAAGAAATAATTTGACAAACGGAATGAACAAACATGACTGCTTTCCGACATAAATTCTGTGAATATTTAGGCATTTGACGACAACCGGTTTGATCCCCTCGACGAAGGTTGCCGCCAGTGAAATTAGGTGAGTTTTGAAGCTCATTAGCTTTAGCCTCCTAGTTAATTTACCTCTCGGACGAGACGGACACCACTCAGCATTAAGCCGGTGGGAGTAAGTCGAGGCGATTCGCTGAGTGATCATGCACGTCCCATCTACCTCATGAGGCAGGCCTGCACAACCTCGGCTCCCGCGAGCATTCTGCACCCAAGAGCCAGACATCTGCCCGCGAGATGCGCTGAGAGATCATTCGAGGCGATTCGCTGAGTGATCATCACGTCCCATCAGAGGCAGGCCTGCACAACCTCGGCTCCCGTGAGCATTCTGCACTCAAGTGCTACACATCTGCCCGCGAGATGCGCTGAGAGATCATTCGAGGCGATTCGCTGAGTGATCATGCACGTCCCATCTACCTCATGAGGCAGGCCTGCACAACGTCGGCTCCCGTGAGCATTCTGCACTCAAGTGCTACACATCTGCCCGCGAGATGCGCTGAGAGATCATTCGAGGCGATTCGCTGAGTGATCATGCACGTCCCATCTACCTCATGAGGCAGGCCTGCACAACGTCGGCTCCCGTGAGCATTCTGCACTCAAGTGCCAGACATCTGCCCGCGAGATGCGCTGAGAGATCATTCGAGGCGATACGCTGAGTGATCATGCACGTCCCATCTACCTCATGAGGCAGGCCTGCACAACGTCGGCTCCCGTGAGCATTCTGCACTCAAGAGCTAGACATTTGCCCGCGAGCGCGGCCAAGTGCATTTGGTGGGAGTAGGTAGCTTTGCGCGGGGTGGTGGGCGGGGAGCCTGACGTTACACGACGTGGCACGTAGATTGAATGCCTGGGTGTCTAATGCATTGAGCCATGCTTCGAAATTATTTATTTGTCCACTTATTTAAATAGGTAATGTCTCTTATTTCCAGCTATGACCATAATTCACTATTTATGTTCTTCTGTGCACTGCTGTAAACAGCGGCATAAGTTCCATAGAGACTGACCAGATCATGTCCGGGGATCCCGTTCTATTTATAAGTATCCAAATTCAAAACGAAATACTTAATCTAATATCTAAAACTATGTATTATAAAATCACGGAAGAAACCAATAATAGATAATAAATGAAAATGTTATAAATAAACCAATAAGTAGACTGTTATTTGTCTGCGAAAATGGTCACAACGCTATACGTGTCAAAAGTTAACCTATTAGATTTTTCCATTTTTGCCATCGAGATTTAACCGTTGAGAAAATGAATCAGGCAATCCGATTAAAATAAAAATTAATTCATCATTCAAAGGATTGAGGAATCGAAGATCAATGAGCACAAGGTTTGCATTTTGATATTGCCGAGGGCGTAAAAGAATAAGGATTGATTTATCTAAATGTAGACAAATCAAAGGAAATTATGTGAGCCTATATAACGAAATCGTCCGATATACTGGATAACACGTCAAATGTAAGATATATTTATAAAGATTTAAGTTGACCACAGCGAAAATTAATTAACGTTCTATGGAAACATCGCATATATTTGTGACCATTCCCCCCTTATGAATAAGACTGCGAATAAGATAAGACATTATCTGAATAAGAGATATCAATGAGCCTCTGTTCTCTCTCTGTTGATATGTTACGGGCAATCGTGAGGTTATTATAGGTATTATTAAATAGAAGGCCATCGACTTCATCTTTTTTACACGATGTCGTAAACGATTACCAATAATGTTAATTGATTTGATATTATAAATATATAATGTGCTCATGTCAGGTATTAGAGCAGAAAGTAATCATGATTATTTAAGAATAAGACATTTTGGCTTTGATAGAACCATATCATTTAATTAAACATAGTTGATGGCAAATTGTTTATTGTCATCAAACAAAAACCATTCAATATTAAAATTTTGTAAGCACCACACTTAATTTGTAATTACATTGTATATAAGAGAATAATATTATCAGCCCTACAAGCAAATAAAATACTTGGGGCCCAAATCAAATATATCTCATGCATTTTAGGTTGGTATTTCTCATATATCGACAACAAACGTTTCCAAAACAATACAAAAGACAATATTACTTGAACTGTATGTAACAGTCCGTCATCTCGCCAATGGCTCTTTCAATTTACGTGCTACGGTTCGAATTGCGCATTCTCATTGGTGTTCCCACTTCGTGAATGTATCTTTCCCACCCTTCTTGTCTCCGCATTTGCACTCGAGTGGCTCGCGCGCGGCTCCCGAAGTCAAAGTGCAAAATGCTGTGCAGGCCTGCCATATGTTGTGACCGCCCGCGCGCATTCGCAAGTCCCGCAATCGAGCCACGTAATGGCAGGAGGCGCGCGGGCCGTCACACCAGATTGGGCGAGCAGAGACTCGCCGCTGTCCTCGGCGGCGGGCCCAGCCAGCGAGCCGCGGCCCCAAGAGGGTATTTAGCGGGCCCCCTCGCAGCAAGCAGCAGAATTGGGATCCAGTCAGCGAGGAGGCAAATAGGAGGAGCGCCCCCGGGAGCAGCGAGAGGCAGTGGCGGTAGACCTACCGCCCCTCTCTTTTTCTACGCCGTGTGGAGTCGGCGTGACGCCCGGCCTAGTGGAGGCGCGGGCCCGGAGCCCGAGACACATGGATCGCCGCAGCGGCAGTACCCAAGACGGAACGTCAGCAGAGAAGGCAAACAGAGGGGAATATTATATCTAGAGAACTTGCCTTGTATAAACATGATGAATAAATAATTTCTTTTACAAACGCAGTGTATTGTGGATATAACACCATACATTTTTTATTTGTTTGACTCGGGTAAGTTATGTGAGTTATGTGGTATCAACTGTGTGATAGTGAGGTATTTCGTAATGTTTCCTTGAATGTTCTGCTGATGTGGTAATTCAATGGGATAGCGTTCCCTCACTAAGTTTAGCACCTGAAGATGTAACAAAACGAGTTACGAAACGTTGTGAAATTACTGAATAAATGATTGTCATAAAAAACTTTGAATACTTTTATTTGTAAAAAATCTTTTGCGTGAAACTATTTAATTTCCATTACAAATGGCGAGAAAGTCCGTGCTGTTTTAGCACCATTAGTTTCTACTCTGAAAACATGTAAAGTGGAGATGGTACCTTTTGGAAACTATCGTCTGTAATCTGTAGTGTTTTTGTATTTGCGGTCTCGTGTACACCCTTGCTTTTCCGTTTCAGATTGAAATAGGGGTTCCTTCAAAGTACTTATCTCCAGAAAAAACTAAAAAAACGTAATAACAATTGGAAATTTACCTCGTTAAAATAGGTGTATTTTCCTAAATGTATCCAGAATCTCGATGTCGACGAAGTGTGAGTCCAAATTGTGTATAATAATTTATGAGCTAACTGATACAAATAAATTGAAGCTGAAATTATATTAAAAATGTTTTTCTGCCGAAAACTCACCGTTCTCCGGCGCACGATTACATAGCTTTCTCTTCTTACGAAGTTCTTCGCAAGGCGAGAAAGAAATAATATTAATGTTTATAATACACGAGTAGGCCGACCTGGATGGCCGAGGTGGCTAAGAGCGAGTACCGACTCAGCGCTTCGGTCCGCTGTTCGAGTCCCGCCTTGGGCATGGTTGTTTGTCCCCTTGTCTTTGTATGAATGTGTTGTCGCGGAGGGCCTCGCGTTCTGCTGACCCCAGATCAGAGGAGCCCGCAAGTGTGTTGGTGTCTAGTGTATGGTCGAATATGCGTCCTTTCGGGACGTAAAGGGTAACCGGCTGTCGGCTGAAAAAAAAAACCCCTAGAAAGAAGAAGAAGAAGAAAGAAGAAGAATATACGAGTATTAAGATTACGTAAGTCAGAATTCTCAAAACGATAAAAGGAAACACACAATAAAAATACCCTATTGTTCAATGTAGTCTCAAGAATTCCGTTTGGCTGCTCCTGAGATGAGACTGGAGCAACAAAAATTGAAGAAACAAAACAATTGTAGTAGTTTTTATATAAAGTAAATGGCCTTATGAGCTTACAAAACGTTATTTTGAAAAAGCAAACAAATTTCAATTTTGTTAATAATTAGCACCAGTGAATTAAAAGTAATTATTAAAGAACTGTTCCTGTTGAAAAAATGTCGAAACACATGATGGCTCACACAGCACAGATGGATAAAATTCATTCATATTGTGTATTAAAAGTAAATAACGTACCTGAAGCGGCAGTAATGCCTAAAGCAGTCCATACAATAGGAATAGCAATGGGTACGAAGAGGGCTGCAGTTCCAAGTGCACAGCCCACAATTGTTGTAACAGATGTTGCAATATCAAATCCGAACAGGACACTCTTGGCGACACTACATGATGGTGTATCTGCATAGTCGACATGTGCCGTGTCGCCTTCATCTGGGTATTTGCCATCGACAGGATAACAAATGGTTGCTTTAGGAAGGGTATTGTTTGTTAAATAATCTTCCCAGTTTTGATACACTCTACTATTTCTGTCAATGAATATTTTGTTAGTCCCATCTTTTCCAGGGACTTTGAACACCCAGTCCATAAAATTTTTCTCTCTTCCTTTTTTTCTTCTACCGAAAACTACGACGAAACTTAAATATATTTCATCTTTATTGGAACTCTCCTGATGTTGTAATATGCGCTCGGATAACGTTTCAATCACATTTTGGTTCTTTTTGGTATATTGTTTGTAAGACAAATTGTCCCATTCACTACATTTTTCTTCCAACTTCTCAGGTAGCCCGAAAAGACATATTGCTAATCTAGTTTTCAAGATATCAAGATTGCAAATATCCATTTTATTAAACTGTGCCGCGTGTTCAAACTGTTCACGTTTTGATTCATCCTTCCATTTCGTATCTTCTGATTGATCTGATGCCATTTTTCTGAAACAAAGAAATGCTTACAGTTAATGCTGTGTATAACAGCATTTGTGCCCACGTAACGGGCACACTGTACCGGCCACCATAGTTGCGGCCCACTGTGGCCGCTGCAGAGTCGCGCCGGGAGCGCGACTAGTCAAGAAATGGGAAGTATGGGAAAACGCCACCAGGCGCAGGGCAAGCGGCGGCGCCTGTCCGTGGTTACCGGGCCGTGTCGGCCAAACGATCATAGCAGGGGGCATTTCCCCTCATTGCCGCCGCCATGGACGCGGGAAGTAAAAGACTCGCCCCGATGCCTCGGGGGCATATTTATAGGGCCTCGCCCGGGGCAGAGGCAGTCGAACAATTCGAGAGCTGCGAGTAAGTGCCTAGGAGTAGTGGTGATTTCCATTAAATGCTTATGTTTACTCTTCGATTTTCTTCTTCTGGCGAACTGGGATTTGCTCTGTATCACGGATTTGATTTGGATTGTGGTTTTTACAATAAAACTTGGTGAAAGAACTGTTGTTGTTTCTATTAGTACATAACAGTTAACGTAGTTGATGTTTGTGATTTCATAGTACCTACTTATTAATCTACAACGTAAGAACTTGATTTCATATGTAACACTTTTTACTTGCTTATTTCTCAGAGGTTAAAAAATGAAGAAAATATTATGTGAGATCCATTTTTGTATTCTCGGTTATTTACAGATCGACAGTGCTACGAGCACCCAGATCCATGTGGTCAACTACGTGTCTATGAACAATGATGGTTAATTGGAATGCCGAATTTGGAGTAGGGTGAAATATCAGGTGAAATGAACAGTGCTACATGGCACAGACTTTCTCGTTATGTAAAATGATAGTACATATATTGCAAATTATTTATTTCTAGTACTTCACCCTGTGCAAAGATCACTTCATAGAACTGCTTGAAACAATGCACAACCTGTAGGAGTAAAATACTGAACTAAACTCATAAAATAAGTTTTACAAAAAGTGTACACACATTGCTAAAAAATAAATAAAATATAACACACTCGTATAACCCTCCAACAAATTAAATATAAACTAATGTGCTACAACAGTACACATCCAATCTATGAAAAATGGAAAGTCGCGGGGTCCAGATGCAATTTCAACTGACATAATTAAACTCAGTAGAGAGGCAATATTGCCGTATCTAACTAGATTATTTCAGGTTTCGATCCAACAATTCAAACGTGCCCGATGATTGAAAGCTAGCTACTGTTGTTCTGATTTTCAAGAGTGGTGATAGAACTGTATTAGCCAATTGTAGACCAGTAAGTTTCACGTCAGTTGTATGTAAGCTAATGGAACACTTGATAACTAGCTATATTAGACAAGAATGGGAACGAAAAGAATGGCTAATTCAGCATGGTTTTAGGAATGGTTTCTCTTGCGACAGTAAGATAGTATCATTGTTTTAGGATATAGCAGATGAAGTTGATGATAGTGGGAGTCTGGACGCCGTAATAATAGATTTTGCGAAGGCATTTGATGTTGTTCCACACGATAAACTGGTTCAGAAATTAATGCAATCGTGTTTTGACACCAGAGTTGTGGCGTGAAGTGATGAGCTTCTTCGAGATAGGAAACAGAAAGTCCGAGTTGGACAACAATTTTCGATTCAAGCAAAGGTAACCTCCACGAAGGAGGGATCCTCTCGTGTCGAAATTTTCCGATGCACGATTACAATACTTTCTTTTCTTACGGACGTAAGTAATGGCGAGACAGTAAACACAGAACAGTCTTGACGGAGACCGCAACAACATAGAATAGTATTACCGGATACTCTTTATAGAAGTTCTTTGCATACCAAGAATATTAACAAGTTGCTGCTCCATAAAGCAAAACGTAAATAACAAATATTTAATGGTGAATGGTCTTTTCCTTGGAAGCTTGCTATTGTACATCAAGTTTATTTTAGCAGTTGCACATACTGAGTTTAAGAATTCAATTAATACGTGCAATATGAGTATTGTCAAAAAAGTCAATATTTGCGTTATTCAGTCAAAATTGGAACTGTTTTATTGTTACTTTCTCTCATACTTACGTACATACAAGGACTCCTTAATTAAGGAGTAATAGTCATAGTCCTAAAAATTCATGTAATACTACGGAAAATTGATTTCGAGAATTTAGCCGAAATTAATTTCGTAATTCGGAAAAAATTGCTTTTCCTTTCTCGAAACGTACGTAATATACGAAGTAATATACATAGTATAAATTTATGTAATGCTGCAGAAAATCAATTTTGAGATTTCAACGGAAAAACACTTTTTGAGGTCACCTGATTTTTCAAAATGTGCCACCGTGGACCAGAAATGTCTTCGAGATGGTCGAAAGTCCAAAAACAAATTACCCCCCTGGCATTCAGATTTCGCCCATCGTTAGATTAATGTTCACCCCTTACATAAACATACACAGAAATCCAATTCAGCTTCCTAATATTGGTTTAGCTCTGATTTGTCGTTGACATTGAAATGAAATAATTATAGGCGTTGCCTTTGCTTTTCTCTGCAAAGACGTCACCTTCGGAACTGAATTTTGAAAATGTGCACACAATTCACTTTTCCCCATAGCACGTCATACGCAGATATTAACTGTTTTTTTACGTAAAATAAATAAATAAATAAATAAATAAATAAAAGTCGTAGGCTTCCGCGGCCAGAGTCATGTAAATGATATTGGCTGTCCAGGTGACGCCGCGTCGAAGGCTGTGTTGCCAACAACTGTGTTTGGCAACACAGCCTTCGACGCGGCGTCACCTGGACACCCAGATCATTTAATCACTCTCTCTGTTTGTAGAGGCAGGTATTTTTATTTTCTAGTACCAATCGTAAAATCCTATACACATTTTCTTAGTAAATTATTTTTCTCAAGTAAATAGTAACAGAGCTAGCAGATTTTAAAATATCACTAAATTTTCCTTTTTATTCTGAAGTTGGCACAAAGTTACTAATAGTTTCTAATGCAGTATTTTTGACTTCTTAAGGTCATTTAAAATAAAACGCGATTAAATATTAATGGTTTTAATACCGAGGTTACACCTGCGTTTGAAAGTAGTGGTAAAAGTCACAGTAGGCCTATACCTTCTGCCCACTAACACAATTTACTTAAATCAAATGTATTTCATTAGAGTAAAGTGACTCGTTATGTTCTTTTTATTGTTGTTGTTTTTAATATTCACATTCATAAAAAAGACTGCCTTTTCAACGAAGAAATTTTGTGCACAAGGTATGAAATTTTCCTTTATTAACCGCATAGTGTAATCATGCCTTCTTCAAAAGTATGGAGAAGATATATTGATAACAGACATGATGAACAGAACATCTGTTGTATATTTTCAAAATATTGAATACAAAATATTAAATGACTGCTGGTATGGAAACAATTATAACATCACAGATGCACATCTCAGAGTCTTTAAAACTGCAGCAGACCCATTCACAGGTGCATCAAATAAAGGAATACCTACCTGCAAACAATTTCTTACATAATGCTGAATCGGTCGTACCAAATAGGTTGCATTTATTGTTTGGGTCAATGATTTTTCGTTAGCTTTTATTTCTTCTTGCTCGGCATTTCTGACTTTCAAGGATGTTAAAGTAAGATTTAAATAACATTATTGACAGGGTTAGCGCATACGTATACAAGAAGTTTGGATGTAAGCTCCTTATTGATATCTTATTTTCTATTGGATTCGTTTCATTGTACTTTGAAACTTCCGTACTCGAAATGTCTTACATTCTGTTAAGTGCTCAAAACTAAATAATAAATTCTGTAATTTCAGTTAAACAACGCAGATCATAATGTGAACGCATTGGATGGTCAATACTTCCATGCCATGGGAGGAATAATGACAATAATTCACCAATCTGCAATCGACGTGATGGAACCACCGCTTGCGGGGTTTTCTCTAACCAGATATCTCCCACCAGCAAGGGACAACTGGTCCGTTCGTTACGGTACTGCTCCGGCATGCGCCAGGTATTGATCGGAGAAATAACGGATCGGAAACTTGAGAAAATGTGAAAAAAAAATATTTTTGTGGCTCCCATGGATAGCAGCTACAAAGAGGGCGGGGCAATAGCGAAAAGTTACCCTAAACTAAAGCAATTAGAAAATTAACTAGTGAAAAAATGTGTGCCATTCTGCAGTACCATTAGATCATTTCAAAATCTTTAATATATTATATTTATAAAATTCATCAAGCATTTGTTGATTCATAAAAATAGTATTTTTTCTTTCATATAAAACAAAAGAATAACATTAATAATCGTAAATATTAATGGGACTGTATGGGTAGAATTCAGTATTCTATTTTTACACGCAACCTTTACAATCATACGAGTGTGGTTTGCATACTACAATTTTCTTGCATATTTTACATTCTTAGGATTCTTAGCGGTCCAAATTCAACAATTTATCTTGTTATTTTCATTTATTGGAACTCGTGCTTCTTGTGTTTGATCTGGATGTAAATAGTGTGCTATTATTATATCAACTCTCTTGTTAGTATTTAACTTAAAATAAATCATGGCCGAATATAGATGTAAACTTATGACGGCAATTTTTGTTTCTGACGATTCCTTGAAGTATCAGTTTATACTCAAATCCTCCATTGTGCCTAAATGGATTGTGTCACAAGCCAACAAGGGCGCCTTGGCCAGATATACCGGGCGACTCTTCTTATAATCGCGGGTCATAGGAGGCGCGGGTGTGTTTTCGTGACCACAGAGACACCCGCCTGATAAAATTAAACTCGTAAATATACAGCCTACAATCATGTAACTGTTAATGGATTTTGCAGATAAACGTTTTGTGTATTAAAATCACAATGGTATGCAATATTCTCAAAGAAAACTATGAAATAATAAAGACTTCGGTCGAAATTCTCCCTAGCGATCTCTCCCGGATTATTGGCAGGAATATAAGAGTATATTTTTGTTGAGGAGTGTGCCCGTTATTTTTTGGAAAACGATTTTGCGTGGTTTTGTTCACCAGCAGTTTTACTGCTGCAGGCAAATAGTCTATATTGCTAATTGCAATGGCGCAAAATGCAATTGTTGCTAGCAAATATTGCTAATTGCAATGGCGCAAAATGCGCGCAGAAATGGAAGGTAAACTATACAGCTTTAGCCATGTGACAGGTGTCTATGGTTTTATTAAATGCCCAGGAATTCGGGAAAATTAAAAACAATAAAAGTTTCGAATCTGACTGTAAAAGAGAAACATTACAGTATATAACTCCGCATCTTCTCGGATTGCGCGAAGCGATTTACCTCTCGTTCTCAAAGCGTTACTGCTTACTACACAGCACACATGACGCCATAGCAAGGTATCAAGGAAGAGCCCGCGTCTTTAAATATTTACGATCACGTGATGAATTATGGAGTTACAAGATCGTAATTAGGATTCGGGCTCGTGAGACGGGCTTGGGTCACGAGAACTAAAGTAGGTACTAAGGGTGAGGGTTCGTAACCCACATAAAACATTGATTTCACTTGTGTTTGAGACGTGAGGGACATTTCGAGTCTATCGTGTATTGCATCTAAGAGTACACCTTAATCCTTCCCTAATATCTGTCGGCTGACAGACAAAAGCTAGCAATTGTATTAATTTGGTAAACTGGATCGTACACCCCGAATGGTGTGAGATGGTACAAGCACTGAAGTGAGGCCAAGGAGTACAAACATGTGAAGGTAAAGGACCGAGATCAGTAGCGTCACAAAATGAGTATGTCTTCATGCAAAATTTTTATCCGGGCTCCCTTTATAAAAGTATATTGGAAACACAAGTAGTGTTAGTACCGTAAGTAATAAAAAAATATCCTTTAACAAATTCATATTCAATTCTCCATGATTACTACATTAGAAATTAATGCTACTGACATTATAGTTTTATTAATAAAAACAGTATTTACAATGAAAACTAGTGAAACTGAATGCAACAATAATAAAAAGACAGTTTGTGCGTTTATTGTAAACACTGATAAAGTGCTTTTAACCATAAATGGAAAAAACTGCCTATATCATTTAATTATATGAAATTAAGACTTATAAAACGTAAATGAATTGTTTCCTTTTATATATTTAGAAACAGGGTTACATAAGCTACCGAAGAGAAAAAAATCGTTCCTCGCAGAGATGCTGTTTTTAATCTTTTATTGTATCAACTATTGTAAATTATCAAAGAAAGTATCAAGAAATTAATATTTCTTACAATCGCAATCCCTTCAGCTTAAAAGTAGGCCCCCGCGGTATAGAACGATTTTCCTCAGGATGAGCCAAAGTGACAGTTCGCGAAAACAAGTGAACATCATTTGTATTTCAGAGAAGTATCCCTCCGCCGCGACAGCTGTTCAGCTACGTCTCTTCGTAAAGTGCTAATAGTTCCTATGAAAACATCCCTATGAAGAAGCCTAAGAGTTTCTCTAAGGTATATACACGTACGTGATTCCGGGAAATATTTAAATTTAATTACGTACGTGGAAAATCTCTTAACATCCTCTCACAATCAGTAAAAGAAAACTGCCGCGAATGTAAATAGAAAGAAAAATGATTTTAAGGCGGCAACCGTGCACCGGTACGCATCTCGCATTCAAGTCTCGGCTTTAAAATAAACTTAATATTTATCACACAAAAAGTAAATTCAATGTAATATATAAAGAACTAAAAGATTTTTTAAAGACCACCACATTACATTGCACTTCCTAATCAATTATTCCTCGCGGCTCACTATAGGAAGTGTTGAAGCCATTTACACACCACAAAAGGAAGTGTCGAAGCCATTTACAGGTTAGCCAACTGGAAACGAACGAATGCGGGAAGGGAGTCTAATGGGCTCAAGAGCACAACGACCACCGAACTTTCAATTATGTTGCCAGCACTAGCTGTCACATTAGCTCATTATTAGGAAAATCGCTCTATACCTGAGCTCGCCCACATCGCGGACACGAATGTTACGCCATTAACCGAGATACGCAAATGCGATATTTAGAGAATGAGACGGTCGTCTTCTCCACAGAGGAGCGATTGATTTTCTCGTGTTTCCGGGCGCGTCAACTAATTTGGTCATTAGTCCCGTTAGTGTAGTGCATGTTTTTTTCTCGGGAGATGGCGGTGATCTCCCCCGCTGGATGGCGAGATCCGGCGCCGACCTACCGTCGGCTGGTGGGGTTTCCCCCTAACCAGGTTTCTCCCACCAACGGGGCACCGCCCCAGCCGAGACAAGCTCTAAGCTCCCGACCGGTCTCTCGAAATATGTGGTAGTGCAGTGCATATTAGTGTAAGTGTATGTGTAAAGGGAGAGGATAGGACAAGGAAGAGGAAGGAAAGATCGCTCGCGGTCCGTGGCCCGTTTGGTAGGTATCGCCAATTTCTGTCGCAGAAGTACAATACCCAATACAAGGCTAGAAATAAATTAGTGGTGCTAAACAGCACGTACTTTCTCACCCGTACTTTCACGCAAAAAATACTCAAATTTTCGAAAAAGTGTACGTGACCTTATTTCAAAACCTATCTCTAAGGAACATATTTTATTAAGGGAAAAATCTATCTGTAATATTTTAGTTGTAGGGAGATTTCGAAAAAATTGTGAACTTATGCAATTATCGAAAAATCAGAATTTTCAACGAACATTAGACCTACATCATTATTTTAAACGTCCTTCACGTTATCCAACAGCAAAATTCATTCGAAAACGATGGAGGTATGTTTTTGAAAATTTTGTAAGGGTCCCAGATGCACATGTAAGTACCCACATAATTAAAATATGGGTTTCAATTTGAAGAGGCGGCGACGTCAGCCAAATCGATTGGAGAATATCAATGTTACACAAAATCGGTTGAACGGTTTTGCGGCTAGCGTTATTCACAAACAGGACAGACGGACGGACGGGGACAGGTTTTGCTTCTTATTCGATTTTTAGGTATCGAGGACCCACAAAACAAGAATTCTGGCTACACCTCGTGTTAGTGGATTTTGTTTCTAAATTTACCAACTACAGTTAGATAGATAGATTTATTAAAGTTCGCTTTGAGCTAATGCTCGGTGGCAAACATTATTACAATTAGATATACAATTACAAAACTATTACGAATATTTACAAATATAATTACAATTAGAATTAGAGATTAATATCCTAGTTATAATTAATTTTGAGTTATCTATATGTTGACTTATAGCTTTTCTAACACTTCACTCCACTTCACTTCACTTCATTTCACTGCGCTGCACTACACTCCCCTCCCCTCCCCCCCTCCGTGCCCCCACCACACTACACTTCACTTCACTGAATAAGAGATATGACTATATTATTAATAATACTAACGATTATAATAATGAAACTAATAATAATAATAATAATAATAATAATAATAATAATGATAAAAGTCCCAGTGCTATTAATGATGACCTACATAGAATTAAGTATATTTTTAAATTTCACTACATTAGAAGGAAGAGTCTCTAGTCCTTTTGCAGGTAGTTTGTTCCAATCTACTATAGTACGATTCACAAAGGAGAACTTGCCTACATCAGTTCTTTGCTTTCTACATCGTATTTTCCAGGGATGGTCTCCTCTACTTTTATAATCAGATTTCTGTAATCTTTTACTGATGTCTGCCCATGCTGAGTCCCCTTTGTATGTCTTGTACATTACGCATAAACGCGCCGTTCCGTCTCTTAGATAAGGGTTCCCATTCATCTCGTCCATCAACGCGTCCATGATTTACAAACTTCCCGGCCCGTTTTGAATTTTATCTAACGCCTCGATTTGCCCTTTTCTGTACGGGTCCCAGCAGGCCGCTCCGTACTCTAAAATAGGACGAACAAGTGAAGTATATGCCAAGGATCGGGCATTCGAACTACTGTTTTTTAGAATGCGCATTACAAAGTGCAGCGCCCTCCATGATTTTTGACCGTATTGTTAATATGATCCGACCAACCCAAGTCGCTACGCAGGACCAAACCCAAGTACTTACAGTTTTTACACGCGGTATATCGTTAGTTCCTAACTTGTAATTCGAGTGTACATTCGAGCGAGATTTGGTAAAACAAATGAATTTACTCTTTTCCGGATTTAATTCCATCTTATTTCTGCACGCCCAGTTCCATAAACAGTTAAGATCGTTCTGTAAAACATTTTCATCCGAAGACGCGCCAATACTCCTATATATTATGCAATCATCAGCGAAAAGTCTAACTTTCGATTTTATTCCAGTTGCAATATCATTAATAAACGCTAAGAATAGCAATGGCCCTAACACACTCCCCTGGGGGACCCCAGAGGTTACATCGGCTTTCGATGAGTGTTTGTCACCTATTCTGACTGCTTGAGTTCGGCCCGTAAGAAATTCTTTTATCCACAAGATTATTCGATGATCTAATCCAGTTTTTGACAGTTTTTCAATTAAAAGGCCATGTGGAACCAGATCAAATGCTTTAGAAAAGTCTAATATTACTGCATCTACCCACTACAGTTATCCACTTCGTCGTTACCAGGGCCCTGCAATATGAGTTTTTCTTCCGAAAATTTACCGTTTTTTCGCGCAGCATTCTCTCTATTGCATAAGCGGAAGCCACAAAGCATAAAATGGCAAAGGGAGTTCCCGGCACTTAACCTCAACATTTATTTTTGGATATGACTAATAGAGATTTGTTTATATCAACAATCTCCGAGAACGGAAGGAAACGCGTTTTATCACAGGATGCGGGAAGCATAGCACATGTCAATCATTGCGCAAGAGGCACAAATAACACTCTACTTCCAGAGAATATACTTATTTTCTTAAGAAAAATGTAAAAAAAATTCAATTAAATTATTTTATAAAATAAACAATGTTTTCCTAACATTGATGTTTTTTGTTTTATGTTTTTGCGTGGTCGATGTTTTTTTAATGAAAGTGAATCATAAAAAGTTTCCTATAAAAATCTTCAATAAACGACATTACTTTCAAATAGAATTCCCTCGCGCGAATTTCTATGGTTATTAATTTAGATTTAAAACATGGTTGGATTTGGATCGATGTTTTAATTTTGAGCATCGTGCTTAGAAACATTGACCGGGAGCGGTGGCTCATAGCATCAACTGATGTCACTGTAGCGTCCCTGACCGGGAGGTCCTGGGTTCGAGTCCCGACGGCGGCAGGATTTTCGACACTAGCTTTTCAGCTAGGTCGAATTCAATCGCTGTCTGGAGGAGAATTCTAGCGGCCTGCTGCTCTGATCGGTAGTTTTCCGTGGTTTCTCCGATCAGCACCAGGCGAATGCCGGAGCAGTATCTTACCAAACGGGCCACGGACCGCGCGCTACCTGTCCTTCCTCTTCCTTTTCCTATCATCTCCCCTTACACACACACTTACACTAACATGCACTACACCACCACATATCCCGGGAGACTGGTCGGGAGCTTAGAGAGACGGTAGGTGGGCGCCGGATCTCGCCATCAATAATTTGGAGAAAATCGGCTGAACGGTTTAGCCCCTAGCGTTGTTTACAGGCAGACGGACTGACGTTTTGCCGTCAATCGATTTTTCGGAATCAAGGATCCACAAAACATGGATTCTGGGTACACCATATGTTAGAGTTTCCCCCCTAAATTTATCTTTTGGATTTATTCAATTTTTCGTTGCCAGGACCCAATAATTTTTTTTTTTTTTGCTGAAAATTCGCGTGTTTTTCGCGGAGGATTACATAACATACGTTACGTCACGTTATGTTTCGTACGTATCGCTTAAGCATAACGTACGAGTAAGCGGTAGCGAGGAAGTAAAAATGGGTGCCTTTTTGCGGTATGACGCGATAGATATAGTAGACGATCGCGAGGAGGTCGCTATGTGACAAATAAACAACAGGCGTTAAGGAGTTAGGTTGAAATGACAGAGCAGAGGCGGTATAAGTATTGTTTTGGGAGACAAAAGAAATATATATATATATATATATATATATATATATATATATATATATATAAAATTCGGATGCTTCCGAATTTTTAGAACATTGATTCGCTAGAGCAATGCGGTGATGAGCGGGTCGGCTCGTAATATTTTACTAGATCGAGGAAAGGCTGTAATTGACATTTGTTTAAATTAATTATCGTTTTTTATATTAGTACAGAGCGTTCTTGTAGGAAGTAAAATTCGTGTTTAAGCGTCCACCGGAGACGCAAGTGAGAGAAGTCACGGATTATAATAGTATCGCCGGGAGAATTTTGAACCAGATCACGGACATTAGGCAAGAACTTTATCCAGAAGCAAGATTCAGCTGCGTCGACTGAGAAGGTTCTACGGGACGCCATAAAACAAAGTGGAGAGTGCGCGAAGACCTACGAATGAACAACAAGGTTTATAACTATTGTAATACAGAGAAGCTGATCATGACCAAAGAATGATTCATTTTTTATTATCATTATAAATTCTAATTCGCTAAGTTGAAATTGTTCGTTACGTACAATCCAGCATTTTAATAAGATTTTCAGATTCCTCGCCACTCCGTATGGATGGCAGATTGAATAATTGGTGGCAGAGTAAGTAGCAACAATTATGAACTTCGAACCCCAATTAACTGAGCTAGCCCAACATAATCAGTGGCGAAGCCTAAGGGTAGGCAGAGTAAGCTGAGCTGGACGAGGTTTCGCCTCACCCGTAGCACCGGGGGGCGCGGCGGCGGAGACTCATATTCAATATGCATAATGAGAGACAACGGATTACGTCCGCGAAATTATTATTATTATTATTATTATTATTATTATTTTTTATTATTATTATTAGCAGTAGTAGCTTAGTAGAAGTTGCAGCAACTTGCTGAATGACACTGCACTAGGCAGATTATAAATCCCGAAGGCTTCGGATTTCTGTGGCATTGATGCGAGGGAGAGAACATTTGGGGTGAATACCAGAATACGAAAGGTTAGAACGCGGTAGAATGTAGGTATTGTAATGGCTTAAAGGGCTTCGGCCTAGCCACTTAGCATCACGTTCTCTAATTTGTATGTAATAATTACTTATTTAATAAATAAAAAAATACATAAGAACAGAAAAATTAACTTGGTGAGTGTACGTACCGTATTAATGAGCTAAAAAACGACATTATGAATTTACAATTTTATTTTTGTTTAGTGAAGAGATATTTCTCGCCTCCTTCAAGATTCTCCGTAAGATAGCTGCAGGCCCGAGACGGGGCGCGGGGAAGTGAGCCCGCATGTGCATTGAGAAGGCTGGCTCTATGTTTGAGTATAAGTTTAGGCCGGTCTTACAAGTCTATGAGTAATTTTTACTCTTGCCGGCAGACGCTCTCTACACCACAAGCTCGCGTGGAACTTCCGGAAGTGACCGCTAGATGTCATTGAGCTACTTCAAGTGTCACTAACATCACGAGTAAAACATTGATTTTTTTTCAAATTTCATTATTAGAATTCCTATGTCGTTAATTTATTAAGTATAATATTGAGAATGTTCACTTTTTTCTCCTACATTATTTAGCTTTGTGTTAATTAAACACGATCATTTAAAAAACGTTAATTTTAAGTATTTATGGTTGGTATCGCGGCGAAGTGTGAATCCGCCAATAGTATTGTATTGTGGAAAGATCAAACAGGATCTGATGAGGGTGATTTCATTTCGTAAGTTGATTGTATAGCATGTTCGTGTTTAGGTTACAAGTGAAATGTCGTTAGCCTGCAACAGCATGTCGCTGTGTCTCATTGACAATGAGCACTCTGAAAATAAAACATATTTACGTAATTCTAAATCAAATAACATACTCTCGGCTAGTATTTTAATAGAAAAGAAATTTTCTTGTAAGTGTTCGCAAGATGCTATGTTAAAAGAAAGAGTGACTTTTTTTTAGAAAACCAGACATTTAGAATTGATTTTTAAACAATGCAAACAATTTAGATGGTCGCGTACTTTTGAAATCAAGGAGTAATCAATTATAAGTAAGCAGTTCCATTTACAATTCTTTTTTCAATTCTGCAGTAGGCTTATTCTTCATTTGAGTATTGTTGATAATTAATTATTATTATGTTTTTTAAAATTTAAATTAATTTACAGTATATTTGTGACTCAGCTTATCCAAAAATTTACCTCACGCTTCACCACTGAATATAATTTTGTAAGGAGAGATATTTAAATTACGTAGGAATCATAGTTTTCAAGTGTAACCATTTCCTGGCGCCCAAATTGCATTTATCAGTAATAATTATGTTTAAAAATGTCCCTCCAAGTGAGGCTTGTTTTTAAATAGTAAGACGGGGCTTGTTTCAAATTGGCACCAGTCAACGTCGGGCATGTTTCACTATTAGGGAACAGAAAAATTGTGAAAAAGTCTTGGCGCAGGAGATAGTAGCTGGGGGAAGTTGAAGTAAAGCCGAATAGCTAGCCCAGACTACAGAAATACGAGATAAGGAAACTAACTAGTCCGTAAACGTGTGTGCCATTCTGTAGCAGCACTAATGTTATCCATTACTACTATAAATGGATGTAATAATGGGTCTGCGAAATAAACTCGGCGCAGCACTTTTGTGGCGGTTTTTATCTTCAGTTGACCTCTCAGAGGCGAATTCTCACAATCAGATATACCGTGTATACCGCCGGTATACCTAGTAATTTGGAGGGTGTCAGAAATAATTCATAAGTTTCGTAATCCTCAAAAAGTTATTGAGATTTTGAAAGCTTTAAAACAGATGCGAAAAAAACTCTCTTTCGCTCCAGAGAGCCAGTCAGCCTTCCGTATCCGTAAGCGCTATGAAGTGCGTTAGAGTGAGAAGTTTCAAACAGTTCTTAATGCTGTCCAGAGAATTCGCTAGGGCATGCGAAAGCACCGCATACCAGCCGCGATTACCTAGGGTTACTCATGTTTCAAGGTTGGGAAGAGGTTCAAAAATAAAGAAACCAACAAACTAGATTGTCATGTCTTTACTCTAGTTGTTTTCTATGTCGTAATTTACACATGACTCTTTGTTTAGGCATTCTATTACATTTTTAGGATCTTTGACTTTTAAAACAATGATTTAGAAAATGTTATTTGTTTTACAAAGATTAGAATTGCCTGTAAATTAGTAATATAGATAAATCAATCCAAAGAATTAACTATGAATTACTATTATATATTTTTCAAAATAAGATAATTAAGTTAATAGATCAAGTTCATGAACCCTTTTGAAATTCCAATACCTAGATCCACTCGAAAAATATCGAATTCGATTTAACCAATAGATCCATTAATAAAATATCCAATAACAATTTTTATAAAATATCAATTTAAAAAACCGGGAGCGGTGGCTCAGTGCATCGACTAATGTCACTGCAGCGCCTCTGACCGGAAGGTCCTAGGATCGAGTCCTGACGGTGGCAGACTTTTCGACACTAGTTTTTCAGCTAGGTCGAATTCAGTCGCCGTCTGAAGAATTGCTGCTCTGATCGGCAGTTTTCTGTGGTTTCTACGATCAACGCCAGGTGAATGCTGGAACAATACCATATCAAAAGGGCCACGGACCACGCGCTATCTTTTCTTCCTCTTCCTTGTCCTATTATCACCCCTTTACACTCACACTTACATGCACTACACTATCAAACATGCCGGGAGGCCGATCGGGGACTTAGAACTTGTCCCGGCTGGGGCGGTTCCCCGCTGATGGGAGATACCAGCTGAGAAAAACCCCGGTAGCTGGGTCGGCGCCGGATCTGGCAATCCAGCTGGAGAAGATCACCCCCGGAGCAAAAACACGCACCACATTTACGAGACTAATGACTATAGAAGTTGACGCGTCTGGAATATCACTGACAATGAATCAATCAATTTAAAAGTAGTTCATATATACTTGGAGTCTTCCCGAGTAATTCTGGTCATGGTTCACACCTTTATAACTGTGTTAGTTTGTTCCCCGAAAAATAATATAGGCAAAATGAAAAACAAAATTAACAATCATCAGGAATGGACTAAAATGCAATTTATGGCACTATTCGTTCACGCGCGAGTATATGCGGAAGATAAAATTGTGGGGCAAACAGGAGACAACAAAAATGGAGGCTTTCCTGGAAAACAAGAATAAAATATACGCGCCAAATGATTTTTAAGGAGTGTTCGCATAAAACTCATAATTATGCGTTTTACATGAAATGCGTTGGTAATTTATGCGATGAACTGGGTTGACTCAAGGTTGTTTCATGTTAATGCGAGGGCCGAAGGCACGAGTCTGGTTGTGAACTCGGCACTGCGGAGCGAAGTTTCACATTCCGCGAGGAAGTGGGTCGGCCGAGCACATCGTGGCCGCGTCGCGAGTAAGTCATTCTCGGAGTCGTCAGCGTGCGTGAACGAATCTTGCCACACACTGCGTTTTTACCACGGTGTAAGATGTATCTTACTCCGTGGTTTCTACCGAGGAATATATAACACAACTCCTTTCCACTTCCCGAAACATTTTAACCGTTTTATCCCAAATTGAAGGAACAAAGCAGGTGTCGACATCCTAACCGGAACTTCTCCATATGATCTAAACTTACTGTCTCATATAAAACAAAGAAGCTTTTCAATTTGTTAATAAACAATCAGGTTACTGTATAATATTCCTTCGTAGTTCGGAAACAATTTCGGCTCTTAAAAAAAAAGATACGTTACGTTGGGAGGAAAAATTATTGTTCAGAAGCAAAGCAAGAGGCCATCTGGGATCTTCCTCAATGGACGAAGTGAAGCAAAGAGAAACGTGATGGACATAGGAGGGCAGTGACCTAAAAGAGATTGATTACAATGGTTGTTACTGGCATATTCAGTTTTAGAATTACCGAATACCTAACGTAAATCATTAGTATTACCATTATGAAGTAATATTTTTACTTTTGACACTCAGTAATGAAATTGATGGAGACACCCTGAATTTAGAAATCGCTTCTCAAATAACTAAGTCTGTCGCTTTTTCCCATGTATTTACGCCCACTAAATGAAAATAACTTACCTGGCTTGGAACCTCTGGCTGAAGAGCAGAGATTCAAAAGATGAGGGAATAACTTTCCTTAGTCGAACTCAGGACGTGAGGGCTGCGCTTCCCCGCGTCTGCCTACGCCAACCGCTGTAGAACGAGAGAGAAATGAAGGCGCGCAACCCTGGGTTTGGTCTCCAGACTTCCTCATTTACCCCTTCCCTTTCGCGCAAGGCGCGTCCGCGTCCGCGTCTATAGCTCTCTCTCTCTCCGAAGCAACGTACGGCCCCGGACTGAGCGTTATTCAAGCGTCTGCTACCACAGCACGCATCAGCCGGGAAGGGACTCGTTCCGTACTGCGCATTTGGGGCCACACGCTTTCCTTCAGCTAACCAGGTTCTTTTATGTCTGCCATAGTGTGCCTTTAGTGCATAGTGCTACTAGTGTGCCGTTTTGCATATTATACGCGCACGTTTTCATGCGCCTCGTAATAGCTTCCCCCACTCGTGTTGAATTCAGAGTAATTAATGATAGTAACGAGTGTTGACAAAATCTAATGACCAGAAATGTTGGCTTTCGATGCAAAATAAGTCGTGACGTCAAAATAACCCCTCACGCATCTACTGAAGTTGGGGCACAAGAAAACGTGCGCGGATGATACTAGCAAGCCATGGTTTCGTCTTCGTTCGTCTCGGATGGCGCTAGTTTCGCCCCCACCTTTTATCTTTGCTCTCTCAATTCGGAAGATGTGCGGGGCAATGAACGCAATGAGTAGATTCTGCGTAATTTTGCGTGAAATATAGAATATTTTTAAACAATTATATTCTCAGAAACGGCTTCAGATTTTTTATTTAATTTTTTTCCTCTTATGTATCAAAGAACAGTATAAAAATGGCGTTGGTCCCATTTTCGAATAACTTTCTGTATTTTCGAAAATTGCAAAAAATTAACATTGCAAAAGTAAATGAAAAGTATATTAATGTAATAAAATCTGTAACAACTGTTTATAAAAAAGCACAGGAACTTTCAACCTATTTGATTGATTGATTTTGTCGTGTTTACGGGCGCATCAACTGCTTCGGTCATTAGTCTCGTTAGTGTAGTGCATGTTTTTCCCGGGAGATGGCGGTGATCTTCCCCCGCTGGATGGCGAGATCCGGCGCCGACCTACCGTCGGCTAGTGGGGTTTCCTCCTAACCAAGACTCTCCCACCAGCGGGGCACCGCCCCAGCCGGGACAAGCACTAAGCTCCCGACCGATCTCCTGGAGTATGTGGTAGTGTAGTGCATGTTAGTGTGTATGTAAGGGGAGAGGAGACAAGGAATGGGAAGGACAGATCGCGCGCGGTCCGTGGCCCGTTTGGTAGGGTACTGCTCCGGCATTCGCCTGGTGTTGAATGTATTCGTTTCTGTGTATGCTAGGCTTGCGCCAGTTTGCACCCCATTATCCCGAGGTGAAACCACGGAAAAGTACCGATCAGAGCAGCCGGCCGCTAGAATTCTCCTCCAGACAGCGACTGAATTCGACCTAGCTAACAAGCTAGTGTCGAAAATCCTTCCGCCGTCAGGACTCGAACCTAGGACCTCCCGGTCAGGGGCGCTGCAGTGACATCAGTTGATGCACTGAGCTACCGCTTCCGGTTTCAACCTATTGTTCACCATTGCATTGCATAATAAAAATGTAAACTACACAAGATATCGCTAATGACGTCGTAGTTAATGCGACAACAAATAAATATTTTTAACTAGTGATGCATCAGAATGGCACAGACTTTCTCGCACTAGTTAGTTTCCTTATCTCTTCGCCGGCTCTCTTTCAATTTTGTCGGAACTTCTTCTCAGATGCCATCTACTGGCATCTAGGGACTTTTTTTTTCAACTTTTCGGTCCTCCAATGGTAAAATTGAAATGTGATTTTAACCCTAGAAAGCGTAAGGTAAGTCCAATGGACTCACAGCCCTCTGTAATTCAATACTATTATTTTACTATAATACATTTTCTTCTGTTCTTAACAATATAACTCAAAATCTATCAAATTCACCTCGTCATAGTTTCAAAATGAATATTGGATTGATTTTCATTTCTTTTTCGATAAAAATACTCGTTTGTGTCATAAAGGCGCAAGGTGTGTCCACTGGACTCATTTGCTTGTATTTACTGTTTAGATAATCATAGTGTAATTTAATTTACTCGTCTTGTTACGATATCATTATTATGCATATAGAACCGTATTAACGGGATATTTTATCAATTCATTGTTGAAATAATGTTCGGTGAATTGTTTTTGCTGTCTGCAATGTACCCTTTCATGGGCGCAGTCCATTTTGACAATATGAGCTCCCAACCTGATAAATATGGTATGAAATGTTTTTGGATAGTGGACGGCAAAACATGTCCTCTAAAAGGCATTCCTTATCTTTGAAAAGAAGGGCACTCTAAAAAAAACGAGTCATTATGTTATGAAATTAGCTGAAGCATATTATACATGTAACAGAAATATAACTTTTTTACAATTCCGGAACTTGTAAGCAAAGATTTGTTGAAGAATTGTTTTACCGTCATGGGCACTGTCAGAAAAAAACAAGAGATTTGTCCTGAAAGAATTCCTGCCTGATAAAAGAAGGGAAAAAGAATCTTCATTGTTTGGTTTCAACGGTAAGCACACACTAGTGATATATGTTCCTGAAAAGAAGAAAGATGTTTTGCTTTCAAGTATGCATCATTGCAACACAATTGTAGCAGAAAGAAATAACATGCTAGATATCATTTTATTTAAGGTTGATACCCTGATAGATGGTTCATGCGAATTCATGTAAGATAAAGACAAACAGCTCTTGGTATCTTCATGAATCTGATCGATCTATCTGAGGTTGCCGCTTTCGTCACGTGCACACTTTTATACTCGGATTGGAAACAACTTTGAAAAAATCTTCAATTTTGTAATAGTAGGATTAAGCCCAAAAATTCAAACTATTGGAAGTTTTGAAAATTCAGGCTTAACAATGAAAATATAAGCCATCTTTATAAGTGTATTTTACTCGATTCTTTAAAAAAAACCCTATCCTAACAAGAAATGTAAAGAAAATATTTGGAGCCATTTTTGAGAAAATTTAAAGTGTCCTTGGGGCATCACGTAAAGTAACCCCAAATTTTAAAGAATGTTTTTCAAAATCAAAGCTTCGAGTCGAGCCAGATCGACCACGGAATATCCATTTTTTTTAAAAAAGTGTGTTTTAGGCGCTAGTGGTATTCACAGACGGACATTTAGGAGAAAAAGAAACAACAAAACTCTTTTTCGGTACCAGGGGATCCCAGGAGTTTTTTTTTTTTTCATTGAATTGTCGAAATCGATTTTCCGCAGGTTTACATAACTTTCTCTGTACGACGTATATTACTCCGTATACACGTACGTATACAAGAAAGGAAAAACACTTTTTCGGTATTAGGGGTGTGTACTGCGAGTGACGATTGGCTGCCACAGCTGTCCATATTCCAATAATAGTAATAATAATAATAATAATAATAATCATAATAATAATAATAATCATAACCTGCTGTACATGGACGACTTAAAATTATTCAGCACCTCAAGAGAAAAACTTAATCATTTGCTTGGCACTACTGCAAAATTAAGCAATGATATTGGAATGCATTTGGCGTTGCGAAATGTAAATTAAATGCACTGCGGAAAGGAAAGTGGCAACATCAGATGGATTACACCCTTGAAGAAGGAAATGCGAACGAAATCATGCCATGAATCCTGAGGAATATTACAAATATCTTGGATATTTACAAAGATCTAATATTGACCAAAAAATTACAAAATTTAACATTACCCAGGAATTTAATACTCGTCTGAGTAAAATTCTGAAAACTAAACTCAGTGCTGGCAGGAAAATTAAGGCTATAAATACCTATGTAATTTCAGTGCTGACCTACAGCTTTGGTATTGTCAGATGGACACAAACCGAACTGGATGCATTTAATACAAACTGCAGAGTACTTTGCACCAGAGTTAGATGTCACCACCCTAAAAGCGCAGTTGAGAGATTCCACCTACCTAGGTCTTTGGGAGGCAGAGGTGTCATAGATATTGTGAATCTCCATCAACAACAACTGGAGAGACTGCGTCAGTTCTTCCACGAAAAAGCTAATGGAAGCAAGATACATCGGATTGTAATATACATTGACCGGAAAATTACACCATTGAATTTGTCTGAGTCAGTCATTGACACAAATAATCACAAAATGTACTGGAACAGGTCCATAATAACAAATAGGTCTGTATCATCTAATAAACCGGACATTGTATGGCATGACAAGAAAAACAAAAACGTGTATCTGATTGATGTCGCGATCCCGCTAGCTCACAACATCCCAAAGAAAAGAAGTGAAAAAATTCTAAAATATCAACCTCTGGCAAATGAGATAAAGGAAATGTGGAGCGACGTGGAAATGGTGACGATTGTACCAATAATTCTAGGGCCACTGGTGAAATTCCTAAGATCCTACATGAATCCCTGTCTGAACTGCAACTGAAGAAGGGGTGATACATCCAGATGCAGAAGATTGTCATATTGGACACATGTAACATCGTGAGGTAGTTTCTGAACATTGGTTGATCCAGTGCTGATTATGACAGTTGGAACGTGTCACTTGTTCATTGTAACCGAGATGCAGGAGTGAAAACAAGTTAAATTGTGATAGTAGTAGTAGTAGTAGTAGTAATAATAATAATAATAATAATAATAATAATAATAATAATAATAATAATAATAAACCATCTTCAAAAGTAACTTCATGAAATTTCGAAACTAACACGCCATGCGTCCACTACGGCAACTCGAGATCATCTCATAAGTAATCGTCCGTTCAATCCATACCCACACGATGCGTTCACCACGGCATCTGTCACATCTCTTCAATTTTTTGCTTTACCATACCGCGTAGTTTAAAACAAAAGACAACTCTTCTCTAACAATGCTACTGTTTCTTTACATTTTTCTTTTTATATTACATTGTCTTTAATAGCCTTTGAACGTTACCACAAATTTCTAAATGTATTCCAAAATATTTACAATGTTCGTAACCCCTTTTCCAATCACTTCTTTTCTTATTTTAACATTTATCCGTAATCACTCGTCATGTTTGTAAGAACATTCGACTGTCTCATTCCTAATATGGAAAATTAATTTATTATCGCAGAAATTACTTTTTTTATGAAATAAGTTGCGACGTGTCGTTATTTATAAATATGTACTGTTTTTATTTATTTATATTCTCTCTATTTAGGGCACAGTTCTTTAGAATATCAACCAATTAAAGAAAACATCATCCACTCATGCACCTTCACGTTTTCGTTCTTTTAACGTACGAAATTTAAGTTGTTTTTTTTTTTTAGTCCTAATCCAATGTTTTGAATTGATTTTGGACCGTCACACAATGATCTACAGTAAACTTGAGTAATTCAGATCCGATGAAGAACATTGGCTTTCCGAAAAAGAATATAGGCAAAATGAAAAAAACAAACAAAATTAACACTAGTAAATCAGGTAATACACTATCCGAGTTCTTTTCACTTCCCGAAACGTTTGAACTATTTCATCCAAAATTAAGCGAACAAACCAGGCGCCTGCCTGCATCCTGACAGCAATTCCACCTTATGTTCTAAGCGTGTTCTCTATAAAACAAAGCTTTTCAGTTTCTACATCAACCAATCAGGTTACTGTACAAAATTGCTCCTTACGTCGGAAACAATTTCGGCCATTCTTATTCACTCTAAAAAACAAATAAAAATAAAGCAGCATGTGGCGTTTGGAAGGGAGAAAAACCGTTCAGAAGCAAAGCAAGGGGCTTTCTAGCATTTTCATCAATGGACGAAGTAAAGCAAAGAACAGCCTGATAGACAAGCGAGGTCATTGACCTAGAAGCGGTTGATTACAATTGTTGTTACTGACATATTCAATCTTAGAATTACCCAATACCAAATGTAATTAAAGCGTTAATTACCATTATTAAGTAAGATTTTCACTTTTGATACTCAGTAGTGAAATTGACGGGGTTCCCCCGAATTTAGAAATCATTTTTCAAGTACCTAAGGCTGTCTTTTTCTCCCATGTATTTACGCCCACTAAATGAAAATAACTTACCTGGTTTGGAACCTCTGTCTCAAGAACAGTGATTCAAAAGAGGAGGGAATAACTTTCTTCCGTCGAACTCAGGACGCGAGCGCTGCGGTTGCGCTCGTGCATGCCTGCCCACGCCTACCGCTGTCGAATGAGTGACAAACAAAAGACGCCTGGAGTGGAGAGCTGACGGGGAGAGCGAGTCCTTGGATTTGGTCACCAGACTTCCTCATTTACCCCTTCCCTTTCGCGCAAGGCGCAGCCGCGTCCTCGTATATCGCTGTCTCTCTCTTCGATACAACGTACGGCCCCGGACTGAGCATTATTGAAGCGTCTGCTACTATACCAAACGCGCGACTTTTCTTGACGTCTCACAGCGCGGGGTGCGGGGAGAGGAGGCTTCTCGCGACGTCACATCCAACGGGTGTTGCCAACTGTAACATTATTAAGACTATTCGCGCCTCTTTCGCTCTTAATACAATATGACATTATAGACGATAAAATATAACAAATAATAACACAATTAATAGCCAACCACAAGTGAAAATAATTAGATAACGATAATATTGCTTATTAAGAAGATATGATATTACCAAAATCCGAATCGAATAAATCGCAGGACACATCATTATCATTATCATCATCATCATCATCATCATCATGGTCATCTTGCAACAGTTTTGAAGATTATTATTTTCCTCATCTTCAAGCAGAAACATTATGTAACTAAGAAAAACTTATAAAAGCATATGAGACGTGCATAGATACATCACGTTGACGTTCTTCATTAAGAGTCAGTTATCAACATAAAAATAATAAAAGTGTGAAATAATTCATCTCCATTAACAGTTTAAGGTCTGTTAAAAAATAAAGTGACAAAAAGCATAATATAATAATACAGACAAACAGACACATAAACACTTCAAAGAAAAATATTTTATTATAATGATAGAATATTGAAGTATTCTGAATCTATGTTCAAGATAACTATTTTTAAATGTTCATATTGTATGAAAATTGTATTCAGTTAAAATATGGAGAGTTCATTACAGAAAAGAGGTTCAACTAAGAATTGTTTGGTAGACCTTTTGTCTGCTTTTTATTGCCTTCACTTTGTGCATTTTAAATGCAAGAAAACCAACGCTTCCTACACCTGAGGCATTGAAGAAAATGAACAATCGCACTTATGAAAAGAAATGGTATTGTCATAGAGTAAAGAATTATACCTCTTTAGTCTATGGTATTGTACAGTGGTGTAGCTAGGGGAGGGGGCAGTGCCCGCCAGGTGACACCATGTAGTAAGAAAGCAAAGAAAAATAATGTAAAAGTAAAACGTGAAACTATAAGCAGTGAGCACAAATTCTTCAGTGGTCCAAAAGTCTACTTTATCTTATCTTATCTTAATCTTGATAAAATAATCTATAAATTATCTTTAATACCGTGCACATATACTTGTATTTTTATTAAAGAATGTCTAATCTATTCAGATATAGATATTTTTATATTTATTTTGGTGTGTGGGGGGGGAGCACATTAGTTTTGCCCCGGGTGACACCAACTTAAGCTACACCACTGGTATCGTATTTGCAAAATCAGATTTTGTGATGGAATATTTCAATTCGAAGGAAGAAGGTATGAATGGAATTTATAATTTTGGATGAGATATAGTTATATTCAAAAGGCAGGAGAAAAATGCTACTAAATTCTTTATGGTTGAAAGATATGAAGTGCAACTAATAAATGCATGAAGAAGGCATGATATGAATGTGAAAAGGTATATTTTTACATACAGTGGGTTTTATGGAAGGTGAAGAATTATTATTTCTGTCAAAGTCAAAAGAAGTGGATGAGGATTATGGAACTATGATAGTAGAAGTGATTCACAAGAGGATGTACTTCAATTGTCTGAAACATTTGTTTATGTAATGGACAATCCGGCTATTAATTTTGTGCTGGTGAGTGATGGTTGCGGTAAGTGATGGTCCTTTTAGGAATGTGAGAAATACTCATTAATGGAATTCACTCCATTCTTTTTAAAACTGATTATAAAACAGGTATTGCAACTACTAAACATCTACAAACACTAATCAGTGGCAAAAGTGCTTGATTCAAGGTCTATTTATATCACAAAGAAGGATGGGAAAAATGTATTAAATTCAATTGTGTTCAGTGGTCTTAAAGTAAAATCAGTAATACAATATTAATTAGAACATAAAGTTTACTAATAATGTCTTTCTTCATTTCCTAGAAAAATGGAATGACATCATCAAAATGCAGGATTTTCTTTCTCAGCACTAAGTCCCATTTAGACTCGAGCATACCTTCTTATAAAAGCTTCTTGAGGGAGTGGCATTTGTTCAGAAGAAGTTACTCCCTGAAATCAGCTTAAGTTTTGTTAAATTAAACCATAGAATAGTTTCATTTTTTGAATGATTTTGATACAATTAATGTGATTGTCAGTGTTTCTATTTGAGAAAACATATTAGTTGATGTGAGGAAGATGAAATGATAGAAGCTGATCATTGAGTTCTGCCCCCCACCCCCACCTCCTATTGTTACTGTAATCCTATTGAAGAGTATGGAACCAGTGCAAAAGATATAATCCGAGTCATCAGGGTACCACCTTTGATCACAACGCAGCAACAATAAAATGGAAGGCAGCATTAAAACAGATTACTGTGGAGAAGTAAGTGAATATTAAAATGTAGCCTGGAGATATTTTGTAGAAATGTTAGAAAAGAATGTACTCCTTTATTCTGAACACTGTTTTTTTTTTGGGGATATTTTGGCACATTTTGAAAAGAATATAGGAGATTGTAGAGTGGAAGAAAGAAAGGATGCATCAGAGATTGCAGCAATAATAAATATTTAGGATGACTCTGATGATGAGAAGAAACTCCTTGATGTTTCAATTTCCAGGACCTTCTGATGTTTCTAATTGATAGGAATATGGCTGCCCATGAAATTGGGTAGAAAAATATTTGACAATTTTTATTCTAGTCAGGTATAAGTTGCTAGCTGCAAATTGGTATTATTCCTACAAGGACAGTTAGTAGTTATATTTCAGGTGAAATAGTAAATATGTACTGTTAATTAAGCTGATCTTGGCTTCTTGAAATTTATTTATTATTATTATTATTATTATTATTATTATTATTATTATTTGTACTTTACAATGTTTCCCAACACCATTTATATACTTTACTGTCAATATTGGCAAAAAAGCCTTAATAAGTATTACATCACAATTTAGATTTTGAATAAACATTTATGAAATGAAATGTAATTCACTATATTTTTACACTTCAGATCTTTAACATCAGCAAGAAAACAATTCTTTTTCAACATCCAAATACCCCCTTTCAGATGGATTTCAAATAGTAACTAGTACTTCAAATAATGTAATGTGCAGTATGAGAATGTTAACTTCCTTTGTACATTTTTTTTTAGTAATTATTGGGTTAAAAATATATTGTGACAAAGTGCATTCATATGTATCAAATTAACTTCAGGTAATAGAAAAAGTTCCTTCTTTTAACAAAGAAGAATTAGGAATGCAGATTTAATTAAAATAGAAGTTTTATTTTTTGAGCAGCTTGAAAAATTAATTAAAAAAAAAAAAACAAATAAAAATTATAATTATTTTTCATCAAGTTTGTTGTGGGTCCTGATAAGTCAACTGACTTAACATCAGGTGCCCATAATAATAATAATAATAATAATAATAATAATAATAATAATAATAATAATAATAATAATAATAATAATAATAATAATAATAGAATATTTATTTTTCATCAAATTTGTTGTGGGTCCTGATAAGTCAACTGACTTAACATCAGGTGCCCATAATATAATAATAATAATAATAATAATAATAATAATAATAATAATAATAATAATAAAATAATTTTTAGATATTAGAAAGTATCAAGAAAGTTGTCTAGAAATTATTTAAAATTACAGTAAGTTAATTACATTTTTTACTACTCTCACTTACAGAAATAATTTAACAAATTTACATTATCTTGATAAATTATATGTTCTAAAAAATTGATTAATATAAACAAGTAAATTAAGTTATAATAGGATTTAGAATTCAGTTAGGTAACTAACAGTAATAATTCAAATAGTTTACTTGATAACTTATATGATTAATAAAGCATGCAAGTGCTCACAATAAAAATTAATATAATTTACATTTTAATTATACAAAGTCACATTATCAAATTAAGAATAACATTAAGAATGCATTTTATTAAGAAACTAGCAGATTATGATAAAGTGGATAAAATTTACAATTAGTGTGAGTAATTCATATTATCTTACAGTAAGAGTTTAATTAACTTACAATAACTTGAATACATTAGGCGTGAATAATAATTGTAAGCGCTTACAATATCTTGACATATAATTACATTATTTACTATATTATTAAATAGTACATTGTCATATTGAAACTGAATGACTGGTACAGAGTGGTTGCTCTTGTAGCAGTACATGGTTTTTAATTATGAAAAAATTAAAGCAGTATAGATATCTTATATGCACACACACTAAGAAGATGGCGTTTTAGCAATGTCTTGAAGTATTTATCATCAGCTGATTTTATGGTGACTGGGAGATTATTAAAAAGCTGAGCTGCAATGTAGAAAGGATCTTTATTATTTGAAGACTTGCTATTGAATATCCTGTGACAGTTCCTATTTCCTCTAGTCCTTATGTACCTCTTTATTCACAAAATATTGATTCTGATTATTTCTCATTAGTAGTATTACTTTGTAAGAGTAGAGTGCTACAACAGTCAGTAATTCATATTTAATAAAAAAATTTTATAGGACCGTGTTGGATTCAGTTTGAAAATGCTTCTGATACATTTCTTTTGTAGGACCATTAATCTACCCATATTTTTCTGTGTTGCACCTCCCCGTATTTGAATACCTTATTGAAGTTGTGAGAAGATTATGTTGTAATAAATTGACAAAAGTGAGTCTGTTTTCAGGTATCTGGAAAAGTATCTCAAGAGGAATATATTGGAGTTTATTTTATTACAAAGTGTGTAAACTTGTTTGTTGTAGTTAGGTTTCTATCTATGAGTATTCCTAAAAACTTATGGCAATCAGTTTGATTCATTGTCTACTTCCAGTTTTATGTTTTGGTGTTGGTAGCTGTGATGAAACTTGCAATTGATTAATACAGTTTTATCAACATTTCATTTCAATTCATTTATAGACAGATAACTTTTAATTGATTATAATGATTCAGACAGATTAGTTTCTAGATGACAAAGATTTTGCCCACAGCTTATTAATGTCGTATCATCTGCATAAGAAATTACAGAGAAATCAGAAGACCTTGGAATATCATTTACATATATTAGAAATAGCAAAGGTACAAGCACAGACCCTTGCGGAACACCTGTGGAATTGTATCAAAATTTGATTTAACTTTGGATAAGAAATTTTCAGATTACCAGAAGATATCTGTACATTGCTTGTGCCCTGTGAGGTATGATCTAATGAGGTCATTAACTCCACCCCTTATTCCATAATAATCTAGTTTTGTCAACAGTTTCTCCTGAGATACACTATCAAATGCCTTTGAAAGATCTTAATTCAAAACAAAATTAAAAATTATCAAATTAGGCTGTAGGTCAGGTTTGATAACCAAGTGTTGTTATATAAGATGTTTCAATACAAATATTGTTAATTGTTTTATTCACTTTGTAGTATTTGTAATGCATCATTTTCATTCCAAAGTAGAATATTTTACTCCTCCTGGCAAACATGGTAGACTGTGATTGGAGCTACTTAATAGTAGGCATGGGCCATGGACGTATGCTCTGAAAGTACTTAGGAAATTGATTTCAATTTTATAAAGTTTAACTTTACATAATCAAAGTGGATAAAATTTATTGAACTTCAAAGAGCTTCAGTGGAACAATTCCCTACATCCTTTGAAGCAATCACAAAACAAATGAAGGGAATTATTTTTCACTTATATGTTTGCTCTTATGTTACCTTTTCACTCATCTTCAAAATTACTTTATTTATAGATAATAAAGTTATTGAAGGTATGAAACCTTTTTCATTTCTTAAGTCAAAAATTTTTATTGTGAAAATGAAAAAACACCATTCATCTTTCATAAATTTGAATTTATTATTTAACATCCTATAATATTCCTTTAATAACAAGTGCTTCAAAGAATTAATAGCACTTCTTAACCCAAGATATACTATCTATGTTTTCAGAACTCACTGCTGGTTGCCATATTTAAGAAATTTATATGCAAGTTATTGATCATTCGATTAACTATGTGTATTTTGCCAATCAGTGCTCTGAGAATTTATGCATTTAATTCATTCTCCCATTGATACATTTGAACATAGGGTGAATTCATTGTTTTTCTAAAGTTGTATACTCAGCAGAACCCAAATTATGAAAATAAAATATTAAATAGAAATTAATGGTGATTCATATATGTCCAACATTTCAATTATGCTTTGTTTTACCCGTTAAGATGTTAAGAATCGTTAAACAAATGTATTATAGAAATTAAGTATTTTTACCATAATTTTACAATTAAGTAACCAAAACTGTATGTTAGTGATCAATAAATGTTTTATACTGGCTATGTCAAGGCAAAACATTATACAGCACATAAATTAATTTGAATGTTCTGAAATTGCAGGATTACTAGTGCTACAATAGCACATACTTTCTCACATTATTGGAAACAGCTATGTAGTATTAAAATATTGCAATTTTTGTGCTTTTAACACCTCAACTATTACTGGAAAAAATCCAATTCAAACAAAGCACCTGTGATGTTTATCTGCATTCGTTCTTACTTTTAAAAATGAAACAAACAGGATAAATTTGACTGTTACAGTATTTACAGCAAATTATATAGAAGCGAGTAACAAGCTGTTGCCATTACAATGTTGTCAAAACTATGTGCAATTCATGTGGCATACATGCTTGGTGAATATTTTCTTATCAATTCTTGGCAAAAACACTTATTTACATCAGTATTTAGATTTGAACTTGTATGTGGGTTAGTCATTGTACATTATACACAGTTGATAAATAACTAACTCTTAATACTAATAAACTAATTAATTTATTAATCAAACAAAGTGCAGGGAAATATAACTTTAAAGATCAATCACATTATTCAGAATTTTTATTTCAAAAATGTTTATAAACTTGTGTTTGTGGGCAAACACATCTAATGTAATAAACATTTCAAATAGTAATATGAACCTATAAACATTCTATAGCTGAGAAACAGTGACTTGTTTGTTATGTAAATATATAAAATTAATCCTTAAGTTTGGAAACCCTTGTTTAATTTTCAACTTACAAAATGCTTACCCGAAAGGAGAACCTAATTTTTATAAAAAATGGATAAGCGATGTTCTACTATATTGCTTTATACTCTTCAGATTTTGAAAGACTATAATATAGATTGTATTGCTGACGAAAGGCTGAAATATGCATTGATAAGTGACTTTTCGTTCAGTTGAAATGTTCTATCTAATCTAAGTTCTATTACTCGCAACATGGACAAAAGTATGAATTATCAAATAGATTTCAAATCTTTTCTAAAAGGCTAATTTATAAATGCATAACACAAGCTTGATTATCAATAAAACATTATCCCCATTCTTATCGTCGCCACCATCTTGCCATCCAACAATGAGCTTCTCAAATGTTCATTGTGGCGTTGTTGCCTATTTCAATTAAGGTCAGCATATTGGTTAAAAGAAAATGCATCAATATATTGAGAAAACAAATTATAGAATAGAGTAAAAATAGAATAAATATTGACAGTTTCAATAGTAAAGTATAATTAAAATTAAATTAATTATTTTTCATATCCTTTGGATCCATTCCTGTTCTCTGAGGATTTTTCTTGTGGCCCCTAGATGGTGGGATCCCTGTAAATATTTCATTCATTTCAAGCAGAAATTTCGAGAAAACTACTAATTTTTTAAACAAATGTACATGACACTTTTTAATGAGCTGATATTTCAGAACACATTTTATATAAGACAAAAATCTGTATCTTCAAAGTTTCCAAATGTTTTTGCAATTTTCGATTGATTGATTGTTAGTGATTCTGAGTGCGTTCACTACTGTGATCATTAGTCCCGTACGTTTAGTGCATGTTTTGTTCTCGGGAAGTGACGGTGGTCTTCCTCCGCTGGATGGCCAATCCGGCGCCGACCTACCGTCAGCTAGCTGGGTTTTCCCTAATCAGGTATCTCCCACCTGCGGGACACTGCCTCAGCCGGAACAAGCTCTGAGCTCCCGACCGGCCTCCCGGCATGTGTGGTAGTGTAGTGCATGTTAGTGTGTGTGTGTGTGTGTGTGTGTGTGTGTGTGTGTGTGTGTGTGTGTAAGGGGAGAGGATAGGACAAGGAAGAACTAGGAGAGATCGCGCGCGGTCCGTGGCCCGTTTGTTAGGGTACTACTCCGGCATTCGCCTGGTACTGATCAGAGAAACCACGGAAAACTATCGATCAGAGCAGCCGGCCGATAGAATTCTCCTCCAGACAGTGACTGAATTCCAGCTAGCTGACAAGCTAATGTCGAAAATCCTGCCACCGTCGGGCTCGAAACTACGACTTTCTTCAGAGTGCAGTGACATCAGTTGATGCCCTGAGCCATCTCTCCTGGTGCAATTTTCGAAAAAACGGAGAGTTCAACGAAAATGAGACTTGCGTCATTATTTTAATGCTCCCCTTCAATCCGTGGAAAATCTTTGGAGCGGTTTTTGAGAATATAATTTTTTAAGAAATTGCATAAATTTCAGTCGCAAATAACGCAGAAACTACTGTTGTTTTTTTTTCAAAAAATTGTACATTATATTTTTTAAAGAGCAGTTTTTTTACAACAGGCTTTTGAGACAAAAATCTTCCATTTTGTAGTTTTGAAATGTTAGGTTTTTGCAATTTTTGAAAGCCCGAAAATGGGATTAGCACCATATATTTTACCATTCTTTATTACATATGTGGAGAATTTTTAAAGAAAAAAATTAGAGCGGTTTTTGGACTTTTTAAAAATTGCCTTTATTTCGCGCAAAATTTCATGAAAACTACTCATATTTTCGAAAGTTTGAACATGACCTTATTTCAAGTTGTCTTAAAAGAATAGATTTCATTTAGGAAACATACTCTATCTTTAAAATTATATTTGGAAGGAAGGTGCCGAAAAAATTTTGATTTTTTGTAATTTTCGAAAAGTCACGGATTTCAATGAAAATGAGAACTGCACCTTTCTCTTTCTCTTAAGGTTCATTATCCTATCCGAGGACATATTTTAATAAAAAAATTGGTGATTTTTTTTTCAAAATGTCCGAGAGGCTTCAAGTAAAGTACCTCTTAAATTAAAATATCGGCTTCAAATTCCAGGGGCCGCGACCTTAATCAGGACTATTGGGGAATATCAGTGTTCAAGAAAATGGGCTGAACTGTTTATGCGCTAGTGTTGTGCACAGGCAGACTTTTGCCGTCAATTGATGTTTCGGTATCAAGGACACAAGACGTGGATTCACACCATGTGTTAGAGGATTTTTTTTATAATTCGCAATTAGATTTATCAACTTTTTCGTTACCAGGGCCCGGCAATAAGAGGTTTTGTGTCGAAAATTTGCCGGGTTTTGCAGTGTATTTGACACTTACCTGACTGATGATTTAATTCACTCTGTGGCACATATACTCAACAGCATTTCGAAATGATTTGTATAAGTTCGTACATATTTCATCATAAATGATAGCAGAATAAAATGAATCTCTCGTGATAACTATCCCTAACCTTCACACGATGAAACTACATTCAAATAGTAAAGTCAGCCAGCTGTCACAGTTACTCAGCTGACCGGCGGAAGACAATTTTTCGCAAAGCGATGCGGTCTTTCGCGACGCTCATCACACATGTCACAAAAGCTGTCAGAAAAACAAAACAAAAAGGTCTTCTGGCCTGAACTCTCTTGTCTCCGCAGAGGGGAATTGCAACTGCGTAGTAGACGTGGTTTCTAGTAGAGACTTGCGAACGACCAACCGGCCCCGAGCTTCATGGCGGGACTCACGACATTAGTCTCAAGATGGAGGCAGTGAATAGGTGGCTTGTCACTGACCCTTTGAAGGGAACCCTTTGAAGGGCGTGGGTTCGTCGGCTAGTTTCCTCTGGGCTTAACATGTTTCTATACAATTAGAGACTATACTGATCGTCAAAAAGAAAAATAATGTTTACCTTAACAAAAACAAGATATAGTATAATGACTTAGTCTACATTTGCATTATATAATTTAAAAAAAGACTCAATATGCCTGTAACAATGCTGTAATATTGCTCAATATGCCTGTAATATTGCTCTAGATTGGTTATGTTCGTACCTTAAACAACGATCTCAGAGAGTTGAAATACCTTACTGGAATGATGGAACATTACGTACGCACCTTTCCGACTCTTTGCCCGTTGCATGTGGAGTTCCTCAAGGATCAATTTTAGGCCCTATTCTGTTCCTACTTTACGTAAACGATATGCCCTCGACGATTCGAAACGGAAGAACGGTTCTCTTTGCGGATGATACGAACATCCTTTGCAATAAAGAAACAGTAAATAGTACAATATCAGATGTTTCAAATTGGTTCCGAAATAACAAATTAATAGTAAACGAAAAGAAAACGGTTTTAATGCAGTTTTCCATTTCAAATAAACAATTCTGTGCTCCATTGAAAATGAACAATGTACCATTGACTGATGTTAAGGCAACAAAATTTTTAGGTCTCTCAATTCAGTCAAACCTTAAATGGAACGTCCATTTAAATGAATTGAACACAAAATTAAGTTCATTACGCTACGCGTTCAGAATTCTTGCAAATTCAGTCAGCCTTCATACTGCTCGTTGTGTATATTTCGCGAATGTTCATTCCCGCCTGAGATATGGCATAATATTCTGGGGAAATACATCTTATAGCTCCCAGACGTTTAGATTACAAAAACGAATTGTACGAATAATAACCAAATCCCACCCACGTGATTCATGTAAGCCTCTCTTCATTAATCTAGGAATTCTACCATTACCGTGTCTTTTTATTTACGAATCAGTGGTTTTTGTAAAAAGTGACTTGCTCAAGGGCGGGAATATGTTTTCAGAAAATGCAGAAGTCTATTACTATAGCACTCGACGTAGAAATCATATTCATCAGGTGACAGTATCAACAGCTCATTACAAAAAATTCACATACAATACATGTACATTATTTTACAACACTTTGCCAGATGACATTAAACGATTAAATTCAATAGAAAAGTTTAAATCCAAAGTGAAATCGTTTGTGCTGCATAACTGTTTCTATACAATTAGAGACTATACTGAGCATCACAAGAAAAGTAACATTAATTTTAACAATGATACATAATGCATTATTTACCATTTGGACTGTATAAATGGGTATAAACAACCTGTAATAACCCCCATCTCGATCAGGTTTTTCGTCCAGTTTCCCTGATCCATTGAGCAAATGCTGAGATGGCTCCTTGTTTTGCTTCTGGACATAAATGTAACTTCATTTTCTGGGCACGTCTTTTAGAGTTCAGTGGGAAATACAATTATTCAAATTATCGTTTCCATGTTGTCGCGGCAGGAAGTAATAAGAGCCAAAATGTAAAAAATTGCTTATTTATTCTTGAAAATATATTTTATTACATGGGAGTTTTTTTGTTTTTTCTCCCTTTCAAAATTCAAAATTTATTGCTTATTTATCCTTGAAAATAGATTTTATTACATGGGAGTTTTTTTCTCCCTTTCAAAATTCAAAATTTATTGCTTATTTATCCTTGAAAATAGATTTTATTACATGGGAGTTTTTGTTTTTTCTCCCTTTCAAAATTCAAAATTTAATGCATATGACTTAGGGGTTCAAAATTAAAAATTGCTTATTTATCTTGAAAATAATTTTATTACATGGGAGTTTTTCACACAATTCACTTTTCCCCATAGCACGTCATACGCAGTTTTTAACTGTTTTTTGACGTAAATAAATAAAACAAATAAAATAAATACAAATGTCCATAAATAAACAAATAATGTACCTCCGGGTCAATGACCCCCATCTCGATCGGGGTTTTGTCCAGTTTCCCTGATCCATTGAGCAAATGCTGAGATGGCCCCTTGCTTTGCTTCTGGACGTAAATGTAGCTTCACTATGCGCACGTTTTGTTGAACTTTCCTCTTGCTTCTAGTGGTAGTAGAGCTTAGGGTGAGTTTCTATTTCGTTAACAATACAGAAAAATCAAATCTGTTTGTTTCTTTACTGTTAAAAATAAGTTTTCTGTAATTTTGCAATGAAAATATCTAGTTTTTGAAATGTTAATCCCTCGCTCTTTTAAATTTATTATTATTATTAATATGATTTTTCATCTTTCAACTATTAATAGTTAAATTGTTGGGAAGGGATTCTGAAACTCAAGAAAGCGTGCGCAGATGATTTTCTCCCCCATACGTCACATACAGTTTTTGACTGTTTTTGACTAAATAAATCAATAAATAAAAACCCACATATAAAAGTCCAGGCGGGGAACATGAAACTCCTTCGGGTCAAGACTCAAGGTGCTCGGGGTCCCCCAACCAGTCTCATTTTCTCCCCCTTGAGTATCGGTGTATCATCGGAACCTGGGCAACTCCGACAAGGAGATTCATATTCTTCGACTGGACTTTTATATGTGGGCATGAGGTGCGCTGTCTAACTGCACAGAGGATGCCAGCTGATGTTATCCCACGCACAAGAGTCGGTAGCAAGCCATCTCACGGAAGGGTCACCTGAGGTTAACGATGTGAGTTTCGCCGTGAAGCTCAGGGTCCGGGTGATCGCTTGCATGTCTACACCAGAAACCACGACGACCCACGCAGTCGTGATTCCCGCTGCGGGGAAGATCACGCTCAGTGGATTCCCTGCGCCCAATTCACTCTCTACTATACGTTCTGTAGAATCTACTTCACGTTCTATAGAACGATTTTCCTAAGGATGAGCCAAAGTGACAGTTCGAGAAAACAAGTGAACTTCACATGTATTTCACAGAAGTATCCCTCTGCCGCGACAGCTGTTCAGCCCTTCGTAAAGTGCTAATGGCTCCTGTGAAAACATCCCTATGCAGAAGTGTAAGAGTTTCGCTTAAATATATGCACATACTTGAGTTCGGGAAATATTTAAATTTAATTACGTATGTGGAATATCTCTTAACATGCTCTCACAATCAATAAAAGAAAACTGCCACGAATGTAAATAGAAAGCTCTCAATCTGAGCTCGCCCACAACAGCACAAAGCCGGAACCATGTGCATCGGTACGCATCTCGCATTCAAATCTCGGTTTTAAAATAAACATAATATTTATCACAGAAAACGTAAATTCAATATAATGTTAATAGAAAAAAAGAATTTTTACAGAAGAGCACGTAACACTGCACTTCCTAATTTCAATTATTTCTCGCGGCGCACTATATTTTTGTCGGACGAGGACATCACAAAAGGAAGCGTCGAAGCCATTTACAAGTTTGCCAACTGCAAACGAACAAATGCAGGAAGGGAGTCCATTGGGCTCGAGGGCACGACGACCCCGGAACCTCCAGTTATGTTGCCAGCACTGGCTGTCACTTTGGCTCATCCTCGTGCGTTGGGACAAGTTCCTTCTCTTTGCCCAGAGTATCGCCACTGCCATGATGAAGTCGAGAGCCCAACAGGAGACCACCCGAACCAAGGTTCGGGCGGCCCCTTCCCGTCTCCTCACTGCCGATACCTTTAGGCTATTGACGTGGGTATCGCCAAGACTATTGCTAAACGACAGGGAGGTCCGTGTTCCCCGTCTAGACTTTAATATGTGGAATCCAGGTATGTTCTCACGAACATCCCATATCCCAATCTAGCAAAAGGGTCAGCACCATTGACTCAACTGGTGGGTTACCGAGTAACACGGGGTTCAGCTTACGTCTTTGACCCAACTATTGGGTTACCCGACTACACGGGGTTTAGCAAATGCCTCCTCACTGCCTCCACCTTGAGCCCTCTCATTAACAGAAATTCCTCTCTGCGAACGGATTCAGCACTATTAATATATATTGTTACGTTTCTAGGTGGTGAATTAAAAGTCTCGTATTATTTTAACAAAAACGTTTATTTAGTTTCTTAACACAATCACTGAAATCACTTGATTATTAATTTACACTACACTTCTCTTTATTTATCTACACTACACTTCTCTCGATTATTTATTTACACGACTCTTCTCTTACACACTCGCACAGTCCTAAGCACTGGCCACAGTTCACTGCACTGATCACAGTTCGATGCACTGGTCACAGTTCGCGACACTGACCAAAGTACGATGCACTGACCACGGTCCACGTCATTTGACATGCTGACCAGCTATCCGAGCGCAGGTGCTCGCAATTTTTCGAATAAAATCTTTTGGATAAAAGAAAAATTTTCCGCCCAGGGGCCAGTACCCTGGGTGCCCATGCCTAAATCCACCACTGACAGGAATGCATTGTGTGATTGAGTACATGTAAAATTTATCTCCAAAACTTTAAAGATTTTTTTTTGCTTTAGGAACATTTATCTCTAATAAAAATAGTAGTATATACTCGATTTTTTGACAGCGCTATTTACAATGTTTGTTAAGTCATAATCACCAATATAACTACCGAAAAGATCAGCTGTTTGAAAGTAAAAAAAAAAATATATATCACAAAAAATGTGCAAAATTTTCTCATAAATTAATAAAAATTCTGTTAAAAAACGAATATATTTCAGATTTTTGAGCTGATTTGCAATAACAAAGGTTGAAATGTTAAATATGAAAAGAAAAAGAAAAACTCAACCCAGTAACTAAAATAGTTTTTGAAATATGAGTACCTAAAAATCATAAAATTAACGTGGGCAACATAGGCATACCCCTTTCCCCTAATATGTCATGTGCAATTTTTCGAAAATAGGAGTAGCTGCTCTGAAGTTTCGCGCGAAATATAGGCAATTTTTCATTTTTTAAAATATATTTTTCTCAGAAACCGTTCCATATTTTTTCTTTAAAATTTCTCCTCATATGTATCCAGGTTAAAAATACGGTTTTAGTTCCATTTCCGGCGAACTCTCCGTATTTTCAAAAATTGCAAAAAGTTAACATTTCAGAACTACAAACTCATGTTCGAGATTCGCTGAGTACGATAGCGTAGAGGTAAGGCTCACGGCAAGTCACCTCGGAGCTTTTGAGTTCGAATCTCGGTGGGAAAAAAATATTGTTGATTGAGAACCCTTTTGGAGATTTATTATTATTAGTAGTAGCTTTGTAGTAGTGGTAACAGCATTACACTGGCGTTGAAACTGCACAAGGCAGACGATAAGTTCCGAAGACGTCAGACTCCCAAATGTAGTAGTAGTAGTTTATGTAGTAGTATAATGCACCAGAGCAGGTAGAAATAACGCGAGAAAGAATGCGCTGTTGGAGCTTCACTAGTTTTTATAATGATATACAGGTACAAAGTTCTCATCATACTACTACAGAAGAGATCAATTTATATGTTAATTCTGCACTTTACGGTAAATTATGTGACAATGGCAGCTTTATTATTAAGAATTCTTCCTATCTGTTTCATTATTTCCTACGGATATAAGAATAAGACGTATTTATTGTTCTTATATTTACAAAACGTGTCTTTTATTCCTAATATCACTTCTTTCTCTAACACAATTTTATTTTCTCTGAATTTTATATTAAAATTAAATTGATTATTAAAAAATCAGGACTTTCGAAAACAAATCTTGAAAGTCAGGACAACGTCCAAAAATTCTGATAAATAAAGAATGTCTGGTAACTCTAGACCTATCCTATCTTTATACGTGCATTTCATTATATTCTTACAAGACATTCAAAAAAATAGTCTGGAGCCATTTTGGGGAAAATTTTGAAAATGCTCCAGGGACTTCATGTAAAGTACCTCCAAAATTTGAAGAATGTGTTTCAAAATCGCAGAATTTTGAGTTGGGTAATATTCATTTTGGAAAGAAAAAAAATTAAAAGGAATCCTACTTAGGCGCTAATGTTTGCTGATGGACAGACACATGAACAGGCAGACAGACGGACGGACGTTTTGAAAGAAAAACAGTAACAGTAACAACAAATTATTGGTATGAGGTGATCAAGGGACCCCAAGACGTAATTTCCGTTCGAAATCGATTTTCCGCAGCATTACATAACTTTCTCCATACTACGTGTATTCCGTGTATATGTACTACGTATAAGTACTGCGTATACGAGAAAGTAAAATGCGGAAATTTCGGGCATCTCTGGGCTCTTAACGCGCGAATGGTCGATTATCTCTAAAATAAGCATTTTCAAGCACTACAAAATCCTCGCAAAAACATTTCTGTGTGAGCATGGACATGGGGTTAATTGCCTAAAGTTACATTCAAAAAAATAAAATTGACAAATAGGACATTGTCTGGGCTCTAGAACGGTGGTAATATCTTGGCAGAATACTATGGCAGTGTTCTATGGTAATGTGGAAAAGTAGTCTTCCGTGGTAACATCACAAGATTCCACGTGGCATGGAGTATTTATGTGATGAGCGTTTATGCAAGCGGTTTCTCGCCTGGTGCTAGTAGCTGTAAATACGTGATACTTACCTGGTGCCCAGAGAGTATACTAATGCTGGTGCCTACAGCAACTTGCCTGTTATATACTCTCTGCCTGGTGCCTAAAGCAAAAGCTGGCCCGAAGGCGGATCATAGGATATCATGCTCATGCCCAGGGGTTCAAGCTTAATAGAGCCAGTCTCGGCCGACGTTCTCGGCAAGGATTAGTTTGGGAGCCTGAAACATACAGCGCTGCAGTCGCAGTGTTAGAAAGAGAAAGCTAATATTAAACAGAGAAAGAAAATCGAAGAACACGAAATTGACCGAGAATATACGAGTGTAGCCGAAGATGAAGTAGCGACCGTTAGCGACGGTGTTTGCAACGTTTGGTTTGGAACTGGGCTCGAATAGGCGACCGCAGGCGACTGGGCTTGAACAGGTGCAAACAGGTGCAGAACAGGTGTCACGTGTTTGGTTTGAGCGGGCTCCTGACTTTGAATTCAAACCAGATTCATACGCATCTTGATTTTTTGCGTGCATATTAAGCTATTAAGAGGTAAGACTTCGGTGTTATCATTAAATCATTATCATTAAACCCTCTTACATATGAAAATTCGTCATTTATTCTGCAATATAGAGCATACCTCAAAATAGCACAATGTTTTTTCCGGTTTTTCCCCTGAATCCAATCGTCGGAAAGACGCTTGGAAGGAATATCCTTCCATAGGTTTCCGTCGCGCAATCGAAGGCCATTCATAGTGGAAAAATGGCTGGAATTTGCTGGGATCCCAGATGTTGAAAGTATCCGAGGCAGGCGCATATGCAGTGCGCATTTCAGAGCTGAGGATTTCCTTGCTGTTGGCCTCAAAAGGAGACTGCGATGTGGTGCAGTTCCGTGCTTACGTGAGTATCTTTTCATTTAATCTTCTAAATACAGAAAACCGCAGATTACGCAATGAAAAATTACGCAGTGTTTTGATGTATTCAAATCTCTGCCAATTATATTCGTGCATTTGAACCACATACATTTGGTTTGAGTTTTCACAGAAATAATATTAAAATATTGATTTATTTTACAGGTGGTTCTGTAGGATTGGCTACAGCAGTGGAATCCATTTCAACAGCTCCAGAAATACCAGGTAACCTTGTTTGAAGTAAGATTTATGTTTTGTATAATTTTCAAAATATGAAAATTAATTTTTGTTTTCACTGTGTAATAGCTCTTGCTGATCCCCCTGTGTCTGCCTTGGAAGGTGGGGAAGAGACGGTGGCATCCAGCACATCAGGACAATGGGCCAGTTCTTCCTCACCTGAAGTCTCAACGCCGTCTGGGAAATGGCAAGTTGAGGATCCTCAGGCAGGACCATTAACCCAAGCTCTCAGACTCTCATACGAGTGGTGGGATTCTTAAATCCATTGGTACTACTCGTGTGAAGGATCTCTCCCCTAAAGCGTCTGATGTATCATGACCTTCAGGAGAAGAAATCAAAATTAAACATCTGCAAGAGCGTGTGAAGTTCCTTCACGGCAAAGTACTGTCTACTCGTGAGGAGAAGCGAAGGAATGGAACAACCTTGCAGATGAAATTGGGCAACATATTTCGTCCTGTTTTACAACCTCCTGAAAGCACAGCTCAGCAACAAATCCAAATCTCCTTTTGGTCATAGATGGTCTACAGAAGTGCAGATTATTTGTAGCCCTTGAACTGTAGTCTTCAGGCATACAAACTCCTCAGGAAGTTAATGTTACTTCTTCTCCTGTTACTCTTCTCCAACTTTCCAATAAAATTCCTTTCCATGTTGGCCTTGATGATGTTTTGCTTCAGCATTTAGAGGATCAGTTAAAATGTATGACTCAAATTCAAAATTTGTTCTCTAATTTTTGATGAAATGAAAATTCAAAAGAATTTATCTTTAGTCCGTCCAGAAATTACATATTTGGCTATGAAGATATAGGTTCCCAGCGTAGGTGTCAATATGCAGACCATGCTTTGGTTTTTATGGTTCGTGGTCTCATTGACAATTGGAAGCAACCTGTAGCATACTATTTGTCTCATGGTACTATTTCGGTCACAGATTTAGAAAATATAATTATAGATGTCACAGGTGCTTTACAAAGAATTGGTTTTAATATTGTGGCCATTGTGAGTGACCGGGCATCAACTAACGTTCGCTGCTTGAAAACTTTGGCTTTAAAAACTTGCAATTGGATAGACCAATTTTAAAATTAATAATTGTAAAATTGTTGTAATTGCTGATCCTCCTCATGTTCTCAAAGCAACAAGAAATGCTCTTTTGGAAAACAAAATTATTTTTAAAACAGATAGTGGAGAAGTAAAAGAAACCAGCTGGCAATTTTTAGTGGACCTTTTTGAATTGGAAAAAAAATCATTTAATAAAAACATGGGGAATATCACAGAAGAACACATTTATCCTAAAAGGAAAATGAAAGTGCAGGTTTTGAGTGTAACTGTTGCTAATGCACTGTATAAATGTGGTGTGGAAGGGGCCAAGTATTTGGCTGAATTTATTAATGACATCACTCGTCTCTTTGATTCATTTAACGGTTTGAAATTTGATGACACTCACTTTTATAGAAGACCACTGAGTAACACTTCTCAGCATTTAGAATTTTGGCAGAGTATGGAAAAGAAACTGCATTCGTGGAAGTTCGTTAATGCAAATGGCAAGCCTGCTTTTACTAAGGTGAAGGAGGCATGGTTAAACAATATCGACGCTGTTTCCACATTGTGGAGAATGCTTGAAGGCTTGGGAGTGACATCGTTGGTAACTCGACGTCTCAACCAAGATCCACTTGAGAATCTCTTCGGTGTTGTGAGGCAGCGTGGTATTCGCAACAACGACCCTACCAGTCTGCAGTTTGATTTGGCTTTGAAATCATGTATTTTGAATGGGATGATTGGTGCCAATGGTAAATTTAATTGTGAGAAAGATGATGCAGATGTCCTGTCAAATTTGCGTGAATTTGTGAGTAAGATTGAGAGTGTAGGAGCAAGAGACACTCATGTCTGTGATGTTGTTGACAATTCGTCTTTCTTGAAGGGGGGAGAGGAAGTGAAGACAACATGTGCCTGGATTGCCACAATGCCCTCAGATCCCACAGACAATCCTCTAATATCTGATGAGGCTGCAAGCAAAACCATTAAAATCCTGAACAAAATTCCCAATCTGAAGTCGTGCCATTCTTGTTTTGTCTCCTTGATCTATTGCCACCATACTCCTCCACGTGAGGAAGAAATGTTGTGTGCATGTTCCAAACCAAAGGAAATTGTTGTTAAAATATTTTGGGAGTTATCTTTGAAAATTTTCAAATTTTTAGAAAACAAAGGACATGCACCAAAACTTCTTGAGGAACTTCAAAATTTTTGTCAAAATTCAAATTTTCAATTCTTTGGCTGTAAAGAGCATTGCTCTGAGATTCAAAATTCAATGAAACTATTGCTGAGCAAGCATGCGGTTAATGAGTTCTGCTTGAGGATCTCAACATGTATTAAAAGAAGTAGGTTTCTGTAAATTGGTTGTTAACATTTAATAGTTTTAGTTTTAAGAATATTTTATTTTGAAACCTACTTCTTTTTAATTAATTCTTTAACTTAGAATATTGTTGACCCTGGAGCCTAATTTATTTGTTCTTAAGTTTCTTAAACCCCATCTTGATCAGGTTTTTCATCCAGGTTCTCTGATCCATTGAACAAATGCTGAGATGGCCCCTTGTTTTGCTTCTGGACATAAATGTAACTTCATTTTCTGTGCACGTCTTCTAGAATTCAGTGGGAAATACAATTATTCAAATTATCGTTTCCATGTTGTTGCGCAGAAGTATTATTCAAGGACAACATGGGTAAGACAAAATTTCATTTCCAAATCACTTTTCCCTATAGCATGTCATACGCAGTTTTTAACTGCTTTTTTGACGTAAAATAAATAAATAAAAGTTACACCATGGTATTTATGCCAGTTTTATCAGAGAAATGTCATGTTGCAACAGTTTTGTTACTGCAGACAAAAGTTGCAAAACATTTAAAACAGAAATATAAATATACTAGGTTTTACTTATGCTTATATGAGAATCTTTTAAATGCTCCAGGGTCATATTAAATGTGTATTTACTGACGAACCTGGCAAGTTTCCCCCTTCTGAAACAATTTATGGTTGTTTCAAAATTTGTCTGGTGCGTTTCTTTCATTTTTTTGTGAATTGTTTAGATACAGAAGTGGTAGCACAAGCACTGTATATAAGGTGCATCCTTCTGATAGCTGCTCTTTAAAACACTCGGTATAAAATGGATGTTATTGTTCATCCTTTTGTAGGATGCAGAACAATGAGATCTTGTCACTTGCAGTAATAACTCAATATTAATTTTCTTCAATTGCTGCTGCTTTTAAGCTATAATTTATTAATATTTTGTATAAATTGAATGAAATGATAAGCACAATTCCTGCTGCGCCATTTTCATCCTTACAACTGGCATTCTCTCTGAGGTTGCTAGGAAAAGGAATGTTTACCATAATGAAAAGAAGAACACAGTAGTTTTCAGTACCTTAAAAATGTTTTCAAAATTTGCTTAAATGTCACTGTGGAAAATGATTTGTGATTTAGTTCAACAATAATTCAAACTTAGACATTTAATTATCAAATACCTTAATAAGATAACTTTGTGTAAGAACCAAGCTTCTTACATTCTAAAAATAATGGTACAAATGATAAGATATTCATTTTCCATATTTGTACAGTGAATTAAACTTTTAATTCTTCTAAAAAAATAATGGTACAAAATAAGATATATTAACTAATTTTAATTGAGTCAAGTTTGTTTTGGTAAAGTTTCAGTAATTAAGTATTTCAGTTGTGGATGATAGTAATTAAACAATCTATTAATTATTAACTTGGAAATCAATATTGTCATGTTCGCGTAGTTATTTTATTGCAATTTCACAAACATGTTTCGCAGTACTTGAAAGTGCACTATGCTTAGACAGGACTTGAAGGTCAATAACAGAAATTTTTGATATCTCAAAGCAGTGTTTCATTACCTTCAGTAGTTTGTAATAGCAAATGTATATTTAATCACTTCAATATTTTTTTCAGATGTACTTGAAGATAAAGTATTTTCGTATTAGGTACTAAGATTTTAATTTATTGTTCAGATTTTGCAGTAGTAACTACACGATTGTAGTGAATTTGTGATGTGATATTAATTCTAAAATCAATATTTATCAAATTGTATTACTTGGAGAAATTGTATTGGTGGAGATATCGTCCAACGTCATCGCCCCCCCCACCACCACGGCATGACCCCCACTACCGCTCAGTTTAGTACTGGAGCCACTTGTTTGAGCGCAGCACTAACGCTAGCCGTGAGAATTAACACGTAGTTTGACAGCCCTGCTCATGCCCATGGGGCACGTGGTGCATGAACTATCTCATGCGTTTTTCTCATGTAATGAATGCATATTAGTATTTATTCTCCCCCAACCTTCCTAGTGAGGAATTCGATGTTCTAAAGTTATCTGGATCAGTGCAGTGTACGCTGACAGTTATTTTAATCGATTTTATGTGGTGATTACGAGTTCTTATACTATCGCTACACGAGTTCATATTACAATGGATTACGCGGAAGAACAGACAAATGAAATAGAAGCTTTGGACTCCATATACTGTGGTGAATTCGAAGGTAACAATTATTAAAAATTATGCCGCACTTCGGTGCATACGTAATAAACTGTGACACGCGACCACTCATTTGCTTTTGCCTGCTATTAGTTTTAGCAACACAACCATATCATCGGTTTCTTATTCCGATTAAATCCGAAGATTTTTGAAGCAGAATCGGGAAATGGTCATTCTTGCAAGTTAAAATTTTCTTACACAGAAAAGTACCCTGATGAAGTGCCAGAGGTTGAGGTTATAGATGCAGAGAATTTAGAAGATGATGATGCTGATTCTCTTAAGCAGCATATAATGGAAGTGGTTAGTATTATTAAATAGGGGATTGAAATGTTTGGGAGTAAGACAAATATTTTTATACCTCATTGGTCCACTTATGGAAATGTCAAACTTTGTAATGATTTTAAATTCCTTGGTTGACCTTGTGTATTTGTTTGTTTATTTTTAGGTAATGATTTTCAGGTTTACTTTTCTTGAGTATAATTCTCTGTAATTGAATTTAAAATTTCTAGTTACGTGACTATTCAAAGAAACATTTTTAATACTTTTTATCAACAGAAACAGTAGTCTGGATTCTCCTGATGCTCTTCAGGATCACAATAATTAGCTACGTAAAATATTAGTGTATTTTCAGTTTTGCTTCACATGATTTCAGCCTTTTTAATATACTGTCCTTTATCACATTGTGTGCGGTAAATAATTCATTCTAATTTTGGATGTTGTTCTTTATTGCCAATACTAGCGTATTTCTAGCAAAAGTTAATGAACACATCAAAAATTAAATAAAACAAAAGTACACACATGGAAAGTGCAATGTCATTTTTGTGAGATTAAAATTAGGATGTGTGTTTGACAAATCTACTAGTAAGTAGTAAACGATCACTCAAGAGTTGGTTTGTTAAGCATAAGAGATAGCCTCAATATTTGCAGTGTTGGCTTACTTTCAGTGAGGATATTAGGGTGAAAAATCACCCTTCATAAGCTTTTATTTGCCTGACATCCATCCCCCCTTATATAACATTTGATATTATTTCATATTAGTTAGTCCCAGTTGATACTTCTCCCAAATTATTATTCCCCAACCCCAGTTCAGTAGAAAAACAAGAGAATTCTCCTTTATTATTTTTGTGTGTTACAGAATAGTTTACTTAATAATTTTCAGAGTGCTTTAATTAAGAAGTTGTAGTATGTCCACAAATTTCAGTTTATTATTAATTGGGTAATATTTACATATTTTGAGGATTCTCAGAAATGCTCCACACATTTTTCTTGAATTGATGACAAAGTGTAATTAATTTATGACAAGTTTTGACAAAGAAAAAGTGTTAATGAAAAAAAAAATTTTTTTTTAAAAAACATTGTTAATAGGATAGTGTTGAATTATGTTGATTAAGAGTAGAATGCATCTGTTTTCATACACCTTTTATGTTACAGGCCCAAGAGAACCTTGGTATTGTAATGATTTTTACATTGGTTTCATCTGCTCAAGAATGGTTAAATAACAAATGGGATGAAACTCGCAAAGAAAGGGAAGAAAGTGCTATGAAGAAACAAGCAGAAGTTGAAGAAGCTGAAAGGGTATGTAATTTATATTAAGGTAAAATTGCAAAACACCTTTGTTATTAAGCTCAAATTTAAGTTCTATGAATGTGAAAGGTTCCATACTGAAAATTTATCTGTATATTTTTGTAATGAATTAAGATGTAGGCTTTGTGTGTGTGAAAAATGAACTGTGAATAAATAAAATACCTTTTTTCATGCCTATCTATACTTAATATTTAGACTGTTTGCATGGTATTAAAGAGGTTAATGCTTGAACAGTTGTCCAATATTTCTCTTAAATCCATTTTGATGCCGAATGAGAAGATTTTTGATTCTCTAATGTACATTTAATGTACAGATTACATTGTGATTTTACGGTGTAATTGGATACTACTTATTTATCCTTCAATAACATCTTGCATTAATAATTGGGTACCAGTGAATTCTATTCCCTCAATTAAGACCTAACATTCATTGAAGAAAGTTTGACGAAAATACTGTCCTTTGCAGAAACGATTTGAAGGAACACGTGTAACAGTTGAGTCCTTTTTGGCATGGAAAGCTAGATTTGATGCCGAATTCGGCCATGATAAGAAACACGAAAAGGATGAGAGTGCAACAAAAAAGTTGACTGGAAGAGAATTGTTCCTTACAGATAAAACACTTAATGAGTCGGATCTCAAATTTCTGGAGGATGGTAAGTTCACAAATAACACATTTAAATACTAATTATTATTATTATTATTATTATTATTATTATTATTATTATTTATTATTATTATTATTATTATTGTTATTACTACAACATTATTAATTTATTTTTAAAGTTGCATGCAATATTTTCTCACCTGATTTCAGTCAATTATTTTTTGCAGGTGGAGATGCTGTCAAAGTTGATGAATCACTTTTCCAAGATTTGGATGAACTGGACCTGGAAGGAGAGGATGATTTAGATGAAGATTGCTCTTGAAACTTCCTGTTAATGTGTGAATGGAAAGGATGTAGTGCAAGTGTGAATGTGTGTATGTAATAAATATATACTATATTAAAGATATTGAAATGCTTTTGAGATTGTATTTTTTTTGTGTATATATTATATTTTATAAGGCACATTCAACTACTGCTTAGATTGATATAAACAAGTATCTTCATTTTTTATTATGAAATTCTTATTATATCCATGGAAACCTACAACTCCAGTGTGACTTCTGAATCTTAACCCTATAGTATACAAATTGAATTTCTCAGATACACAAGATATTCTTGCATTAATATATATTATCTTTTTCTTGCAACGGTTTCTCTGTTGTTGGTGTTGTTTTTTCTGGAATACTGTCTTATTGTTCTTAGAATTCAACTTTGTGTTTGTATTGAAATTATTTTGTCCCTATTACAGCTGTTTCATTCCAAGCAGTACTGATTACTACAAAGCATGCAATAATGCTGAATTCCATCCTGTTGTGAAATAAGGCAATTTTGGTAAAGATAACTAGCCAATAATGACATGGAAAATAAATGTGACACCATTGAAGAACGTATCTACACTTAACTAATTATAAATATTAAGAAACTGATGTATGATAAGTGACTAAAATTGTATGTTTGCATAAGTGGTTGTTTTGGGAAATTTCTATCATCCGAAGAACTAGTCGAGCAGGAATATTTTTCCTTTACAATAGCTGCCCAAGAGCATAAAAATGGAGTACTTGGCCAATCTGGAATGTAAAAAAAAATTCTTCTGGCAAGTTTTGTTGGAGAAATACTGATATGACATGGTGGCTCCTTATTGGGAAATTGTTGTATAATCTTTAAAAACTCATTGCCAATTCTTTATCTGTGAAACAACATTAAATTATTATAAGACAAAAGACAATGTAGTTTCTATGAAGAAAGGAGGTTGAGAATTCATTAATTTTAAGTATTGGTGAGGCTCATGTTTCTGTATCCACCTTCAAATATTTTAGTGCTGTGCAACACTTAAGAATTGTGTGTATTCAACAGTGATACAGCAGATGCTTAGTCACCTAGCTGTAGCAGTATGCACAAGATTGTTGGACCACACAGGTTTATATAATGTTAATAAATGCTTCCAGAATACTTGTAACAATTCTGACAAGATGCAAAATTTATTTACATCCCCAACATGTAATTTTGAATAAATAAGCATGTGTTTTTAATTTAATTTAGTTTCTTTAAAATATTTTCTTGGAGGCATTTAGAATCTCTCAAAACATGTTAAAAGGCCTTTGCTTTTTCAACATTTCTTGAGGGGACTCTGGTAGTTTGTGCATTATCTGTTGAGCCGTCTCTCTCAATTGGTTTTGGTGCTGGTGATGTTCCTGCTTTTGAATTTCAAATTAGATTCTGATGTTTTATTACGTATGTGTGTTTTTTTATAATTATTCATTGCCAAATATTATTTCAGATTACCAATTCTTTTGGATCACAATTTTTCTAATTCTGAATATACTATGAAAATATATAAATTGTCCAAGAATTACCATTAAAATAAAAGTGGAGGAGGGTGTAAAAATTTCCAAGTGCCTTTGGAGTTTAGTTCAAGTAAGTAAAAACTGTTGAATAAATGACAGCAGGAAAATCATTTCTATTGTTTAAATTTTTTTTGAAGTACAAAGGACATTTTGCTGCTGCTTTTTTATGAGAATTTTACCTACTGTCTTTGCTTTTATTACCATTGTACACTGCTGGACAGTGAAATATAGAATCGTTCTGTCAGCTAATATCTTCTACATGTACTTGTACACAAATTAGTTTTGTTTACAAATTCAGATAAATTATGATTTACTGGCAATATGAGAAAGATGAGTTTCAAAAGAGTAATAGTGTATGGGCGCCAATGGTTTATTAAATTAACTAGTTTAAGATGTAACCATAAAGTTTTCTTATTCCATCCAATCATTGATTGAACTCTTTCAAAATTCTTTCAAAGAATCATTCCAATGGGTCTGCTTTCAATTTTGCTTAATTGGATATGTTAGATGCAAATAATAAAGAAATATACCTATTTTTCTTCTTTTTTTTCTTTTCTGCAGACAAATGTTTGAATGAAGTAGAATCGTTTTCCCTAATGTGAGAGGCATAAAGAGTTGAATTTACTGTTAAGCATAATAAATTAAATCTTGAAAAAAAATTAAAATTAAATTTTTTGAGTGATCTAAGTTATTTTGAGAGATAAACGTACCAGATTACAAAATCAATATTAAAAAAATACTTCATGAGGTGACTAAATAACATGAAATTTGAAAAAATATATACCTGCACTTCCAATGAAAATGAGTTATAAACACTACATTAAGAAGCAAGGAACTATTTACAATTGTATCTTGAATAGGTATCCAATTATATGTTAATTAAAGGAGTATAAAGGTTTATTCACATGTGACATGAAGAAAATTAATTATTTGAGTGAGGGTTATGTTTCTCCTGTAAAATTACATTCACTTCACAAGGCCTTTTTTGTTCTCTTTAAAAGAAAATGGACACATTTTCCACATTTTTTAATTTGTTTTTCAAGGGTAAAATCAAATGCTGTAAAATCACTCCCTGTAAAATCATACAGTAATATTCTTTCAGAAAATAATTGTCAGCAATAATTTGTCATGAAAAGTGTGCATTTAAACATTTTTATGAAAAATTGCAAAATTCAAGGAATACAGTATTTCTGAAATGGGATTAAACCATCTCAAAATTGAACCACAGTTTCCCTAGACTTTCTAACAGTTTCTGTACATTATGCTTGTTGATGCAGAAGTGTGTGGGTAGAAGTGTATCTTTTAAGTGGTCTTTCTAATAGTCTTTCTTGATTATTGGGGTCGGGTCTTTTCTTTGTCTAGAGTTTTGGAACACTGTAAAAAATGTGAAAACACATCAATTTTCTTTTAAAAGAGTATTATAAAATTTTCTCTGATTTTTTTCCTTGGCATTAAGTTAGTTAAGGGGGATTATTGAAGTGGTTTGTTGGGTGTAAGTTTATCCCTTACAGTATCATAAAAATGCTTGATGAACAAGTTGAAAAAGATTGTTTTTCTATGCACAACAGTGAAATCAACTCTTTATGCCTGAATTTTTGGAGGGTGATTTTATCCTTTTTAAAAGTTTGTCTGCAGAAAAGAATAAAAGTGTATGTGATGTGTATTTCTTGGTCTCTCACAGCTTATTCAAACTTCAGTAAAATTGGAGAGGGTACCCTTGAATGTTTCCATGTTAGATACAACAGATAATTAAGTACTTCAAAGACAATCAGTAACTCAATATGTAATTATTGACTAAACATCTAGATAAAATCTAGATAATTTTAGACATTTCTGCATTTGTGCTTTATTTTTAATTTCACTTGCGATATCAAGGCTTAATGAAGAAATTCCTTGAGAAGCTGAACTTCAAAACAAGTTCGTGGATGCCTGCAGAAATTAATTTTCAACCAAATCATTGATGTTAATGGTGTAGGCATTGTTGAACTTTTATTTCTCTAACAGAGATTTCTGAAGATATATGATTCTTTTGATATTTATAGATTTATTACAAGCAATACTTTTGTCCAGGGAGAAGAAAAGTAAATAGTAGAGGACATAAAAGAGAGCTAGGAGAGGTAACTCACCCACATCCACCGACTGAAAGAGGAAAGATGTTCAAAGCTACCTTGAAGTATAAGCCCATGAGACAAGAAGGCCAAAGGAGACATGGATCACTTTGGAACACTTGGATGTGAAGGACTAGGTCCACTTTTCTACAGGAACAGGTGACATGCCTCATACACACCTGCGGATTGTGATGAAGAAGAGAAACGAGGAAAAAGCATTTCCACTTTTTTAACCCGCCAATGGAACTTTTCTAATAGAGCAATTAAGGTGCATTCCTAACACTTCTAAGAACAAATGTTTCAGAGAGATGCATTAATGAAATTTCATTGAGTATTGTGTTTGGATAAAGCCTTAATCAGTCAAATAATTGTAATAGTACCACTGTGAGGACTGTTGCTCATAAAATTGTTGAAAAATATAACTTAATTTTTATTAAGAAAATTTTAAGTTATTTCTAAATAGAAATGCCTATCCAGATAATGAAGATGCCTGCACTAGCTTCAAGGAGGTACTGGTAAATATGGTAAATATCATACTTAATTTAATACTTTAAAAATGTGATTAAATATGGTATATTTCATGTTACTTAGTGTGTTAGTCTCAGAAGAATGTACTGCTTGGCTCAGTTCATTCTTAGCAGAAAGCAGTGAACAGTGCAACTATTTCCCTCAAAGAGCTTACTTAATTTTTATCATGTACAAATTCTTTGAGGAATCAAAGTTGATTTGTCTTCACAGAGTGAAGTCCGGTAACTGGACACCCATGAAGGCCTTTAATGTGTGGATATGAGAACATGTTTCTGTAACCCAAAAGTCAGGATCTCTTTCATAGATCAAGGGCACTTACTGATTTCCTACTTTTCTAAATTACCACTTTTTCCAGGCAGAACTGGAATCCATTGCAAAACTCACAGAAAACTTACTGAGAACGTGAAGGGCAAAAAAAGTGAATCTCTCAGAGTGTGAGGCTGCAGTGGGACTGGAGCAGTCTGTAACTGAATCAAAACTAGTCCGAGGAGCAGAGGGTAAATGTAATGACTTGGCTAAGGGAATCAGTATATTAATTGGATATCCAGGCACTTGGACAGAAAATAACTGACAAACTGATCACAGGCTATGGAAATTTTAGAAAAAACTGGAGCCCAGGAAAACATATGCATACGCCTGCATACACCTGCGTACATCATATCTAACTCGTCATATACGATTGAAATAGTATATGTGACTCAATAAATATTATTATTATTATTATTATTATTATTATTATTATTATTAAACAAATGTGTAATTGACAAATGCAATATTGCCTACTTTTTCATAAGTACTAATAAATATGCTGAAGTTTTCCCAGCACATTATATTCAAATATGTAACTATGTGTATAATTGGGCAATGCTGATTAGAATCTGTTTTCTTAAACCAGATAATATTGATTGGATCATGAAATAAATCCTAAATGACTTCTTCATGGCCTGTCTCCTAAATTGTGCAACTGAGGAAAGAGTACTTTTTGTTGACTTTCTGATTTGGTACTGTAAATAGATATTTTAAAATCTTTCACATACATCTGCTGTTCTTGCCAGCATCTCATTGATATTTGTTTGTCAAGCTTTCTGTGGCTTGGTTACCTCTTCCTCTCATATAATCTCATTAATATTGAGGCAGCAAACTTCCTGCATTTGGGGAAGTGTCAATTGGAACATATTAAATAAACTTCACCTGGCAGATAATTTTTAAGAAGAAATAAAAGAGGTCATCTTCGTCAACATATCAGCTTTATTAAGATAGCCGGCTTTCGACGGCTTTGCCGTCATCGTCAGTCTCGCTGCTGTCGGCAAAAGTTGAGCGACTGTGAGATAATTTTTAGTGAGGGATTTGCGTCTGGCTCTGTTCAGTTTACTTTTTCGCAGCCATCTCTACAATAATTACTACTTATATGGAAATATTGAATATCGTAGGGAAATCTAAAGAACAGAATAAAAATGTTTATTTCCTTCTGAATGGAGAGATATTTCATACTTCATGCACCAGCATGAAATTCAAATTTTTTATGATGATTTACCCTTTAAACGGACTATTTCAAACTCGTTATTCAATTTGAAACCTGATGTTATCTTACTGGGTCAACCTGATGCTACCTAATTACTTGCTGTAATCATATGAGTCAGAGATAATATAAGCAACATTTAATACAGGTTTAAAAAATGTTTTTACATTTGATAGACATGTAAGATATTGGATGACCAAGATAATTAGTGTAGCGATAACCTGCCAACAGTTAAGAAAATAGAAATCTAAATGGTAAGAGTGATCAGAAAAACTAGTGGTGTTAAATGAAATAACTCAAAATTGTTTACGTACAACTGCTCATACAAACTCTCTCCAAAACAACTTCAAAACAAGCATGACAAGTTCTTCATGTCAGTGAATATTTGGACTAGGTAGAGATTTTCTTAAAAATGCCAAGGAACCCTGCCTGGGCTGGCCACTTCTGACAGATATTACATGATGCATTCCTTAAAAAAATAAGGAAATCCATTTCTAATTTATTTGTAGTATTGCCCTCATGGATGGTAGAGCGAATCATGAATAGTCATTTGTTAAAGGAATGGGACACTTACTGGTAAAAAGAACCAATCTAACACTTGAACATATACCTTTTCACCAACATGTATTATTACACAGTAATAATCTTTGTCATTGTGCAATAATTTTGCCCTGGATTTACACCCAGAATCATCCTTTCCAAACTGCATTCATGACCAGGGCATAATCTTGTGGATTTTTGAAAAAAATTATACAAATAAATTTGAAATATTTGTAAAAAAAAAAAAAGAAATTAATGAAGTGATGAATTGTAATAAAAGATGATTATTTGATTTTATTTCATGTTATGATATTGAAATATGTTTGTTTTTGGTGTGTGTAATAATTATTCTACAAAGAGGGCTTGCATGTTTATTGTTAATGGGGTCACATATCATAAGTGTCCCTTAAAATAATTGAATAACTTTTTCCAAGAGTTTTGGAGGATTACAAAGTTATTGATTGAAAAATTAAGTACATTTAAAATTATATGCATTACCTTTAACATGTACAAAAATGAAGTTGGAAGACTATAGCTTTTGTGACCCCAGCAGTAGCAAACATTGAAAAAGGCACAAGCCTGCAAACAAGTAGTGGCTGCTAGGCACTCAAGCATTTGAGTTATTAAAAATTGCAAAAGAATCAGCCCATGAAAATGAGGCTTATTATCCGTAAGCTGGTTCCACTCATACTGGAGACATTTTGTTTAATTAAAAAATTAGATGTGAAAGTGGGAATTTTGATTATTTTTATTGAAATTATACTTGTGAACAAGAAGGCTTCTGGTCACAAGAAAGACAAAATATTGTCAACAATGTTGAAAAAATGGATGTCTCTAGAATGAATGAATTGCCCACAACCGGTAGAACTACTTCCAAAAGTGCTGTGAAAATGTACACATGTATAATGAACACTAGTTGTTGCTTGTCTATTTTAATTCAAATGTGATATACTTGGGTGTGTTTGTATTAAATTCTCAATGTTTCGAGTTTGAGTATCTATATATGAAGTAAGAACAGTATGAATTAACAAATGAGAGTAAGCACACATGCTTTTGACCATCTAATGTTGGAAACGTAAAGGATACATGCAATGTAATTAACTTGTACTTATTGATTTTGAAATATTGGTGAATTATAATGAATTTTTTGCCTGACTTGAGTAGAGATGAAAGGGTGTAATGGGGATCCATGTGAAGAGTTGTGGGTAGGATTTCCACTGCATTGGATGTTGTTTCTTCCTCCACATTTATGTTGTGCCAGGTATGGCATTACATAAACTGCAGAACTTCTGGTGTGTACAATACAATGTAAGAAATATCCTCCTGGTAATTTTAATAGTAACCAGCTTGGAATGGAATAAGTAGGAAACAACTCTCCCAAATTTGTATGATCTTCATTTACTCCTTTGTTTGATTACTACTTGAACAAACTATTGTAATATAAGTGATAATCATTTTATAGAAACAAATGTTTTCATGTATGAATGAATTTTCCTCATTGATAAAGACTAAACAATATTTGAAAAATAGCAAAGTTTACGAAAAAACCATTTCTTGAGAGAAAAAAATGTAAAAATGCCTTGAGCTCTGAAAAGAAATGTTAGTGTATGTTGTGACAGGACACGATTCACTTTTTCAGTCAGTAATCAAATCTATTTCTTCACCACATGGGTTTAAGATTTATGATCTTGACTTTAGGTCTAAACAACATTTTTTCTTTAAACGTTGTTCCTACCAATTGTTTTTAAATGGGTTTGTTTGAGGTGCCTAGTCCACATTTAGATAAACAAAAAACTACTTTATAACTAAAATCTGTAGAAATGGGAATGTGTATGAATTACAAAGATAGGACATGTTATTATAAGTGAAATGTTCTTATTTCATAGAATTATAGGTTTTATAAGATTGGTATTTTTAAAAATATGTAATATAAAAGTCCAGAAGGTTTTATAATCCAACTTTCAGGCCAGATCCCCTAATAGTTGCGCTTTGGTACTTAATAATCAATGTCACTGCTCGAGTAAGCTTTCTGATAATAAATATACGAAACAAAATTTATTTAAGAGGCTAAAAAATTGCCTAATTGTAACACTAGTGTATGATGAAATGACCTTATTTAATGATTGGGAAATTGACAAAGTGGCTTTTTTGAACGTAGGTAAAAATGACAAAGGGTTGCAAATAAACGTTAGGTTTCCAAAAATTGTACTGTATTTTAAAGCCTTGTTTATTATTCCAGACTAATTTGCAAGGATATAACAGAAGCAACATTAATTACAAATATTAATTTCAGAAGTTTTTTTTTATTAAAAAAAAAGTACAATAGTTGTAATAGTGTTCAGAAGAATTGGTATGAAATAATCATACAACTAACTTTGTGCAGTGAGCGAGCGCCATGCATATGTGTTTCTACGTAGAATATTTGATGTGAATTTGATGGGGTTTTGTATTTATTTTTTTTATCATGCCAGCTTTTTCTATTTCGTTCAAGTGCATTTTGTACAAACCTTGCAAAATTGACTGATCAATATAATTGTTTATTCTTGTCTTCAACGCTTTTCTAACAAAAAGAAAATCCTTAAGAAAGCTGTTAGGGCTGGTGTTAATCAGCTTTTACGATCTTGAAACTGTAAAATAAGGCATGTTGATAGAAGCGCTCCAAGCGGAATCTGTCGAATGAAATATACAATTTCTTTGGAGTACCATTGCATAGTTCGTACTTTGTCCGCTAGGCAGAGCAGTACGAGTTGCGAATCAATACGAAATAGCTCGCTTACCCCCACGTATCGCACGTAGAGACGGCATTTTCAAACTGTTCGTGGTTGGGGTGTCGCGTGAGATACTTAGAGAGAGACTTGCGTGAATGCAGGCACCTGTCAATGGCGAGAAGATGCTAGTATTTGCATTGGGAGACGAAATAATTAGTCCTGCCAGAAATCTTATTTGTAATAAACATTTATCTGTCTCAAATTAGCTCTATTAGTACACTCTAGTGTCTTCTTCGTGACATCAATTTGTTCTCCAGAAGTAAATGTCAGTGTGTCTCACCATGTGTTGAGATGTGCGAAAGTGCTTTTATGTTTGCAAATGGATTAATGGTGTGCTTTTAAATGTATTGTAGAATAATTACCTTTAAACACCCGTCGTGAGTTAAATGTCAAATACTTCACTCCCTGAAGTAGTTTTTCTCTTCACCTGCAAGTTCTTCAAAAACTGTTGGCTATGCACTTACATTTTGAAAGAAATTCAAATGCCAAGTGTGACTGTGCCATCCTGTCACTCACATGGATGGGGAAAGTGCCAGACGAATTACCAGAGGTAAGATAAACAACGATTTACTCTTGTGTCGTGAATGTCAGAATCTGGTTTCATGCACGCAAGCACAGGTCTTAGTGTCTGCACATATTGTAATTTATTACATGTTAAAGCAATGTTATTGCCTTTCATGCTGTTGGAGCTCTTGATGAAATTGAATTAACTTGTAAAGTTAGTGTTTGTGTTATACTGCAGTGTAACTTTGCAACTGAAATGAAAATTAATTTGATGTTATTTAACAATTGTATTTTAGACTTTCTGATTGAGCAATACTTCGAAATGTTCTTAAATTCTTTATTTTAAGACATTTGGGTGTTTTCCTCGTTTGGAGAGCAACATGTTTGATGCATTTTTTAAAAATATGTAATGCAATAACGTGGAATTGGTTTATGGAATACTTAAGTTTGTAGGCAGATTTACGAGGCAAAAGATGAGTAAATATCAACGACAACCTCTATATTCTTATTGAGTTTAATTTTGAAAGGGACGTGGTGCAGAGGAACAACAGGGAATCTGGAAATTTGAGTGAACGCATATGTACGACATGGGAGTTCCTCTACAAAACTGCGAAGAAAAACAAACAAAAAACACCTGTGTATGGAAAATGTCTTGGGTCAGGAATGCAGAGAATAGTACATCATAATTTTTGCCATTGCATTGTTACATTTCCAGCCTAAAGAAATTCCCGCCGCCAACCCCATTATTATTATTATTATTATTATTATTATTATTATTATTATTATTATTATTATTATTATTATTATTATTATTATATTTTTTTCTGAAGGTAGTAATCGAAAATATTGACAATACTTTTATTAATTTCTTCCCTCCCACCCCTTTTACTCCCAAGCCCATTCTTTTATTAATTTTCATTCTTGCAAGTTTTGTTGTGCGTTGCGACCACATGCTGTTTTTACGTTTCGTAGCTTTATTTAAGTTCCATAATCGTGGTACAATGGTTTAATCGCGGTTTTGTGTACCTTGGCGCAATGGTACCAGTGATGCCCGTGGAGTGTCCGTTCTCGCAGGAAAACATGCCTGCGATGAGACAATGAGACAAATATCGGCTGTGTCTGAAACAGACGTACAATTTCTCTCCGCAAAATAGCTATTGAAAGTGGCAGATGAAGTGTTGACAAGAATTCTTTCACATATTCCAATTCCTAAATATTTACTACAATGGATGTCAGCTCCTGAATGAATAAAATATTGATTTTCGATGTTTGGTAGGACACTATCAGATTATTGCTGATGCCTTTTTTTGTTTTGAAAATGAAGATGTAATAATGCCATGAATTTGAAAATAAAAAAAACAAAACAACAACAACAACAAAAAAGCAAACTTCTTTGCTCTGCTACTGCCACGACACGGACGCCAAGTCTTCAGAGTTAGTCGCATTCTCTTTCTCGAGAGAGTGAGTGTGGCAGACCTACGAACTAACGTGATCTTTTCATTATCGTGCCCTTTATTACTTGCTCGCTGAGTACTCATGCCTGTGGGAGTCCGAGGATTACCAGCCCTCATTGGCCGAAAGTCCAGGTGGACATCTCTGCCGTGCAGTTGCGTCCAGAAGGATCCGAGTAGTTGTAGTAACTTTTCTCAGTCCTCGATGTAATTGGCTCGGAAAATTAATCATTCAAAACATAAAAAATGAGTTTACATTTAATTCAAATTTATGGTTAGAAATTAATTTATTGCATGGAGAAATGAATTATTCTTATGTGGGGATTACTTGTGCTTGAAATACAGTAGGGGGTCCCTGTTCTACTGCCCCAGATTTGTCTTCTCTGATACCCCTGTTACATTTCTCATTTTGGCGCAATTGTTGCAAACTTGTTTTTCGCTGAAATCCAAATTTAGCTCCTTCCAGCCTTCAGTTTGGGTTGAAGAGAAAGCTTATTGAACTGACAAAGATAATGAAGCCATTTTGTCCATTTCGATATTGTCAGAAGCGAAGTCAACGAAGAATTAAATTACATTTTTAAGTCACGTGAGTTTTCAACATAATAATAATTATCATAATAATAATAATAATCATAACAACAACAACAACAACAATAATAATAATAATAATAATAATAATAATAATAATATTGTGTGTTACGCAATGTGTGCTCAATATAGGAAAATTAAAATATTTTATTTTATATAAATTTATATTTGATAATGTCAGTAACCTTCCGTTCTGTTTTATTACGTGTAAATTAATAAGCAATACATACGAATTAGGTACCACAAATCTAAACCGATCGTACAAAAAGTAAACATTTAAATTACATTTAAACAGGGAGCATCAACTGATGTCACTGCAGTGCCTCTGACCGGGAGGTCTTAGGTTCGAGTCCTGACGGCGGCAGGATTTTCGACATTAGCTTTTCAGCTAGGTCGAATTCTGTTGCTGCCGCTGTCTGAAGGAGAATTCTAGAGGCCGGCTGACCGGTAGTGGTAGCTCAGTGCATCAACTGATGTCACTGCAGCGCCTCTGACCGGGAGGTCCTAGGTTCGAGTCCTGACACCGGGAGCGGTAGCTCAGTGTATCAACTGACGTCACTGCAGCGCCTCTGACCGGGAGGTCCTAGGTTCGAGTCCCGACGGCGGAAGGGTTTCCACATTAGCTTTTCAGCTAGGTCGAATTCAGTCGCTGTCTGAAGAAGAATTCCAGTGGCCGGTTGCTCTGATCGGTAGTTTTCCGTGGTTTCTTCGATCAACACCAGGCGAATGCCGGAGCAGCACCCTAACAAACGGGCTACGGACCGCGCGCGATCTGTCCTTCCTCTTCCTTGTCCTCTCCTCTCCCCTTACACACACACTTACACTAACATGCACTACACTACTACATATTCCTGGAGACCGGTCGGGAACTGAGAGCTTGTTTCGGCTGGGGCGGTGCCCCGCTGGTGGGAGAGTCCTGGTTAGGAGGAAACCCCACCAGACGACGGTAGGTTAGCGCCGGATCTCGCCATCCAGCAGGGGAAGATCACCGCCATCTCCCGAGAAAAATCATGCACAACACTAACGGGACTAATTACCGAAGCAGTTGACGCGCCCGGAAACGCGAAAAAATCAATCAATTACATTTAAATAATGAAGAATCTTCCCGGTTGGAAATTTCTTGCTATCACTTTCCTTTCAAGAAAAAAATGTAAGAAAATTACAAACAGACCTTGGAATCATCCATCACCCTCTCCTTTCCAGTTGGAATCTGCAGGGACTCTGATCGGGAGGTCCTAGGGTCCAGGCCCGACTCTTACTACTTGCTGTGTCGAAGTCTGGCGGTCGGCTGCTCTGATCGGTAGTTTTCCATGGTTTCTCCGATCAATACCAAGCGAATGTCGGAGTAGTTCTCTAACAAACGGGCCACGGACCGCGCGCGTCTTCCTTGTCTTACCTTCTCGCCTTAATTACACTAGAACATCGGTGCGCTACACTACCACACACACCGGGAGACCAGCCGGGAGCTTAGATCTTGTACCGGATGGGGGTGGGACCGGACGGAGAGATACCTGGGGAGGGAAATCTCCTCCAGGAGACGTGTAGGTGGGCGCTGTATCTCACCGTTCAGAGGAGGAGGAACACCGACACCTCGAGGTATAAAACTTCACTTCACTGACGGGACTATTGACCATAACCGTTGACGTGCCTGGAAACGTCAATCAGTCAAACCGGTAGCGGTAGCTCAGTGCATCAATTGATGCCACTGCAGTGCCTCTGACCGGGAGGTCCTAGGTTCGAGTCCTGACGGCGGCTGGATTTTCGACACTAGCTTTTCAGCTAGGTCGAATCCAGTCGCTGTCTGGAGAAGAATTCTAGCGGCCGGCTGCTCTGGTCGGTAGTTTTCCGTGGTTTCTCCGATCAACACCAGGCGAATACCGGAGCAGTACCTTATCAACGGGTCACGGACTGCACGCAATCTTTCCTTCCTCTTCCTTGTACTACCCTCTCCCTTTACACACACTAACATGCACTACACTACCACATATTCCGGGAGATCGGTTGGGAACTTAGAGCGTGTCCCGGTTGTGGCGGTGCCCCGCTGGTGGGAGAGTCCTGGTTAGGGGGAAACCCCACTAGCCGACGGTAAGTCGGCTCCGGATCTCGCCATCCAGCGGGGGAAGATCACCGCCATCTCCCGCGAAAAAACATGCTCTACACTAACGGGACTAATGACCAAAGCAGTTGACGCGCCCGGAAACACGAAAAAACAATCAATCAATCAGTCAATCAATCAGTCAATCAACCCTGTAGGAAAGTTTGGCGATTCACTTGATTAATACGTAGATTGTGCATTGAAGAGGGGATACCACAGGGCTGCGGAGTTTGGGATACCAAAGAAGAGATGATATTACTTTGAATCTCAATGCCTATTTATCAATGACAAATCTTTTATATCAATGGAATTTAGCTTTTGCGCATTGAGTGGATCGTATTGAGTAAACTCCTAATTCCCAGATGTGAACCTATTTTAGTCATACTCGCAAAATGTCAATGTTGTTTTCAGGTTTATGAAATAAATCAGAGAAGTTGACTGTAAATCTGTGTGAGGGGGAAGGCGTCGGAATTTTGCGTAGTCATCAGAAGTTTTAACGAATATCCTGGCCTATCGTTCTGAAGATACTGAGTGATAGGGTTTGCGAAATATTTTTCGTAGGATGAACTGTCTTTTAAAGATTCAAAGACGCTCATTTGTCCGGTATTATTTCTTCACATCATTTTCAATAGATATTCTGAACTCCTTACGCCTATTTTGAATTTCATATTGCTGTAGAATTTTTGGGCCATCGTTCTTTTGACCACAGACGTAAAGTCATGGAATTTAATCAGTTTTGAAATATTCTGATTTTGGTGAGTTTTACTGATATTACAAGAGAACTTAAATTACAAATTTCAGAAGAAACCCAAATATTTTAATGTCCTCTTTTGTTGACCTTCCTACTTATTTTGAAAAGAGCTTTGACACTACCACAGTGCCACCTGTACACCTCATTACTAGACATCGTAAAGTGCCTGATTTATACTTTAATCCTTTTGGTAACTTTGGTTGTCGAATTAGCAACTAAGGCCAGTGTCAGCCTTTCTGAAAGCTTCTCTTCGAATTTTACTGAACCCAATGTTTTATATTTCAACGGAACTTTGAAATATTCTTTAAGTTTCCCCATAAACTATGGCAGTTAATAGAACCAGGATAACACAAATAAAACTAAATAACAGTCCGGAAATCAGAGCGCTCTGAAAAGTACTCTACCGTTTCACTCACAAGTTCATACACAGTTCAAATGGCGCGTTGCGCCAGCTATGGCCGGAAACCGCCCAACGGCCGAGATTCTCCGAACGTAACGACGAGAAGTAACCCTTATCACCGGCAAAAGAATACGAACTGCTGCGGTTGAGACACAGAGCGGGAGCGTTGGATCAGTGCATCAACTGATGTCACTGCAGTGCCTCGGACCGGGAGGTCCCAGGTTCGAGTTCCGACGGCGGCAGGATTTTCGACACTAGCTTGTCAGCTAGGTCAAATTCAGTCGCTGTTTGGAGGAGAATCATAAAGGCCGACTGCTCTGATCGGTAGTTTTCCGTGGTTTCTCCGATCAACACCAGGTGAATGCCGGAGCAGTACCCTAACAAACGGGCCACGGACCGCACGCGATCTTTCCTTTCTCTTTCTTGTCCTATCCGCACCCCTTACTTACACAAACTTACACTAACATGCACTACACTACCACATATTCCGGGAGACCGGTCGGGAGTTTAGAGCTTGTCCCGGCTGGGGCGGTGCCCCGCTGGTGGGAGACAGCTGGTTGGGGAAAACCCCACTAGCCGATGGTAGGTCGACGCCGGATGTCGCCATCCAGTGGGGGAAGATCATCGCCACCTCCCGATGCACATGCAGTACACTTACGGGGCTAATGACCTCAGTCTTTGACGCGACCGGAATTACAATCAATAATAATAATAATAATAATAATAATAATAATAATAATATAATGCCTTTATTGATATGGTGAGGCACATTTAGACATTTAGAGAGCGGGCGTCGAGCTCTCAATTCTATGCGCTACCATTAATGCTTTATTCGTGATCTTCTCGTCGTTTTATGACTAACCTTTGCCATTTTATAAACTAAAATTGTTTAAATGTGTTCATGTATTGATGAATTATCCAACTCTTTTCTAAAATATTTAAAATGTAAGTTTTTAAATTATTTTGCTTCGTCGTCGCCGCAACTACTGATGACTGGACGCCTGGACACTGTTTATTAGCCTCTTCGAATAGAAAATAATACCCATTTCGGTTTCAGGCAGATTGCCGCTTTGGTCGGTGGTCTGTTCTTTTTTAATCCAATCGCTCTGGAAAGGCTCCGCACAAACTTTTACAAATATTAAAACATTGTAGCCAAGACTTGTCATCGAGGTAAGAAGAGATTGGCCCTGGGCTTGACCATATTTTTCAATAAAGAAAATTGGGGTGAAACGTTGAGAAACTGTTGAAAATGTGATATGAGCTTCTTACAAAATACACATTAAATTTTAAAAATATTCTTTAAAAATTGTAGGGCCTGAAGTCGATGGATGGTTTTGGAAAAGATCCTGATAGTTTCGGGCTAATATTCTTCACTATATTAGTGTTTCCGCTGAGTACGTTGTCTTCCCTACTCCCGCTCTTCTTTCTCGGCAGCTAATATAAATTCCTATATCTGAAGGATCAAGCTCTCTATCGCTACTGGAACAAGTAGCGCTTTTCGTCTTTTTAACCAAACAACATAGACGTCACCAGCACCAAACTGTTAAGGGGTGAAATTCAGTAGATAAGATACAGATTACTGGAGAGTCTTCTTCAAAATATACCATATACCAATTAATGGTGCTAAAACAACACGTACTTTCCCGCCCGTATTTTCACGCGAAAAGTACTCAAATTTTCGAAAAATGTACATGAAACTCTATCTTTAAAGAACAGATTCTATTAACAGAAAAATTTATCAATATTATTTTAGTTGTAGGAAGACTCCGGTAAATCTTTGAGCAAGTTTCGACAAATCAAAGTTTTCAACGAACATGAGACCAACATCATTCTCTTAAACGTACTTCACACTATCCAACAACAAAATGTAATCAAAATCTATGGAACTATTTTTTAAAATTTTGTAAATGTCCCAAAGGCTTCATGAAAAGAGCCTCCAAAAATTGAAATACGCTTTAAAATTCAAGGGGCTGCAACATCAGCCAGACCGATCGGGGAATATGAATTTTGGAGAAAATGGGCTCAACGGTTTAGCCGCTAGTGTTGTTCACAGACGGACGGATGTTTTGTCGTCATTCGATTTTTCGGTATCAAGGACTCGCAAATCATGAATTCTGGCCGCACCACGTGTTAGATGATTTTTGTCAATTTAGCAACTGGATTTATCCACTTTTTCGTAATTAGAGTTTTTCTCCCGAAAATTCGCCGTTTTATCGCGCAGCATTCCATAACGCTCTCTACTGCGTGAGCGGTAGCGAGAAAATAAAAAGTATTAAGGAGACATGCTGCCCCCACCCTGTCTCCTGGCCCATGCTGAACAATGTAAATATCTCTCCTGCGATATTTAACATTAACGATTCATCATGCGGTTCAGTGATACTCATCCTTACCGGTCATCACGCTTTGCCTATTCGACGTGCCAGTAATGCGAACTTCTGGATGTTTTAAAATAATTTCATAAGCGACTGTGCCGTAACGAGACGTTTCACAGCGAAATGACATACATTTTTGAACAGGTCAATAGATCAGTGAGAGAGAGTTTTAAGCTACAATATTTAGTTATTTGAGATGACAATAATCGAGCAATCTCTTTCCATTCAATATTAGAAGTTACCGTTTTCTTGTCAGATGGCAGTATGGCATTTGAGTTTTTGGCTCTTTCTTGACTTCGGCTCTCTTGACTTCGGCTCTCTTGACTTCGGCTCTCTTGACTCGTGTACGTGAAAAAATGAGATACATCTCAGAACTGCGTTGATGTATTCATACCCACGTCAAGTACGTGTACTGACGAGTGTGATTTTGTGTAACGTCTGGAGACGACTTGCTCTGCATATGCTGTGGAGCCCTCCCCCCTATGCCATTCGCACTCCCATACCTCGCGCTATCGTGCGCGAGTCCATTAAGAAGTGGTTCACAGAAATGACCACACTACGCTCACCATGAGTCACATACGTCACGTCACTTACGTCACGTCACGTCACGTCACGTCACGTCACGTCACAGAGTCCCATTTTGCAACTAGCTCTAACGACTGGCTACAGTTGCATTCTATACCAATGCTTTACAGGCATCCGGTGAACATCTATGAGGGCTTAACGGCGGACCCCATCTTAACTTGCAAAATAAAATGGCAAGAAAATGTTATATATTTAAATGGTATATATTTAATTGCTAAATACATGTGGTATCACTTAATATTTTATATTAAGTGATACCACATGTATTTCGCAATATATTATAATCATTTTATCTAAGATTGTGCTAATTTTAGATTATGTTTTGAGGCATGGAAAAGGCATAAAAGTTTTGAACATTTTCTGTACTTGCGATCCTTTTCGCGCTGACGCAGAAAGTCACTAAACAAACAAATCTTTCACTAACAAGACAAATACAGCACACTTTTGTAGAACCGCCTCTTTAAAGAAAGGAACTACAACTGGTCAAAAATCCGTTCCGGAAACAGTGATCTCATATGGAGCAGGAAACAGCCCCAGGTGTACGAAGAGCGCCGCGCCCACGCAGCGCCGATGGCTTGGCCGACGAGCCAGAGGCGTACACTGCTTTTATGGCCTGGGCTACCGCTGACTATAGAAATAATCTTTGACTATGTAACTATACAGTTTTACTAGTTTGTACTATTTTTTATTATATAATATTATTTATGTATTATATATAAACACAATCATTTTTACAATTTCTCTTTATACGAACGATTCTTCTCTAATAAACGTTGTACAATACACTCATTGTCAACAGATAATCTTCCCGAAGTTTCCTGTGACATTTTCTCAAAATATCTTACCATTTGACAATAGTTAACTTCGACACTACCACATATTTAATATGTTGCAATTTTAACACTTAAACACGCTTAATGTAATCTATTATGGACACTCACCACCAAACGTGTATGTCTTATACCTGTAATTTAGTGTCTCCGAACTGCCTCCGAACTGCTCCGAGCGTGTCTAGAAACCGCTCGGGAAATCGGCAACCGGAACCCTTGGCTGGCCCTTCCTTACCAGCACGAGGGGGAGTGAGTCATGCAACGAACGCACGCTGGGAGGATGCCGCTGGATCCCAGCGGTTTCTTCGGCGTTGCCGCCTCTTGATTGATGCGGTGACGAGAGAACGATTGAACACATATCAACAGAACACATTATACAGAATCTTGCGAATTCGGTGGTATTGTGGATTCGGTGGTCAGCGTACCGGTCTGTTGTACCCGAGTTTGCGGGTTCAAACCCGATCGAAACCGTGGATTTTTAAGGGCTTCGGATGAGGAAGTAAAGCCGGCTGTCCTATGTAGTAGATTTACTGCATTTAAAAGACCCTCAAGCCTAAAAGAAGCCTCTGAGAAAAATTGAGATCCGCCTGTTTCGTCACCCAAGATATAATACCTCCTTTCTCCGCTAGGTGGTGAAAGGAGCGTAGCAAAATTTGCGTGGTTAGACGGAAGAGCGGGCCTGATAGCCCGAGTCTCGCCACGTAAAATAAGGCATTAACTAACTAACTACAGAATCTTGAAAAATGTATGTCGCTGAAAAAGAATATGGCCAATAATTATTTTTAATATAATTTATCTTGACATATTTTTGCCGTCGTAATTTTCCCGGGCTACCGCCGGTAGCCCCGGTAGCCTACAGTATATCCTCTGCGACGAGCGTTATTTTAAAGAGGTTTTAATGAATTGGCGTAATTTCTCGGGCTACCGCCGGTAGCCCGGTAGCTAGTATATGCCTCTGCGACGAGCGTTATTTTAAAGAGGTACGTAAACAGCTTTTTTTATTTATTTTTTATTTATTTTACGTAAAAAACAGTTAAAACTGCGTATGACGTCTGAATTGGCGTTAGGGTTTTGCTCGGTGTCAGGCAGAGGATAATATTATTTTGCTTTGTATTGAGTCAAGAAATAAATCAATTTTGAAAGGGACTTAACTAGTGTAACGTTCTCGCTCCGAAGGGGAGTGTGGTGTTTGTCCTCAAATGGGAACGAGCGACGACCACGTGCATTTGTTTACATGCTGAGTAAAGTAAAAGTGAACAAGATAAGGGATCTTTCAAGTAGGCTTGCCTAATGTGCGTCCCTTTCAGCGCCTGGAAGTTATTTTCACTTCTCCGCTAGTTACCGGCCTTGGTTGAGAATGTCCGAATTGGTTGTCGGTAAAACATGAGATCCCAATGGGATGATATATTGCCAGGGAATTACAATTTTGCTTGGAACCTGACAGAGTTCATTAACACGCTACAAGTGTGGGATTTCTTTTGTTCGCTTATCAGTTATTGAGATATTTTTGAAACGCTCCATACTCGGATCACGGCAAATATTAACATACTATCACTTTTAAGTGAAGTGCGATTAAGGGCTCTGTAAAACCTGGCGTTCTTCAGCAGGGGCGGAACCAACTGGTGTTCTTTTGGTGTGTGCGGGGGCATCATATATTTTTGTTAAATAATAAACATTTGTTATTTCATTGTATATTATTTTTGTAGTGTACATATGAGTATACTCAAGATTATTATTTAAAGAATTACATAATTCTAACATAAATAAATATTTAAATAAAATTTGCGAAAAAGCGGAAGATAACAAATTAAAACTCTAGGCCTGTTTCTCATTCCTTTTGCTAGACGCAAGGGAGTAATTTCGTCATGTCTTTGCATCGACCATTTCCTCTTTTCATATGGTTTCCTCTCGCAAGGTGAACCTCTTTGTCCACCACTTTTTTGTCTGCGAGAGAATGGAATTTATCATATGACATGAAGAAAAAGGTGTACTTTTTATATCTTACTTGGCTTCAGCTCAGCCAGAATTTTAAGTTTATCATTGTCTTGCGCTTTTGCTTTAATTCATTTCATGCTGCGTTTACGTTCTACATTTTAAATGAAGTACGTACTACTTTAATCAACTGCTAGTTGCACGCGCAATGTTTTTCGTTAAACACATATGTTTTTAAATAATAAGAAATCGGAGCAAATGCCCGTAGCTGTTGAAGCGCGTGTAAACAGGGATCAATCTATCGAACCTCCGAGACTAATGCCCCCATGAGACGGGTCGTCATGGGGCCATCAAGGTGGGATTGGTTGTTAGTGATTCCGGGCGCGCCAACTACTAAGGTTCATTAGTCCCGTAAGTGTAGAGCACGTTTTTCCTCGGGAGGTGGTGGTGAACTTCCCCCACTGAATGGTGAGATCCGGCGCCGAACTACCGTCGGCTAGTGGGGTTTTCTCAACCAGGTATCTCCCACCAGAGGGGCACCGCCCCAGCCGGGACAAGCTCTAAACTGCCGACCAGCCTCCCAGAATATGTGGTAGTGTAGTGCATGTTAGTGTAAGTGTGTGTGTAAGGGGAGAGGAAAGGACAAGGAATGGGAAGGACAGATCGCGCGCGGTCCGTGGCCAGTTTGTTAGGGTACTGTTCCGGCAATTGCCTGCTGTTGATAGGAGAAACTACGGAACACTACCGATCAGAGCAGCCGGCAGCTAGAATTCTCTTCCAGGCAGCGATTGAATTCTACCTATCTGACAAGCTAGTGTCGAAAATCCTGCCGCCGTCGGGACTCGAGCCTAGGACCTCCCGGTCAGAAGCACTGCAGTGACATCAGTAGATGCACTGAGCCACATCTGTCGGTGCCTGCTGTGAAGGTGCGGGAAAATCATTTCCAACCCTTCGAATGTTCTGTAGTATAATGTATGGACCAGCCCCGTGGTTTGTCTCTAAAATAGTTGTATCTTTGCAATAAAAATTTCAAGGGAAAGTGGAAGATTTATTATTAACTAGCAGAGACCGTGTATAAAAACCTACTTTAATAAAGAACGTTTTAAAGTACAATATTTGCTTTGCACCAATTGTATCGAACATTTATTCATATAATGTAGTAGATACTAGACACTTCGAGCTATCAATGTACTTTTATGAAGAAATGCAGTTAGATTGTCTTTCTCTTGCACTTCCTACTTGACAAAGCTTCAGCCTTCGACCTAAGCATTTTACATAAAACCACCATAAGTTTGCAAATACATTTTTATCCCAAAAATTGCGTAAAACCTCATTGCGTTCGAGAATCGAAACCGCGAACTTGTAAACAGCAGGTTGGACGGTTCCACTTGAAGCACCATTGTACTCCCCTTCTTGTCTTCTGAGACTCCAGTAATTTTAACGCGCCAGTGATGGTGAAGACCGAAGTGATGAATAACGTACCAATGATCAAGTCAGATATATGATGCACATTGAAGGCAATCACGTGACCTGTCCGATTTGAAATCTTATGAGCGTTTTGCATGTTTTCATTATCAGGCTACGATAAATTGAAACAGTTCCGAACTGTGTCGGCAGAATTATTGATTGATTGATTCGTGTTTCCGGGCGCATCAACTGCTTTGGTCATTAGTCCCGTTAGTGTAGTGCATGATCTTCCTCCGCTGCATGGCGAGATCTGGCGACGACCTACTGTCGGCTAGTGGGGTTTCTCCCTAATCAGGACTCTCCCTCCAGCGGGGCACCGCCCCAGCCGGGACAAGCTCTAAGTTCCCGACCAGTCTCCCGGCATGTGTGGTAGTGTAGTGCGTGTTAGTGTGTGTGTAAGGGGAGAGGAAGGACAGATCGCACGCGGACCTTGGCCCGTTTGTTAGGGTGCTGCTCCGGCATTCGTCTGTTGGTGGCACGGCAAACTACCGAACAGAACAGCCGGTCTCTAGAATTCTCCTCCCGACAGCGACTGAATTCGACATACCTGAGAGATTAGTGTCGAAAATCCTGCCGCAGCCAGGACTCGAACCTAGTACCTCCCGGTCAGAGGCACTGCAGTGACATCAGTTGATACCCTGAGCTACCGCTCCCGGTTCGGCAGAATGTGCTGCTAGCGCTAAAACCACGTTTGCCTGTCTACCTGTTTGCCTGTCTACCTGTTTGCCTGTCTACCTGTTTGCCTGTCTACCTGTTTGCCTGTCTACCTGTTTGCCTGTCTACCTGTTTGCCTGTCTACCTGTTTGCCAGTCTACCTGTTTGCCTGCCTACCTGTTTGCCTGTCTGTCTGCCTGTTTGCCTGTCTGTCTGTTTGCCTGTCTACCTGTTTGCCTGTCTACGTCTGTTTGCCTGTCTGCCGTCTGGTTGTCTGTCTGTCCGTCTGGTTGTCTGTCTGTCCGTCTGGTTGCCTGTCTGTCCGTTTGGTTGTCTGTCTGTCCGTTTGGTTGTCTGTCTGTCCGTTTGGTTGTCTGTCTGTCCGTTTGGTTGTCTGTCCGCCCGTCCGGTTGACTGTCAGTTCGTCTGTCTGCCGTCCGTCTGTCTGCCCTCCTGTCCGTCTGATTGTCTGTCTATATGTTCGTCCGTCCGTGGACAACAGTGAGGCTACAAAAGAATACCGAGAAGTCCTGGTTGTACCCGCATATATTCGGGGGAGGCCGTGGTTGTGCATCCCGGACGGCGGAAGGGAGGCGGCGGCGCCCCCACGACGCAGCCACATGTCGCTGCGGCGGCGGTCAGGGGCTCGTGGCGCTGGCGCCGTTTCAAAAACACACAGCTCCTTAATGCGATGATCTCGTTAGCGACGAGATTTAGCATTTTAATGGGAAACCTAATGCTTCGTTATGTTACTGATTAGATTACGGCATTAGCTCCTAACTCCCTCTAACAAGACGGCGCCGTCGGGGGCGCATGGACGCTCGGGAGACCGCGGGCGAGGGCTGGAAAGACGTTTCCCCACTTGCCCTCTTCTTTCCCAAAGAACTTTGCTCAAAGAGGGGTAAAGGGCGTTTCAAAATGAACATAAACATGAACCTTTAACATGAAGGTGGATGTACCATTCGACATGACCGTCAACTTGAACGTAAACACTGCATCTCATCGGTACTGATACAATAAATACTCAGAACAGAAATTCTACGAACAATTGAACGGCGTTAAGTAAAATGGACGCGGTAGTGCTTGAATAATAATTATTTCGCATAACTTAAATGCGACGATTGTACCCGCATTGTATGGAGCGCTTAATGAACAATTATAAAGGCAAATGGCTAACGCTTTTACGAATTACAGTAGTTTCTGTCTAACGAAAACGCTGCAAGTTCTGTGCCTGTTGTTGCGATACAAGGTAGGCGTTCCAGACCAGTTAACGTGAACACGAAATTTTGCAACAAGCAAACTGTCACGGCTACATGTTTATTTTCACAGTCACTGATGTGAATAGTTCCGTTGTGTAAGATGGTATCGAAATTTTGGGATTACGTTACATTTATGTTTAAATTTCATTGTGAATGAGCGTTAACCAATCGGGTTTCACCTTCGCCTACGTTATTCACGAATGCTTAGGAAGCTCGCTAAGATTCCTCAATTCCGGTAAACTTATTCGAAACCCTTAGAACTTTGAGGCTTCGAATGATCAAAAATTCAAATTATATAATAACATTAAAATCAATGTAAATCAATTAAAATAAAAATAATGTACTTTATATCTCCCAAGAACATCAGACATTTCTGTAACGTTAAGCTGTGACGTTTCAAGCTTCGTGGTTGCAAAATTTGAAAGTTCTATAATCACTAACATTTGTCATAACACTATTTGTTGGTTGTGTATACTTTTGCCTGGCCGAAAAGTCCACATCAAAGGTTTAAATATTGTAATTTCCTCAGTTGTTTGTTACAGCAATATATCGAAATGAAAAACAGTTTATGGCTTGAAATTGCGAACGCAAGAGTTAGCGTTACCCACAAGTTAAAATAGATGCAATATGCCATTCAAATGATAAATACGAACGGAAATCTTGTGGATTAAAAGTAATGTGGAGGAGTTTTAAAATGCTCAAAAGTTTCCTTAAATGTTAAATTTCATATCATAAATAATGTTTTGAAAATTTTCAAATGGATGCTTTGAGTTGATTTCATTTGAGCTCCTTCGATTTTTAGGAAGTATGCAGTGTAGGCAAACATTACAGAATTTTGGCGTATCTTCGTTATTTAATTTCAGTCATTGGATTCGTCATGGGGGTTCTCCAATCAAGGGTGTACTAAATTTATAGGGAGTTAATTTGTAGTCGATAATGATTGCTAATTCGGTTTCATTTTAATTTCCGGTTCCCAAGATCTACAGGGAGGGAGAGAGAGGGCGTTTTATTTGCCAAAGCGAGGGGACCTTAATGAAAGCATTTTGATGGCTGAAACTTCATTTTCACTTCGTCATCTCGCTCTTTAGTTAATCCCGGTCAAATGGGAGTTACTGTCACACAGCGAAATTTTAAGTATAAACTCGTAAGGTTGTTTCTAATAGACTTCACAGGAAGTTGAGGTTTAAAGGAACTGAAGTGTATGTGCTACGTTCTCGATAGGGGTGAACATGATGAAATTGCATTGTGTTTTAAAATATTTTGTTAAATGGGACATTGTGCCTTATTATTTTAAAATCTGACATTTGTGAAAAATAAAATGCTTATTCTGTAGAAATTAGCATTATTTCATTCTAATTATTGATAGCTTATATCAAATATACTTCTTGGGCATTGGATGAAATTCCAAATACCAATTTTTATTTTGTCCTGAAGGATAGCGAATTGAGTAGTTATATTGATTCATTTGGGACTGGGGTCATTGAAGAATATTTTTTGAGGAATGGATTTTCCAGTCTCTCTGGTGAAGTTAAACCCACAAATTCGTTATTCTTTGGCCACCTACTGTAGCAAAGGCTTCACTTGACAGAAGACAAATGGTGAGGTCGCGACAGGTTGGCTCTGTTGGATAGCTTCAAGAAACACCCCAGACCACCCATTACCGGAAGGATTCTCAACGTAAAACACTGATTAATTTCGAGTGCGTGTTTGAGTGCAAGCAAAAGTATGTGCGTAATTCAGGAGGTGCTGGATTCGAATTCCATCGGTGGCCGCTTTTCTTCACCAGCTAAATTGCTTGTCCGAATGTCACCACTTCAGGGATGAGATATCCATTAGCCTCCTTCCATTGACCTCCTATGATCGGTCATTCCCGTATATTCCTGATGGAAACTGACTTTTCCAGGTGGATGATGGTGCTTTCCCTGGACGATTTGTACTAGGAGAGGTGGCTTAGGGGCAGAACCATATTCATAGTCGTGACTTATAAGGAAAACCTTAAGGAGTTCCTTATAACGATTCATAGTAGCAACTTATCCATCCACAAAAGAAAATTCTTATAACTATAAGGAAGGTCCAACTTTCATTTATATCTATAAGTGAAGCCTCTCATGATGCGTTGAAAATTGTCATAATTTGAAAAAAATGGAATGAACGACTATTTAAAAAATTATAAGGGTTTTTACAGTAGCATCTTTCGTTGTAGCAACAAGCGATATTTACGTGACATGCAAAACCCGTTGAAAATGCACAACGATCAAGAATTTAAGAAAAAATTCGTTTTACTAAGACTTTTGTTGTACACTTTTTGGTAACATTGGTGGCAAAACCACCTCTTACTAACTATATATTTACTGATTTCACACGTTTAAGTCTTTTTTTAAGATACTGGCACTATTTAAGAAACTGTGTAGGTTAAGTTACCTCACGGGCGCACGCATATGGTAGTTGACGGCCAGTTTGATGGAGCGCTTCTGGCAGGATTCAAGAGGCTGTGAAGCAGCCAATACACTGTTGCCACACGAGACACTGCTAGCATCGTACTTATTATAAGTATCGTCTATGAATACCAAATGTGTATAAGCATTTCCTTATCGAAAGTAACTTCTAATAGTTTAAGTATTTTCTTATCCTACAAGTGACGACTATGAATATGGCCCTTAGTCTTGACCGTTGTTTTGCAACTGAGAGTAAAATTCTTGTAGCGGTGCCTAGGAATTTTTTTTAATAACGTAAGCAGAAGTATGCTTTTAATATTAATATTGTATGCAATAAATTAACTTGATTAAATTTATACGAAACAGTACATTCCATTTGGTGATATCAGTGCCTTGTTCGATACATATTTTTATAATCACCAATAATAATTCCTACATTGTTACTTGCATATAGAATTTCATTTCTTCGAAATAGAAATTTATGTACAATACCGTGATGTTGTAGTTTTCCAAACGAAATAGTTTATCAATCAAGGCGAAGAGAATCTGAAGTTGATAATATTTTGAGTTCGAAAAAGTGACTTCGCAGCCAAGGTACATACATTATTTTTTTGCACACTCTCTCCTGACTTAAATTTACCTGTTTGCAAATTACTTCATAATCAAGTAGCTCTCGTATGATCATCAGAAAGATCGCTAACCGAAAAGAAAAGAGTGAAGTTGCCTATACATTCACTGGAGTCACAATCGTAATACGTTTAACAGTCTTCTCAGTTCCCAGTATTAGTAATTCTTGGTTTCATTTAATATTTGTGTTGGTATTACAATCTTTTTTTAATGGCTTAGTGAGAAAAAATATCGGCCTCTGATATAAATGTACTATTTTGTTACTCTATATGAAATTCAATCCGTATAATTAAACGTCAGAGGTGAGTGCGGAAAAATATTTTGAGCATCATTTTTTGATATTTACTTTCCGGTAGTGGTGTAAATAATTGTTCAGTTTATTTCTGAAGTAAATTAAGACGTGGTGCAAGAACTCACATTAAATTACGATCAAAATATTGGGAAGGTAGGAAGAAAATATGCACCCTAACTTGGAGTGTAATGGTATATGAATTGATCTATGATTCTCAAATATCTCGAGTTAAGCGTATGAACAGGAGTTAGTAGCATTGTACGCGACAAAGGAGTTAAAATATTTTCGCACATACTATGTCAAACTACACACAATGGATTCTGTTACTCGGAAAAGATTCTCATTGTGCTCGGTTTTATGCTTAGATGCGTGTTAAACATTGTGCTGAAATATTTTGCTTATCCGCGCAGAAGTCTGCGAATTTTCATGGCCGAGGGCTTCAGACGCGTGTGCATTGTATTCGGCGGAAAATACGAGCATAAAAATGCCTGCCATCTTTCTCACACCAGTGTTCTCGGACGTTGCTTGTTTTTTTCCTTCTTGGTTTTGTGAAAAACAAGTGGCATTTAAAATGATATGCCCAAAGAACTTTACACTATTATAATAATTCGAATATTACTACGAGAATTAATACTTATTAATGCAAGAATACATATAAAAATAAAGAAGGCAATTATTGTTTTCGGCATTAAACGTTGAGAAGAATTGCAAGTGGTGACCCCACCTCCTCGCGAGTTCTTGCGTGCAGTAGCACGGGCAGTACCACGGGCACCACTTTGTATCAAGGCCATGACACTCAATTTGGACACACTGCAAACTCATAGGGCTCGGGTCCTTATCTCTGCCTATTCCAGTGACGAATTTTAAATGCTTTCCACACTCTTTAGGAAAGAGCATTATGTGTAGCCTGTTATTGTACATTACTTGTATTTTAGTGTGTACAGACTCTATTGTATGTATTAAGCGATTCCAACTTTGAATATTTACATAGCAGTGGTGGATCCAGGGGAGGGCTTTGGAGGCCATGGACCTCCCCAAAAGGCCTAGAGTTTTCGTTTGCTACGTTCTTTTATTTGGCAAAATTGATTTAAATATTTCTGTATGTTAGAATTATGTAATTATTTAAAAAATAATATTGCACAGTATCATATACACTACAAAAATAGTATGCAATATAATAACAAATGTTTATTATTTAACAAAAATATATAATGGCCTCCTCCAAAATGATCGGCTGGATCTGCCTCTGTTATAAAGTGGTAAAAATAAATAAATTCATAACGCTTTTAAGTTAACGTTGATAACAGAATATTCTTCAATTGCTTACTACAATATAATCGTACGGATTTTGGTAAATACAAAATATTTCAATTACAATTACAGTTGCACAAAAGTAATTGTATTGTTTCAGAATTTGTAAACCTCCCATATTTTATCAGTTTAGATTAAGTTCAGGATCACATGCAACAACATTTTGGGGGATTCCGTATAGTTCATGTGTAATACTTTTCGGTTGTATCTTTGCTACAACTCTTCCTTTTGCCAGATGTAATCACAAGGGTTCAGGTAGTTGTTGTTGTTGTTGTTGTTATTATTATTATTATTATTATTATTATTATTATTATACTTTTTGAAACAAGGTGGTCAAATAGGTTCACGATGTATGATGTATAGTGGTAATATGATCCAATCAAACTCCGGCCACAAGGGGAACATGCACGCGTCTTACGTTCCAGATTCGAACCCGCACTCTTCGCTTTCACGGCCCAAGCCTCTACACCACCTTAACTAACGGACGGGAGTGAATCCAGCGCATTTTAAGGGTTCCGCACCCTTGCACAATTCGAGAACTTTCATCGATCCGTGAGAGCATCCCTTTGGGGACGCTCAGGGAGTTGGCTATTTACGACATAAAGTTAAACGGGATGAGACAGCTCATTTGGTTCATTATCTCGCTTGATGTGTGGCGCAGGTTATTGCTCGCGTAGCTCATGCTAAAGCGGGGAAAAAGTGCGGATGGGCGCTTTGGTTAACGCGCGTCTGACTAAGCGCCGGGGACAGTCCGCGAGGGCTTTTTCCGCGCGGCAATAAAGCCCTATCCGTGTGAGTTATACGACTGCTGTTGCTATGTTTATCTCTGTTTATCTGCTGCTATGAAAGCGGTTTCGTTGTGCGTGCGGGATTATTGCCCTCCAACTCTCCTCGCGAGCGCGTGGGAGGGCGAATTCTCGTCGCGGGTGCGCCGACGTGCCGACGTGCGTGGGCCCCAGGACGCAGAAGTTTAGATTGATTGATTGATTCATTTTTTCGTGTTTCCGGGCGCGTCAACTGCTTTGGTCATTAGTCCTGTTAGTGTAGTGCATGTTTTATTCGGGAGATGGCGGTGATGTTCCCCCTCTGAATGGCGAGATCCGGCGACGACCTACCGTCGGCTAGTGGGGTTTCCCCCTAACCAGGACTCTCCCACCAGCGTGGCACCGCCCCAGCTGGGACACTAAGCTCCCGACGGGTGTCCTGGGCTATGTGGTAGTGTAGTGCATGTTACTGTAAGTGTGTGTGTAAGGGGAGAGGATAGGCCAAGGAAGAGGAAGGAGATATCGCGCGCGGTCCGTTTGTTAAGGTACTACTCCGGCATTCGCCTGGTGTTGATCGGAGAAACCACGGAAATCTACCGATGAGAGCAGCCGGCCTCTAGAATTCTCCTCCAGAGAGCGACTGAATTCGATCTAGCTGAAAAGCTAGTGCTCTAGAAAAGATAGAATTCTCCTCCAGACAGCGATAGGACTCGATATAGCTATCTAGATAGTGTCGATAATCCTGCCACTGCCAGGACTCGAACCTAGGAACTCCCGGTCAGTGGCACCGCAGAATTATCAGTTGATGTTCCATGAGCCACCTTTCCTGGTCGTGATGTTATTATTTAAATCGTTGTTTCGGGTGAAGGAGTTCGTCGGGTGTCCGTCCTCAATGTTTCGGGTGAAGGAGAAAGATCAGTTGTGATAGATCAGCGTCAAAAGTCAACGTCTGTGCAGAACCGTTGATCGGGAAGTCCCAAGGTTTGAGGCCCATTGGGGTCAATTTTCGGCCCTAGCTGTGTCGAATTCAGCCACTACCTAAAGGCGAATTGTGACAGCGGGCTTCTCTGATCGGTACATTGTTTCTCCGAACCTGTCGAATGCTGGAAGAGCACGGTACAATGGCCCTTGGACCGCATGCGATATTTCCTTCCTCATCGTTGGCCCGTCTTCTTCTCTTACATATATAGAGAGAGATTACTATAAAAAGGGACCGCTTTGACAGCTACTGCTTGGCCATTGCTGGCAACATAATTGTAGGAATGTCCATGAACTCATTTTGTCAGGGCGTTCCCTTACAGATAGCTCATTTGTAAATGGCTTCATCACTATCTCTTGAAATGTAATCGTTTTGCACGTCGTTCATTTTTTTCTGACCTGTCAAAGTAGTCTCTTCTTGAAGTAATTACTATATATTACACTACCATATATGTTGAAAGAACACTCTGATCGGTAGTTTTTTGTGTTTTTTCCGATCAACACAAGGCGAATGCCGGAGCAGTACCCTACCAAACGGGCCACGGACCGCGCACGATCTGTCCTTCCTCTTCCTTGTCCTATCTTCTCCATTTACACACACACACACACACACACACACACACACACACACACACTTACACTAACATGCACTACACTACCACATATTCCGGGAGGCCGGTCGGGACCTTAGAGCTTGTCCCGGTTGGGGCGGTGCCCCGCTGGTGGGAGAGTCCTGGTTGAGGGAAACTCCACTAGCCGACGGTAGGTCAGCGCCGAATCTCACGTTCCAGAGGGCGAGGGTATGTCTCCACCTCCCGGGATACAACATGCATTACACTTACCGTACTCATGATCTTAGTTGAGGCGACCCAATCTATACTTACCCCGTCGTTCGAACGGAGGAAGTGAAAGACGAGTAACCAGCTGCTTGCATGATGATGAGAACGGCCGCTTTAGCCGGACCCGTGAGAGATCACTCATTCGTGGTTGACGCGTAGCGGTCATCGCAATGAGCGATACCTTTATATACCTAAGTATACCGATATATTTCGCGTATACTTGCATCTACAGACCAGTGCAACCTTGTTACCGAGTATCACTCACCACAGCATGCGGTGCACCAGCTTTCCGTGAAGTTTATTATCACAGGCTGGTGAAGTCAGAATAAGAGTACGCCTTGTGCTAAAGATGTTTCGCTCACACTTCGCTATGCTTTGCGTAGGCTGCGAAATGTTTCGCACAATATCAGTTCGAATAAAAAATAGCGGAGTCGGACCTGTAAAATGAGTACGGTAAAACGTGTTTCACCCACGGATGTTAAAAAAATCCATTTTTAATAATAATGACTTGAATGAAAAAATATAGGGTGACTTAGGAAATTTTTATTTTCTTGAATGTCTCGTTTCAAGAGCAGTTTGTGATAGAAGTGAAATTTTAAGTTCTGAAATACCTAACCTAAATTGCTGTTGTTACAAAATAATGCTGATAAAAATCGATAATATAAATGTTCATGGCAAATGATAATACAAGAATGTATTGGCGTGCTTTGATGGGAAAGTAATTGATTGCTTTTTATATTATTCAAAAATGTGTTAAGAATCATGAATATTATAGTGGATATCATGGACTATTGGTTTCAATTAGAATACATGCAATTGTTCTGTATTGGTTTTACTTTCTCTTCTTACTTCGTAAGAGACAAAATCGTAAAAAATGGCAATTTTTCGAGAGAAAAACTATTATTCCCGAGTTATTGTAACGAAAATTGGATAATTTTATTTCTATATGTATAGTACGAAAATTACTTATTTTTACGCGCTGATAGACAGAATCCATGTTTTGTCGGCCTTGGTAACGAAAAATCAATTGAAGGCAAAACATTTGTTTGTCCATCTGCCTGTAGTCAACGCCTAAACCGTTCAAATAATTTTCTCCAGAATTGATATTCCTGGAAAAATTTAAAGGAAGTGAAGCCCATCTGAGTTTGAAACGGGTATTTTGAATTTATGGGGTGTTTTGCATGAAGCATCAACAAACATTTTCAAAATTTTCTCAAAAATGACTCCAATTTTGTTTATTAAATTTTGCCCTCGGGTATCGAAAATGCTTAGAGGAATGGAGCAGATCTAATTTTCGTTGAAATCCCGGATTTTCGAAAATTTCAAAAAATTGAAAGTTTTTTTCGGCGTCTTTCTACAAATACAATATTCATTTTCCCCTTAAATAAATGTGGTGGTCAAAGACGGATATTGAAAGGACACGTTCAATTGATCGGAAATATGAGTAGTTTTCACCTAATTTTGTATGAAATACAGGTCATTTTTAAACAATTATCTTTTCAGAAAGGGCTCGTAATTTTTTTAAAACTTTCTCCTCGTATGTATCCAATTCTCAGTGAACTATCTGTATTTTCGAAAATTACAAAAGCATTGGGTTGAAAATAGAGGTTTTTGTCTTAAATGACATCTACGGTAAACATCAGATCTTCAAAACCGATCTTATAGAATTGTTTGTTAAGAAAAGAGTAGTTTGCGTTTAATTACTGCTTGAAGTTTATGTAATTTATTTTAAAAATCCCTAAACCTCTCCAATTTTTTTGTTGTTTTGCATTGTTTCCCAAGGAGAGCGCAAAGGACGCTTAAAAATTGCGCATATCTCATTTTTATTGATCTCTCTTAAGTTTAAAGAATTTTATAATCTAGAAATAATAGGGGAAAGTATGTGCTTTTGTAGCCTCTCTAGTTCTAAAATAGACGTCATTTCTATGTTGTTGATATTTTGCCGCGAGATGCCGACAATCTCTGCAATCCACATTTCACATGAAAAGCTATTATGTAGTTTTAATGACTTCATAAAACGATATAAGATAATATCTTTGCGACATACTTGACTATGCGGAGCCCGAAGTGAACCATACCAACCATGATCCGGAAAGAATAGCCGGAAAGACGCAGAAGGAATAAAGGAATGGGCTAGCGGGAAGGACCGAAGGCGAAGGCAGTGGGGCGGCAGCAAATCTTGAAAGAGCAGATGGGGAGAGATAGCACTGCCGCCGGCGGCGGCTGGGCCGAAGAAGCGCTGGCGGCGGCGGCGAGCGCGGGGACGGTGGTGGTGGCGGGGCGGGGGCGGGGTCAGAAGTGAGGCTATGGGGCGTGTGCGGGCGGGGACACGACGAGGCGTGGGGGAGGGACGGAGGAGAGGAGAGTACGGCCACGCTCGGGGAGGCGGACAGGGCAGAGCGACGGCGCGGCGCCGCGGGTCAAGGAGGAGGGGAGGGGCGGTCGGGGTGGGGCGAGGAGTCGGCGCCCGGAAGAGAGGCTGAGTGCCGAGGCGGGGGCTCACTGCAGATAAGCCGCGTTCGCTGGAGAGCTCCTGTTGTGCCACAAACTCCCCGTACCCTCTCTTCTCTCGCTCTGCGTCGTTCTTTACTTCCGCTGTTCTCGTTGCTGTACGGTTAATCGTTTTGCGATGACCACTTCCGGTCTGTCTGAATCTTCCTTCCGCACTGCGCGGAGGATTTCTTAGTAAGCTTCCCGTACTGTGATTTTTGCTATTATTATTATTATTATTATTATTATTATTATTATTATTATTATTATTTATCTATTGTGGGGTAGAAGAGCTCTGTTACATAGAATGTGATACTACTAAAGAAATGTAATGCAATTTAATAATGACTAACAAAGGGATCGTCAAATTTTCGAAGCACGCTGATACGTGGTGATTGTAAATCTAATAAAAACAATCAAAATTGCTTAATTTAATTTACATTAATCCATCCGTTTCACGTCTCTTTTTTTGTTTTTATTCTTTCTGCTTTTTGACCTGAATTTGTCGTCTGTTTCATTAGTGCTCATTTTTGTATCTCTCTCTCTCACTCACTCACTCCTCTCTCTCTCTCCTCACTCACTCACTCCTCTCTCTCTCTCTCTCTCTCTCTCTCTCTCTCTCTCTCTCTCTCTCTGTCGGAGGAAAACCCATTTCAATGGAGTTCGATTTTCTATAGCAGTGTCTGAAACAGTTTCCAGCTTATGTACTGCTGTCCTCTTGTGATACCATTCTTTCCTCCCGTCGTTCCATGGTTACTCTCACCTCTCTTCTTCTTTTCCACTTCCTCCTCCTCCTCCTCTCCCCCTCCCACCCTACTCTGCATCTCCAGCTGTACCACTTCTCTGCCTTCCTCTTTCCGTCCGTCCTTTCCCCTTCGTCCCTTCCTCACTTTTCGACTCTTCGTTTCTCAAACTCTTACCCCTCCCTCAGACCCTCGCTTTCTTTCACCCCCGTTCTCCTCTTTTTCCCTTCCTCCCTCTCCCTTCCGTCCTCTTTCCCCCTCCAGTGGGATGACGTACCTTCCGCCGCTCGCATCGCTTAATGCGATCTAAATCCCTGCATGCACCCGCGGAAATTACTTTGTCCTACGTTAACGACGCAGGCAGTTTGCGCCCCGGGGGCGGCCGGCGCGGCTGTGACGATCGGCCGTCGCCGCCTCTCCTATCCGCAGATACCGTCCCGGCCTCTGACCCTTCACCGCGCCTTGGAGGCGAAAGCGTGTGGGAGATACGCTCAGCTCTGCAGTAGGGATTTGCTCTTAACAGCCAAACTGTCTTTTTCCCCTTAATTTGTTGCGTCGTTCTTGACGCAACGCGTCTCTTTACCCCTTGTTGGGCGTTGAGCGCATTCTTTGGAGTAATCCTCCGTTACTCAGTAATTACTATACTAGTCAAGTCTCGTTACGTCGCAGTCAGTCAGTGCTTTTTATCCCTTCGGCCAGGGGCTCAACGCCGTTAGATCTCGGGGTTCCTAGCCGGTCACCCAACCAGGAACCCGCGAGTCTCGAATTCGCTTAACCTCCGTGACTTCACGGAGCGTAATAAATGAATCCGGCTAGCGGCGCCGGCAAGGCATTATTTCATAATAGTTATCGTTTCGTAACTGCTACGCAAAATAACAGTTACTTCGTTTATCCTGTTATTGGAAGTTATCGGTTGAAATTCCTAGAACTGCAATCTACTGGGTCAAGTTCGAACTACTACAAGATTTTGTGGCAACCATTTTGTACGATAACAGCTTCACTGCAGCCAATTAATCGCGATTGTTCAAATTAGAGATTCATTAATACATAATTCGTCATTATTACATACCATGTGCCACACGGACGGACGGACAATATTTTTATATTTTATTGTATGTAATTCAATAAGAAGTTTGTTCTTAAAATAAATCCGTCCAATATGATTGTTAATTTATTTCGGTCCCATTGCTGCTTATGTGAGTGAGATCAACTAATATTTCCCTACGCCCGATAAAATAAAATGTGTTACGGTCAAATAACTCGCATTATAATATTTGGTTTTGCAACAGTCATTACCACTTAGCTAAGCAAAAACAGTTTCTCATTATTTTTGGCACTCGTCACTTCACTATGCACGTCATCATGGACCTTTTATTTTTCAACTGTTATTAATAACAGCTATTACGAGACAGCTGTTATTGTGGTAACAGTTATTGAATAAAAGCTGTTAAGTCCATCTCTACTCTACGGTCCACTTTCAGCTCTTAGAAGCATCTTACATAAGCCTTTCTACAACTAATTTCGTTCGTATCAAGACTTTGACTTAGTTTTGGATATAGGAGTTGTAGGAACTCGCTGTACCTTGCATCACGTGTGTGCGTATGTGTTGTGTATGTGTGTGTGTGTGTGTGTAAGAGAGAGAGCGAGAGACGGAGCGCGGGCGAGAGACGGAGAGAGAAACACCCCTAAGAAACCGAATGGTCATAATATATTCCTGGCAATAGCTGTCCAAACAACCCGTTGTCATAGTAACCATTGGAGAAATTCTCAGAAATTCATAGGTATTCCAAAATTTGTCTGTGCGATAATGGATATCGTAACAACTATCTCTCAGAAAGTGTTATGGCTAGTCAAGCCAGTGGTACTACAACGCAGCACGTACATTCTCAGCCCTATTTTCTCGCACAATTACGCAAAATAAAATTTTCGAGAAATTGTACGTGTCCTTATTTCAAAGTCTATCTTTAGGGTTTTCAACAAACACGAGACCCACCATCCAACAACTCGCACTATCCAACAACAAAATTTGATAAAAAAACATTAAGCAATTTTTTTAAAATTTGGAAAAGGTCCCAGGGGCGTCATGTGAAGTATCTCCCAAAATTAAAATATTGGATTTAAATTCAAGAGGCCATGATGTCAGCCACATCGATTGGGGAATATCAATTTTTGAGAAAATCGTCTGAACGGTTTATCCGCTAGCGTTATTCACAGGCAGTCTTAGGACAGACAGACAAACATTTTGCCGCTTTTTGATTTTTCGGTATCAAGGAACCACAAACATAGATTCTGGCGACACCACGTGTTAGAGGATTTTTTTCTAAATTTAGCAAGTGGATTTTTCAATTTTCGTTTGCAAGACCCTGCAATAAGAGTTTTTCTGCGTCATTTTTCGCGCAGCTTTACATAACTATCTCTATACTCCGTAGCTAGAAAGTAAAAATAAGTTGTTGATTACGGGAATTTTGAAAGCGTAAATCAATACCTTCTCTTGCATAGACGTGCTTTTTTGAAGGAGTTGTATTTTTTGAATTAAAAATACATTAAAAAAGGTACATTCTGTTCATGTACTGGTGGCTTGTGCACTCTTGAACGCAATTACAAACTCCTATACTTTTCAGAATTTGAAACTGACTGCAGAGGATTCGGAAGAAAGTACTTAAAATCGAATATTCTGATGATGCCGTTTACCTTATTATAAAAGTTAAATACTTCTTTTTCTATTTTACTTTTATCATCCAGTTACGAGAAATAGATTTTTATGGTATAGTTTTAAAAACCTACTCACATGTTTGAAGAGTATTAGGACGTAAATTTCTGACATGAAATATATCGAATATATATATATATACATACACACACACATACACACATACACACACACACATACACACATACATACACCATGTCAGAGTTTCAAGAGTCTTTAAGGGCTATTCATATGCATGCACCTTCACCGTTGTTTCAGAATTCACAGAATAACAAAAACTCGCAATTTTTTATATCTTTATGTATTTTATGTACTTCATTTTGACGAATCTCTTTACTTATTTCAATAATCTATAGGACGTTTTGGACAATTGCATTATTATAGAGTGTCATTGAGCTGCTTAGATTATTTTTTATGCTTTTGTGGGTTAAATACATATGAGACATTTGAAATCTAAGAATTTTTCTTGTTGATTTAGAGAATTAGGGTGTTTTCAATATCAGTAATTATAAGAAAAAAATGTTAATCAGGGAGTAGATGGATTTTAATAAAAAATACGAATTTTATATATATATATATATATATATATATATATATATATGTATATTTATATGTACATATGAAACAGACAACTCAAATACCTTTGTACCAAGTAACGAAGTTGTCCTACGCCAAAGTTCGAGAATATGCATGAAAAATAAGTAAAATATCGCTTCCATGTGAAGGGAAAACCTATTAAACTATTCTTCCGTTTCCACTTCCAATTATATAAAAACACATCGCTCGTAACAAAATTAAGTATGTTTTTTGTTTCACATTTCATAAAAATATTCCTACATATATGAACACATTACACATGAACTCTGTAATATAGTACTTGCACGGATTAGTGAATTCAAGTTTTTCGAGTGCTGTGTAAATAACATTTTCGTTTGCTTCCCCAAAATAATATGATGTAAAACGGTTTGAATTATTGACTCGCAGCCTGTCTCGCTAAGTTGAGGCAAATTAACTGAAGCGTAAATGCGAAACATCACCATTTTCCAACTTTTGTTTCCAGCGAGTCGGGGCTTACGGAGGATGATCCCGGAAGCTTCTCCGGCTGCTCCGCCCCGATTCACTCCTCCCGGCTCCCACCCCCGCCGCGTCTCCGGCCGCCTTCTCTTCCCTGCCTCCGCCGCTGCTGATGGTACCTCGACGCGCCGCCGTTGCGGCCTCCTTCCCCGCTTCCCTTTACACGACCCACGCCTCGCCCTCTTTGTGCCCCTGCCGCTGTCCCACGACACGCTATCACACCCTGAATCCCATGTCTGGCAATCCCTTCACACTCCATCCTACTCATCCCAACTCATCCTATCACATCCCGCTACGTTCCATCCCTGACCTACGCCATAAAGCCCAACCCTCTGCACCCCCCTCATCCCACACCGACGCAACCTAACGCAACTCATCTCGCCTTGTCTCACCCCGTCTCTTGCCGCGTCTCACCCCTTCCAATTCACACTCCATCCTACTCATCCCACCTCATCCTATCACATCTCATACGTCCTTGCCACCCACTGCCCCCTCATCCCACAACACAACTCATCTCTCCCCGTCCCTTGCCGTGTCCCATCCCTCCCCCTCCATCCTACTCATCCCACATCCCCCCATTAAGCCCAATCCACCGCATCCCATCGCATTCCTCACTGACGCACACAATCTTCCAACCGACTCTGTCTCATCCCGCTCCCCCCTTCGCCCTTCCTCCTGCCTCTCACTTCGTCCACGCGTCGTGGCCCTCGCTGTCGCTTCACCCTCGGGGCTGCCTCGACGACTCCCACCCCGCCCACCCTTCCTTCCCATCCTCGTCCTCACGCACATCGCTCTGCCTTGCTCACCGGATCCAAGCCACTGCCCGCACCACAGCTGGTTCTCCCACCCCGCCCCCGCCTCTTTTGATTCCTCCCCGCGCGGCGCTCACGCCCTAAGCCACCACGCCGCATTGCTCTAGGCCGGTCCTGAACCGCCCCGCCCACTCCGCCCTGTTAGGCACGACCTCACTTCACCTCACCTCCCCGGGAGCGGTAGCTCGGTGCATCAACTGATGTCACTGCAGCGCCTCTGACCGGGAGGTCCTAGGTTCGAGTCCTGACGGTGGCAGGATTTTTGACGATTAGCTTTTCAACTAGGTCGAATTAAGTTGCTGTCTGGAGGTGAATTCTACCGGTCGGCTGCTCTGATCGGTAGTTTTCCGTGGTTTCTCCGATCAACACCTGGCGAATGCCGGAGCAGTACCCTAACAAACGGGCCACGGATCGCGCGCGATCTGTCCTTCCTCTTCCTTGCCCTATCCTCTCCCTTTACACACACACACACACACACTTACACGCACTACACTTATTTCGGGAGACCGGTCTTTAGCTTAGAGCCCGGCTGGGGAGGTGCCCCGCTAGTGGGAGAGTCCTGGTTAGGGAGAGCCGACGGTAGGTCGGCGCCGGATCTCGCCATCCAGCGGGGGACGATCACCGCGATCTCTCGAGGAAAAAACATGCACTACACTAATGGGACTAATGACCTAAGCTGTTGACGTGCCCGGAATCACCAACCAACTTCACCTCACCTCACCAACCTCCCGCAGCCTAACCTTCGCTTGAGCCGGCAAATCCCCGCGCGGTTTTATGAGCCGCGAAGCGCCTCTGCGGCTCGGCGTCCGCGGTGAGAAAGAACGGTGCGGGTGACGGCGGCGGGCAGGGGCTTCGGTTCCGGATTAATTAGAGAGCCAACGCGACGGCGGCAGCCGTCACGAGGGCGCCGAAAGCTGAGCGCGGACGGATTAAGCGCAGAGAGGTGAAGGGAGGACAGGGGATAGCATAGAAGGTGCTAATGAGATAAAGGACTGCCGAAATATAGTGGAGTGGTGATAGATGGGTGGGTATGATGAGAAAGAGTATCACAAAGGTAGTGGTACAAATTGTGGGTATGCTGATGAGGTGGTGTTGACATTAAAGAATGAAATAATAGATATGTGTATCTACTCAGATGGTACAAATAATATGTGAATACAAGACAGTGGTGTTTTGAATCTGTGTGTGACACGTGCTGTAAAAAAATACTGTCCAATAGGATGAATGACTCTCTCTGCAGTTCGTAAATAACTAGATGAGACTTATATTGTGAAAGAAATATAATATGAAGATTTTGGTCTTACAAAAAAATTGTCACGTTTCTATTTGGATCATAGAAGATAACAGTGAATTCACCGAACTAAAATAATTTACCAACATAATTTTTTAGTATGACAACTCTTAATGATGTACTAAGTATATATTGAAACGTTATGATAGTTATAACGTTTTGCTTACTATAAGAAAAGTAGATTAATGTTGACATTAGTGTCAGGCAATATCTAACTTCTAGGCAACATCAGCTCTCCCGAATAGGAATGTAAAGATGGCAAGGAGGACGAAACGTGACGAAGATGATTTTACGAAAGAAGAAGAATACTGTTACTTGAGCAGATTAATTTCATGGCTGAAGAATGATCTCGCGAGATGGCAGTGCGTTTTAATGTGCCTTAATTATAAGTCAAGTTATTGTTTTAGTGAGATGTTAACATTAAAATGAAAATCGACACCAGAAGCGGACAAGAGCGAGTAGAAGTCAGTTGTATAAAAAGGATATAATCGATGTTGGAGGAGCTGAGCGACAAGTTGGAGCGACAAGTTGTGAGTTTATATGGCATTAGAGTTCATGTCAGAACGGAAGTAAGAAGATGACGGTGGTGATGGAAGGGAAAGCTCTGAGCAGGAGGAAGCAGACCACTCCTCACCCTGCAGAGCACATTTAAAGTCAGGGAGACAGCGCGAACGAATGGGGAGAAAAGCTTTGCTGAGAGCTTGGGAAAAAGGGCGAGGCGGTGAGAGCTGGTGGAAAGGGCAAGGTGAGAGCGAGGGCGAGAGTGAGGGCGAGAGTGAAGGCGAGGAGGCGAGGGAGGGCGAGAGTGAGGCGAGGGAGGCGAGGAGTGAGGAGGCGAGAGTGAGGGCGAGAGTGAGGGCGAGAGTGAGGGCGAGGAGGGCGAGGTGAGGGCGAGAAAAAGGGCGAGAGCGAGGTCGAGAGCTAGGATGAGAGCGACAGTGAGGGCAAGTGTGAGAGCGAGGGCGGAGGGCGAGAGCGAGGGCGAGAGCGAGAGCGAGAGCGAGAGCGAGGGCGAGGGCGAGAGCGAGGGCGAGGGCGAGAGCGAGGGCGAGGGCGAGGGCGAGAGCGAGGGCGAGAGCGAGGGCGAGGGCGAGAGCGAGGGCGAGCGAGGGCGAGGGCGAGAGCGAGGGCGAGGCGAGGGCGAGAGCGAGGGCGAGAGCGAGGGCGAGGGCGAGGCGAGGGCGAGGCGAGGGCGAGAGCGAGGGCGAGAGCGAGGGCGAGGGCGGGGTGTGAGCTTGTGTCACTATGATGATGGATTGGTGGCATGGCTATGGAAACAGCCATAATAGTCAGCAAGGGTGTCTGTGGATGGTAGCAGGCGACAGTAGCCGACCAGTAGTCAGCATACAGAGAGGGTGCGAGGCCAGGGAGACAGCGTTCGCAACAAACTGACGGCGGCGGCGGCGGCGGGTCCCAATTAGCGCAGATTGAATTCAAACATCAAACGCGCAGGTGCGTGGCCCTGTAATTAGCGCCGCGCCTAATGAGAGCCCCCATGCGCGGGCGAGGGCAGGCGAGCGCGCCGGCGCCGGCGCCGGCGCAGTGTGATCTCTGCTCGCATCTTCGGATTAAACCCTGGACAAGCAAGTCCTTCGCCGGAAGCTCATTTGCTCGCTCGCCGGCGAGGGTGAGCGCTACTCAGTTATTGGGTTTTATTAAGAACGTTAATTTATGAGGGAAGCACGATTCATAATTGTTCATAATGAACTGTTGTGCTCTGTAGATTGATTGTGATTTCGGGCGCTTCAACGGCTGAAGTCATTAGTCCCGTAAGTGTGGTGCATGTTTTATCGCGGGAGGTGGCAGTGATGTTATCCCGCTGGATGGCGAGATCGGCGCCGAACAACGTCAGCGTGCGGGATTTTCCCCATCCCGGCATCTCCCACCAGCGGGGCAATGGCGCAGTCGGGACGTTGCCTCAGTCGGGACAAGCTCTAAGCTCCAGACTGGTTTCCCGACATATATTGTAGTGTAGTGCAAGATATGTACGTTAGGGGTGAGGAAAGGACAAGGAAGAGGGAGAAAAGATCGCGCACGGTCTGTGGCCCGTTTGGTCGGGCATTGCTCCGGCGTCCGCTGCGTATTGATTTGGGAAATCACGTAAAACTACCGATCAGAGCAGCTAGAATTCTTCTCAAGATAGCGACTAAATTCGATGCAGGTGATAAGCTAGTGTCGAAAATTCTGCCACCGTCGGGACTCCAACCCTAGGAACTTCCGGTCAGAGGCGTTGCAATGACATCAGTTAATGCCCTGAGCCACCTTTGCCGGTGCGATCTCAGAACATTGATAATTGTTAAGAATGGGTATGAGACCAATATTTTATTGATTAATGGCATCACAAATAGAACAGTCTACAAAATATCGTCTTGTGTTGCAGTAGATAATTACTGATGTGAAAAAATGATGTAATATATTATTGGGTAACTTTCAATTCAATAAATACCGTTTGAAAAAAATTACTGTAAAAAATTTACAAATTAAAAATAATTTTGTTAATATGTTGCTAAAAAAAAAAAAAACAACTTTCACTACGCGGGCTAAAGCAACGCTCATGTACTCGGCAGATGCGGTCTTCTTTGTGAAATCGTTGGTTAACGCAACATATTTTTTGGAATTTATTAATTTGTAATATATCATTGTATATTTTCTGATATTCGAACTTGAAAAAAAAAAATATTCCGCGAAATCGTGACATGTTACGTTAATGGGTGCATGATAAAATATAAAAAAAATATTTTAGATTTCAAATTGAAAGTTGTATTTGCTTACATTTCAGTAATGGAGAAGAAGAATTAAAGCTGTTAATTTTTTTAAATTAATTTCCCTGGAATCGAATTCATAAGCTGATTGATCAGTAGTTTCCCTGATCATTTGCAGGCGAATACCTCACAAACACGCTTTATAACTGTGCAAGGACAGCGCGCGGTCTTTCTTTCCCGTTCCTTTATCATCCCAGCATCTTCCCCAATTCCGGAGAATACATACCATCCAAACCCACCCCATCTAAACATCACATGCCGTCGGGGAGACGTTGCGGGTTCTCCAAGTGCGCGGGACTAACGATTGGAAAAGATTCAAGTATTTGAAGGAAATGAGCAATGAAGTGGCCCACTGGCGAAGAATATTGATGTGACAATGAAGGTGAAACTAATATTAGAAACACCTCGGCTATCATCGTAGTAATTACTATGTGTCGTAAACATTTCTGAAGTAACACAGAGTTCAGTGGATTCGACGTTATGGACGTAGCATAATCTCTAACCTTAATTATAACGTTGCTCTCTTTCTCTCTGTCTTTCACTCTCTCACTCATTTCTCTCTTCCTCTCTCTTATACTTTCTCTCTCTCACTCTTTTCCTCTTTCACACATTAATTCTCTCTCTCACTATTTCTCTCCCTCTCTTTCTCTATCACTCACAATTTCTCTCTCTCTCTCCATATATATATATATATATATATATATATATATATATATATATATATAGAGAGAGAGAGAGAGAGAGAGAGAAAGTGTAAGAGAGAGAGAAAGAGTAATAGAGAAAGAGAGAGAGAAAGTGTAAGAGAGAGAGAAAGAGTAATAGAGAAAGAGAGAGAAAGTGAGTGAGAGAGTGAAAGAGAGCAACGTTATAATTAATATATATTTTATCAGTCAGAATTGGGAATGCAATATGTATATTGGGAATGGCTAGACATAACAGCCAGATCGAATTACCAGAAAAGAACCGCTGAAAACCAAAAGCACTTCATTTCGAATGTCAGGGTTACTTCGCCGTTATACCCCTGCGAATGGGAAGAAACAATCTAGGCATCGTGTACTGTAAACCATTCACCAAAAGGCAGAACGAGGAACGGTGTCTTAAAACGCATATCAATCTCCCGGCTGACGATGCTTTCAGGAGCTTTTATTCAACTCGGTCGCGTCGTAGGGCGGGCGCGGCGCCATTCCGCACGTCTTTCCTCGACTTTGCGTCCTTAGGCGCGGGCCGAAGCGCCTTCATTTGTCTCCCTCGGAGGCTCTCCGCGCCGCGCCGCGCCGCGCCGCGCGCCCCCAGGGAAATTAGTTGCCGCCGCCGCCTCGCCCTCCCTCGCCTCGCTTCGCCACCCCCTCCTCCCGGCAGGGCTTGCGCGGACACCGCCGGTGTCCTTACCCGCCCGTGTACTCGCCTACCTCGTCAGGTTGTCTCTCGTCGCCCAGACGACCGGCGGCGTTTGCCTAACCGTCCACTTCTACTGTGGACGTGTGGACGAACCGATGCTGTGCTCGACCGGAGTTTGCTCGCGTATGTCGCGTTTACTCGCATACACTCGCCTACCTCGTCAGGTTGTCTCTCGTCGCCCAAGACGACCGGCGGCGTTTGCCTAACCGTCCACTTCTACTGTGGACGTGTGTGACGAAGCGTTTCTCGCTACACTCGCCTACCTCGTCAGGTTGTCTCTCGTCCCCAAGACGACCGGCGGCGTTTGCCTAACCGTCCACTTCTACTGTGGACGTGTGTGACGAACCGATGCTGTGCTCGACCGCAGTTTGCTCGCGTATGTCGCGTTTACTCGCATACACTCGCCTACCTCGTCAGGTTGTCTCTCGTCCCCAAGACGACCGGCGGCGTTTGCCTAACCGTCCACTTCTACCATAAACGTGGCAACGAACAAATGCTGAGCTCGTTTGCTCGCGTATCTTGCGTTTACTCGAATATACTCGCCTACCACCACAGATTGTCTCGCGTCGCATCCGAGTATGTGCTCGCCCTTTACTCGCGAATCTCGCGTTTACTCGACTACCTCCTCGGGTTGTCTCGCGTCCGCCAGACTGCTAGCTGCGTTTGCCTAACCGGCTATTTCTACTGGGTTGCGTCGATGTAATAGTTTGCTTCCATACGCTTCCCATATTATCGCGTGTGTTGTCCAGGATGTCCAGAATACCAAGGCTACTAGCAATTGTTGACTAACCGTCCGCTTCCATTGTTGCAATAGGCGGCGATCCAATGATTTCCTCCGCCCTCGTGTATTCGCTCGTTCGTCAGGTTGATGTACCGAATGGTCATATGAACCGCCACCATTGAATGACCGTTTATATATTGTGCTTTCCCTAAATTTGCCCTCGAATGCGTAAAACTTGCGCCAAGGGCGGGGCGGAGACCAGCAATGCTCGTTAGGCAACCCAGGTGTTGGGACGCCACGGTGGAACATCTTTTCCATGGGTGACTGCGGTCACGGAGCACTACGCTGTGTGCGTATGCTCGCTGAGGAGTGGCGAGGGCCACGAGTCAGGCAGATGTTAAAACAAATATTATTTCTAATATTAGTTTTATAAATTTATTGTTCTTTTACATAACCGTAAAACGTGTACAAATAGGAACGGTCAAGAAAAGCTAGATTGGAAACGATGTAGTATGAGAAAGTCTGTTCAGACTGTAGCACCACTACGTCTGTATTTACCGTATTTTTACTTTGGCGCAGGTGGTCATCCTATAAATATTTTAATCATTGCTAGTCCTGTTCCTCTCTTGCGCTCTTTCCTCCTTCCTTTCGGCTTCTCGTTGGCTCTGTTCTCCCGTCGGCGCCTGAACTCAGATTGCCGCACTGGACGGGGAGGCTGTCGCCGGGAGGCTCCCTTCGATCAAGCGCTCCTTCTCGAGGGCCACATAAACGTTGCATGAGCGCCTTCGCCCGCCTCGCAACCGCCTCTTCCGCCACCGCCGCGACTATCACCGACTCCTTTGCCGTCACCGACTCCTTTGCCGTCACCGACTCCTTTGCCGTCACCGACTCCTTTCCGTCACCGACTCGTTCGCCGTCACCGACTCGTTCGCCGTCACCGACTCGTTCGCCGTCACCGACTCGTTCGCCGTCACCGACTCGTTCGCCGTCACCGACTCGTTCGCCGTCACCGACTCGTTCGCCGTCACCGACTCGTTCGCCGTCACCGACTCGTTCGCCGTCACCGACTCGTTCGCCGTCACCGACTCGTTCGCCGTCACCGACTCCTTCGCCGTCACCGACTCCTTCGCCGTCACCACCAACACCACCAATATCACCAACACCTCTGCTTCCCAAATATCGCCCTTCCCTCTCTCCCACATTGCCTTCTCTCCTCTCTTCCACTTGTATCTATCCTTTTGCTCCCCTTTTTCTCCCTCCTCTTTCCTTCCTCCACGCCTCCTTTTCTCCCTTTTCCCAACCCCTCCGCACTTCCTCTATGCATTTCGTCACCCTCCCTTCCCCCCCTTTTTCCACCTTGTCGTTCCCGCCCCTTCCCCCGCGAGGCCCGCGTCGCACCCGTCGTCGTCTTTTTATCGCGACGTCTGCCGCTCTGGGAAGGAGGCTCCCAGTGAGCCGGCGGCGCGGCGGTTGCCTATGACCGCGACGCCCCACGCGGCCGCCTCCAGCGCCAGGCCACTAGAGCGAGAGAGTTAGCGGGATGCAATGTTGTGGTCGAAGCTGCGCAGCTAAAATACGAGTCGTAAACAGCTCAACGTGTGGTTAAGCGCACTGTGTTGCACTTTCGTTTAACTTGATTGATTATCGTAATTGATAATCACTTAATAAACGTGATAACGAAATAACTCAATTTAATAATCTTGATTCTTTCTCGTACGTTTCCGCGAAAAGTGATGATTGAAAATTGGATACATGATTTTCACTGAGTGGTAGAAGTTTTAATGGAATTGGATAGAATACTCTGTCAGTAAATTACACATTTCGAGAAATAATGTGGATTTGAGTTTTAATAGTTTTCTTTTTAATTCATCAAATTTGAGTCAATTTTTCTTCGATCGTTCATCTTCAACCGACGTCTTAGTGGCGTGAGAGAAGTCAATTTTTTCTTCGCTATCACTACGTCAAAATTCCCACAACGAATAAGAATAACCTATAATCTTCGTGACGTTGCCTGAGCTAAATAAAGAAATTTCGGACTTCGGAATAACAATGAACGCACTGTTGTAACGTGTGATATTTTCAGACCTAACAATCAGGACCAATAAAAACGAAACTTGGAAAGCAAATTGGTCTCTACGAAAGATGCGACGTGGGTGATGTCATTGGTAAAACATGTAGCATTGACTTCCCAAACCGAGAAATGTATATACATAGACATATCACAGTGTCTCATTCTCTAGTATAGTTTTCGATGACAGTGCGAATAACTATACGCTTGACTGTACGGGAGTCACCACGTCCTAGACATCATAGATTGAAGATTCATAAAATATAAAGAAAGTGAATTTTTAAAACATCAAAAGAAACATTTTAAAATTTATTTTACATGCAATAATAACTATTTAATATATTTATTACCTCAATCTTTAGATTTTAATTTATGAATAACTTAGAAATAAAATTTCTAACTATATTTTTATAAATTGTCTTCTAGTATTACATTTTCTTCTAGCAAACTAGGTAACAACCTTTAAAATATCACTTTTAGAAAGTACGTTATTCGTTCATATTATTAAAGAAATCCACTTATAATGTTATTGTTCAGCAGATATACACTTCTTTATATAAATTTTCAATACTTAACATTTTCGAGGGAGCATGTGACCATGCACTCCCCCCACCTCTGGAGACAGCCATGCGTTGCCAACGTTTCGATCAACATTTGACTGCTTTCTTCACGATGAAGTGCCAAGAAGTAGGTATGACGACGAAAATGTTGGCATTCATGCCGAAGACTGAGAGCCAAGAGACATTGCCTCTCAGACGCGGAAGCCTTCGTCTTTACGAGGATTGAATTTGCTTCGGAACCTAGAAGCGCTAAATTAGTGACATCAGTGATGTATATATGTTGTGTCCAAGAAGTGGAGTTCAATAGATTTATGTAAAATGCCGGTCTCATAGAGGAAGCAAGAATCGTGGAGGGGAATAAAGAGATACCTCTTTATTTACGAAATATGGAGAAAATGTACTTTACATTGTAGTGAAAATGACTCTTTCAAGACATCACAGGTATAATTAATAATGTCAATAATAATGTTAGTAATATAAGACATATAAATTTATTTATGAATTATACGTCTTAATTCCTGATATCATAGTGGATTGATCCTATTTGGTCCAATATATTTAAGAAGATCCATCTTTCTACTATATAAAAACGGGATCAACAGTAATAATTCAACCATTCTAATGTTAGTAATAATTAGTAATGTTAATAATAATGTCAAAATGGGCGTGCCATTTATGAAGTTGATTTTAAAGTGTAATATCTTAATTAAATGTGAGATGAAGATTCGTAACAATTGCTCGCGCCTGGAGAGTAGACGCGCGATTCTTCCTCGCAAGAATGATCCTGATTTCGGCGCCTCATCAATTTCATTTTCTTTTCACGATAATTTCCAAGACATACTTTTTTAATCACATATTTGATAGTTGAGATAGTTTCTATCAACATCCCAATAGGGTAAACTCGAAACTTTCTGTAACCACCACACATTCGTGTTTCCATCATATATGAGACCAGCACAGTATTATGTTTTCCACATTGTAATGTAACCAATGGATAAGGGACAAGCCTTACTGCACCCGACCCGGTCCTTCAAACAGCAGTTTTCTTACCACCACGAATGATTGTCTCCGCTGTTCCCAAAACGTTCTCTGTGGAAATTTTCTCAGGAGTAAAATGGTTGGATGTTTGTTTCTGGGTATCTCCCATCTAATACGTACAAATTGTGATACCAACCCCAGGAGCTACGAGCTCAACTCAGGACATCAACTGATATCAGTGCAATGCTTCTGAGCAGAAGTATTTAAGGTTCGTGTCCCGACGGTGGCAGGGTTTTCCACAGTAGCTACTTAGCTAGGTCGGGTTCAGCCGCTGTCTGAAGGAGAATTCTAGCAGCCTGTTGCTCTAATCCATAGTGTTCCGAGGTTTCATCGATCGGCAACAGGCGAATACCAGAGCAGTACCCTTACAAACAGGCCACGGACCGCCCGCGTTCTTTCCTTCCTCTTTATTGTTCTATCCTCACCCCTTTCTTACCCACACACATAGAACTACTGTACCACCACACATGCCGGGGGAACAGTTGGAAGCTTAGAGTTTGTCCCGGCTGGGGCGGTGCCCCGCTGGTGGGAGATTCCTGATCCGGAAGAAACCCTAAAGCCAGCGGGTAGGTCGGCGCCGGATCTCGTGGGAGAAGATCGCTGCCACCTCGTGCAATAAAAACACGAACCACACTTGCCGGTGTAATGACATTAGCGTTTGACGTGCCCGGAATCATCAAGGAATCAAAGCTGAACCTATGGTATGTACAGAGGAACTTTGTTGGATCGGATTCGGGCGCGGCCGCGAGCGCCTCCCTGCGCGTGGGCGAACCTCACGCCCGCGGGCGGCGCTGGTTGGGGGCGCGTGCCTCTGGCTGGGGCTGCCGCTCTTGCGGGCGGCGTCGCCCGGGGACGCCCCCCCCGCCGCCAACCGCGCCGCCCTGCGGCTTGTGGCGCGGGTGAGCCCCCCCCGGGCCACGCGCCACGCCATGCGAAGCCACGCCACCCACGCCTCGCCACGCCGCGCCCGCCAGCCGCCATTCGCCTTGCCCCCAGCCGCCACGCCACGCCTCGCCACACTACGAGACACCACGCCACGCCCTCTTCTCCACGCCACGCCTCATAACTCCTCGTCACGCCTCGCCTCGCTACGCCACGCCACGACACGCCACGTCCTCTTGTCCACGCCTCGTAACCCTCGCCACGCCATGCCACGCCTCGCACGCCTCGCCTCGCCACGCCACGCTACGCCACGCCACGCCACGCTGCCACGCCCGCTACGCCACGCTACGCCACGCACGCCACGCTACGCCACGCTACGCCACGCTACGACACGCTACGACACGCTACGACACGCTACGACACGCTACGCCACGCTACGACACGCTACGCCACGCTACGACACGCTACGCCACGCTACGCCACGCTACGCCACGCTAAGCCACGCTACGCCACGCCACGCTACGCCACGCTACGCCACGCTACGCCACGCTACGCCACGCTACGCCACGCTACGCCACGCCACGCCACCACGCGCCGCACTATTGGAACCAACCCACGCACCACCCGCCCTCCCGCACGCCACTCATCGCCGCCATTATGCCTCGCTCCCACGCATCGCTGCTATCCGGCCGCTCCGTTACCCCTCGAATGTTCGGTGCGAGCTGAAGTTTGCTTTTGAGGGCGAGCCATGTTCTGTTTCCAAGCCTGTGCGAATCGTCTCTAAATTTTAGCTCTTTATAATTCTTCGTGTGACGTACACCATGTTTTTCTTATTCGCTTATTGATTAGTGAGTGGTCCTTCTGAAAAAATCTCTAATTAATTAAATATCAATGTATATATCTCGTGATAGTGAATTGATTATTATATGATTATGATTCACGTAACTTTAGACCCTCCTGTAATTTTTGAAATTATTGCAATGCAGTTTTGATGGAAGTGCATGAGAGAATGAGGCTAATGATTTGATGTATGTATTCGTTTTCATTTTATCACTTGTATTTTAGAGATTTTGAAATAACATTTTTTTAAAATGGAACTGTACATATACTTTGTCTATCATGACAAGCGTACAAAGATGAATCCAATGATATACTGTCATATGCTAGATACAATTTTTTTGTTTAATTTTGATTTTTGCGACTCGTATGTAACGGATGTTTTGAATGTAACAGTCCACCACACAAGGCCACGTAGCCGCTCTCCCCTGTAATGCGCGTTTGGGGCATTACAAAGTCCGTTAAAAACGAGTCGAGAAAAACGACAACAAAGTTACTGAAAAAAATGCCTATCTAACATATGAAGATATGTATATCATTGTATTCGTCTTTTTACGCTCGTCATGATAGATTAAAAATATGTATAGTTTTATTTGAAAAAGTTACCTTAGTATCTCGTAAAATACAAGTGATAAAATGGAAACGAATACATACATCAATTAGTCCCATTCCCTCATGCACTTCTGTGAAAACTTTATTGTAGTAACTTTAACCATTCAAAAATTACAGGAGGTGCTAAAGTTATGTGACTCACCTTGTATAACAACTTGCCATTTGGGATGAGGAAATTTTACATGTGGATTAGTTAATTTTATTTCATTGACGCAGTGTTGCTAATTTTTTTCGTGCTATAGCGCACCAGTCTCCTTCTCCTGCGACGCGGCGTTTGATTTTGATTGCTAAACTGTTGTGTTATGCTTGCTGCTTTTTCCTGACGTGGTTCATTGTTGCTTTCCTCCACTTTTTTCTGATGTTCGTCTATTTTACATCGTACTATTTGCTGATTTTACTTGATTTTAACGATTATTTTTTGTTCATGTGGCGGAATATAAGGTGAGGTTTGTGAGTGTTATCTGAATATTCACATTTTGGGAATTATGAAAAGATAATTATGGGGAAAATTCTTTTCATCAATATTGAACTTTATAATATTTATGTATGTTATTGTTATTGTTCATGTACAACTTACATTTACTCTACCGGATGGTTTTGTATTGTTCAGCTTTAGTTTACGCTGAGCAGTTGATTTCTACTTGTGTGTGTTTCCTGGTACACTCTGCTCTGTATTTTTTTACTTCCCCATTTTTTTCATGTTACTTTTATTTATTTATTTATTCTTATTTATTTATTATTTATTATTTATTATTTATTATTTATTATTTATTATTTATTATTTATTATTTATTATTTATTATTTATTATTTATTATTTATTATTTATTATTTATTATTTATTATTTATTATTTATTATTTATTATTTATTATTTATTATTTATTATTTATTATTTATTATTTATTATTTATTATTTATTATTTATTATTTATTATTTATTTATTTATTTATTATTTATTTATTTATTTATTTATTTATGTATTTATTTATTTATTTATAGTTATTTAAGCACCAAAGGCGGTACAAGGTCGAGATCATTAGAAAGCCCGTGCTATATTTAAGATATTTGCTACCTACTTTTGATTATTTGACTTAATAGTATTAACTAAATGTCAATTCGACTCGGTTTGTTGTAATTTTTGTTATTCCCTCTAATAATTCTGCGAATAAGATAACCCATTCTAACTTCATTCTATTGGTTTCCAATTTCCTTGGTAATTACTATCCTTTTATTTCAGGGAAGTTTTGCAGTATTTATCGAGCGACAATTCAGAAGCAATATCAAACAATCTTGTTTGTTAATTCAATATGAGGAACAAGTTATACAATTTATTTTTCTTCAGCCCTTTAAGATAATTTTAATTACTTTTATGAGAGATAAACCTTTTTCAAATAGTATTATCGTCTTGCTGCTAGTGTAACAAACTATTACATCTATGGAAAATCGTTGAATCGGTTTTTTCTTCTGAATGTTTTATGTATTATCCATTCGTGTAATTGCAATAACTCCTCACTACAGTTTCGTTTGTACTTCAAATGTAGTATCACTGCTTTTCACTCTACTGTGCGACTATCGCCTGCTTTCCGACAGCAACACTTTGTGCAATTGCTCAGAGCGCTGCTACTGGTTAGTTTTTGAGCTATATTTCTGCAATGTTTGATCCCGGACAATGAATTTATATTGACATTAATAGTTATAAATTTCCAATTCCAATTGTGTTATTTTAATAAATAATGTTTATATACCTGTTAAAAATGAAAAAAAAATATTCTGATAGTATACTATCCCAGAGGCACAACTACAATATACCTTTCCTTTTTCAAGATATTGAATTAATTTCTCCCAATTAAATTCTCAGGTTTCATTTACAAATATTTCGTAAACGTAAACATCTTAATTACTTTTGTTTACAGTGCCATTTGTTTAATTTCTTCATATCAATTTGTCTTTAGTCCCGTATTCTCTAGATTGTAATTTTCTGTTTATTATTCCTGACTTTACATTCCGCGAGAACTGCTTGTATATATGGTGTATAGCATGATATCAAATAGTTTATGACACAGTGATGGGAATGTAAAAGACAAAGGGTTCTCTGAGGAAAAAAATAAAGTAATCCCTAAAAGCGTTTCTAGGAAAGTGCCGGTGAAGCTGAATCTCCCTATAGCAAACAGTGCAGCGTGTGTCGGCGCTGTTAACTTTCCCGGAAGTCGCTCGTGACAGCAAGAGGTTAGAGGTGGACGTTAATGCAGATGCCCGGGCCCCCGCCATTCTCTGTCGCCACAGCGCGACGGGGTGTTCCGCCGTCCCGCCCCCGCATCCGCCCCCGCCCCGCCCCCGCATCCACCTCCGCCCCCGCCCCCGCCTCCGCCCCCGCCTACGCCCCCGCCGCCGCCTACGCACCGCCCCCGCATCCGCCCCGCCTCCGCCCCGGCTCCGCCCCGGCTCCGCCCCGCCTCTGCCCCGTCTCTGCCCCTGCCTCCGCCCTCGCCTCCGACCCGCCTCAGCCACCGCCTCAGCCCCGCCTCCGTTCCCGCCTCCGCTCCTGCCTCCGCCCCGCCTCCGCCCCTGCCTCCTCCCGCCTCCGCCCGCCTCCGCCCTGCATCCGCCCCTGCCTCCGCCCCGCCTCCGCCCCGCCTCCGCCCTGCCCCTGCCTCCGCCCCGCCTCCGCCCCTGCCTCCGCCCCTGCCTCCGCCCTCTCCTCCGCCCCTGCCTGCGCTCCCGCCTCCGCCCCGCCTCCGTCCCCGCCTCCGCCCCGCCTCCGCCCCGCCTCCGCCTCCGCCCCGCCTCCGCCCCGCCTCCGCCCCGCCCCGCCTCCGCCCTCGCTCCCACCCCGCCTCCGCTCCCGCCTCCGCCCCGCCTCCGCCCCTGCCTCTGCCCCTGCCTCCGCCCCCGGGTCCGCCCTGCCCCTGCTTCCGTCCCCGCCTCCGCCTCCACCCCGCCTCTACCCTCGCCTCCGCTCCCACCTCCGCTCCGCATCCGCCCCGCATCCGCACCCCTCATCCGCACCCCGCATCCGCCCTGCACCTGCATCCGCCCCGCATCCGCACCTGCATCCGCCCCCGCATCCGCCCCGCATCCGCCCCGCCCCTGCCCCGCATCCGCCCCTGCATCCGCCCCCGCATCCGCCCCCGCATCCGCCCCGCATCCGCCCCGCATCCGCCCCCGCATCCGCCCCCGCATCCGCCTCTGCCGCTACCACCGCCGCCGCGGCCTCCGCTTCCACCTCCCCTTCGCCGCTGCCAGGGCCTCCCCCGTAGCGTCCGCCACCACCTCCACCCCTGCCCCTCTGTCTTCGCCTCCAGCCCCGCCGGCGCCTCCGCCGCCGCCGCCTCTGCCACCGCTTCCGCCTCCGTAACCACCTCCCCCTCATTTTCTTCCTCTTCCATGCCCTCGCCTCGTCCCCTCGTCCCCTCCCTCTTCGCCTCCTCGTCCTCCTTCCCTTATCTTCGTCGCCCTCGTTACCCTCGTCATCCTTGGCCTCGTCCCCCTCATCTCCCTCGTGCCCCTCGTCTCCTTGGCGGCTTGTCGCCCTCGTCGCCCTCGTCGCCCTCGTAGACCTCGTCGCCCTCGAAGCCATTGTCGACATCGTCGCCCTCGCCGCCCTCGCCGCCCTCGCCGCCCTCGCCGCCCTCGCCGCCCTCGCCGCCCTCGCCGCCCTCGTCTCCCTCGTCGCCCTCGTCGCCCTCGTCGCCCCAGCCACCCCTAACTCCCGCCGCCTCCAGTTCCTAGCGCCCCGTCGCAGCCACCTCCACGACCACTCTTCCAACCCCGCCGCTACCATCTTCTCGGAAAAGCGTCTCAGGAACAAGCGAGCGGCGCGTAGTTACCCGAGCCGACGCAAAAACGAGGGCGCGCTGTCGTCGAGGACAATGGCAGCTCTGCCGTCGGATTTTCGCAGTCTCCTCCTTACGTTTCCACTCTCTGTCAAAGCGGCCACGCAAGGAGCTGTTCCTTATTTTGTCGCCGGTCAGCATCTCCTCTGCCGGAAATTACCCAACGCTAATGGGGCCTTATTTGCTTAATACGTGATACAAGATGTTGGAGAAATCTCAAATGCCCTTGATAGTAATGGGTGTGGAATGTGGCCCTTCTTTGTAAATTCATTATCTATCAATAGCAACATCTTTAAAGATAGGAAAATTTATAGTATATTTTGACAGTGTATCTTTATAAATAATAACTTCATTGCCTTCATAGCATGTTTCAATGGTTGTAAGTTTTCGTAAGTCGAAGATATTGTTTTTTCGTTTCGGTGAATACAATTTCACACTCAGACTCTTGACTCTAAACGACGAAATATCTAATATTTTTAAAAGACCGATTGCTAGTCACATAACCAAACGACCTAATGAACAAACGACAAGAACAGATGATGGTAGATAAACTTCAATTCTAGTAATTTTAAGATGTTAATAAAATTTTGTATTAGTTTTATAAAACCATCTAATAACAAGCGATAACACATCTATGACCCACTACCTTTCATTTAAAGCAAAAAATAACGAAACTTTATTGATTGGAAAGCTCGTATTTTTTTCTAAACGAAAACCTTTAGTGTTTTAAAATTTGCAAGTACTGTCAGTTGTTAACTAGTTTGTTCCAGTTTTCTTCTTTTACTCGAGTACTTCTTAATGTGTATGTAAAATATATTCACAATGCTTACACTGGGACATACATTAAATATTTGAGAAAAGCACTCCAATACAGAGAGGAATAGTATTAGAATCACTTCAAGGTCTCATATTTTCGGTCATGAAATCTGTGTTTAAGCTTCTATAATCCTGTAATGTCGCGCACACCTCAGGATTGAGGGTTTTTATTGTTGCTTCCGAGGTGGTCGCAATTGATGTAAGTGGCGAGGAGATACCCCCAATTTTGTACCCGAAAATCGGAATGCCTGTTTGAATGTGTATGTATGTATGTATGTATGTATGTATGTATGTATGTATGTATGTGTATGTATGTATGTATGTATGTATGTATATAAGTATGCATACATATGTATGACTTGTTCTTTATTTTTGAGAGTTTTTGAGAATTGAATAAAGTTCGGATGTTATAATGAGGTTCAGAATGCATGTTCTTATGGATTCTTTATACTAATAGCTAGGAAATAATATAAAATGAATATTTAAAAAGTTTAATTTCTATCAAAATAATATCTGCAATAAGTAAATTAATCAAAAAGAAAGGAACATCATATAATTATAATAATATTTTCACCGAGTAATAATGTTCTTTTCATTAAATACACAGTCCTTTGTTTTGTTTATTAACTTGAATTATCTCAGAAACTTTTTTGGAAAAGACTTATCCCTAATATCCTTCGGTTTGCATAATTATATGGATAATACATGTTCGGTCTCTAGGATATGTCATAAGCAGCGTTCTAGCTTCCCCTGGTGTGGTTTCGGATTCGATTCCCTGTTGAGGTAAAAATAGAGTTGTAGCTTTTTTTTAAATCGTCCCAGATTCTGTAGCTGTGTGACGAAGAAAAGCTCAAGTAGGCAGATCTTGCCAGTTACGGTGAAGAGAATACGTAATTTTCGCCACATGTCGCTCTAACCCCATAGTATAGGAATTTAACTTGGTCCAGGTCCAGACACCGTTAGCTCACCGTCAAAGTTGGATTATCGACCCAGAAATTCCTAATACATACATAATATGTGTTGGTTGACGTTTACACTAACTCACGATGTGATACGCTTGTCAGTCGCCTTCGATTGTCTTCCTATACTAAAAGTTCATCGACCACCGTCTATCTGTATTAAACTAATTTATTTCTTATTAATTCTTAACGTTTTAATAAGTAGGTTCAAGTATTTTTCTTACTTTGTTCTTCAAATAATATAACAATTAATTTCCACCAAATAGTACTCCAGGCCCTTCAAGAAATTAAAAAAGGGCGATTGGCAATGTATTGTCGCATCAACCAATGGTATGTTTCTATTCACTTTCCCATTATAATTAAATGCCCACTTGTTTATTCTTTTGTAAAGTATTTAGAAAACTTGTATTCTTTAAAAGTATTTTTCCAGCATTTTAAGACCATCTCCAACAATTGGTAGTGTCCCTTTGTTACCAGAAGCCATAGTTTTGCGTTTACTTGCAAAGAAAACTCAAAACTTATTTTTTTAGTATGTGATAACTATTATGATAATAATGTATTTGTGTGATATCTTTAATACGTATTTACTGGACTTTACTGAATCAGCCGAATCTCTGCATATCTGTTATCGACCTATTAATCATGATAGTTGAAGTTCTACTATAGAATACCGAATTCTTAATTTAGGGATTGCGATAATGTTAACTGATACTTAAAAATTTAAGGGCTAGTTTATAAATTTTACAAATTTAGGTGATCAGCATTATTCAATTCGTATATTAGATTGAGTTGCTAACAATGCGTAATGAAATCAAGAGAGTGGTTACTTAATTATGCATGGAAAGTACTCTTGGCGTCTAGTAAGATGTTACGTACCCAAAACTGCTGGCCAACAGTCGTCCTTATGAGACACCAAACGATAAAAAGGATAGAAAGATAAATTCCGTATGAATTACTGTAATTTGTGACGCATAGGGAATTCGACTTGCCCTCTAGTGCGGCGCCGTCAAAGGAATGAGCGTAGGAATCTCCAGAAGAGGAGTGGCGCCGCCCGCTGACAGTGATCGATTCTCCGTACCAGCGCGCGCTGGAAGCGTATTTTGATCGGAAGATTGCCACGAGATTGCATTCATCTCTCGAGGGCACTTGGCGCAGATACCGATCGAGACTGAAGCAGCGCCGGGCGAGGGCGGGCGGCGGCCGGGAGCGCGGGAACGCGGGGCGTGCGTTCGTGACGCAATGCGTGGAGCGCGTGCGGAGGGCGGTCACGCGAACGGCGCGTTGCCGCCCCCGCCTCACGCCGCCCTCGCCGCCCCACCGCCCCCACCGCCCTCGCCCCCGCCCCGCAGTCCCGCCGCCCCTGTCGCTCCTGTTGCTGCCCCGCCCCGCCGCCCTCGCCGCCAGTGCCGCCCACTCTACCTTCTCCGCCCGCGCCGCCCACGCACCGCCCACGCACCGCCCAATCAGCGCCCGCGCAGCGCTGCCCTCGCCGCCGCCAGATTGTTGTTCCTAACCGTCAGCGCACCAGCCTGTCTTCGCGCCCGCTCCCACTGCTGTCCGGACGCCTCCCCCCGCTTGTTGTTCCTAACCGTCCGCCCCCCTGTTCCATGCCTACGCTCACCTGCGTCCTCTGCTTTATAGGCCGACCCCACATCTGCTATGGACCTCACACTCGCACCTGTCCTCCTACGCCGTCATACTACTGCCTCCCCCCCCCCCGTTTCTCCTCGCCTCCGCCACCCTATCTGTCCCCGTTTCAGCCCTCGCCCTCGCACCTGCCGCCCATCTGTCGCTCCTATCACCGCATCTCCCACCGCCGCTGGTGTTCACATAGCCATTCTCAACTTATCACAACCCACCACAAACACTTCCTCTTTCACTCGCCTCCGTTCCTCTGTTCCCCTTTTCTCCAACTTAATGGCACCTTTTTTTCCGTCGTCTCCAGTTGTACATCGCAACCCCCTAAACCCTTTATCTCTCTTTTTTTTCTCTCTAGTTCCTTCCCCTTTTCCTTCCCTGTTTGTTTTTACCTCTTTCCGCTACGCCTTGTCATTGCCGCGTGTGTCATTATCACTGCCTCCGTCGCGGACCGTCACCGCCGCCGCCTCTGCTGTCCTGCGTCGATAAGCGCTGGCGACTGGCGTTCGAGCGGACCGGAGCCCGTGCGGGCAGCCTGCGGGCGTCTCACTGTACTTCAGGACGCTAGGATGAGAAGCATGGGTTATATGTCCTGAATAGTGTGTTATTTCATAAGTTTTGAAGGGGTCATTCTTTGCGAATACGTAGTCCAATTTTCATTTTTTTATAACATCTTGTTTTGATGTTTAATCTACTATTTAGTTCAGATTTTAAGAAATTTTAAGGCATTTTATATAATATTAAAAAGGTATCTAAAGACTCAAGTTTAGCATTTTTTTAACATTACCGATTTTAAAAAGGGGCAGTGAAACCTCTGACAGTGTGCAACAGACATAACTTTGAGCGACTTTCCTGATACTTTCCGTTAGAGCCGCCACTGGTCAAAAGATCAGCTTCAATTATCAAAGACTTTAAGTAAGTTAAAGTTCTGTTAATTTTTAAAAAATATTCTGCTTTTGACATCCACGGCCGCAAAAACTACACCGGCGGGCCACAAATTCTTCTCAACTGCTTTAAAAGCAAACGCGTCATGACCTGCGGGCGAATAATCGTTTTACATTTTTCCATGTTTGGTGCGGCATTGGCTCGCCATTCCTCAGCATGAGAATATTGTCTGTCGTCGCAGAATGTTCTAGTCTCCTCGTGCGGTAGAGAGGAATTAGTGCGTGACAATTCTAGTGCGAATTTTCCACTTTGTAGATCTTCGTGTCCACTTCAGTAAATACTGACTCAAAATTTCCTCAAAAAACTACTAGCATTTCCTAATGAGATATTACAACATGTCTGATTGAGTATTTTAGGAAGTAAAGTCACCCTCGTATTTTCTAGAAAAGAGAGAGCAAAATACTACAAAAATAAAGATGATACTTTTTGTGTTAGTAGATGACAAACTAATTCCATTATACTTTATCCTGACAGAATTGATACATTAGAAGGGATATTTTAGCTTAAGAGAACTGCAAAATTATATAAATCGTGTATAAAACTCAGTCACTGATTATACATCATGTATAAATGATTATACATCGAGTATAAATACAATAAAAACTTTATATCGATATTTGTGAGAAATGAAGCAATACGTACTTGTACACATTACTACACGTTATTAAAGCATGTACATATTATTATCGTGTGTAATAACTGGTGCTGGTAACATTCTCAGTTTTCCACATGTAGATTTTAGTGAGAATGGGAATACGAAGGCTGCAGGATTCGCATTAATATTTCAGTCTCATCTACATTTAGGGAGAGATAATCCATTATGACGTCCCCCTCGTTTTGGAATATAGAGGGGAAGTCTGAAAACAAAGTGGTTCACATCCGCTGAAGTGGAAGAAAGCAACTGGAACCAGTTTGCGAGATTCTGCTGCTAGTGCTTAACGTTTGTGGTTGTGCAGTGGATATTCCACAGTCCTACAGCCACTTCACCATGCATATAAGTTAACATTTGGATATACGTATATTCAGATTATATAGTTTCGACAAGATTAAATACGGTAAGGTGCTTTGTCTAAAACACTTAGAAATTATAGTCTTCAGTTAAATAGTGGTAAATACCATTTCCTTTTCTTTCAAATCAGCACATGTAGATCAATTTGTGTGATTAGTTTCGTTCCATTCATTTGAATGCGTTTAGCAATATGAAAAAAAGCCTATTACTTTTGTAACTTGAATATTATTTGTAAAGCCTATTTACAAACACTGCTAGGTTAATGGTTTATTTCTTTTAAAGAAAACTACGATAATATTACATTGTACGTATTCTATTTTCTGTAATAGAAACACATTTTTCCCTTTTGTGTACTCTATATCAGCGCTTCATTGAATTTCTTGAGTTTTTAGTATGCTCCAAAGGTAACGACCCAAATCCATTGGATTTTAGAGTTTGTATTAATTTGGTGAAAACAAAAGGCTAAGAAATGGACAAGGCAATCTAAATTCTTTTTAAAACTGTATTCCAGGGAGACTAGAGCTCTAAGCTCTAACTTCGCAACAAAACTACGAGGTGCACGTGTACTCCTGCCATCGGATTATAAATACCCGTGGGTGTTGCGTGTTTCTAACGACCTACACTTCGAGTTTCTTCAAGGAACTTCGTTCCACGGGAAAGTAGCGTTGTGTTAATTTTCTTTCATCGTCCCTGTGCAAATGCGGACAGAAAACTTCAGTTTGCCAGGTAGAGTAGTCCGCAGAATTAAAGAGAATGAGACACTTCCCTCGCCGTCGTGCGTCGCATTTTAGTTCAGCAAAGAGCATTGGAGCATTTCTATTCCAGTTGCATTCAATTCCGTGTGTATATATGTATGTAATGTGTGTGTGTGTGTGTGTGTGTGTTTGTTGTGTGTGTGTGTGTTTTGTGTGTGTGTGTGTGTGTGTGTGTGTGTGTGTGTTTTGTGTGTGTGTGTGTGTGTTTTTGTGTGTGGCTGTGTTGTGTGTGTGGGAGTGTGTTTTGGTACCCGCCCGAGGGTGAGTTTGTAAGCTACGTGAACGGGCGAACCATAAGTCAGGAGGCATACATATTTTGTAAAGAGCTAATTGATCAAAAGTTTTAATGGGATCTGGGGAAAACTTTAAGACCGTTTTAATCGTTGAATGAAAAACGCACAACACGTTTTAACAAATTTATTGAACACATTTTTCAACAATGATTACAATAAAATAGGATTAATTTGATTGGGCTGTGGCATGGATGTTGCCTTCTAGCGTACGTAAAATATCTTTTCCGAAGAAAATATGCGTTACCAAAATTACTTAACCAAATATAGAATTTACATTTATTATGAACTTGACTGGACTAATGTAACTGCTACAACGGGTGTAGGTTGTAATTGTACAATCGTGCTCGCTTCCTATTTGTAGTGGATTCGTTTATTTTCCAGCTTGAACTGTGTTTTCGCGGCGCGCTTGACTAAATGTAACTTCGATTGCTTGTGCAACAAGGGGGCATTCAGTCACAAGCACTTTTGAGTAATGGCTTCTTCTCTCTATTACAACTATACGAAAGTAAGGTAGGACTGTTGCAAATAAACAAGTGGAATTAGTTTGTTTTCTGAGTGCGACACGTCACATGCGATTTAATGAAACAACTCCTCTCCGATTTTACCGACTTTAAAGGCGTTTTATGTAAAAAACAATAAATTTCATTAGTATGAAATATCATAATAGAATTGATTTCTTTGTTGATGATATTTTCTTAAACGGATTCAAAGTCACAACAATCCATTACCAAAGGTAAGTATACCTATTTCATTCGTGAAAATGTCTTCTCTAGCTCGCAGAACGAACAAATGGCACGCTCCATTTGGTGGCGTCCTTAGTTTGTCGACCCCCTACTCTAAGCGAATTTTCAACAGCGTGTGCGTGAGGATAACTGTTATTACGCCCTTTCAAAGATCAGGAGAGTACTCCAGAGTAGCGAGGTTGTGATTTTACTTTCGCCGGACAATAACCGGAGGTTCTCGTAACACGCTTTTGCCGTTCCATGGCTGCACCAATGGGGTTTTCTGCAAGAGGTCTGGCTGTGAAACGCCTTGCCTTAAGTATCCATTTCACTTTTATGGAATGACAGTGTACGGAGCTTCATGTCCCGGAAGTACTGGCGAGTGTGAATACAAATTAAATACATATGTTCACCTCAGAGTTATTTACGATATATTCTGCTTCGTTGAGTTTGTATATAGCAAAATATATATTATTTTGCTTAAGCGAAGGTACCGAATAAACTTTTCTGCAAAATGTAGTCGTTGCAATGTAAAGTAAATATATGATTAAGACTAAAATATTTTATATCACTCCATGAAAGCGTTTTGCAAAATATTATTTATGTGGTGTACTTCGGTGCATTAGATATTTCTTGCGTCTCTCCTCTTTTCTTTGAGTTTTCAGAAATGAAGGGGAGGATTTGTTGCCCAAACGCGCGAAGGCTTTTCTGAATGAAAGTACCAGTTTAGTTAATCCGATTGTCAAGGCTTCGAAGGGATCACCGGTGGCGGTTTGCAATATGTGCATCAGCCGTCCCGCCTCACTCGGACCCTTTCGCTCGTCCAGCCTCACCCGTCACGCCCCTCACACCTGGGATTACCCACAACAACTCAAACACCCCGCCTCACTCGCCTCGCCTAGTTCATTTCACGTCATTGCACTCGCCACGCTTCACCTGACCCGGCTTCTCTTGTTCCCCAACGTCCCGCCTGCCCTGCGACTTCCCTTCCCTTCTTGCTCCGTCCCATCCCCCCTAGCCTATACCGACACCTACCATCTCACCGAGACCCATCCCATCCCGACCTATTCTGTCCTCTCCCGCCTCGCCCCGTCCTGTTCTGCCCTCTCCCGCCCAGTCCCGCATGACCTGACGTACCTAACATCCTTTCCGTAGGACCCTCCCCACGCTTTTTCTTCTTCGTCCCATTCACTCGATTGATTGATTGATTGATTGATTGTCGTTTTCGTGTTTCCGGGCGCGTCAACTGCTTTGGTCATTAGTCCCGTGAGTGAAGTGCATGTTTTTTTCTCTCGGGAGATGGCGGTGATCTCCCACTGGATGGCGAGATCCGGCGCCGACCTACCGTGGGCTAGTGGTGTTTCCTCCTAACCAGGACTCTCCCACCAGCGGGGCACCGCCCCAACCGGGACAATCTTTAAGTTCCCGACAAATCTCCCGGAATATTTGGTAGAATAGTGCATATTAGTGTAGGTGTGTGTGTAAGGGGAGAGGATAGGACAAGGAAGAGGATGGAGAGATTGCGCGAGGTCCGTTGCCCGTTTGGTAGGGTACTACTCCGACATTCGCCTGGTGTTGATCGGAGAAACCACGGAAAACTACTTATCAGAGCAGCCGGACGCTAGAATTGTCTTCCAAACAGTGACTGAATTCGACCTCGCTGAAGAGCTTATGTCGCCGACAGGACTCGAACCTAGGACCTCCCGGTCAGAGGCGCTGCAGTGACATCAGTTGATGCACTGAGCTACCGTTCCCGGTCCCATCCGGGTCGAGTACAGCCGGTCTCTGGAGGAGAATTCGTGCGGCCGACAGCTCTGATCGATAGCTTTCCTTGGTATCTCCGATCAATTCCAGGTGAATGCCCAAGTAGTACTCTAACAAATGGATTACGGACCGTACGCGATCTTTCCATCCTATGCCTTGTTGTGTCCTAACCTCTTACATACATACACTTGCACTCACATGCACTACACTACCACACGTATCGGGAGACCGGTCAGGGCTTAGAGTTTATCTCGACTGGAGCGGTGCCCGGGTGGTCGTAGATTCTTGGTTGGGGAAAGTCCCCTTAAGTGTCACCATCCAGAATCTCTAAACAATCAATCAACCGAATGTATATCGTTCCTCCCAATCCAGTGCCGCCTGTTACGGCTTACCCAACCTCGCCCGTCCCTCCCTTTGTCCGTCCCTCCTTGTCTCGTCCCGCCCCGACTCGTTTCATCCCGTTCCGCCCCGTCCCGTCCTCGACACAGCTCTTCCTTTCCGGTTCGATTGACATTGCCTCGTTCCCCTCTCCCTCACCGTCCCTCCCGTGCTCTTCCATATTGCATTGTATCTTGCACAATGGGGCGGGGGCGGTGGGCGGGGCGGGCACCCGCGGCGCTCGCCGTAATGGAGGCGCTTTAGCCGGCCTCACGGCGGGCGCCATTTATTCCAACAGCGATGCCGCCCCGCCTCAAGTGCCCATCAAGGACGATGCCAGGCGGAGGCACCTCGATGGCGCTCTTCTCTGCGCCTTCCTCAGCGCGCTGCCACCTGCCACTGTGCTACCTTGATCTACATTAATACATCCGGGTTCAAAATGGAGCTCTATCACCACTGCTCAATCCGGGAGTGCTCGCAATAGGTAGACTCACGCCAGTATCCGCAATGTATCTCTCAGACATAGCTGCAACGTTTTGTGAATGCGAATGATCTGTAGATCTTTTAAATGAAATGTGTATTTTATTTAGTTTGAACATGTACCTCAATGCAATTGTTAATGAATCTCACACTTCAAAATTCTAGTCTGAATACTGTGACGGTGAGAAAAGTAAAAAATTGACAAAGTACACGCAAAAATCATTAAATATATTATTATCCTATTAAATAATATTAAATACAATTTACTCCAATTATTTTGGCACATTATAAACAAATACATATTTTATTCTTTCACAAAAATATTTAGGAAGTCTTTGTCATTTTTCCATTTTGCAAGGTTTCCATTTTTTTTCATTCCCTACAGACATCTCCTGTGTATCTTCTTTCTCTTTGGTAAGAACTTGTGACAGTTGATTGTGGAGAAGGCAAATTATTACATTTTCTGAATAGGCACTTGTCATAGACACGGCTGAAAATAATGCCATGATACGTACCGCTCAGGCCAGGGGCTCACAATGCTCTGGCTCATTGCATCCAACCTATGTGACGAATATCGCGAAGCGGCGCGATTAAGTTTGAACATGCCCACGGGAAATGGCTCAGCGAAAGGATAACAATAAAGGTCAGGCGCTGTCAGAAAAGTACAATGAAGGAATACATGCACTATCAGACGAGTAATGCTTCGAAATAAGCGAGGAACATAAAATTGCCGTGGATTGACTTTCACAGATCTATTGCGAGCACTCCCGGGTTATGTAACACATACAATTATTTGTTGATAATGCTAACGTTGAGAGTTCTCATTTTCGTCCAGATATATTACTATCATGGCGTATGCGTTTATACTTAAACTAGTATTTTAAACATTTGGTCTCCTATTATCAAAGTGGTATCCATTCGTTTACTTCTTTTTTACCTGACCACGTGAAACTTTTTTTGTCATTTTATTTAAGAGCAATTTCTACATTCCTCAAATTTCTACTTGTTGTCACTTACTTTCATTTATGTTTCTTGATTTACATTTGATGTACAAAAAAATGGCACGTCGATGTTTTAAAGCCGAAGAATACTGGTTGAAGGAGAATCACTAAACCAATCTTGAAGCTGGAGAGTTCCCAAACAAATTTACAGACAGGCAATTACATAAACTTTAGTTAAAAACAAATGTTTATGTAATTGTCTATAAAATTATTTGGAACTCATCACCTTCAAGATTGGTTTAGAAATAGAAAGAAAGCTCATCACATTTCTTCATAAAAAAGAATTACTTAATAAATAAATATAAAAACTTACATACCTACATGCATAAATCTGAAATTTTCTTATGAAACTTTATTCTGTGTATAATTATGAAATCTTTATCTTTCTTGAAACAAGAATTGAATTTGGCGTTCGATGTGTTTGGTTCTTTGCCCTTCCACCCCTGATGAATGTTAGGTAGGTTTCCCGCCGAACATCACTGAATGACTGGACAGTATTATTTATGTATTTTTTAACTTAAATTTTTTTCTTAATGATTTGAGGTCAGCATCAACATCTAGGTCATTAGCGACCTCTATTAAAGTTAATTCTGCGGTAACTGTTTTATTATTGTAATCAAAGAACTATTTAATAAGCATATTGCCGACCTGGATAGCAGATGTGGCTAAGCGTGAACCGACGCAGCTCCTCGGTCGGGAGGGTCATGGGTTCAAGTACCACCGTGCGCGTGGTTGTTTGTCGCTTCTCTTTCATATATGTGTGCTGTCCGGAAGGCCGTTGCTGACCACAGACCGAGGGGCCCGCATGTGTGTGTCTAGTATAAAATGTTAATATGTGTCTCCATGAGGGCCATAATGGGTATCAGGCGCGGATATTTGAAACCAATATCCCCTGAAGCTGTAAAAAGTCCCAAGAAGAAAAAAAAAACATTAATACGGGTATTATCATCTAGAATATCACATTTCCTATTTTATATCTGATCGTTACAATACATATGATTCGGTTTTGTTTGTGCGTTGATTTGAATTTCATTTAGGGAAGTGATGTAAGGTGTGTCGGTAGAACGTTGTGAACAATATTCTATATCATATTTAATCATTGTTTTGAATTTCTTTGAGAACTACAAATACTGAATTAAAAACAAGAACGAAGGTTATATGATGTTGCAGAACACTTCCAAAGCAACGAAAATGTCACTTGATAAAGAACGTTTTCCAGCGAAGAGCAGAAAATAGCTGAGCGACTAGAACGAGCGCCGTTCCGGATCTACTTGCTTGCCCGCAGGGATCCGCAAGAGTGGAAGCCGGCGAAATGAAACAATCGTGAGACAGACGCACGGGGATCCCATCGGAGCCCGTTGCAGTAGGCGGATTAGACTCTTTCGAGAGCCACGTCGCTCCTCTTCCCACATTTCTCTCCCCGCCCCTCTTCCAGCCACTCTCCCTCCGCCCCTCTCCCCGCCCCTCTCCCCGCCCCTCTCCCCGCTCCCCTCCCTCCCTGCCCCTCTCCCCGCCCCTCTCCCTGCCCTCTCCCCGCCCCTCTCCCGCCTCTCTCCTGCCCCTCGCCTCTCCCGCCTCCCTCTCCTCTGCCCCTCTCCCCTGCCCCTCCCGCCCTCTCCCCGCCCCTCCCTGCCCTCTCCGCCCCTCTCCCCTGCCCTCCCTCTCCCGCCCTCTCCCCGCCCCCTCCCCGCCCTCTCCCTGCCCTCCCCGCCCTCTCCCCGCCCTGTCCCGCCCTCTCCCGCCCTGTCCCGCCCTCTCCCGCCCTCTCCCGCCCTCTCCTGCCCTCTCCCGGGCCTCTCCCCCCTCTCCCCGCCCTCTCCGCCCCTTTTCCGCCCCCTTCCCGCCCTCTTCCGCCCTCTCCGCCCCTCTTCCGCCCCACTCTCCGCCCCTCTTCCGTCCCTCGTTCCGCCCCTCTTCCCGCCCTTATTTCCGCCCCTCTCCGCCCTCTGTCCGCCCTCTCTCCACCCCCTCTCCGCCCTCTTCCAGCCCCTCTTCCCGCCTTTTCCGCTCTCTCCCCCTGCCTCTCTCCGCACCTACTCCGCCCTCTCCGTCCCCTCTTCCCCTCTCTCCCGCCTCCTCTCCCCGCCTCTCCGCCCTCTCTCCCTGCCCCTCTCCCGCTCTCTCCCCGCCTCTCTCCCGCCTCTCCCGCCTCTCTCCTCCTCCTCGCCTCTCTCCCTGCCTCTCTCCTGCCTCTCTCCCCGCCTCTCTCCCGCCTCTCTCCCGCCTCTCTCCCGCCTCTCTCCCCGCCTCTCCCCGCCTCTCCCCTCTCCCCGCCTCTCCCCGCCTCTCCCCGCTCTCTCCCCTGCCTTCCTCTCCCGCCTCTCTCCCTGCCTCTCCCCCTGCCTCTCTCCCCGCTCTCCCCGCCCCTCTCCCCGCCTCTCTCCCCGCCTCTCTCCCGCCTCTCCCCCCCTCCGCCTCTCCCGCCTCTCTCCCCGCCTCTCTCCCCGCCTCTCTTCCCGCCTCTCTCCCGCCTCTCTCCCGCCTCTCTCCCGCCTCTCTCCCCGCCTCTCCCCGCTTCTCTCCCCGCCTCCATCCCCGCCTCACACTCCGCCTTACACCCTGCCTTACGCTCCGCCTCACGGCCCCTCCTGACATCCCGCCTCACGTTTGGCGTTACGGCCTTTCCATTCCTAAGCCCATACCACCGAATGTTTCTCCACATCTCACATTTCGCCTCGCCACACGCCTGCCTTCCCCGCGTACGCCCCCTCCGCGCACGCGGCAAGTCGCGAAAAATTAAAACCTCTCTGCCATTTTCCCAGTGCATTCTGTTATTTTTAACTTTGTCTCGCCGTTGAGCAGAATCCCGATAGAGCGGATTCTGACGAACAATTGGTCTCTCTTTTGTGGAACTCTTGAAAAATATTTTTTGCTGGTAATCAAACTGATGCATGGGAAAGAGCGACTTGTTGTTACGTTATTTTTTACACAATAACGTTGAAGGTAGTGATCTAGACTAGTTCACTGTTACTACTCGAAATGTGAAAATGTTTTCAGACTTGTGAAGATGTATAAATTAAAACATTCGGTCATAAAATGGGCTTGATGAACAGTGCCTTCATATTAAAGAAGTATCGAGAGAAAAAAATTGTAGGTCATTTTAACAATTTTTTATATTTTATTTACTACCTGATAAACATTTTCTGTAGTTTTTAAAATCCTTTATATTTGGAAACGTTTTTCAGTGCAGATCAAGTAGAAAAGCGTTGTTTTTTAATAATACCTTCAGAAATATTGGCGTTTTGAAAAAAATATTTCTAAGTGACGCATTCACTAAAAATTCTTTCCAAACGTAAATTTAAAAAACAAGATCGAGCACGGTAGTAAGCGATTAAAATTATTGGCACTTTGGTTAAGTGAAGTGATGAATAATGATTATTAAAATTAAGTTTAATGGGTGGCATCATTTTGTTTTACAGTAAATTAACAATCTGCATGCCATGTTCTCATCTAGAAGAGGTTTTGAACATGAGCCATGACTTTTAGTTTTTTAAAATACACAACATTCATTGTTTTAATTAAGTTCGGAGATTCTACTACAGAGTTGAGTCAGAGCTGATAAGTAAGAATGAGTGAATGAATTAAAAGAAAGAATGCTGATATGTGGAAAAGAAAGAAAGAATGCTGATGAATGGAACATAGCATATCTCAGTCCTATTCATAAGAAAGGGAGTAAGGAACTATGTGGCAACTATCGTGGAATAAGTGTTATATGCTCTATTGGTAGGTTGTATGGTCGAATTCTGAAATCAAGAATAGAGGAGACTATAATTGATATGGAAGAACAAAGCGGCTTCTGTAAAGGGAGGTCATGCAATGACAACATTTTTTCTTTAAGACAGATGGTTGGAAAGACATTGGAAAAAATATGAATAGCCACTTAGTGTTTATTGATCTAGAAAAAGCATACGACACGGTCCCACATAAGAAATTATTTGAAGTATTGTACCAAAGCACAGTTAACAAAATATACATGAGAAGTATATTTAATATATATAAATCATCGGAATGTTTGATTAAAGTGGGGAAAGAGATCACAATGGAACCTTTCAGAATTACGAAAGGTTTGAGACAAGGTTGCTCCCTTTCTCCAACATTATTTAAGATTTATATTCAGAAAGCACTAAAGTTGTGGTGCAGGAAATGTGCAGGTATGGGTATTGAGATAGGAAAAAAATGTATATATACACTATTGTTTGCTGATGATCAGGTGCTCATAGCTGGAGATGAGGAAGATATTTCCTTTATGACTAGAAAATTATTTGAAGAATATACAAAATGGGGTTTAAAAATAAATTTTGAAAAATCAGAATACTTGAGCTGTGGAGAAGATGCCGGAGATCTTAATATTGAGGGCCATCAGATCAAGGTTTGTAAAGAGTTTAAGTTTCTGGGCAGCATCTTAACACAGGATGGAAAATGTGATCGAGAAATCCAGCATCGAGCAACTAAAGGAAGAACGGCAATCTCAAAATTAAACGCGATACTTTGGTCCCCAAAAATAGGATGGAAAGTTAAATTGATGATGTACAAGTCCATTATAGAACCTATAACAACATATGGAAGTGAAAGTTGGGAATTAACTCAAAAGAACAAAGAAAAATTGAAAGCAATAGAAATGGACCATCTCAGAAGATCTTTGAGAATCTCACGTCGAGAACATGTAAGCAATGAAGAAATAAGGGAAAGGGCGCAGTCTCAGTATAACATCGTTGACAGAATCCAAGAAAGGCAGCTTCTCTGGCTCGGGCATGTATTAAGAATGGGAGAAGATAGATGGCCGAAAAAAATTATGCTATATCAACCTACAGGAAGGAAAAGAAGAGGAAGACCTAGAACATCGTGGTATGCAGGAGTACAAGCATGCGTGCAAGCCATGCGTGCAAGGAATATTGAATAGGAGGAAGAAGCATGGCGAGACCAGACCTGGGGGGGGGGAAGGGACAGCTGTAGGACCCCCGCAGAAGAGAGAGAATGCTGAGCGAAATGGCTCAGTGCGTAGCGCGCTGACTTCGTAGTCGGCCACTCTCATCGGTTTGATTGGATTTTTTCGTGTTTCCGGGCACGTCAACTGCTTTGGTCATTATTCCCGTTAGTGCAGTGCATGTTTTTTCTCGGGATATGCGCGGTGATCTTTCCCCGCTGGATGGCGAGATCCGGCGCCGACCTACCGTCGGCTAGTGGGGTTTCTCCCTAACCAGGACTCTCCCACCAGCGGGGCACCGCTCCAGCCGGGACAAGCTCTAAGCTGCCGACCGGTCTCCCGGAATATGTGGTAGTGTAGTGCATGTTAGTGTAAGTGTGTGTGTAAGGGGAGAGAATAGGACAAGGAAGAGGAAGGACAGATCGCGCGCGGCCCGTGGCCCGTTTAGTAGGGTACTGCTCCAGCATTCGCCTGGTGTTGATCGGAGAAACCACGGAAAACTACCGATCAGAGCAGCCGGCCGCTAGAGTTCTCCTCCACACAGCGACTGAATTCGACGTAGCTGACTCTGATCGGGGTTCATGTGGTTTCCCTCCGTGGTAAGGTGAATGCTGTAAGTGTGTGTGTAAGGGTTCAAATGGTTCAAATGCCCACGATTACTTATCATCATCATCATCATCATACAACCTCTTTCGTCCTTTCACCCCTTATCATCACCCTATCACTTCATTCTGTATTTCCTGCAAAAAATGTCAGGAGGCCCCTGTCCTTAATGGGACCTTACTGGGCTAATAATAATAATAATAATAATAATAATAATAATAATAATAATAATATTTTAAATAATACTTAATTTCGAATTAGATTTTACAGATTCCCGAGAGAAGGATACACATTTCCCGTGATTTTTACCCCATTTGTTTTATGCATATTGTGAAAGTGATTGTCTTAATGTAAACATTTGCTTATCATGTTTCACCGTTCCTGACATCATGAAAGGCATTTTATTTGATATGCTTTTTATAAATTATATTTATGTATAACCAACGCAATGATTGAAATCTGCTTTAGATGTTCCATTAATTATGCTAATTTTGCACTGTTTAATACTTTTCATTATATTACTGTTAAATCGACTTAACAGAACTCAGCAGAAACGAAAAGCCACTCTTATAGGCTCGCGTTCGTTAAGAATTTAAATTTGCCGTCCGTTAAGAAAATCGAAACAAATGTAGCTAAAGATGGAATATGAGTACACATAATCCAAGAAATTATATTTCTTTTTTATATGATTTTTTTCTGATAGTAAGTGCGTTTTACTGGAAAATTCGAACGACACGGCCGATAACAAAAATAACAGGCGCGGATAGTTATAAAACTCGATTGTAACCTTGGTTTACAAGCTTAAACATATTCTGTTGTTTGTTGCTTATGCCCTAATGACTTTAATAACTACAATAAAATTCAGAAATAAAGTTTAAATTTTAAGAAAATTATTGCTAGTTCATAATACGAATTCAATTTAATGTTATCACAACAATTCTTAGGCTGGGACTGAGAATGACAAATTGCTGAGGATAATTAAGTAGCGTAACGCTGGCAGCCAACTCCACGCGCTTTGCTTTGCGACGCGAGATTAGGTCGGAGTCCTCGGAGTGCTGGAGATGGCGCACGGATGTTGTGTGAAGCGGGACGGCACAGACGCAGTCGTCATGGCAACACTGCGACTATTCAACGCGATTCAGCATTCCACTGACACGGGATCCATCGTGCCATCTCTCGTTCTGGCGTCGCTGCTGCAGCTCCCTCCTTTGTTTCTGCCTTCCCTGACTCCTCTTCTTCCGCCTGCCAACCGCCTTGTCTGCCTGCCTTGCAATCACCTCCTCCGCCTGTGTTAACCACCACATCCACCCACCTTGCAACCGTCTGCGTTGCGACCACAGGCCTTGTACGAGTAGCTACATCCTCCACCTACCTTGTAATAATTTCATCCACCTGCCTTGCAACCATCTCCTCCGTCTGCCTTGTAACCACCTCTCCCGACTATATTACTTCCGCCTACATTACCTCGGCCTCTTTCGATCTTCTACATTATCAGTGCCTCTTTCGACCGCTCTGACGAAGTCCTTCCTTTAAAAGATAATCACAGGCTTGTGTGTGGGCCTCCGCTGTTTATCGCTCCGTCGAAACTGGCGGATCTTTCTGTCGCCGCAGACTGTAGTCCCCTTGAGTTCTTCCGTTGACCATTATCTTTACTGACAACCCATTTCTTACTGCCCATCCAACACCTTATCTCATCTATCTTTATTCAATTCATTGAGTTTTAATCTCTCAATTACTTCTTTTCCGTCCAAGACATCTCTTTATGTCGTTTACCTTTCTTTCTTCATATAATTGCCTCCCCTCTCTCGCCACCGTCGCCGCCGCTGTTGCCACCGCCCCACCGCCACCGCCCCGCCCGCGCGCCCCGCCACGCCACCGCCACCGCCACCGCCACCGCCACCGCCACCGCCACCGCCACCGCCACCGCCACCGCCACCGCCACCGGCACCGCCACCGCACCGCCACCGCCGCCGCCCACGCCACCGCCACCGCCCCACCGCCACCGCCACCGCCCGCCACCGCCACCGCCACCGCCACCGCCACCGCCGCCGCCACCGCCACCGCCACCGCCCCCGCCGCCACCGCCACCGCCACCGCCACCGCCACCGCCACCGCCACCGCCACCGCCACCGCCACCGCCCGCCACCGCCACCGCCACCGCCACCGCCACTCGCCGCACCGCCACCGGCCACCGCCACCGCCACCGCCACCGCCACCGCCCCCGTCACCGCCACCGCCACCGCGCACCGCCACGCCACGCTCGCCGCCACGGCCCCCGTCCCCTCCACCGCCACTGCCCCGCCGCCGCCGCCGCCGCCGCCGCCGCCGCCACCGCCACCGCCGCCGCCACCGCCACCGCCACCGCCACCGCCACCGTCACCGTCACCGTCACCGTCACCGTCACCGTCACCGTCACCGTCTCCGTCTCCGTCTCCGTCTCCGTCTCCGTCTCCGTCTCCGTCTCCGTCTCCGTCTCCGTCACCGTCACCGTCTCCGTCACCGTCACGTCCCGTCTCCGTCTCCGTCTCCGCCTCCGTCACCGTCACCGTCCCATCGCCCCACCGCCCCCACCACCCCACCACTGCCACCCTACCCGCCACCGCCGCGCTGCTCCGTGGCGAGAAGCAATACCGCAAATGACGTAATTCATCCCGCGCAATCTGGCGGTGCAATCGGCAGCCGCCGGAGCGCTCTGCGGGCGATGCGATAGGATGCAGCCAGCGCCCAGGAGCGCACGCGAGCCAAGTGCATAGCAAGCGCGCCTCCGAGCGCCGCGCCGGCCTTAGCGGGGCATTGCGTGCACGTGCGCGAGCACTTCACGCTCCAGGTGGGAGCCTCGCGAACCTTCGGTTGCTTTCTCATCGCGATGCGCAAAGGAGAATCCGTAGTTGCTGTTTTTAAATCGCTGGTCGCTGGGGTGGGAAGAGTTCACTCGCTTTTGGATTAGAGAACTGTTTATTGTGGAACTTAATTCGCTGGGACTTGTCTTCAAAGCCGCACTTGAAGAGAAGAGTTGAATCGTAGAGATTGTGAAGAAGAATGGTGCGTTGTGGTGATATATGGCAAACGTTAAAGGAGTGCATTGGCACGCTTGTAAAGTAATTTTTTAGCTTCGTTGGTATCTCATGGAAGAAAGTTCCTAATAACCTTTTTGTTGTAACATATAAGGATTCTTTATTGTCACAATTTTTGTTTTAAATTTCGCAATATTTCACCGACACTATTTTCTCAATTTTGCAATCAAGGCTGTCTTCTTTAAATTATTTTTTCAAATGAATCTCCGCTATCTGCATTTGTGAGTTTCTTGCGGTCACTACATGACAGAGTCAGATATTCCGTAGACTATTAAAAACGAATCTAACAACTTTTTTTTTTAGATTTTTGAAAATACACCAATTAGGGTCGAAAAAAAGAATAAATGTTTAAAAATATTTTAATGTCGGTATTTATGAAGTCCAAGAAACCCTTACAATTAAAAATGCAGCTTATTTCATTAGCATCACGTCGTTAGTGCTTGATTTTTCATCAAGAAGTGGAAATTCATAAGAAAACGTATGTAGATAAGTGAAATAATTTGCGATCGGAAATAGAGACAAGAAACAATCAGATGTTGCTACTAGTATTGTAAATTAAATAAAAGGAACGAGCCGAATTCTCACAACAGTTATTACGGTTATGCGTCCTACAGGCTTGCAAACACTCTTTATCTGTTCATTAATCCAACATACTGTGAAAATAATCAATGATCTGCAGTTTAGTGAAGCGACTAGCAAGTGGGGGGTGAAGGGAGGGAACTCTCTTGCTCTAATGCACTAAGTGAGGGTGTATGGAGGAACACTAATTTTCTGCGATTTCTTTAAGCAATTGTATGAATTCGCTCAGTGAATAATAAGAGTATGTCTATCACAGAACCCGAATTACGCAGTGATATGTAATCGAAATGATGCGTCAATTATGTCCCAATAAGAGAAAAAATATTGATAGAATTAATGTAATATAAATTAATCGCACCCTCTAGGATAACAATGTTATTCGAACGGGAAGTTTTGTATGGATTTCTTAGGTTGTTCATTTGTATGAAATATTTTTAGAACAATATAATCGAGAAACTAAAAAAGAGCTGAGTTTGTTCTCCAGTTTGTTATTATTTAATCACAATCTAAATGGTTAGTTATAACTGATATTTAACTTGAAAGAGATATTAACTTGTAGACTGTAAATATCTATATTTAACTTGGAACATCATTTCGTTGCGTAATGAGCTAAGCTCTAAATACCAAAGGGAAACTGTACAACACACTCGTGCAGGTGTTGTAGGATGAGTATTGTGAGGCGTGTCAGCAATAATCGCTGCACTAAATTGCGTGACCTGAGCTAATTAATACCGAGGTACTTTTAATAACAAAAGCTACAGTATGCAGAAACACGTCAGACGTGAAGCAGCAAAAACGTCAGCAAAAAGTAAAAAAACACTGGTTGAATAATAATAGATTCAAAGAAGGGAGAACTCTATTTTCATATTGGGTGTTTTGAAGGACTTCATTATTCGGCTGGTTCATTAGAACTCTTACATTTTCTTCATTCATTTTCACTATTTTTATCATGACAATGTCAAACAAACTGGATGTTCAGAAAATGTATTAATTGTTAAAAGATATATTATGCAAATGATTAGTTAACATCGGTTTTGAAAAATATGTTTTATAAAAAAAAGGAATCGAGGCATGAAGCATTAAAAAAACGCGTTACCGCACATAAACAATATCTCATCGAAGTACGAAATATCAAAGAGAAACCGTAGGAGTGAAGCAACTGGCGAAGGGGTTCGCGTAAGGGGGTGTCGCGATATCGCGGCGCGGAGTCGACGGTGAGCTCTGTTCCCGATTGACGCGGGCGGCTTCCGGGGAGCGCGTTTGAGCGGCGCCTCCGCTTTTCTTCTCGCGCAGACGCTCGTTCCCACGTCCCGGATACCGCGGCGCTGTTCCCCCTCCCCTCCTGCCCCGCCCCTCCCCCTCCCCGCTTCCTCGAAGCCTTTGCGGCGCGCACGGCGAACTTCTTTTATAAAACATTCGTCGCTTTTAAAATGCTTCACTCCGCTCGCAGATCCTGCGGCGGCGGGAGCGACGCCCTGCGCAGGTGGAGGGGCGGACGAGGATTTTGAAGAGAGCTGTGGGGGAGAGTGGGGCGGTACTACTTCAAGCGTTGGGAATGGTGTGCGAGAGTGAATACGTTGGAGTTGCAGGGAGTTGAAGCAGCGACTGGGGAATCTGAGTTGCGGGAGTTGAGCAACAACTTGGCGCGGAGGTTCGATGAAAGTAAAAGTCTGCTGTGATGTCAGGGTGATATGAGGGAAAAGAGTGGTTTGCGAGAGTATAAGCAATGACGTTGCGGTGAGTTGAAGCCGCGACTCGACGCAAAGGTTCAGATGGGAGTAAAAGTCTATAGATGATGTTCAGGGTGATATGAGGGGACCAGGAGTGTTATGTGAGAGTAAATTCTATGAAGCTGCTGGGAGTTGAAGCCGCGACTCGACCAAAGGGAAAAAAGATGATGTTCAGGGTGATATGAGGGACAGGAGTGTTTGGAGAGTAAACATGAGTGCGGGAGTTGAAGCCGCGACTGGACGAAAAGGTTGAGATGAAAGTAAGAGTCTGCTGATGATGTATAGGGTGATATGAGGGTGACAAGTGGTATGCAAGGGTAAATGCAATGACGTGAGTAGTTGAAGCCGCGACTGAGCGCAAAGGTTGAGATGAAAGTAAAAGCCTACTGATGATACACCGGTTGATTCAGAATTTTCTTCAGCCCCACGAGATATTTGTCAATCACCCACGTTGTGAAATTATCGAAGAAAGTTTATACTGGTAGTACGAAGAATCAGAGGATTAACGAACGACATTCTGCATTATAATAGTCCACATTGCGTTATTTTGTCCACATTAACGCACTAACATTTTGTTTGCGCTCAATTACGCATGTATAAGGTACAACGTGAAACACTTGAGACGCCATTCCGACTACCGTGCGGACAAATTATGAAACTGTGTATCGCGGAGTTAGTACTAATAGCTTCAGTTTCGCCGTTTACCCTGGGTTATCCCTTTAGTAAGGAAAGGCTACCCAATCAAACGGTGGCCTCTCGATATTGTATCGAAACTTCGTCACTAGGGGGCGCGTAATTTTTCCTCGCTGTCTGAAATACCCTCATGATACCTCAAGAACAGATTATCAAACGCCACTTATACTATACGTAAAGTAGAGATTCGAAGGCCTGAAGTCACTGTGGCGTGTACTGAGGACATTGAGTGAGGAGCGTTGAGAATCAGAACATGCAAAGACAAGGAGGAGGTTTTGAAAAGAAAAATAAGGGAAAGTGTAGATACGAAACATTAAAGAAGTCATCACTTCCGTGGTGGTAGCCGAGATCTTGAGGTAACATTATATATAGGGATAATAAATGTAGACGAGAGACGTCAACGATTGTTGGAAATGGAAGCGGAAATGCCGCCATGTTGCTCATATGAGAGAAGAGCAAACTCTTGGATATTTTGGCAATGTTTGCTTTTTTGTCGTACGCCCAATATTTCTACAATTGCTTCAAAATCGTTCACCATTTTTCCATGATTAAGTTTTAGTCATCAAATAAATCAGGATTCACTGGATAAATCAAACTTATAATGTTTTAGTCATGAATATATTGACCATCGCACGGGTTTCCTGACTCAGATACACGGAATCTATTTCCATTTTAAAAGGGTGTTGCCGATGCCGCGGTCTCCTTCTGTTCATCCACGTTCTTCTCGTCAGAGATATTTTCTTTCTGGAGAAAAAATATTTCCGAAAAAATTTCCTTACGAAATTTCGATATATAGATCTTAGTACCTGAAATATTCTACATAATGTAGGAAGGAATGAAAAGATTTATTCGCGATGTCAAAATGCACATTAGCTACGTTCACGTTATTGAGGTTTGGCTGCGCATTACATTTCGAATATAATCCGTACGCCTTGTATAAACAAGAGAATAAATAGAAACGCTTGTGTTATTTTATAAAGAGAATGAACCTGCATTATCACCGACATAAAGTCATCATTATCAACCAATGGCATCAATCTCTGTAATAGCTTTTTAGCTAATGACAAATGATTGAGGGTTCTCTAAAACTTAGACAACAGAGATGGTAAATGTACTGGAACATATTATTTTGACATCTTATGAATAGAACTCTTCAATGGAAGCTGCGTTGTCATGTGTCCAACTGGACGTTTTTTTCTTTCATTAGGTATGCGGGGACAGTGAAACGTTTGATCCATTGCGGTGCGGGGTTGTAAATGAGAGGCGGTCGTGACCTGAGCCCGCAAACCTATTGGCAGTACCACTAAACAGTCAGAATATCAATCACGACCGTCGATAATTGAATATCGGCGACAGATTGACCCGTCCTCGGCCAGCAGTTACACTGCAAATGAATACCGCAGCGATGCTCGCTGATTGAAGCTTAACACTTTTCCGTCATGGGATACAATGCGCGCGCCGCAAGTTGTATGTTCGGGCTGGCGCTCGCCAAAGTGCCCGGCGGAGCAATTCCATATGCGCGGTCGCGCCCCACTCGCGTGCTCCGCACCGCCGCTCCCTCCCGTGCTGCCCCGCGCGCCCAATGGCGTTGCTCCTGGCAACGGCGGAAGGTGGCCGGGTCGAGGGCGCGGCGGGGGCGGGCGCCATTGAACGCTGGCGGGATGGTGTTGGTGATCATTAGGGCGAAGGCGTCAGCACTGCCGACTGGGATAGATAGCTATTTATTATTTTTGCAGGTCGGTTTTTACAACCTGGTGGCAGAACACTACAATTTACCTATTACGATAAGAAATATAAATAAAATTTACCTTTACATTATCTTAAGACAATAATAATAACAACATAATATGATAAAAATGCTAACAATAAGAGCAGTAATAACAATAATAGAATTAACTCTATTTTATGGCTCACCTGCACAACTATTTTAAACTATTAAATTCACGACTTTTTAATTACACTGCACTTCACTTCGAATGTCGAAATTTGGAGCGACGGCGTGAGCGTTGGCGACGGTAGTGTGAATTATGGAGACGGCGGGATTGGCGCGGCAGTGGTTGTGTTGGCGATGGGGATGTGGAGGTTGAGGATGGCGGCGTGAGCGTTGAAGAACGGGAGTGTAGGTAGCGGGAAGGCGGCGGGGACAGGAGCAACGGCATTGGTGCTGGCGATTACGACATGGAATGCTGGGTTACGATGGCGGTTTGGGGTTGTTGGTGGACAGCAATTAGGGGGTAGGGGCGGGAGCGGGAGGTTGACTGTAGTAGTTACGTTGGCGGTGGTTGGGGGGTTTTGGTGGTTACGACGTTAGCGGTGGGTTTGGCGCTCGAGAGTGGGGGGGGGCGGGTGGGGTGGGGTGGCGGTGGCGATGGCGGTGGCGGTGGCGGTGGCGGTGGCGGTGGCGGTGGCGGTGGCGGTGGCGGTGGCGGTGGCGGGCGGTGGCGGTGGCGGTGGCGGTGGCGGTGGCGGTGGCGGTGGCGGTGGCGGTGGCGGTGGCGGTGGCGGTGGCGGTGGCGGTGGCGGTGGCGGTGGCGGTGGCGGTGGCGTTGGCGGTGGCGGTGGCGGTGGCGGTGGCGGTGGCGGTGGCGGTGGCGGTGGCGGTGGCGGTGGCGGTGGCGGTGGCGGTGGCGGTGGCGGTGGCGGTGGCGGTGGTGGTGGCGGTGGCGGTGGTGGCGGCGGCGGTGCCAGGGGTATGAATGATGGTGGGGGTGGCGGTTGGTGGGGCCCGTGGGAGGTTCGAACAAGTTGGTGCATTGACACAGGGGAGAGTGACGCGGTCTGAGGGATTCGATCGTGATGAGACAGATGCAGCGAGCCGACTAACCGGTGGGGCTCCGATGGTGGGGACTGTGTTTGTGTGGATTTACTCAGCTGGTTGGAGATCTGAAGTAACAGAGGGTGAGAGTATCTGGGAGTAAAGAGGGTGAGGTGAAGGGTGGATGTTTGATCGGAAAACACGTGTTGGTCTCTTGAGCACCGTGAGTAGTTGCGAGCGACTGGGGATGCTTTGGGTGGTACTAGTTTCGGAGCAAGTTGGATGATGATAGAATTCGAGACTGATGAAGGAAATCGAAATGAGGCTAAAAATCTTAAGCTAAACAATGCACGACATTATATTACTATAGGTGCATCGCAACGTAATTTTCTAGAATGCGAATCTGAACATAATTCCTAAGATTTTCTCCAATAGTTAGAACCTTTAAATACAATAAAATCAGCTATAATAAATTTACACGAAATTGTGTATAAAAAGTACATTTAAGAAATACATGTGAATGAACTATGGATTTCCGAATCTGTTTCACTGCATTTATGTCGGGTGATAAAACAAGCAAAAACCCATTTTGATAATTTTCATTAAATTGATATTTATTTTTTGTTATATATTTTATACACTAAGAGAAACGTAAAAAACATGAAAACGTAATGTAGACTGAAAAAAAAAAGAAATGTTTTCTGTGTAATTAGAATGAAGAAAATACAGAGAATATTTATATTTTCGGATATTGATTCTTTCAGGTTTAAGACTTCCGAGAAATCGAATGTTTTGTGCCTTTTTACTAAGACTTCCTTCTTCGGATTTAGTCAAAATAGCTTTCACTGTTATCTATATTCTTTTTTGCAATAATATGAGAATTCTCTGAATATAATGTAATAAAAATGTAACTCTGTGTATATAATGTTATTCTAACTGTAATACAATAGTGTATTGGTAAACTTGCAACTGAATGCTGTTTCTTCGATCTTCCATGTTTGTCAGAGAACTTTTCAATCAATTAAAAATGAGCCTTAAGATAATGCTGCACGCCTCTAATGTGGGAATACGAACTGAACGGCGAAGGAATGGTCGCTTTCGGTTTTGGCCCGTTGTTTGAGGTTGTGCAGCCATTCAATATTGGACGAAGGTGACGACAGATTAGAGGAGTTGGCCTCTAGAATTCATGTTCATGAATTCCAATCGGCTATTTCGCTAGTGTCAGAAAGGCATGTACCTTCGGGTCTCGATCCTAGATCCTCCAGTGTACGAAGCTTCAGATGCTGGTTCGTTCTACACACGGTATTGTAGCTGGCAATAATATGAAATTATTATTATAATTAATATTTATATAATTAATTATATAAATATATATTTATATAATTATATTATGTATTATATTACATATTAATTATATAAATAGTATATTTATATAATTAATAATTATATGTAATTAATATTTATAATAAATAATATAAGAAACGTGTGAATTAAGTATAAAAAATCGTATTATAATTATCTAATATGAAAATATCAAAATTAGATAAAAAAAGAAACAAAGTTGTAAAAATAAAATGAATACTTTATTGTCAGTTTTACAATATACTAGCAAACTTACGTCCCGCCGCCGTCTTGCTGCTCCTCGCGCGCTACGACTTCCCAGTTCTCGTCCTGCAATCGCCCCTCGCAGTCGTCTCCTAGCTCAGCATTAGTTTCGTCCCGTGTACATCCCGTGCCGTTCGCTCGTCCTGTCCTGCTCAACCCCAATCCGCAACACACGGAAACGCCTAGTAACAATGAAGCTCAGGTGTATTGGGAATTGCATTTAACTGAATCGCCATCTTATGCCGCCCCATCTAGTGGGCAGTTACACAAAAGAGATCAGCATAAAATCCTTCTCCATGGAAAAGCAAACACCTAAAGAAATGTGTCGACTTTCAAGGAGATCGGTTAAACGGTTAATCGGTTAAATCGGTTAATCGTTTATCAATCTGAGATAGACAAACATCCATTTTTATTGAGAGAGGAAGATTCAGCATAAACAATTGAAACAATTGAAATGGTTTGATTATGTAAAACGTATTAAAGAACAAAGAAGATGTTTTAGGATGGTTTTTGGAGGGTAGGAAGAAAAAAGGTAAAAAATAATTGGTTAAAATAAATCTAATAATGAAACAGAAGTGTTAACTGATGACTGTGAAGAGCCTAGTAACTGAAAAAAATATTGTGAGTTTTTAAACACGAAGTTGATTTAATACAGTAAATTTGTAAAATAAGAAAACTAATGATGAATATTATAAATAATCCATATTAAACGCTTAATATCCTAAAATAATTCTTCTCGGAAGAATAGCTGTCCGCATGACTGATGTTTGTGCGGGAATCACGTAAAGCACAGTCCACAGACCACCCCTCGGTATAAACTCTCAGCATGTTCTCCGACGAACTAGTCGAGATTCCCCCAGCCGAAGCGCGGGGGCCATGGGCGTGGGCGTGGGCGAGGAGGGCGATTAGGAAGGCAGAAGGGCGCTCGCGGCGTATCGTCGGGGACAAGGGACCCTCCCCTTTCTCTCCAGCAGCGCTATCGCCCCGCCAGGACGCCTTCCGCCCCCGCCCGCGCCACTTGCCTCAAGGCTTGCCAACTTCCACCCAAGAAAAAGAGAACAACTAAAAGCACACTCGCGTGCGCATGTGTGTGCGTGTGTGAGCGCGCGTGCTTGCGCGCATGTGTGCGCACGTATGTGTGTGGCGCGTGCGTGTGCCTGCGCGAGTGTATGCGTGCGCATGTGTGCGTGTGTGTGCGTGCGTGCGTGTGTATGCGTGCGTGCGTGCGTGTGTGTGCGTGTGTGTGTGTGTGTGGTGGGGGAGATAGAGTCATAATAATACTGAGTTTGAAAATTGATAGAAAGTGCTGCAGACTTCGTGTAACTTCATGGTGAATATTTTCTCACACTTTAAATAGAACGCGTTTCGTATTCAATTAGATACCTAAAGCATCATGTCAATATCAGTATTAGCATATAGTTTTTTTTTTCTGAACAGAGAAATTAATCAAAACTAGTTTCTCTCAAAACTGACCTTTTTAGTACTGGAGGTTTAACCTGCTTAGGGTTAGAGAATGTTAGGAATACTCTCTTTCAGCCTGTTTTACGGTTAACACCCACTTCTACGGCGTTCGTAAAATTAATGTAAAGATGTCTCTTGATGGTCTTGTACCTAGAAGTGGGGAAAAGATGGCATGGCAAGCATTATACTTCAACCGGATATTCTTGCGCAATATTTACTGTTAACAAAGCCAGTAAATAATACTCTCTGGAAACTTTGCTCATTTGAAAAGAAGACTGAGTGGATCTTAGGACAGCCCTGAATGGTCGGATAAATATCCTCAACTATGCTGGGATTTGAACCCGTATCCCTGAGGTTATCTAAACCACTACGCTGCCACGACCCACTCCAAAATATTTATAACTTATTTCATTTGTACGGAAAATGATGATTTATTTTATGTATTATATATTTGTATGGAAAGGAGTTCATTAGGGCATTTCTTAACAATAGAGCAGTGTTCTCAAACCGAGGACGGTTGGCAGCCCTACTCGGTCAGTTGAGCGTCCAGCCCCCATCACGTGGCACGGGAGCGAGAGGGCGGGGCAGGGGCAGGGGCAAAGCCGGGGACGGGGAACTGCCCGTAAATCTGGGCGCTTCACGCAGCTCTTCAGAGGAGGGCGTGCAAAGTTTCCAGAGAGCACAAGTCGCTCTGAGGCTGAACCGTTCTCGATAAGAAACAAGAACTTGGGTTGGGATCTGCTCTGTGGTGAAGGAGGGGCTGGGAAAGCGACAGTGTTACTTGATGTGATGAGTGAGAAAGTTATGATTTGAGGCAGATTATTGAACTGCATGTGACAGAAACTGCACATAAATTATAGGGCTTGCCGAAATGAAAGAATTTCAGTTTTTCTAATAATTTATTGGTTTAATTACACAGAATTACAGAAACTACGAGTAAAACATCGATAGCGTGAAATTATGTTTCTTGTCAGGCTACGCATTGCGCTAGATATTTGTGAATGTATTTCTTTTCTTCTGCTGTTTTAATATTGCCAAATCCGGATCCTATTTCAACAAGCTTCTAACACAACGATGGGGATTGCTTGCACTGCTATTGCTAATACTGTTATATCTACCGTTATCATCTCATGCTTAAAAATTCTCTCAAAGTTAACACTAATTTATTACATTTACTTCCAATTTAATGATGGGTTCGACATAGAACGTATTACTCCTTACGTGTTGCATGTGGACGTGTAATTATTCCTGGAAGTTCTATTGATTGAAACCAATTTCTAGATTGATGGCAACTAAGTTTTCAGTCTTTTTCAACAATAAAAATTAACATTTATTCTTGTATATATTACAAATTCTATTGATCTCATCTACATTGAAAATATCATCTCTGATCTTTTCAATGTAGAACATTAAAACACCGTACGGGTTTAATATAATTCGCAAGCTTGCTATAATATTTTGATACATGGCTTCTCGGTTAACTAGCAGAATGTTGTCCATGGTGTCCTTGTTATATCAATTCTCGCGTCCTTGCCTAAACCAAAAATATTTCTCATCTATTTGCTATTAATATGACTTAATATTTCCCACAAAATTAATACGTGATCGCGACTTCCTCTAACCCTCTGTGATTCGTACGAAAACCTACTTGTGACTGACTATATTCTGCTACTTATTGAAAAATCCTTCATCTTACGGAGCTACTCTAATATACATCCCCTCGAAACACATCTATTTTAATTCGAAATTCAAACATTAATAAAATTTACTATTGCAATTTAAACAATACCAAGATTTCAAACTTCAAACTAATGATAAATTCCTGCCTCTGTACATACACTTATATAATACCCAGCCTATGTTGAAAATCTGTTCGCACCTCACCAACCGCTTACATGTTCACTTCAAGATATTTCTCCAGAGACATGGTTCCATACGTCCTTCCACAAGATCACGGCTCTCAACGCCCCCTCTACACCTTTCTCATATAATGTGCTCGGGGCTGTGTCGATCAGCACAGCGTCATGACACCAAGCATGGAATATTACATCTTGTTGATCGTTTGTCCTATCAACGCGTATTCTTTGACTTGTGATTTTGCAAACAGCGCCTTGTTACTAACTCTAGATGCCGATTTTATCATTCAAAGTTAACCCGGGGATCTTGGCTTATCACAATAGTCACTATTCAAGGAAGTGTTCCACCACATCTTAAAGTTATAGATACCCCAAGCGAAGATGCGGAAGACAATGAAAACACCACTGCCAATTTTATTTTCTTAAGGTAGTGCAGTGTTAGGATGACTGAATTATTCCTCCTGCTTCCAGCCAATCCAAAGCAATGGTCTCTTCTCGTCGAAGAAAACTGAACAATACAGAAGAATCCAATTCTACATTCACATTTTTCTACAGCGATAAATATTAGTTATTTGTTTCAAGGAAAACATTTTTTCAGAAGCAGCAAAACACTCCTGAATGCAGGAGGAAAATGGAAATAGATTTTTAAGAACTGTGTGTGTGTGTGTATGTGTGTGTGTGTGTGTGAGAGAGAGAGAGAGAGAGAGAGGGGGGGGCGGGGAGGAGAGAAAGAAAGTAAAAAAGACCGGGAGAAGAAGAGAAAGCGAGAGAAGGGGAGAGAGAAAAAGGGGAAATAAATGATCAGAAACGTGGTGTTCGTATAGCACGAGAACGGACATCGAAAAGTGAATTCAGATAGCGTGTGCCGGAGAAGTTAGGAATACTGTTCGGATGAATATGCTTCATTCTAAGATCATTCCTACAACGTCATTATTCGGTCTCGTTTAAACAGCGAAGAAGAAAGAAAGCGTTAAGAGAAACGGAAAGAGAATTAGCCAGTATCACTAGACCCTGTAGCTAAACAACCCGATATCGCCTGTGTCAGCTCAGATTTTAATATGCATTCCCATTTAAATTCTGGCGCTCGCTGCGCGCCCGTCGTATATTTTAATGTTAAGCGTAAGCGGCGAGTGCGGAGGCGTCACTCATTGATCGGATTGTGTGAGCGGCTTCGGAGCGAGATGGGCTGAAATTGAGTTGTTGGAAGAGGGGCGCGTTCCCTTTGTGTTCTTAGAGGGCGGCCGATCGCGCATATTGGTTCTCTTGATGGAAAACTCGTTTATTTCCGATATTGTTTTTCATTATTTTTTTCTGTCATTAACGAAATGCGATAGTGCAATATAAACGCATGTTGCCATGTAACAAAGCAGGCATAATATGTATTCTTAAATTGCTTCTGATTACTCGAATGAAATTCTGATGCCCTTTCGTTTCCGGCTGCTGCTTTAATAACAAGTTTAAACAAAATTCTGCCACTCAGTTACGTAGATACATGTGCTGTTAGACGCGATGCGATATCCAGTGTTTGCAGATGTTGTTCGGTTACCGATTTTTTTAGTGATAAAAGACTGTTGGCTTTTGCCACATCGCTGTCAGTCACAGAACATTTTGCGAAAACCAATTTTCTCCTAAAAAACGAAAGTAAAACGATGATTCAGTTACAGCTTCTTTCTATTTCCACCGCAATGACGCGTAGTGTAGTTCAAATAACAATGTACTTGATCAGTGTTCAGAGGTTCAAAATATAATGTGGCATACCAGACTGTCACACAATATTTGGATGGGAATTGGGGACAAACATTTATTAAATTCATTGTAAAAAGTGTAAATGTTGAGGGCATAGGCATGCTGACAGGGCGTTCCTTAGCAACCAGGGAAGCGGAAGTAAAAAAAAAACATAGCGCGGCAAGTAACGGACTGAAGATTGTGATATAAGGGCATGTAGGATTGGTGGTAAACTAGTAATGGGATATGACGTAGAAGGAAACTGGAGATTGCTTTGTAAAACAAGAGACAAGAAGGTATGAAAGTGATGCAGGGTTGAACTTCGTAATATTTGGGAGAGGAGCTTTAGACCGCGTACCGTGCACATCGTACTGCAGAGGTCATTGTAAATGATAGATGCGGGACTTGGTGGAATTTTGCGGGAAATAATTGAGCAGTGAGGACTTATATTTTGTGTGCGTAATTCTATTTGGAACTTTTGAATAATTCTGGCACCGGGAGTAGTAGTAAGTGAAACAATTAATAAGTTGAGGAGGACATTGACCGGGCAGCGGACCGAGAACAAGATACAAGAGAGAAGATTGGTCGGAGCGGTGGATTCTTCCTGGCCTCATCGTCCAAGAGCGCATGGATATCTGGATATATCTAAAATAGTAAGAATAATAGCGCTATAGACAATTTTTACAATCGGTCATGACCAAGGTGACATTTCATGTCAAAAAGAATTAATTGAGAAATAAACTTATAACGTTCTCTTCTGAAAAGGAAAAGCTGATTATCATTTCTTTAGCATCTTGTGCAATCCACAGTTTAATAATTTCTTTCCAGAAACAAATTTCAGATTCCTCGCTTCTTCCGTATGGAGAGCGGATCGAATGATCGTTTGCTAGGAAGAAAGTAAGTACCGGCGACGATTATTTTCGTAAGAACCCGCAGAGATAGTAGGATAATTATTTCCGTTTAGATGTGTTTGCGGGATATTTAAAATCGCAACCCTTTCCTGGCGCCTAAAAAAATGATATAAATTCGGAAACCGGTTGCAGAAATAATTGACAGAAACGGAGAGCGTTTCAATATGTATTACATCAAAATGTATGAATATATATTTATTTCACTAAATTGATTAAATATATAATTTATGTTAATATTAATAAAGTAATATTACAGTTTGGAATACCGATTGTTTATTTTGAACATCTTTCTGTGTTTTGAAATACGTACCGACTTAAAATACATCACCTTTCGACTCGCTTGAAACTTAAATAAAAATTATTAACAAAATTGTCATAATGGATTCCTGTGACAAAATTCATCATATATCACTGTTGTAAATAAAAAACGTGTGTAAAAAAGTGAAAGGAAACACAAACACAGTCTTCCTCATTTTGTTGGAAGCTCGTTGAACTTGACAATAGTAGAGTCCTCACGTCTTAACACATGAGTAATCTTGTAACAGTAGGGGAAACTGTTACATTCCTCCATGATTATTCTGTTCACAGCTACCTTTGTGGCTTTGAAGATCTGATGTTCCTGTACCCCTTTTTCCTAAATTCCACCACAGCATCTCTGATGAATTAAGAATAGAAGACTGGGATGAATACAGACGCTTCACAGTGTTATATGCAAACTTAATAGCCGGGAACTTACAACATATGTTGTATGTTGAGGATCGCTTTCCTGTTGAAATCTGAAGAACGAGTTCAAGCCTAAACTTTCAACACTGTTCCCCATCCTTATTATTTGTAGTTTCTAGGAATTTATATTTTACGCACCTGAATGTGACACACACTTAAAACTGAAACTGACAACTATCTTTGAAACTCCACTTTCATTTATTAGAGACTATTGGTTGGGGATTCAGTCTGTCACATTCAGTATTTCGCTTACATCATACGTACTATCGCCAATCCGAGTGAAGATTAAATTAACTGTCATCACTGACAAGACATACAATTTGAGGTTTCGAGAAGGTAATTCTTACGCTTAAAAGCAAATGTTAATCGTTCGATCAATCCATTGCTTCTTGCAGACCACATGCCCATGAAATCTTACATTTTTAATTCCTTATGTCGGTTTTAGTTGATAAACTTCTACTGAGAAGTATGTTTTATGCAAATATGTTGCTGAGAATTGGTATACTCTGGCTAGAGCCACATTTCACTTTCTTTACAGTACTTATGTAGGCTAATGCAGTTAGAAGAGATTGTACCTTCGGACAGTTGTTTTTCCCATTTACTTTTCGTAAGGAATCTTTCCAGTCTCTTTTATTTAATATAAATTTTTAGTTAAATAGTATTTTATTCAAAACAAGGGTGGTTGACTTTTGTGCCAAAGAAAATTACCTGTGTTTATAACTTCGTCATTAATTTTGTTTATTTAGCTTCAAATGAGCCAAAAACATCGCATGATAAAGTCGGTATGTATTTAAAAACACAGAGTGATGTTCAAAGCAAACATTTGGTTTATTAAACTGTCTAATAGTTTTACTTTTGCAAATATATCAAATGTAAGTTCAATTTTATTTTTTACAATTTTTTTTGGATCCATAGAGAAGTTTTGAATGAGGTTGACAAAGGTTGAGAGAAATTGCAGCCTAGATGTAATATTATTATAATAAAACAAATGCACACGTTAACTGAAACTTCAAATGATGTGCTTCTTTTTAAGTAAATCGAAGACAAACAAATTATTTTCTCTCTCACATTTCGAATGCACGTTAGAAAAATGTTCGCTTTCGTCCGCATCTGCCCTGTGCACCTGCAGAATGTTCCTGTTACAGAGGCCCCACTTCCTTCAGTTGCACCGGGAGCGGTAGCTCAGTGCATCAACTGATGTCACTGCAACGCCTCTGACCGGGAGGTCCTAGGTTCGAGTCCTGATGGCGGCAGGATTTTCGACACTAGCTTTTCAACAAGGTCGAATTCAGTCGCTGTATGGAGGAGAATCCTAGCGGCCGGCTGCTCTGATCGGTAGTTTTCCGTGGTTTCTCCGATCAACACTAGGCGAATGCCGGAGCAGTACCCTACGAAACGGGCCACGGACCGCGCGCGGTCTATCCTTCCTCTTCCTTGTCCTGTCCTCTCCTCTTACACGCACATTTACACTAACATGCACTACACCACATATTCCGGGAGACCGGTCGGGAGCTTAGAGCTTGTCCCGGCTGGGGTGGTGCCCTGCCGGTGGGAGAGTCCTGGTTAGGGGGAAACCCCACTTGCCGACGGTAGGTCGGCGCCGGATCTCGCCATCCAGCGGGGGAAGATCACCGCCATCTCCCGAGGAAAAACATTCACTACACTAACGGGACTAATGAACAAAGCAGTTGACGTGCCCGAAAACACGAAAAAATCAAATCAATCCTTCAGTAGCATGCGCTACCGTCTCAAACCCCGGCGCCGCGATGGGAGTGGGGCGGACAAGAGTGGTGTGGGACAAGAGTGGGAGGGGGGATGAAGGGTCGACTGCGGAGCGCGTCGCAAGCAGTCGTAAAATCTGGAGCCCCCCTTTCCCCCCTTCCCTACCAGAGCCCTGCCGCAGCCGAGAGCCGGCAACTGGCAGGGAGCGGATTTGAGCCCTCCGCTCTCCTGGCGCAAGACTCGCTCGACCGCAGGTGGAGAACAGACTGCCTTGCGCTTGGGTACAGACGCTGCGACTTGTGTCTCGGGAGAGCAAACTGCGGAGCCACGAATGTAAACGAAGATACCCGAACAGGCCAGTGAGTAGATCGGACTTCCATAGCGCGAAGCTTTAATTCAACATTTGTTAGAATTTTTTTTTATTTTACAGTGGTCGTTAACGTAATTAAACAAACAAGGGGAAAGAAAAGGGGGGCTTTACTGAACACATAAAGAACATACACACCCAAATTATTTTTAAGATTCGCATAAAATGCGTTGGCCAGACTCAAGGATATTTTATGTTAACACGAGGGCTGAAGGACTGCGCCGTGTCCTCAACTTGGTCACGCGTAGCGAAGCGTCACAATTCTGCCGGAAAACTACACGTATCACAGTGGAATTAAATTATTAAATTCAATTTTCAATATTGGCTTTTTGTTCTCTTCCGGGCATTTTCGGGCTATAATATTAACTGAATCTGATTTTGAAATGTATCTAGTTTCCAAAACATTAATCAACGTTTGCTCCTGTTTGCCCCATTTTATGTTAAGGTACTTCGTTTATGATGATGCACATCTACTTTTGTTAGCCTTTCTACCCACAATATTTATTATTTTATTTTTCCTAGTACTGATAGTTCTTTATTAACAAGGAGGGATCTGTAAGGTATTTTGAAAAATACTGAAAAGAAAAAAAAGGATGTGATTCGCAGGTTGTTAATTGCACATAACCCACTAATTTAACAAAGGGAATAGAGAAAAATTATCACAAAGGTATTGGACCTAGAAGTTATACCAATGTTCATGGCTTCAAGTACAAATTAACTTCTTGAAGAAGAGTCACATGATGCAAATTCTGACTTTGAGGTTACGTAAATAAATATTTGAAGGTTCAACAATTGAATAAGTTATTTAATTATAAAATGTGTTTTTTATTCCTCAAAATTCCGATTAAAATACTTTTTTCCACCTTATCCTCTTTTTGGCCCCACTATGCGGCGGCTGCGCTGGATTCTGGCGCGTCATTTGGGAGGAGAACGAGGAACTACAAGTGGTGCGTTGAACACTCATAAGTCGACGTACTAAAGATAGATGGTTCTCGACTTATCGGGAGTGCTCGAAAGTCTCTTGACGCTTGCTGTTGTCGTTTTGAATACAACGCGTCATATTGTTATTCGTAGGATTTGGTCAGTTAACGAAACACTTATTGTAGTTTGCCGATGATTCGGAGTTTATTTTTCTCTCTTCAGGGCTTACTAACCTGAGAAACATTGGACATTCATTACAAACAAATATCGATTCATTACAACAACGTCACGCAACATAAGATGGCATGTTCACCCAAAGACATCATGATCAGAGCTGGTATGGTTGTGATAAGAACAAATGTTTAATTAACTGACCAATTCCCATGGCTTCTACAAAAGATGGTTGTGAAATACAGCAGCATATAACTCAAATCACCCCCACTTTATTAAACAGTTCGTTAAAAAAGTTTCTCCGTAGCGAAATTCTAATCAGTGCAGTACATTATATATATATATATATATATATATATATATATATATATATATATATATATTGTTTATTTTGCAGTTACAAAATACAAGTGGCATGCTAGCGGCAGCCGGAGTGGGCGAGGGACAAAAGCACCTGGGCGTCGCCTCTCTCCTCTTTCCCCACCTTGACATCTCTTTTAAGTTAATCTACATACAAATCTAGCTAGATGGGGAAGTAAATGACAAGCTGGCCTAGTCCACCACTTGAGTTACACCTCTTCCACCTCTATAAGATAATGGAATCGGTGCGTCGCGGTCAATTGTATTGCTGTTTCAGTTATTCTCATTGTCCAAGGCAGCCGCGGGAATGGGTTGCCACCGGGGCCACGCGCAGTGCTGCAAATTCAGTTGTGAGAAGTCTAGGTTCAGAGAGAATGGTGCCGCCATTCGTCACGATGCGCTAGTCTCAAGTCTCAAACTGTTCTCTCAGTCGTTGAAACAAAGCCAGATTATGTTGTTTTATTGCCAACTAGTGGACCAGGCAATGCTTCTCTATTGCAGTGTATTACACACACACACACACACACTACTGGTCACGTGATTGTTAATCATGTTTTACGTTACTCTGTGCAAAAATTCGAATAGATGAAAGACTTTCTCGCAAAAATGGGTTTATGTGCCCTGGTTGTTAAGTTTTCTATTGCTAAAATGTTCTCTCTCAAATTTGGGCATGCGTTCGCTATGACGGTATCTTGGATTTTGATATTTGATTTACTTGTCCGAGATTCAAGTAATGATTCCGGCCGATATTTACCAATCATAGGTGCAGAATACTTGTATGCAGTGAAGACGCACTTAATCCTCGACTGTGCGGCGGGTTGCTACAGTTCGGGGGTGCTTGTGTTGTCATAAACTAATAAATATTCATCAGCAACGCTCCCACATTTCCTATTTAATTAAAATTACTCTTTAAACACTACCATTACTAATAAGAACAAAGTGTGAACATTTGAGGGAAGTCGGGAGAGAGAGAGAGAGAAAGAGAGAGAAAGAGAAAGAGAGAGAAAGAGAAAGAGAGAGAGAGAGAGAGAGAGAGAGAGAGAGAGATATTACAGGGCAATGCACGCGAGAGGATTAAATGTTTCCAGTCAACAGAGACTACCTTAATTTTCTGCTGGTGTCGTTTGCTAAATACTCAGTCTCTCTTTCAACTTGTCAGGAACACAGAGCCAACGCTCTGCGACTCGCAACTGAAATCGAAATTTTACTGCGTCGCGGCTGGCTGCCCTCAGTGAGGAAAGGGGAGAAAGTTAAGGAGAAAAAGTGGCCCTAGAGATGACCTAGATATTTTCAGCGCCGCCGTGTCCTGACTGAATCCATATCCTTGGACAGGTCTCAACTGAAGCGAAGACGCGGACTCTTGCGACGTTGCCTTTTCCGAAACAAGGAGTGATGGCGAAGCAGACACTACAGAAAGCCATATATAATGCTCTGCAGAATATTTTTTTCTCCATTCATTGGTTGATACATTTCTCTCCGTGTTCTCTGACTTTTATATTCACTCGCTTTCTAACTTTTTAATAACTTCTCCATTATTATTTTCTGTTATATTTTTATTATTATAGGCATTCTTCTATTTGACATTTTGTTTTCCTTTCCATTTAGATTTTAAGCGTACAAAAACGTAGTATCTTTTTTCCTCTATGCTTAAAGGCTTTTGAGGTATTCCTCAAATTGTGCTTTTCTTTCCATAATCCCATGTCCTTTGTCATTCTGTTGTGTTTCTCATATTATTTTCTTTTGTTTCGTCAATCGTTCTAACATTGCCACTAGAGATACTTCATATCCCTTCCCTTTCGCATCTCGACTACTCGATCGCATCTGCCTTCACCCCGCCCTCTAGCGGCCTCTGTCGCGCAGGCGCATAAATTCCGGCGGAGGTCGCACTGCACAGGCACTGGCTTTGCGCCCCGACGCAGTCGTTTCTCTCGGGGAACCACGGGGCGGATGAGGAGACGGCGCGGTGGGAGGGGCCCCGCGCCAAGACGACGCGACGGCGCTGGAGAACGCGGCGGGACGGACCGCGATGCACGGGGTGCCGCAAGGTGGAAGAATGAGACCCCGAGGACGCGGCCGGCGGGCGTTGTACCGCGGGCCGAAGTGGGACGGGGAAGGCGAGTGGTGCATTGCGCGGCTGGGAGGGCGGGACGAAGAGAGCGGGATGAGGGAGATGAGCGGGACGGAGAGATGGGGGGGGGGGGGGGGGGGGGGGGCGGAGGGGGTGGGGGGGATGATGGGCGGGTGGATGATGGGCGGTGTGGATGATGGGTGGAGGGGGAGATGAGCTGAGTGGAGCAGAGATGAGCGCAGTAGATCTGAGAGAACATGAGGAAAACAGACATGGAGATGGAGGGACTGAGAGAAGAGGAGCAGAGCGGAGGGGGGGGGGCCGGGCGGAGGCGGGCGGCGTCGCCGGCGCAGCTGCATCGAGCTTAACGTGCGCGCCCGCCGCAGCGCACAATGGGCTTTATGGCCACTTCTCGTACCGTTTACGAGGCGGACGTAAAGCCCCCGCCTTTATGTTTTATGCGCGCCTTTCCTTTCGCTACGGGTTTTTAACGTGCAGATTTTCTGTTTCGCCCGGAATTTGCGTCGCTCCGGGCGAGCATCCGAAGGGAGGACAATACGCACTGCCCGGAGCCGAAGGGTTTTCGGAAGCGGATTAGCGAACTCTGTCCGAGATGCCCAGGGCCGGTCGTAAGCCGTGGATACTTATCGAAGTTCCAATCAACTTCGCTGTGTATGTCGGAACTACATTGGCATTGGTTTGCTATGGTGATGGGGCTGTCTTTGTGGAGGTTATGTCTGGTGTTTATGATTTTGGTAATTTGTTTTTATGATGTTTTTTTAAGAATTGATGGTAATGAAGGTACTCATAAAAATGCCATTGCGCTTTGTAATTCAAAATTACGATTTGATTTTGAAGATATTGGGTATAAAAAGTGTAATCTTGGAAAGCAACTTGAACTGAATTAGTTTCGGTCCGATTGGGACATATTCAAATTAAATTATGGTTAAATACCATTACGTAAAATACAGGGAATTGTTAGATAAATTCTTTTGAATATAATATAGTAATTTAGTTTTTTCTGGTATTGTCATAAATTCCTGTATTTTTACTATTTGGCCTGTAAAACGTGCGAAGAGTAGTAACGCATAAAGGATTTTAAGCATCTCAATTAAATGAGAACTTAAATTTTCAATGTTGATTGCACAGATAGATGTATTAACTTATTGTGAGTTTTTTAAAAAAAATGAGTAGAATAAAGCTATGAAATAATATTAAACATATTTATAAAAAACCATTGAATGATATTCTTTTGGATAAAAAGTCACATTTTATATATATTTGAAATTTAAATTCAATATTGTTAATATTTATGAAACTTTTTTGAAATTATTAAATAAATAACAAAACATAGTGCTGTTGCGTCTCCCTCAGTTTATTACTCAAATGTCACTGACACTAGTATTGTGAAATAAAAACTCGCAAATAAAGTATGTTGTCACATTCAGCGTTAGAAAGTTCCAATTTACCGTTTCAGCTGCCCTGCTTGCCAGATTTAGTCGCCTGGTTGGCACGTAAATGGAAATGAAACTCAAATTTATTAAGCTATTTGCTAAATGGGGCATGCACAGTATATTGTTAAATCCATTCATTTGAAACAACAGCAGGTACAGGAAATTCATTTCTCGTTTCGTAACGTACGATACTGAAAAGAACAATGAACACTTGAGAAAAAACGTGTAGATACATTGCATTGTGATATTGCATTAAAGTTGGCTTCTGATTCAGTTCTCTGCCATTGAATACATGAAACGGTATGTTTTGTCGAGTTTATTGCGATAAAATGACTTTCAAATTAATATGCTCTTCTTCGAACAAGAACGTTTGCATGTATTGGAAAGGCAGAAAATACGAAGCGATTGGTAATAAAACATTGCTGAATTATTGAATAAACCGGGTAATACAGTATTCTCGAGAATATCCTAACGAAAACGAAAATTAATCAACGTATAAGAGGGAAAGTAGCTAAAAATGTACGCACGTGTTATTTCAGTACGATGAAAGAATATTACAACATAATTTTACACATCAGCAACATGACAGTACATAACGTCTTTACGTAAACCACGGAGATCAAATAAAGCTTATTTAACCGTGATTACGATCTGTAAAAGTGCTAGAATCTTCAACTTTTGCTACAATTAAACTGATTACGTAACTATCCATATTACATGTTGCTGTAATTAATATGCCGAACAAATAACGTAGTGTGACGTCGTGGGAATACACAATAACACAGACACGAGCTTCAATGATAAATATGTACAGGTTTATTCACAATATGTACAATAAATATTTAAGTTACTTTAGCTCTTGGAAAACGTTTACTCCCCTGATCGCAGGAGCGATCCTTAAAAATGTAATCTGACTCGTGGCCCGCGCCACTCCTCAGCGAACCTTATGCACACAGCACGTGGCTCCCGTGACGTAGGTCACCCGTGGAACATATCCACCCCGGCGTCCCAACACATGGGTTGCCGTACGAGCCTCGCTCGGCTCCGCACCGCCCTGGGCGCAAGTTTGTGCATTCGCACGAGGGTTCCACTCAGCTCGACAAACCCCACCCCCGCGCTCTCCGTTCGCTCTTATATAACCCCCACCCACGTGACCTGAAACGTCACTGGGTTTTTCACACGGCCCGCGCTAGTCGCGTTGCCAGGCATTTTGGGCATCCCTTTCCCTGGATTCTAAGAATTTTGCACGCGGCAAAAATGCGCTGTCCCGTATTTTGGGCATCCCTTTCCCTAGCTCTCGGAATTCTCCCAATACCGCATTGTTCTTACTTCCTGCCTGGCCCTTGCGTCTAATCCCTTTGGCGCCGCCATTTTGAGTGGAACGTACAATACGTTACAGTAGGCACTAAATAATGGCAATCGTTCTTCGATAATGTTGTGGGTTTGAAAACCACGTAACGTGCTCTGCAATTATGGCATAGTGGAGAAAGACAAATACAACGTAAATCTTATTATCATATAAAGACTTATTCATTATTTCATAAATTTCCAGGAATTAACGTTTCAGATATCTATATTAGACAGGGGCACTTATTCCATGGAAGCAAGGGAAGCATTGCTTCCCCTATCATTTCCAAATATATTACATTTTAAAACCACTTAACTAGTAATTTTGAATCATTTACTTGTAATTCAAGTCAAAACAGCTTAAATAGGGCGCATCCAATCTCATCTTTCCAAAATGAGCACGTAATTGTTATTGTCACCAATAGATAGGTAGAGTTCGCCTCTTTGGAAGCACTGGGCTGACTGCATCCAGCGTGTCTAGGGAATGCTGCGATCAGCAGATCGCTGGCGCGTGTGGTGGGCGGCGCGGCTCATTCAGTGAGCTCCCTTGGAAGCAATCGGCCAGTTGCATACAGCGTGACTCACTGCGCGCGTGTGGTGGGCTCCGCATGTGCTTATCGGTTCAGGGTTTACATTATCCAACTGTCGTCTTATCCATGTGAATAATTAAAAACCTATCATTTGAAATGTATTGCTTCCCTAAAAAACAATTTCACCACAGGCCACTGATATTAGGATACCAACAACCCTTCAGAGAGACAGCACGACCAGATGAACAGAAAGAATATACGATATTAGAATGATTGTCCACCGCTTTTTCGATTCCTTTCGGCTTCGGAGCAATTCCATTGTCTGCGAGCAGATCGAACGCAGAGAAATTGAGCGCGAAACTCCCAGGGCGGCGCGGGTGCTGCGTTACCTCATTTCGCAGCGCCCCGCGCGACACGCTTCAGCGGCATCGCCCACGCCGGAGGCGGCGGCGGCGGCACCTCGCGGGGCGCGGGCGCGAGCACAGAAGTTCATTTCCGGCCCGGAAGGACGGATCCGATTCCAGCATTCGCCTTCCGGCGCCGCCCCTCACGTCGCGAAGTCCCGGGTCGCCCGCTCCGCTCGCTCTGCCCCGCGCCTGCCGCTGCTGCCTCTCCCGCCCTGCCTCGCTACACCTTGTTACGCTCCGCCCCGACTCCGCCCCGACTCCGCCCCGACTCCGCCCCGACTCCGCCCCGACTCCGCCCCGACTCCGCCCCGACTCCGCCCCGACTCCGCCCCGACTCCGCCCCGACTCCGCCCCGACTCCGCCCCGACTCCGCCCCGACTCCGCCCCGCCCGCCCCGCCCCGCCCCGCCCGCCCCGCCCGCCCCGACTCCGCCCCGACTCCGCCCCGACTCCGCCCCGACTCCGCCCCGACTCCGCCCCGACTCCGCCCCGACTCCGCCCCGACTCCGCCCCGACTCCATCTCAAATCGTCGCGTTCCTTAGGCTTCCTCTCCATACTCTTATTAGCTAGCTCCTCCTTCGAGCCACCCTACCACGTATCCAGCCCGTGCTTCCCACTCCGCCTCAGCCCTCACGCTCCCAAGTCGTACCGTGCCGCGCCGCACCGCGCTCGCGAATATTGCATCGGCCGCGGCGGGCGGCGAAGTCGTAGAAGCGGTGACGACTCTTCTCAAGAGCAGCCGGCGCCGGAGGCGAGGCCGAGACGCCAGTCGACACCCACTCTGTGCGGAAACTTGATAAGAATTTAATCAACCATATAGAAATTTAGTGATTTTGAACTTTTACCAGCGTAATACGGTATGCCGTTTATTTTTTGATGTAGCGTTAGCTATAATTCTTTGGGAAGTGCTATGTAGCAATGTGGAAATGTCGTAGAATGTTCTTGCAAGGTGGGATGTTACGAAGGAAACTTCGCAATTGGAGCAGTGCCAGACCTAGTAGGATTTTAGTTCTGATGAGAGGGAGGTGAGGGTGATTCTTTTAATTATTGCATGAAAATAATGAGCGACATTCAAATCTTATTTCTTTGAATAGCACCGAATTTAATAGTAAAGTTCAAGGGAATTTGAATGAAGAATTTTTGGAAACTCTTTTCCGGGTTCAGGTAGTGTTATTATATTATGTAACCGTTACAAACAATACGAGAAAGTAGGTTGAACCACCACTAGGTTTCACTTCAAATTTGCATATGCTCTTTAGTGAGAATGCATAATAATAGTAGTAATAATAATAATAATAATAATAATAATAATAATAATAATAATAATAGCGATAATTTTCCTTTGTTTCAGGTAAGCCATATGAAGAATTCTCCTGAGTTGCATGCAGCCAATTGAAATTGCAACAGTCTTGGTAATAAATAAATTACTTTACCGTGTACTCGTTAGTCGTACACCTTCTCGAAAATACTCGTACCTTTGATTCTTTTGGCCCTAATTTTTATTAAAACTGTTCTCCAAAAAATTAACTTTATTAGAATAACTTAATATAATCATCCATGTCATATGCCAATAATGTCAATATATAATGTAGAACTGGATTTATTGTAATCACTAGGCCCGAATGATTATGTAATTACATATTTTCCTTACGTAACTCTGTTAAGTTGATTCAACGATATATTCACATTTTTTATCGGTTAGTGTCAAAAAACGTCGAATTTTTAGTGAATAATTTTACATATGTTGCCTGAAATACACATATTTACATATTTTACTCCAAGGATCATATTTTTAATATTACTGCAATTTTTTATTTAATTATTCAATTTTTTGATAAGGAATCTCCCAAACAAACAATTCAGCATTGTCAAACATTTTTTGTAGCCTTCTCTCTAAAATACCGCTTTTGCAACGCGTTGAAATAAGTCAGTCCATAAATACCGACGGCACTGCAAATAAAAGGGCAAGACGACGACGCAATCCATAGCTTCTGGTGTGTTAGTTTTAGCGCGAGTAACACAGAGAGGAAGTTCGGTTTATGAAAATGATATCATTAGCAGGCTATATCGTGCAGCCACCTCGCATCTTTCAGGGGTCTCCCTTGACCATGATGCCCTTCAACAGAAACTGCACGCACCAGCTCATTAAGCACCGTTCTTGTTGTTACGGAGATCGATGTAAATAATAGAATTATGAGACTAATAATGTTTAATAATGGTCTTTATGTTAATGAAACAGAACAATTTACACTAAAAGTATTTTAATCAAATAAAATTGGTATAACGATAATTAATGTTACATATTTATTACTTTTTAGTTCATATTTCTGTATATTATAATACATATATAAATACATATTCTTCCTCTTTTTAGTACTAATTATCCGGGGTCAATAATTATTCTTTTGAAGGTGAAGGATTCAATACATACTACATGCACTTTGTGAAGTAAAAGACCTATCTATCATCCTCAAAATACGTCACGTCCTTTGCAATGTTAATTGTTACTATACAGACTCAGAATGAATAATGATTTTAATTCCAAAAGTGTGTTTATGAACTTAACTCTTAGACAAGCTGAGAAACTAAGTTCAGCTTGTCTGTTGGGTTCATTCACGCTATAAAATTGAAGCAACCGAGTCAGACGTGAATTCATAATTAATGATCAACTGAAGGGTTAGGGATGCAAGTACTCATGAACGGTAGATGAACATCAACAATTCAGATGAAATGTTCTCAGAAGTGACAGGCAGTACTGAAGTACCAGGGCTTCTGAGAGTGACAAGATACTCCCACGCCTAACTAACGTGACGAGCTGCGTACTCTTGACACGCCCTCCACCCGCGTGCAGACACGGCTCCCCCCTCGAGACTCACCTCCCCCCGAGTCGCCGCCGCCACCGCACCCACCTTGCCCCCCCCCCGCCGTCACTGCCACCACCGCCACACCGGCATACGTGGCTCAGGGCATCAATTGATATCGCCGCGGTCCCTCTGACAGGGAATTCCTACGGATCGAGTGCCGACGGAGTCAGGATTTTTGACACTAGCTACATCGAATTCAGTTGCCGTCTCGAGGAGAATTCTTGCGGTCGGGTAGTGCTCTGTTCGGTGGTTTTCCGTGGTTTCTCCGATCAACCTCAGGCGAATGCCGCGGCAGTACGGTAACAAACGGACCACGTACCGCGGGCGATATTTCCTTCTTCTTTTCACCCCTTACACACACAAACACGCACTGCACCACAACACAAGCCGGGAGACCGGTCGGCAGTTTAGAGCTTGTCCCATCTGGGGTGGTGCCCCGTTGGTAGGAGTTACCTGGTTAGGAAAAACCGTACCAGATGATAGGTCGGCGCCTAATCTCACCATCCAGCAAGAGCAGATCATCGCCATCTCCAGAAGGAAACAAAGAGCTATAATTACGGAATTAATGCCGTTAGCAGTTGATGCTCCCGGAATCACCAATCAATCAATCAACCAATCAATCCCACGATAAAAACATACGGCACACTTACGGGATTAATAGCTGTAGCAATTGATCCGCCCGAATAACTGATCAATCAATCCCGCGATGAAACATCAGTATACTTCCAGGACTAATGACCTTAGCAAATGACGCGCCCCGAATTACTAATCAATCGATTAATCAATCAAGCACTGCCGCCATCGTTACCGCCACCTTCACCATCGCCATCGCTCTCACCTGCCACGCCCACCGTCACTGCCGCTGCCATCGCGGCCGCCACCAACGCTGCCGCCCCCCCATGCCCGGCCGCCCCCGCTTGCCAGGCGGCCCCACCGCCGCGCCTCATGAAGGGCGCGCATTGTGGCGGTGCGTGCCGCGCGCTCCCGAGTGTAAACTCGCGAGGGCGCATTAACACTGGAATATTAAAGAAGGCGCCGAGGGGAGACGTAGGAGCGGGCCCAGCCCCTGCGAGTCGAGTCGAGTCGAGTCGCGACGCCCACTCGAGGTATTCGGCGCGCGGGGGAGGGGAAACGGAGAGAGGAGAGGTGGTCCGGAAGTCGCGCTGCTTAGAGCTATTGATCAGGGGGCTGGGCTATGAATGAAACATGACTGACGGAGCGCGGGAGATCATTGCCCGGGAAGCGGTGATTACCGGGAGGGTCGCGGCGAGGGGGCGCCCTGCGCGGGGAGGCCGGCTAATGCGAAGGCTGCGCGATAATTTTTCAATCTCCCACCGCCTCTGCTGCCCGTGGGCATCGCTGGATACACCTTCTCGCCGCCGAACCTGGCCACTCCTCTAACACCGCTCCGGCTCTGTCCCGACGCCGCTTCGGCCGGTTTCCACTTTCATCTTCTCGCCTCCGCTCCGTTCCCACCTGCAGCCTGTTCTGTCTCCGCCCCGTTCCCAACTGCAGTCTGTTCTCGCCTCCGCTCCGTTCCCACCTGCAGCCTGTTCTCGCCTCCGCCCCATTCTCGCCTGCAGCATGTTCTCGCCTCCGCTCCGTTCTCGCCTGCAGCATGTTCTCGCCTCCGCCCCGTTTCCACCTGCTGCCTGTTCTCACCTCCGCTCCGTTCCCACCTGCAGCATGTTCTCGCCTCTGCTCCGTTCCCACCTTAGCGTTCTCACCTCCGTCCCATTCCTACGTCCACCTGTTTCGCCTCCGCTCCGTTCCCACCTGCAGCCTGTTCTCGCCTCCCTCCCCTGTTCTCGCCTCCATCCTGTTCTCACCTCCGCCCAGTTCCCACTTCCATACCGTCCTCGCCTCCTTTTTGTTCCCGGCCTCGTGCCGCCTCTGCCACAGCTCGCAGTGACTCTTTTACCCTCTTCCCTAACCCTGACTCTATCTACCCCCTACAGTGTTCCACAGGGTACTTCACATGAAATATGTGAGACGTCACTTTTATATCATTTTGTAACTACTAGCCACTATTAGCAGTGAATAGTTCCTTCTCCTGTTTATTCCGTGAAATTTTCTCTGAAGCTAGCGATGTATTTTTAGTTTGAATTCTACGAATACTCTCTATTTTGAATTGTGTAATAAGTGAATTCTAGTCGAATGTGGCGACGCTGACGCTGTAAACTATTGTAAAAGTATTTTCATGCTTTGAAAATTTCTTTCATGCCTACCTTGTTCAAACGTGTTCTTGTAGTATCTGACATTGGACTTCCCAATGAATCGTAGTAGCAGCTAATGTTCTACTTCCATTCAAAAGTTCCCCTACATTCAATGGCCTTGTGTATTATGTTCATACGGGATATGAACTGGTAATATTGAAATTTCAAAATTATAATAACCGTATACAATTCTTGCATGTATGAATATTGCGAATAGTTCGAATTTGGCACATCCATATTTTTTACGTTTTGTTATCTAATATGATCATAAATGATCACGTGTAAGCTAATCTGCGTTATTCTCTATTCCTATTGTACGATCATTCTCAATTTGTTCGAAAATTTCTGACGCAAAAGCTTGTACAACTACATTAGATTCCCCTGAGTTGCTTAATACATCCATATTTTTATCCCCTAATTTTTTAAGATTTTAAAACTCCACCAACTCAGTCTGATTTGTATTTTGAAGGTGAATATTTCACCATGTATAATCTTATTCCGCATCATATTCGCATTAAAAGGTTACTATTTTGTGTGTTTATGTGAATAAGGTGAGTAAGTTTGAAGTCACATTAAATTGAAAATCGATCTTTGCACTCTTAAGAAATGTATTCTCTAGTATTATGCTTACATTTCAAGTTTTTTCTTATTTACTTCACATTCTTCAAATTCAATGTTCCAAGGCAATTTGCAAATTTATTATAAAAAATATCCATGAAATACTTCAAATCTTACAAATTCGCAGCAAATTCTGCCGCGCGATTTTCATGTCATTTGCTGGTTTGTAAACAATTAGGGTGCCAATCTCATGGAAGAAACTTTTGGTGCTCTGGACTGAAAATAACCATGGGGTTCTGGGATTTAATTAGCACCACCTACGTAGATCTATTCAAGTGGTATTCATTTAATTCCCCATCTTTCCACTAAGAAGGTTGCGCTAAAGCACGCAAAAGCACGTTTTTGGAAATTTCTTTGAATCTTCTGGCCGGATCCGAAAACAAATTATCAGTTCCTCATCAGAAGGCCGAGAAGATGCGTCGAATGACACTTCATATGACTCGATTGATGCACGAGAGGTGGTCTGGACGTGAGTGACGGAACTGCACATCCGAACATCCGCACTCTCGGGAGTTACTCAAATACTGCATAGGGATTAGAATAATATTTTTTACACGACCTTTTCGGACAGTTAAAATCTATATCTAGGTATAAATTCATTCTCATTTCGAATAAAAAAACATAATGATAACCGGTCATCTAGGTCACTCAAAGCTATTTTTGGCCTTCTTGCTACGTGAGCACTTTCAGTAGGGAGATGACCTACTGAATTTCTGGGATGTTTCTCCTCGTCTGCGGCCTTCTCGCCGTCCCGCTGACGACGTTTCCTTTACAGGCGCCACTGCCATCACAGGAAGCCAAAGGGCGCTGCTGCGTCTTAAAAGTGTCTCTGAAGATGCGATCAAGGATCCGGTTAATTATAATTCGATTTGCCATCGGACAGCGTTAAAAGAATCAGTCTCGAGAGGAATGGGTAGAGATGATCCTAGATGAAGTTTTGCGACGTTACAGAATAACGCGCGATATGATGAGAAATTGAAGCAAGTTTTTAAATTATTCGTAAGTTTTGGAAATACGGATGAGTATGGCTCTCTAATTACGTTTTTTCTCTATAGAACTCTTACCTTAAGTCTTCAGTACGTAGTATTGTAAAGTATAAGTTGATATAGGAACATTCTTTTAATTCAGGATATTTCTAGAATATTTTTACTCACAATCGTAGAAAACATGAAAAAACTTTGAAAGAAGTAAACAACTTTTTGTTGGGAGAAAGAGAGGCTGGAAAAGGAAAGTCATTTTAGCGTGGCAAGATCAAATGATTTGCGACTTAGCGATTTTTTAACTTACACGGCGTCAGAACTCATCGTGACAATATAAAATAATTATTCACTGCAATACGTTGATACTTTTATATCTGAAAACATTCTACTCTGCTATCTACGGAGCTAAAAATTATTTCAAAGGACAACATAATATACAGGAACGCTTACTAAAAGAGAACGTGGTATGAAAAGAGTAAGAGTTGGTTATTTACCGTTGGTCAGAATTGTGTATTCCGTGCGTTACAGCCCCCATTCGTTGAGAGGCAGCCGTTTTTAATCCGGTGCGGCGGAAACGCCAGGCCGTAACTCGCCACTCGCGGGCGCGCCTTGCGTGAGCAGAGGAATGCGAACGCCCCTTCCCCTCCCCCTCTTCGCCCCTCCCTCCCCCCTCCTGGACCCACTGTGGTAGCGGCAGTTCGTCCACGGGCGCCTCACTTGGCTCTCTAGTCATTTAGGCGCGTGCGAAGATGGGCGAAGGGCATGGGTGGGGGCGGAGGGAGAGGACGGGCAAGAAGGTTAGAGTCGAGCGCAAGAACTGGAGCAGGGAGGGGACAGGCTAATGTATATGGAAGGGGAGGGGACGGGCGAAGTGTAAGGACGGCTGAGGGAAGGTGGGCGGGCGAGTGGGTGAGAGTCGGGATCGAGGTCATGGTTGATTGTTAGTGTTTCCGGGCGCGTCAACGGCAGAGGTAATTGGTCCCGTAAATTTAGTGCATGTTTTTCTCCTCGGAAGGTGGCGGTGATCTTCCCCCGCTGGATGGCGAGTTCCGGCGCCGACCTACCGTCGGCTAGAGGGCTTTCCCCCAACAAGGTATCTCCCATCAGCGGGGCACCGCCCCAGCCGGGACAAGCTCTAAGTTCCCGATCGGTCTCCCGGCATGTGTGGTAGTGTAGTGCATGTTAGTGTGTGTGTGTGTGTATGTAAGTGTGTGTGTGTGTAAGGGGTGACAAAAGGACAAAGAAGACTTAGGAAAGATCTCGCGCTGTCCGTGTCCCGTTTGTTAGGGCACTGCTCCGGCATTCGTCCGGTGTTGATCAGAGAAACCACGGAAAAATACCGATCAGAGCAGCTGGCCTCTAGAATTCTCCTCCAGACAGCGACAGAACTTGAGCAAGCTGAAAAGATAGTGTCGAAACTCTTGCTACTGTCGGGACCTGATTCCTAGGACCTTTCGGTCAGAGGCAATACAGTGACATCAGTTGATGTACTGAGCCACCTCTCCCGGTGCTAACGGTGTGGGGATGTGCGGGGGAGGGAAAGGAGCAGGGACCTCCATCCGTGGTCCGCTGCGGGAGAGGGCGGGGAAGGGCAGAGAGTGTGTACGTGTTGGAGGTGAGGACGTGCTAGGGCCGGGGACGACGAGAAGACGGGATTGCTTGTAGGCGGGAGCGAGTAAGAGGAGGAGGATGAGGTGTTGGGGTGGGGGTGGGTGGACGCATTGAGGTCGGGGATGGGCTGAAGGCGAGGACAGAAGGTTGGAGATGAATACGGGCTGTGGGTGAATACGAGGTTGAGAGCGGTCACAGTCGGGAGCGCAGACGGGGACAAGTCAGGATCTCGATAGCGGTGAATGAGGTGGATGAAAAGGTTATGCTCTGTGACCCAGCATTTCATGCATTTGGGCGGACGTTATATTCCACCTCTTCCTTCCATTGCATTGCTAATAGTATTGACTGCCCACCGTTCCATCTCTCTCCTAGAGACCTGTAATACTCAAAAACCCAATATGTGTTTCGATGTTACGATGGTGTGTTACGGTGTAGGGTGTTATGATGACTTCTGACATTTCTGCTACGATTCTACTCGATGAAATTTGACTTCTGTATTCAGAATTCAACGTTTTGGAAAGACACAACCACTAAAATATATATGCATTAGACAAATTTTATGTTCTAAATTAAGATTTTCTACGAATAGCTTACCCTGTGTGTAGTGAGGACCTTTTACAGGAGACAATAAAAATACGTTTGCCAGTTTTTTTTTAATATTTTCGAAATAGTATATTATTATAATTTCAACATCACGTAACTAAACAGAACAATGAAAATACACTCTTAAAGGACGACGTCCATTACATATTTTATGGCTTACTTGTTAATTGCTGTGTGTTTACGGACCTCAAACAAAACACGTAACGGTATTGTTAATGCCCTTGCGGAATTTTCTGATTCTTTATGCCCTCGGGCCTTTTCAGTACTTTATGGCCCGCTTTAATAACAACACAACACATTACGTTTTTATAAATTTGATGTATTAAAGTTACGATGCAAGCAAATACAATAGTAAATAAATTGAATAATGCTCAAATAAGTAAAATTATTCGTTATAAAGCTTATATTGCTTAAGTGACATGAAAAAATGTAATTTTGGAATGTTCCCGTGAATATACAATTGCCATCAGTCACTCACATTTCACTGTTACGTATCGCCTTTTTTAGAGACATAGTATGTGCTTCATAGCAGTACTACTCGTATTAATAAGATGAATAAGGTACATCGGCTAATGTTCTCGCAATGTTATTCTTTGGTGTTATGACATATTATAAATAACTTTTGGCAATAGAAGCAAATAACCTAAAAGCACCGTTTCATCAACGCAATTTACACTGTTATCCACACTGTTATATAACTCAAAATGATATATAAACATTTTCATATATTTTTCGAGATCTTACTGGTAACCATTGTCATAGTTTTGTCAGCTTTTGCGAGAATTTACACAGGAATTTCACAATATTCTTTCATTTTGTATGAAGAAACCAGTCTAATAACGATTATGCAATAGTACGAGTAACTAGATGCCCACTCTATTTTGTTTATCTGACGTCATATTGACAAATGACTATTACAATTCATTTTTTCACTTTAGACGCAAGAAAAATGATAACATGTTTGGAATTCTCGTTTAATTCAGCAACGAACTAATGAAACATAACGTTTTGTATGCACCATGGGATTACTAGATGTTTTTGCCCCTCAAGCGACTTCTAACCAATCGGGCCCTCGGTGTTGGAAGTCGCTCTCGGGGCAAAATATCTTAACACCCTTGATACATAAACAACTATATTAGTCCGTCTTTCATTAATAACAATCGAAACAACATGTAGCTAAAGAAGACGCGTGACGTTACTTTCTCAAGGAATAGTTATTTATGCCGAAAGGCCGAAAAATGAATGATTTCGGATGAGGTGTTTACCAGCCGAGGCGGAGCTGAGGTTGGTAAAGTAATTGAGTCAAGAATCATTCAATTTCAGACGAGACGCATACAACTGTTTTTCGTATACTCACCTTCCAATTTTAGGTTTGAATTATCGTCTCTGAAATTGTCGGTACTGTCACAATTGTTAAAGCGTGTATGATGATCTTGTAAAACGAAAATTGCCCTTCAGTTAGAGTTGAGACTACTTCAGTTTCAGTTGAAACTCCTAGCACGAGTGCTCAATGCCTGAGAGACGTAACGTTCCAGGTATACTATTTCAGAATATATCAAATTGTGTTTTTAATATAAATGTTAACAATAAGTAAGTTGAAAGCATTCTACATTCAAAAAATAATAAACATTGTTTGTCTACGTGTCAATGGCCATTTATACATTGTCTTGTTTACTTGACGTTGCCATGGTAATCGTCCTCTAAAATTCGTTCTTGGCCTAGGCCTCCAAAGCTCACTTTTATGGCGTATAAATGCTTTGTCAAATACTGGTTTTGAAATGAGGATACGAAAAAGTATTTTTCTTGGACTAAGCAAACTCATCTCACCATTATGTCGGCTGTTGCCTTGATTTACAAACTTAAGCAGCGTCTTTTATTTATTGCTATCGCCCTAATGATGTTAATAGTATGACGTCGTGCTGATGGTTGCGCTATTTGTAAGTGCTTAGGAGTATAGTTTAACGGTACCATCACTCTAGAACATTTCAATATTTTTTGTCGCAAATTATAACGTCGCTAACAGGAAGCGATGCAGCTATCCTACGCTCACTATATTGCTGCTTCTCTTAATTTCTGTTGAGGGACCTACAAAACCCCTACCTAAGAAATACAAATCCTAGAGGTAATCACTCTTTGGCTCTGTTTCTCTCAGACACATATTGATATTTTTTTTAATTAATTCGAGATATTTTTTGAAAGTATGGCCGTAATGTATCTTGTAGATGTATCTCGTCTGAACCAGTAAACTTTCATAGAAACATATATTTTTTCTTTTACTGTTATGCAGTTACTTTGTATTAAATTGTAACGCATTGGGTCTATTCCATCAGTGAGAAACGTATGAATTAAAAAGGTTGCAACAATTGAACAGATGCCAATTGATGCAAAATATTTACTTCTACATATACCAACTTCCTTTTAGTAATGTACAGAACTTCTTAATTTAAAATTTTTGTATTGTATTTTTTCTTGTCGCGTGTTTTTGATGAAACATTCTTCCGTAATGTGCATCGGAATTGTGTCATACGAGGTCCTCCATCATCATCTACTGTCTCGTCCCTTTTGCTATAATCATTTCTTCAGATCACCACGTACTTGCATTTGTACTCTGCATTTACACTTATTATACTTACTTACACTTTTATATTTACTGTACAATTTTGCTGAACGCCATATTTGAGATCTCTTTTGCAAATTGTTCTCTTCCTGTCAGAGAATTGTTTCTGGTTCTGTCGTAATCGATTTTCTTGGTGTGCTGGAGAATTAGTTTTTTTTCTGCGCTGCAGGCGTCAGACAGTTTCCATTAATGAAGCGATTGAATATTTAGAGAGGTTCGTTTGATATTCATCGACTCTGTCAGGAATAATAACCTCTGAGTTTTCACGTTACTTTCTTTTCTGGAGAATGAGAGACAGAAATAAAATTCGATATAACTGAGACTTTGGTAATTCAGGTCAAAAGTTAATTAAGTTGGCTGTTTAGTTTTTACTAAAAATATTGTTTACTTTTCTGAGATAATTTTAATAAAAAAAGTTAGCAGTATTTCACATTTGGTACAAAGCGGTACCTTCCAATTTCTGATCGATTTTTCAGTTTTTATGGCATCTGTTGATAGATTTCTATCAGTGAAAGTCTCTGTTATTTGGACACTTCATTTCCTGTAATTAGTCCGCTTCTGCTGTTTAATTAAGAGAACGGATACCCATAGCTTTTGATGATTGCTCCAAATTGCAGATAAAGAACGTGGCAATTACGATCAGACAGTGCCGTATTATATGAAAAATGTGAAAGAGTTAAATTTGTGAAGTTATAAGAAGTACGTACAACAATTTGAATTTGTTTTTCTTACTGTTTGAAAATATTGATAAGGATTTGTATTGCGTGGAAATGACATAATAAGATTATTTTTTTTTTACCATTGAAATTTACCTTTTTTAATTACATTTGTTATAGTTGCTTATATCTAATTACAATTATCTTACAATAATCTTACTAATCTTACATTACTACTAGGGTGGTAGAGGATACAATAAATCTACTTTGAATCGAGATCTGAGAATTTATTTAGGAATGTATGGAAAGGAAATTTATTTTTAATGCGGGTTCTCGGAGTTGGGTTTTGGCAGAATTTTAGCGGGGTTAGTTTGGGTATATTTGGTATGTTTTGGAAGAAGTGGGTGAATAAAAAAACAATGTGGTTGGTAATCGGTTCTATCTGGAATTCTTTATGCAGTTGTGCATTGGAGACGTACCAAGGGGCATTCGTGATGGTGCGCAGGAACTGATTTTGGATTACTTGCAGTTTTTTTGTGTTTGATTTAGCTGCGAAGATCCAAACTGGGCATGCATATAATAATAGTGGTCGTATGATAGTTTTGTACAGAAAATTAAAAGTTTGGGAATGTTTCATGGGTACAAGGTGCTGTCCTTGGACTACCAAAAGACAACACATGACTTGGACCCACGAGGGTTAAAGTAGGTATACCAAGAGAAATAGGATGTTTCGAATTATCACGTCTTTCAATTACGAAAGGTAGTACATATTTCAAATTTCGAATTTTAGTAGGATTTTCGCCGTTGAAATTCATTTCAAAATTCGAAAATTCATTCGAATCATAACTAATTATCAGAAACCTGTGTTCCAGAATTCTGCATTCTCTGTACCCTAACCTAGCTTTTAGGTGTTTTACCATACATTTGTTTTACTTTGGTACGCGCAACGTGTATGCAAAACATGTAAAATTACTTGTATTTTATGACTCTCCATTTATATCTTCCTATTTATTAAATGCTGGCTAATTTAGTTACTGTTTTCACTACTAATTATTCACATGTTGTTTATATAGCAATGATGCGCAATTCTACTCAAAAGTAGAATACTTTTCAGAAGCTGAATTTTGAATTTGAATTTTAAATAATTTAGGATTCTTTCTTCGCGTTAGAATATTCTCTTAAAATATTATTTTGTTCGACAGTAGCTCTTAAGACTAAATCGATGCAGTCATTCATCCGATCACCGATACACAAGAAAGCTCTCCAGAAGCATCCCGTAGTATCCGAAATTTCCTGTTCTAAATCTTCGCTCCCGCCGTGGACTCAGGGGAAATCGAGAGGGGGCGGGAAGCGGCGGGGATGTGGCGAGGGCGGGGACGGCAACAGCGGGGGAGGGGGTATCGCGAAAGCAAAGCCATCTACAATGCGTTGTTGGGTGCGGTGCAGGCAGTCGGGCGCCTCCCGCGAGGCGATCAGTTCTCGTTAAGCGCCGGACGGGTGTGGAGGGGGAGAGGGGGAGGGAAGGGAGGGGGAAATCGATGCCTGGGCAGCGCACGCTGTCCCTTCAAGGTCTCCGCTTCCGCTCGCGGTCTGCATCGAGGGACGTGCCGCATTGCGAACGCCATGGCGGCCGTGACCTTCGGCTAGGTAACCTCACTCCATCCACACATCCCAATAGCTTCACTGTTACCATCTCATCTGAGGACTATGGAATATCAAATTTTATAAAAATGAAAATCATATTACGTGTAATATCAGACTATTCCCTTATTACGAATACCGACAGTATAGGGATTTTACACGGAAATAGAGTTTTTACAGAGAAATACTTTACTGTATTCGATACGTATATGCTTTTCAACCTTTATGAAAGTGATAATTCTAAAGTTACGATATAGACAGTACATCGGAAAACCATACTCCACAAGGATTGCAGGGCGTAATCACGTGACTTGTATCGTGTACGAAAGTGCACGCAATTTTCCTGTGTTTCAACATCATGTTGACGGACAGCTCTAGTTGAAAAGAATCATGATGTGACATCAGAGAACATATCGTTATCATTAGAAAATTCTGGTGATACAATTCGAAATGACTTCCATTTATCATAGTGAGAATAAAACTTTATTAAAAACACGTTTAAGACTTTAAACGGTACAGCTCATGTGGTTTCCGCATAACATGCATCAAATCACTTTAGGATAGTCTGAACCTAACCTCCCGAATCTTGCAAATCAGGCAAGTCTATCCATTCTCTTTGTTGTCATTGTCCTCTTTGTTATGATCTCTTTTCTTTTTTCTACTACCATGACTTTTATGGGTTGCTGGCAATCAAGTACAAGCACTTATTTCATCGCTTTCCGTTGTATTTTTGGAATGCTGTAGGTTGATTTGCGGAATTATAGAGACTGCGTGGCTGTTTGCCTCTGACTACGACCACACAATTGAAACGAGAAAACTTCCCCTCTCACGCGGGGTTCCAAGTCACAGCTGTAATGTATGTCAACTACCATCGAAGCCGTATGCACTCTGTTTTGCTACGCATACATGATTTGCCTACAAGGTTTATATTCTATCAAAATGAATTGTATATTGCTAATAGAATTTACTTACCAATATTCTTCAGAATCTTGTAGGTTACTATCCATTTTCATTTGATTATTTCCTACGTGCGCTAAGTAAAACTAGTACCCCGAACGATCTGTTTCAATTCTTATATTGGTCAGATTACAGAAATGGTAGAGTCTCTTGAGTCTCTTCCTAAATTCCAAAGTCGGGTAGCTGAGATTATAAGACATTTGATAATGGCGAAAGCAAACATTTTTTCTTTCAGAGAAGCTTTAAATTCCTTTGATAAAAAATTCAGAGGAAAATAATGAAAACCTGATTCCATCATATTGGGAGAGTAAAGAAAATTAACGGAGAAATGAAAGTTTGGAAATGAATTAACGAAGCAATATATTTCTGATTGAAATTGATATTGTAAGGGATATACTTTTACCCTATTGGAAATCAATATAATAGAATGTAAAAATGATTTTAGATAGTCAAAGTTAAATTGTAATTAAATTGCCAATAAATTGTGTTACAAACTGCGAAAATATGAATAGAGTGGAGAAGGTTTTAGATTCTCTATAGCTTCTTTGTACCTTTTTCTGATGCATTGCAGCATTCTCTTTTATTTATAATAACTACGTGGTTCCACTAAGAAAATTAACGGCAATTTCAATGTGAGTAGTCAATAAGTAATAGTATAATTAGATATTAACATAGTGTTTAACCATACCATAATTTTTGAATCGATTATTAAGATATGTTATAAATTGCGACAAAAAATCGATCTAAGATTAGTATTGCCTGAATAAATTAATATTTATAGGACACTTACTTTGATAATCACTTTCAGTAGATCTTTAGCATCTAGGGTACACTGCTTCATGTAGCTTTGGTCTTAACTTCCATATCCTCACCTTGCAACGCCGCATTCAGATGAGGATCCCCATCTAAACAGATCAACGACGATACTTGCAAAATATGTCCGAAAAGACAGCAAACACGACAAATATCATGTGTTACATCGGCTGCATTGCCGCCAATGTTATTGTGGCATCGAAATTCGATTTAAACGAACCAGCCTCCTTTAAAGCGTTTTTTCCGCACGAGAATTCACCTCCAACCCACATCGAATGGCAAAGAAGGAAACGCGCAGGATCTTCCATCTCGCCGGGAGTGCGCTGCCGCCGCCTCCGCCCGCCGGAGTTGCGAGCGAGTTTGACGCGTGTTCGACGTGCACCTGTTTACCGAGTTCGCGGCAGGTGCGGAGGAAGTTGCGGGGAAGAAGTCCGCAGTAAGTTCATGAATATGTTCTGCCGGTGGCAGGTAATCTCTCTAAGCCGGCGGCAGAGCGCGGGTCGCGGAGTGTCTGCTTCCAGGAGCGCGAAAAACAGAGTGCGGGATGAGGCGAGAGGGTCGACGCGGGGGGGGGGCGGGAGCGGGAGTAAGAGGGGCACGGGGCATGAAGCTCGAGACATGGAGGTCGGGACAGGGAGGTCGGAGCACGAATCTCGAAACATGAGCTGGGAGGAAGGAAGTGGGGGTGAGGGCACGGGGATGAAGCTCGTGTCATGGGGCTTGGGCAGGAATCTCGAAACATGAGCTGAGAGTGAGGGAAGTGAGGTGTAAGGGGCACGGGGCGATTGATTTTTTCGTGTTTCCGGGCACGTCAACTGCTTTGGCCATTAGTCCCGTTAGTGTAGTGCATTTCTTTTCTCGGGAGATGGCGGTGATCTTCCCCTGCTGATGGCGAGATCCGGCGCAGACCTACCGTCGGCTAGCGGGGTTTCCCCCCTAACCAGGACTCTCCCACCAGCGGGGTGCCGCCCCAGCCGGGACAAGCTCTAAGCTCCCGACCGGTCTCCCGGAATATGTGGTAGTGTAGTGCATGTTAGTGTGTGTGTGTGTATGTAAGAGGAGAGGTCAGGACAAGGAAGAGAAAGAACAGATCGGTAGGGTACTGCTCTGGCATTCGCCTGGTGTTGATCGGAGAAACCACGGAAAACTACCGATTAGAGCAGCCGGCCGCTAGAATTCTCCTCCAGACAGCGACGGAATTCGACCTAGCTGAAAAGCTAGTGTCGAAAATCCTGCCGCCATCAGGACTCGAACGTAGGACCTCCCGGTTAGAGGCGCTGCAGTGACGTCAGTTGATACACTGAGCTACCGCTCCCGATGGCACGGGGCGAAGAACGCTCAGTCTGAGGAAGTGCGGGGAGTGAGGAGAGGTCAGATCGTGGCAGAGGGCGGGGATCGAGGCATGAAGCTCGGTGCATCAGCTTCGGAATGGGGAGCACGGGGTAGGGATCTCGAGGCATGACGAATGCCGGAGCAGTACCTTACCAAACGGGCCACGGACCGCGCGCGATCTGTCCTTCCTCTTCCTTGTCCTATCCTCTCCCCTTACACACACACTTACACTAACATTCACTACACTACCACATATTCCGGGAGACCGGTCAGGAGCTTAGAGCTTGTCCCGACTGGGGCGGTGCCCCGCTAGTGGGAGAGTCTTGGTTAGGGGAAGACCCCACTAGCCGACGTAGGTCGGCGCCGAATCTCACCATCCAGCGGGGGAAGATCACCGCCATCTCCCGAGAAAAAACACGCAAAACACTAACGGGACTAATGACTACAGTAGTTGACGCGCCCGGAAACAGGAAAAAATCAATCAATCAATCAATCAATCAATCGAGGCATGGGGCCCTGGTTGTGGGACGCAGGACACGGGGTATGGGGTGAAGGACATTGGGGCGGGACAGGGGATGGGGTGGGACATGGGGCATGGGGTGCGGACATAGGGCATTGGGTGCGGACATAGGGCATGGGGTGCGTGACATAGGGAGGGGTGCGGGCGCAGGTCTTTGGTGCGGGAGAGAGGGTATGGGGTGCGGGACAATGGAAATGTGGCGCGGGATATAGCAAATGGGGTGCGGGACATGATGGGGTGCGGGACATAGGTCATGGGGTGCGGGACATAGGTCATGGGGTGCGGGACATAGGTCATGGGGTGCGGGACATAGGTCATGGGGTGCGGGACATAGGTCATGGGGTGCGGGACATAGGTCATGGGGTGCGGGAATAGGCCATGGGGTGCGGGACATGGGGCACAGATCATGAAGTGCGGGGCATAGGGTGCGAAATGAGGTGCACGGGGCATGAGGTGCGGGGCGTGCGGTGTAGAGCATGGAGCTTGGGGTAAGGGAATGGGACATAGAGTGCAGACCATGGGGCGTAGAACTGTCCTCAAACATTTATGGAGCTCGAAGTAGGAGGTGATTCAGGAAATTGGAGAATAACAGACGATAAAAACAAATCTTATTAGAGGAATCTGCATTGAGTTCCACAGACATGCCCTTTTGGAAATTCAGTTCCAGTAATTAAGCTTTGAAACAGAAATTCAGCTTGTTTGCTCACTGAATATCAGTAAATAAAACATAATAACACAATATTTACTGCTACCGAATGTATTAAAGATGTAGCATATACTCTGTATACGTCCTAAAGGAAGTTCACTCGATAAATTTTCAATCACCACCTTTTCCAATTCATCGTTCTCCGCACACACGACCCAAAACGCTTTCCTGTTACTTTCGTAAAGTATAATGGAGATTGGACTGCACTATAGAAATCGGTTCGTGCACTCGGAAGCACACAAGTATCGATTGCAATACCAATATAAACCATCGCGGTTTATAGAGACATCAAGGTCTCGCTCCTTGCAGTTTCCGGCTAGGCAGCCTTCCCCGTCGAGCGATTGATTTATGAAGCGTTCGCGATATTTACAGCCGCGTGCACCAGGGCGAGGGCCGGTCGGCCACCCCCGCAGTTACAGCGTGGGCCGCGCGCCCGCCACCCGCTAAACTGACCGCTTACTGCCCCCAGCGGCGCCCAGATCCCGTTGGATCCCTCGGCACTACATCTCGCAGCCAGCCCATTACGTTCGTGCTGTTTGTTCGGGGGAAGCTGAAACTGTTATTTCTTCGTCCGTAATGCGCAGTAAGTTGCCGTCGTGTTTTGGTCTCTTCGTTTTTAGTATAGTGCTTAATATTTTATATTGACGTAGGAATACTCAATCTATAATTAATTGTCTGTTTCAGTGTCATGAAATTTCTATTGGTTTCTACCATAATCATCGAAATTATTTTTTATTTATTTTATAAAAAATGTATATTTATCAACGTACAGGCATTCGTTTTGTTTGTTTTAAACATTTCCATTATTCAAGAACTATTACGTAAAATGTTCTTGTTTTCATATGTTGTCGTTATCTGAATGCTGTCAGAGTAACATTAATCATACTTTTCAAACATTTCGGCGTTCCTGATTTTCGTAAATATTTGTGGCGAATTACACGATTTTCCATGGACACCACTATTTAAACGAACCACTTACAGATACCCAACTCCGCAGTCATCCTGCGTCCCTTAACCTCGTCGTTTTCCGTAAAGTGCGTATTATATGTCATCAATGAGGTGAATTGTACATTTTGTTCTCAAAAAAGAAAAAAAAACTGATCTGATTTGTTAGAATGTTTTCATTGGCTTTACATCTCCTCGTATGTAATAAAGAAGTAGGTAGTATTTTGGTTTTTCTAAATCGTCATTCGTAAACCATAATTCATGTAATAATTTTTAGCATTGAGGCACTTCTAATTATCCTTTTTATTTCACACAACGTGCTAACGCACGTAATATGTCAATGGGAAGTGGCATGATGTAGGCATGACATATATGACAAGTGGCATGACATACTAAGTTCATTAAAAAAATGGCCATTTGACATCTTTTCATCGATGCCTCAGCTGGAACTGTCTTTATTTCAGATTCTGATGTTAAAGTCTTGTAATTTTGTATTCGCGTCTGTTTCTCCGATTTTAAAATCCTCCTTACGTTATAATGATTCTATGAAGTACTCTAAAACCATATCTGTAGGTAACTGATTCCTACTTATTGTCCTTCCCGCCTTTTTGCTTTCTTATAGCTACTGTACCTTTGTGATATTTTTCCTACTCCCCTTTCCTTACTTCAGATCTACAAAGAGGATGAAATCAGTGTCCATCATTTATTGATCAATTTATCACGACTTTACGGTCTAATCCAACTTTTTTTCTCATATATGTACACACCTCTACATATGTAATTGCCTAAAATAAGGGGAATATGTCGCATTCGTAACTCTAATTTATGAAATTTCTCTGAGCATGATCGTTGGCAAAAGGTGGTACTTTTCATGGATAGTTCTATATCAGAGGAATGAACTCAGATAACACCTATTAGGCTTTGCCTCTGCAACCCCTAAGCTCTTACAGTATACACTTAATATTATCCCCCTCACACAACTTCCCACTGACGGAGAAAGAATAAAGGCTAGTATTGAAGATTCAATGGTGACAAACGATGTGATAAGAAAGCAACAAACAGCATCCGTACTTTATGCGGGATTCAAACCCACAGCCTGAATTTAACGCGTACTAGGGCGGAAATACCCCAGTCGCCTAAACCATCTGGGATCCGGCATCCAGCATTAGTATTTTATCACTTTTCTCTTGCTTGCGTAATTGTTTCCTGTCGGCGCTCTAAACCACTTTCCCCTTCTCCAACCCCTTCTTGCGTGGCATCCTTCATTTCTGCCCACCTCCCCCCCCCTTCTCGCCTTCCCCCCGTCCCCCCCTCCGCTGCAGAGTTCTGCGCAGCGTCCCTTATCCATCATGTTCTCGAGGGCTGCGGCCCCGCCTGCGATCCGCCATCGGCTTTTTCACTTGGACGCTCCGCCGCTTGATAAATAGCCTTGTGTTTGTGTTTAGCGAGTTCGCGCCGCCAGCGCCGCCGCCGCTGTTGCATGCAAACGCCGGGAATTCCACGGCCACCCCGGCAAACTAATCGCTCGGCTGGCGAAGATCGAATGTCGCTATCGATTATCGTGTTGACATTGACATTTCCCGTGAAGTAGGAAAGAAATGCTGGTGGAAAATTGTGAGTGCTTTCTCTGTAAGTTCCGTCTGTCATCCTACGGTACAGCTGAAGTAGGCAATAATGTGTTGAGCGCGAAGGTTGTACTTCATCAGTTTCAAGAAATAACAAAATATTATTTGGAGTTGTTACTACAAATATTAAATTTACGATTGAGATGTATTCATCAACTGATCTGCAGAGATGGAATAGAATTTATGAATTGAATTGTATTTTATAACCTACGGTTATTTTGCAGGTTCTTTTTGTATGTGGACATGAGCTGTAAAGTATTGTCAAACAAAACGGAACAAATTAGTTTTTTTGTATGTTTGAGAGAACGCATTTTTAGAAACTCCTCTTGTGAATCATGTACTACAGCTCATGTAATCTGATAGGTCTATCATTGGTATATTTTTAATAGAACATGGTATGCGTTTTATAAAATTTATGAGTGATGTTTCCAAAAATATTGTAGAAATTCCTCAAATTTAATTTCCTGGCTGACGAGACGTTGTATCTTGCTATTTCAGGTCCATAATTTCAACTGAAGATTGTATCTCCATCATTGCCTTTGTTTGTTGTCTAACGCCGTTGGTTCATACACGCACCTGTCTCTCATGAACTGTGATAACGTACTGAGTCGTAATTTTGCTCTATTCGTTCTCATAGCACATCGTGAAAAGAAATGGCAAGATAGAAAGTAATGAGGCATGAAAGTGCACAATAGTCGATAACTGTAATAAAGTGTTTAATTAAAAAGAAATCGAATGAATGAAGATAATGAAGAAGGGTAAAGTACGTACGCTGGGATTTATTTATTGATTGATTTTTTCGTGTTTCCGGGCGCGTCAACTGCTTTGGTCATTAGTCCCGTTAGTGTAGTGCATGTTTTTCTCGGGAGATGGCGGTGATCTTCCCCCGCTGGATGGCGAGATCCGGCGCCGACCTACCGTCGGCTAGTGGGGTTTCCCCCTAACCAGGACTCTCCCACCAGCGGGACACCACCCCAGCCGGGACAAGCTCTAAGCTCCCGACCGGTCTCCCGGAATATGTGGTAGTGTAGTGCATGTTAGCGTAAGTGTGTGTGTAAGGAGAGGATAGGAGAAGGAAGAGAAAGGACCGATCGCGTGCGGTCCGTGGCTCGTTTGGTAGGGTACTGCTCCGGTATTCGCCTGGAGTTGATCGGAGAAACCACGGAAATCTACCGATCAGAACAGCCGGCCGCTAGAATTCTCCTCCAGACAGCGACTGAATTCGACCTAGCTGAAAAGCTAGTGCCGAAAATCCTACCGCCAAAAAAAACAAGCAAGAGGGTGGAGTGCATGTGGCGACCGTTAGTTTGTCGAGAAGGTGGGCAAACTAAGTGTCAAGACGAGCCGGAGTGTCGAAACAGCGAGAGCTATCGAGGCGATGAGAGCATATCGAAACGACGGGAGCGTGACAAAGCAGTACGTGGGTGGTGCGGTTGTATCTAGGTGTATCAAGAGGGCCGGGCGGGATGTTATAAGACAGGAAGTGTAGCATGTCTGAGACAAGACAGCGTTAAGCAGGGAACCCACTTCAAGCGGCGTTCTCGGTTCAGCGCAGCGCAGCTCAGCGCGTGGCGACACAGTTGGACATGGTCAGTGATTCCACCGTTTACAACGGACGGTACGGGGCACCACTCGTTTCACTAACGATGGAGAGGAGTTGATGATTGTGAAAGAATACGATTCTTTTGAAGTGAAACTAATGTTATCGGCTGTGAAGAAGGTAGTGCACGACAATATAACCAGCGAAAAAAAGTAATGTGAACAATATTAGTGACCAAACCATCACGATCTTTTCCCAAAACGAATACACTCATCTTGGATTTGCTCAACACTCCTTGCATTTTTTTAACAAGGGTTCTTGAAATTTAAGGGATACTTTAGAGGTAGCTCATATCACATTTTCTAAATACGGATCCCCTTTTTTCTTTAATTTTCTTTTGCGAATATTTACAGGCAAGATCGCCTATAAATATAGTAAATTTCCGATTTTATTAAAAACCCTGAGTTTTTGAAAAAAATAAATAAAATGACACGGTATTGAAACATAATACATTTTTTGACCCAAAATAATAACATTCCAACAATACTAGTTCTTAAACATCTAACATATAACATATAACATTCAAAATCTTCCTGCGTTTTTCAACTATTGTGTACACATGGATTATAAATTTCCGTGGATGAATATTGGGGTAAGCAGCGAGGCAATCGGGGCGGGCAAGTCGGGGCGAGGCAAGTCGGGGCGAGCAGTCGGGCGAGGCAGTCGGGGCGAGGCAGTCGGGGCGAGGCAAGTCGGGGCGAGGCAAGTCGGGGCGAGGCAAGTCGGGGCGAGGCAAGTCGGGGCGAGGCAAGTCGGGGCGAGGCAAGTCGGGGCGAGGCAAGTCGGGGCGAGGCAAGTCGGGGCGAGGCAAGTCGGGGCGAGGCAGGGGGGGGGAGGGCGCGAAGGCATGGCGGGAAGAGGGCGAGCGCGAGCGCTCAGTCGTTCTTTTCATCTGGCATTTGTCAGAGCCGCGCGCAGTAATGCACTTACATTAACGCGGCGAGCGGTTTTATTAATTCCGTGAGCGGAGCGGAGCGAGCGCAGCGCAGCCGCGGGGCCCGATGGATCGTCCGTTCGCCGCCGAATCCACTGCTTTAATTCCGCTCCCCGTCGTCGCGGCGGCTGCGAGAGCTTGTTGAACAGTAGCGCCCGCGCCGGGAGCGCGGTGTCATGCTGAGTGCCGCAAACCGCGAATTCTCTGTGCGGCCCTCGAATGAGCAGAACGCGAACGCAAACACAGAGCGCCAGGGAGCGTTCAGGTTGGGTTCCCTCTTGCACTTTAAAGATTGAAGAGCATGTAGAGTTCTCAAAGTCAGATCGAATTTGATGGTAAAGTAAATGTCTTATTATCATGTCTTTACAATCAGAATGTTCTGGCAGAATTTAATTCATGTTTATGAGGACAGGGAGATCAGAATAGAACATTATAGAGTAGATTAGCCATACGTAACAGATCTGAATTTATTTCCGGTTAATCTACATAACAATCTATCGATTTTGAATAGAGGAGTTTAAATATTTCATTAGGTATAACGTTGACGTATATTTGCTTACCTCTTTTTGGAAATACAGTTGTGTATCATAAGAGATCGTGGAGCCTAAATATGTCACCGAGAACGTGTAATTTGAGTCTGGAACAAATGTGCACGCATCTGTGTTCCACATATCGAAATTCTCTAGATGAAACGATCCATCTAACATGACCTTTCATACAGTTGTGGAAAATGTTGTGAACGTTCAGACTTTGCTGTGAGTAAATTAGTATTTACGTGGCCATACATGAAGTTCTGCGACCTGGAAATATTCGAATTCACAGTTGTGTGTGCATATTCGTTTGCTTGCGTACGTGCACGCTAGCAAACAATGTAAATATGTGAATGGCATGGGAGGAATGGTGCGAGTGATTGTTTGCGTGCTCGCAGGCACGCAGTACCAGATATTGCGCTCGTACGATCGAACCAGGAAGTGTGTGACTCAACATTTCTAAGGATTGAGATCGAGATAGTGACCCAACAGTCAAATGTGCTTGGGCTGGGAGTTGCAAGTGTAGGGAGTTATGTGAGCTCGCTACCAGATCGAAGCAAACGAGCGCAGAAAAGGGATCTTATAACTTGTAGAGGAACGTTTGTGTACACGTGTGTATTTAGATGAATAAAAGATGGATTGGGCCTACGGGAGGGATTATGGGCAAGCGGTATTCAAGGTTTGCGTGCGATAAGTATTTGAGCGTAATAGGTTATTCGAGACGGATTAATTTGAAAAGGTAGATAATCAGTAAAAGTTCTTATGTAGTACTAGGTAATGGTATGCTCTTTTCGACCGAATGTTTCAGTGAAACAGGTCAAAGCGTCAGAGCGAAGTACTTTGCAACCGCTACTATTAATATTTTGAAGGGGAGCCGTGATATAGGTAAGGTATTAGAAGAGTTCGAAATCATTAATATTCACATTTTGAGATGGTTTCATAATTGATAAATTTTCAGATTTGTAGTTCTTAAAACTCTGAGAAAAGTTATGAAATATACTAGATATCATTGAAATTCAAGTACAGCAAGTATTTAAACGATCTGAATTTATGCAGATATTTTTAGAAAAACCTCTAACATTTGAAAAAGTTTATTTGTTACGCATTTTAATCCTATGATGGAAAAATTTACTTTTCTGAGAATTTGAGAAGTCAATGTAAAGAAAATGCTTTGCACTGGGGCCAGCCAAAATGGAATTTGCAGAATAGATTTTTCTGGATGAAAAATGATAGTATGCAATATTACTCCTACATTTATTTTAATTGTGGCTCGATACGTGCGTTTTTTACTCTAAATAAATCTGATGACACTTGCAAGGGCAACTATTATAACACATAAATATATGGCAATAAATAAGTTGAATCATTAAACATATAAACAATAAAGAAAGGTAAGGTAATATATTAAAAGCATGTGATAAAACTGATATTGCCACAAATTGTAATACGAATCTCGAAATAATGAAACGGCTGACACCAGACATACTTCTGGTACGCCTTGTGAGAACTGCAAAAGCAATTCTTCTTGTTGTGCGGGTTGCAACGCCAAAGGGGCATACTAAGTAGTAACTGGGTGCTAGACATAGAGTGACGGTTTGTAGTCTAGCAACGTCAACGTTGAAAAATAAGTGTGCATATATTTTATTTGTGAATAGTAAGAACAATTAATTATGGTAGACATTTTATGATGATTGGATGTAGGATTTGAAATTTTATAAGGGTAGAACCATTTGTCAGAGGGCATGTAATGCCAAAGATTTCGTAACATTGGGTATCCAGTTTTTTTTAAACAGTTTGAAAATTTGATGGTTGACATTTTGGCTTGTAAATTAATGGGTAAAGGTTTTATTACGAGCGTTTGTTCATCGACCATTCTAATGATTTCACTGTGTGAAACATATATTCGCACAACCTCTCTGGTTCATAAATTGTTTGCCCACCAAACATTATCGACTGCCATGTCGTCAGTACTTTTTGTTGTGTCAATAAAAGCTGTGTGAATGGCGTGGCTATAAAGTATTTCATTGTCATTGAAACAAATGGAGGCAAACGTTATTAACTATGTCAGAATTGATATCAGCTTCTGATCACACATTCCAACTCAGTTATATCCTGACATAATGTTTATAATCTTATCGTCAGTGTTATAATTCATCATAAAAAAACTCTGTGTATACATGCGTATTCTGCCAATGGGTTCTGATACCAAGTGTGTTTTAGAAAATATATTTTCGTATAAAGTACAATACGTAAAATGCAATTATTCAACTGCAGTTTCATTACAGGTATACTTTTTCCTTGAAGTTGTGATTTTCTTACGAACTTTCCTACTACATACTGTCTTATAAGCAGACATTACTTATGATCTGTTTTTATGCATTATTTTTATGCATTGTTTTGTATTTCTCTTCCTTTGTTAGCTAGTGTCAAAATTCTGGACTAAAATTGCAACATTTATTTTTAAATTTTTTTGAAGTTTATTTTCACACTTCTGAATCCATTACAAAGATATTAATAATACATGTCCACCGACACGTATAAGCTAGTAAATATATTATTTATTTGCGGTTGGGATAGCTATGATGGTAGTTGGAGTACATCATTTCTGGATGGAATCTGGATTGATGTGATTTGAAGGGTTCGAAATTTTGGGAAGGTGCTGTGGGGCAGCACAATTCTTTCTTATGATGCATTGGCACGAAGGGGTACTTTCAAGTGATTACATTTCTTACATTTCTTTACGTGAGTAGAAGTTGGCTGTAGGCTGCGTAGCTCAACGTGCGAGTTACTGAGTGGTCATAGGGCGATGCAAGCCCGATGCCTATAATAGGGCGCAGCTTTCCTAGTGACCTCGGCGACGTTATAATGTCGTCCTATCATGCAGGTTCTCAGACTCCAAAAATATTTTTTTCCAATACACGTTTTAGGTTTTATAGGTTTTAACTAAGGGTTCAGAAATTTCAATTTTCAGCATATATTGCTACTAATATTCGAATCTTACTCTAATATGTTCTTTAGAATATAGCTATTTTGGTGAAGTGATCATTAAAGAGTAATAAAACTCAACAGTTTATTGAAATTATGCCATAACTCCAATTTACTGTTTTTTGACAAAATATTTAGATGAATGTTAGTCCACAGCCCCCACCTCGCCGCCGCGGCCGCTCCCACCACCACCTCCTAGGCATCCGCATCCGCCATCGCAATGTGACCTGAAGTAGAATTTTTTGACCTGCAGATGAAATGTTTCCGTAAAAGGAACAAGTGTTCAATGCGCTATATTAAATTAAGAAGAAATACTTAAGAAGTAGTTGTTAATAGAGGAAAACAAGCAAGAACGCGAGGCCTGTGCTTCGCAGATTGCACTTGGCGACCGGGTGAGAAAAGGCGACACCGTAGTCGTGGCGAGGAGGGGCGCGCCGGAAGCGCGAGGGGCGTCGGAGTGGGGCGCAACGGGAGGCGGCGTGCGCGAGTGGTAACGGCGCCACTTTGCGGGCGCCGCCCCGCGCCACGCGCCACGCGCCGCGTCAGCGCCTCGCAGCTCTTGCTTCGCGCCTTTCCTCCACCTCCCGCGCCCACGCCACCTCGCCGCCACTCGCCCGCTGCCCACCCCGTGCCACCACCTGCCTCCGCCGCCACCACGCCTCGCGCCACGCCTCGCCTCGCCTCACCGCCTCGCCAGCCACCGCCCGCCCCTCGCCGCTCCCTCGCTCACCTCGCCCGCCATCGCTCGCCTCGCCACACCGCCGTCCCGCCCATCCGTCGCATCGCCATCGCCACGCTCGCCATCGCATCATCGCCATCGCCATCGCCATCGCCATCATCGCCATCTCGCCATCGCCATCGCCATCGCCATCGCCATCGCATCATCGCCATCGCCATCGCCATCGCATCGCCATCGCCATCGCCATCGCCATCGCCATCGCCATCGCCATCGCCATCGCCATCGCCATCGCCATCGCCATCGCCATCATCATCGCCATCATCGCCATCGCCATATCCATGCCATCGCCATCGCCATCTGCCATCGCCATCGCCATCGCCATCGCCATCGCCATCGCCATCGCTCATCGCCATCGCCATCGCCATCGCCATCATGCCATCGCCATCGCATCGCCATCGCCATCGCCATCGCCATCGCCATCGCCATCGCCATCGCCATCGCCATCGCCATCAGCCATCGCCATCGCCATCGCCATCGCCATCGCCATCATGCCATCGCATCGATCATCGCCATCGCCATCGCCATCGCCATCGCCATCGCCATTCGCCATCGCCATCATGCCATCGCCATCGCCATCGCTCATCGCCATCGCCATCGCCATCGCCATGCCATCGCCATCGCCATCCCATCGCCATCGCCATCGCCATCGCCATCGCCATCATGCCATCGCCATCGCCATCGCCATCGCCATCGCCATCGCCATCGCCATCGCCATCGCCATCGCCATCGCCATCGCCATCGCCATCGCCATCGCCATCGCCATCGCCATCGCCATCGCCATCGCCATGCCATCGCCATCGCCATCGCCATCATCGCCATCGCCATCGCCATCGCCATCGCCATCCATCGCCATCGCCATCGCCATCGCATCATCGCCATCGCCATCGCATCGCCATCGCCATCGCCATCGCCATCGCCATCGCATCTCATCGCCATCGCCATCGCCATCGCCATCGCCATCGCCATCGCCATCGCCATCGCCATCGCCATCGCCATCGCCATCGCCATCGCCATCGCCATCGCCATCGCCATCGCCATCGCCATCGCCATCGCCATCGCCATCGCCATCGCCATCGCCATTCGCCACCGTCATTGCCACCGCCATCGCCTCTTCCGCCTCCGACTCTTCCGCCGTCGCACGAATAACCTGAAGTAGATTTTTTTATAAGCAGATGAAACATATGCATAACGGATCAAGAATCGTAGAATTAATATACAGCTCCTAGCTGACTTGTTTGAATTTTTCAAACAAATATCAAAATGATATATAGGGATACTCAACCATAACAATAACAATATATAATATTTTTATTGCATGCCCAAAGTCAACTTTTGTTGTAGATTGTTAGAGACCCACTGAAGATGGGAAATTGTATTCCCGAAAGTTAACTTTGGGCATGCATTAAAAGTATTATATATTGTTATTGTTGTGGTTGAGTATACCTATATATCATCAAAGATTACCACAAGATTTCTGATACCACCACGGAAATATGAAAATACTTAAAGTGGTCCTTGTAAGAAATATTTAAATTTAATGACGAATATTGATAATTAGCAGAAAAAGGAAACTGTTATCATTAACAGTAACTGTTGTGATGTGGATCCCAAAATGGTATAAATTTCTGACTCTTTGGTTTCTTAAACATTTGTGAACTTCGCGAGCCTTCACAACCATGGCCAAGAATGGGGGTAAAAAAATTGTAATGTGTTACAGGCAGTACTGGTCTCTTTTTCTTTTCAGATGTGTTTGAATATTTTAATTTGAGAGTTTAAAAAATCAGTTTTGTCCGATCGTTGTGTTTTTCAAACCACCGCACCGGGAGCGGTACCTCACAGCATCAACTGATGTCACTGCAGGGCCTCTGACCGGGAGGTCCTAGGTTCGAGTCCTGACGGCGGCAGGGTTTTCGACACTAGCAAATCAGCTAGGTCGAATTCAGTCGCTGTCTGCAGGAGAATTCTAGCGGCCGGCTGCTCTGATCGGTTCCGTGGTTTCTCCGATCTACACCAGGCGAATGCCGGAGCAGTAACCTACCAAACGGGCCACGGACCGCGCGCGATCTGTCCTTCCTCTTCCTTGTCCTATCCTCTCCCCTTACACACACACACACACACCTACACTAACATGCACTACACTACCACATATTCAGAGAGATCAGTCGGGAACTTAAAGCTTGTTCCGGCTGGGGCGGTGCCTCGCTGGTGGGAGAGTCCTGGTTAGGGGGAAACCCCACTAGCCGACGGTAGATCGGCGCCGGATCTCGCCATCCAGCGTGAGAAGATCCCCGCCATCTCCCGAGAGAAAACATGCACTGCACTAACGGAACTAATGACCAAAGTAATTGACGAGCCCGGAAACACGAAAAAATCAATCAATCAAACCACCGCGTGTCCCCTCCGTTGCTTGCCGTGGCTCTCGGCGTTCTAGACCTCTGTGATACCTCTCACAGACCCCTCCGCCACCCCCGCCGCCTCGTGTAGTATTTTTTCCTTCCTTCGGAATGCCGCCGCTCAGCTTTACTACCACGTCGCCAGTTTGGAATGCGAAGAGCGGCGATGTGTTCCGATCGGAAGAGAAGTCTCTTGTCGGAGTGAATTGCGAAGAGAGAAACAATAGCAGTTGTTCCGCAGACAAATAATGTTAACATGACTGTTGTCACCCCAGATCCTCGTTGATGGCTATTACATAGTGATTTATTGATAGATGGAATAATGAGTAGCAAGTATGAAGTGCGTCCTAGAATGAGAGGTGACGTAAGTCGCAAGACCCTCAAGAAATCTCATCCAAACAAGCACTATGAAATGCAGTTGGCTTGCATCAAGGAGTTGTTAAACTTCGGCAATTTCTGGTCACTTCTAAACAAATTTATAACACTTGAATCAAAGGATTTTTGAAGATGTTCCTATATCCTTTCATTATCGTTAGATCAATTGCTGTTTGAATAGCCACAGTTATTCATTTCACCACCAATCGTTTTACCTAACGACTCCTCGCACTGTCTCATTTTCCAGAACAAAGTTTATTTTTAACTCGGCCTATCCTTACTCATTGAGATAATAGAGAATAATATTTACTAAAACAATGTGAAAACGAAAGCAAACATCCGCAATGTTAGCAAAATGAAGTCTTTTAATGAGTTTTCTGTGTAGCGTTCATAATATTAGGCAAGTGAAAGAGAACTGACTGTGGTTGGTTCAAAAACAAGCATTACGAACTCATTCATGTTATTTCCATTCCCTCTCTGCAACTATTGTCCAGCGCGCTGGGTCGTATATCGCATTCTGGAGACAAAAAGCAAAGAGTAATTCTCCACGCGCCAGTTGCGCTGTTTAATTCGTGCTGCCAGGAGGGGATATTCTCTTACCTGCGCGGCGGAATTAAATTCCTCTGTGGCTCCAGAGCAAGGCGGGAAGCGGAGTTGAAAAGAGATGGAGAGGAGTCGGAGAGATGGAGCGTAGCGGAGTTGGAGAGATGGAGCGGAGCGGAGTTGGAGAGATGGAGCGGAGCGGTGTTGGAGAGATGGAGCGGAGCGGAGTTGGAAAGATGGAGCGGAGCGGTGTTGGAGAGATGGAGCGGAGCGGTGTTGGAGAGATGGAACGGAGCGGTGTTGGAGAGATGGAGCGGAGCGGTGTTGGAGAGATGGAGCGTAGCGGAGTTGGAGAGATGGAGCGGAGCGGAGTTGGAGAGATGGAGCGGAGCGGTGTTGGAGAGATGGAGCGGAGCGGTGTTGGAGAGATGGAGCGGAGCGGAGTTGGAGAGATGGAGCGGAGCGGAGTTGGAGAGATGGAGCGGAGCGGTGTTGGAGAGATGGAGCGGAGCGGTGTTGGAGAGATGGAGCGGAGCGGAGTTGGAGAGATGGAGCGGAGCGGAGTTGGAGAGATGGAGCGGAGCGGGTTGGAGAGATGGAGCGCGGAGTGGAAGAACGCAGAACAAGAAAAGTAAATTATGCGGCGAGGCGGATTACGGAAGGCGAGATGGAGGCGGAAAAGACGAGGAAGAAGTTTAGGCAAAGTAGAGGACAAGAATAATTGAGTGGATGGGGTGAAGAAGCGGAAAAACGAAAGGAAAAGGGAGGTCGAGAGGATGAGGATGAGGGAGTAGAAAGGGGACGAGGGGGAGCGGCCGATAAAGCCGGTAGTCATGTGGATAGCGTGGAAGAGGGTGTCCAAAAACAAGAAAGGCGAGCAAGGTACTGGGAGCGTAGCTCAGTGCATCAACTGATGTCACTGCAGCACGTCTGACCGGGAGGTCCTAGAGTTGAGAAGGATTTTCGTCTCTAGCTTTTCAGTTAGGTCGAATTCCGTCGCTGTCTGGAGGAGAATTCTAGCGACCGGCTGCTCTGATCGGTAGTTTTCCGTGGTTTCTCCGATCAACACCAGGCGAATGCCGGAGCAGTACCCTGCCAAACGGGCCACGGACCGCGCGCGATCTGTCCTTCCTCTTCCTTGTCCTAACCTCTCCCCTTACACACACACACACACTTACACTAACATTCACTACGCTATCACATATTCCGGGAGACCGGTCGGGAGCTAAAAGCTTGTTCCGGCTGGGGCGGTGCCCCGCTGGTGGGAGAGTCCTGGTTACGGGGAAACCCCGCTAGCCGACGGTAGATCGGTGCCGGATCTCGCCATCCAGCGGGGGAAGATCACCGCCATCTCCCGAGAAGAAGCATGCACCACACTAACGGGACTAATGACCAAAGCAGTTGACGCGCCCGGAAACACGAAAAAAATCAATCAATCAATCAAGCGAGCAATGTGAGAACGAGGTGGTGGAGGGGTTCCGGGGAAGATCAGCCAAGGCTGAGCGAGAACCAAAGCACGAAGTGCGGGATAGCGGGCGAATCGGAGTGGTGGTGGGGCAATGTACTTATGAAGGCGGAGGAGCAGTGTCGGTCGGGGTTGAGCAGGACGGAAGAAGAATTGAGGGGGGCAATTAACCGGTGGCCGGACGGCTTGAAGAGTGCAGGAGGCAGAGAGCGCGTTGGTGGTGGCGGGGGCGGCTGAGTGGGTGGCGTTGCACGTTGTGAGGAGTGGGGGTCGCCGAATGACGAACTGCGACAGTGCGGGGGCAAGCTTATTGATTGATGGTTGATTGCTAATGATTCCGAGCGTATCAACAACTGAGATCATTAGTCCCGTAAGTGTGTTGCATATTTTTTCATTGGGAGGTGGCGGTGATCTTTCTCTGCTGTATGGCAAAATCCCGCGCCTACCTACCATCGACTAGCGGGGTTCTCCCAAGTGGGTATCTCCCACCAGCGGGGCACCGCCCCAATCGGGACATGCTCTGAGCCCTTGACCTACCTCCCGGCATGTGAGGTAGTGTAGTGCACATAAGTGTAAGTTTTGAGTAGTAAGGTTTAAGTAAGGTTTGTGGATAGGAAAACGAAGAGGCAGGAAAGATCGCACGTGGTCTGTAGCCCATTTTAGGTTACTCCTCCGGGTTTTGCCTAGTGCTGATGGGAGATCCCACGGAAAAGTACCGATCAGAACAGTCGGCCGCTAGAATTCTCCTTCAGACATAGACTGAATTCGACCAAGCTAGTGCCGAAAATCCTGCCAGCGTCTGGTCTGGAACCTAGGACCTCCCGGGGAAGAGGTACTGTAGTGACATCAGTTGATGCACTGAGCCAATTCTCCCGGTGGTCCGCGAGAGTGCCTGGGATTAATGTGGCTGCGGCGGCGCCCAGGGCACCGGCCTTCTTCGTCGCGCCGGCGGATGCGCCCCTCGAGCGTGGAGGGGGTGGGGGTGGGGCGGGTGGGGGGGGAAGAGGGGTGACGATCCGAGCGGTGCAGCCCTCGGCTAGGGCGGGGGGCGTGGCAGAGAGACACAGAGGCAAACGCTCAGCTGAAAGAGGACGTTGGAAAGCGACAGCGTGGTAGAATAAAATAAAGAAAACTAGAGCAAGAAGACGGTGTTGGCATAAGCTGACTGTCGTTTCGGGAGAAAAAATCGTTGGTGGCTCTGAACTCAAAATAAACGGTAGAAATTCCAGTATCCGCGTTTTTGCATTATTCCATTCGAATTTCCACACGAATGTCCACTCGAATTTTTTTATTCATGAGTTGATCTTACGGGGTTTGACAAGAACTATTCGTTTATTTCTTGCCTACTACATAGCTACTTATTGCCATTTTTTCGTTCCTTTGTTTTGGCGTCACTGTACAACTGACATTCCTTGAACATTTTCGATTGAGCGGCAAATAAGGAGTCAATTCCTATTTTTTTGTCACGTAAGAAGGAGTCTTGTGGTTTGAAGTTCATTTTCCTTCCCAATCTTCCATAAAACCTCTACAAATTAAAATAGGATGCCCTAGTATTTTTGTTAGTTTTCATAAAGACTCATAATATACTTTTTGAAATCTATTCTGGAAACTGTTTCTAAGAAAATCTCTCTCTCTCTCTCTCTCTCTCTCTCTCTCTCTCTCTCTCTCTCTGTTTATATATATATATATATATATATATATATATATATATATATATATATATATATAATTGTCTGAAAATTTGCTCTATCTATATTTTTTGTTCGCCACATTCAATACTTTCAAATACTTTTTGCAATTATTTCATTATACTAGATATTAACAATATTTTCGCTTTCATTGGCCGATTTGTTTATATGTCTGCAATGAGCGACAATTTATCGTAATTTTTTTTACTTCCTCTGGCGCGTAGTTTCAGCCCTTATTGCCTCTTTCCCTAATTATAGATAATATCTTCTTCTTCTTCTTCTTACTTTTGTGAATCATTATTTCTCAATAACTCTTCCTGAAGCGCTGAAACGAGATTTTATTCTTCCTTGTTCCTTTTCGATTTTCGCTCTCATTTTCTGGCAACAATCATATTTGATTTTTTAGATTTCTTACCGCCTCCCTGTCTTGTTACCTTTTTCTATTCTTTAATTATTTTTCCTGTTTTCCCAATCCCGGCTTGAACTCTCACGTCGATTTTCACGTATTATCTGTTCTTGCGATCGCCTTCGTCTCTTTAGTTCACCGGAGATTTTGTCTCTTTTTTTATCGACCTTCTTTCTCAGTACCCTTTTCCTCTATCTCCTCCTTCGCTCTCACCTCCGCTAGCTCTCTCCTACCCTTTCTCAATAATGTTCTCCTTTTCTCTCTTCTTTTCTTTTTCTTTGTTTTCGAGATTATCTTCGTGCCCTTTTTACTTCATCTTAAAACTTTCGTCACCACCTCTTTCTCCTTCGCGTTCCTTGTTGCTGTAGTAGGCCGCCCTAGCGCACTCCAAGTCTCTCCCCAGCCCGCCGCCTCCTTCCACCACGGCCGCCTGGTTCATCCCCCCCCCCGCGCCGCCACCACCGCGACCTCTCGCGCCAAGAGGCTTCTCGGGTGCTCGCAGCTTTTTTGTTTGCGCGTCGTCGCCTTCACCGCGCGCGAAGCACCGCTTGCTATCTCGCGCAGCCTGCCCTCTCTGGCTACCGCGCGGCGCGCCGCGGCGCGACAGCGTATCTCGAAATCCGAGCGTGTTTTTAAAAGGGTTTGCTGCTTTCCTGAAATGATGTCAGAGATCTTCGTGCCGTTTCATGTCGTATCGTGCTCGTAAATCATTAAAATTAAATTAGTCGTGATGGATATTACTTGTTTGTCCTGCAAATATTTGGTATTTTGTATTATTGAGAATATTACTATTTTTCATTTCGTTATCTTTTTTTATACGCTATTGAAACATCTTTTTCGTAAATGTAAAATACATTCCTTTTCATCATTACTAGAATGCCTGATGATAAATTTAAGAAAACATAATGTCCGATTTTTCCTGGCTTCTAGTTTTTTTTCTTCGTATCTGGAGAGTGAAATATTATTACGCTTATATCAATTGGTGATTGCACCATGCGTGGCAAAGAAACGAAATTATTTTTATCGACTTCTGATTTCGTAGGGTCCCTCTTGGCAGAGTTCTGATGAGTAAAAATAATAAAAAAATTACGTTTTGTTTCTTTTTCAGAGAAATGACACATAAAACTTAACTAACCCTATTGCGAACCAAATTAATAATCCGTTACTTTTCATGCCCAGAAAACATCGAAAATTCGAAAATTAAAATGTATTGCTTCTTTTTTTAATTTGTTGCATCTACATCTTGTCGCAACGCGTCTCCAAGCCCTTAAGGGGCGTTGAGCGCATTCTTTGGAGTAATCCTCCGTTAATTACTAAGTCAAGTCTCGTCACGTCGCAGTCAGTCAGTGCCTTTTATCCCTTCGGCCAGGGGCTCGACGACGTTAGATCCCGGGGTTCCTGGCCGGTCACCCAACCAAGAACCCGCGAGTCTCGAATTCGCTTAACCTTCGTGACTTCACGGAGCGTAGTAAACGAATTCGGCTAGCGCCGCAGCTCCCACTGACGTCCTTTGTCGGTTGGTGGAATGTGTGCATTTTGTCCTAGTTCATTTTCTCTATTTCTGTTGGGCCTTTTCACTTCACAGACTAGTTCAATTAGAAGCAACTAGCGGAATCCGAAAGACGTAGTTGTACCCTTCATTTTCCTCTATCTCCTTCCCTCCCCCTTTCTCTCTGTCCATCTTTCGCTCTGTATGTTTCTTCTGCCCCTGTCTGTCTGACTCTCTCTCTCTGCCTCTCTGCCCCTCTCTCTCTCTGTCCGTCTCATTCATATTTAGTTGCAGATTCGGCACGCAGGTGGGTAATATTGAGAAACGCTGGACAAGCAAAAATGTTATAGAATGTTCAAGTATATCTCATTATGTAGATTACTGTATGGAAAACATTTCTCTGAGGCCTTTGACCTCAACATTTTAGTTTATGAAGGTATTGCGGGTTGCATTTGACACGAATATTTGGTTTGATCTACAGCGCCATCTAGTGGAGTTACAGCAAGATTAACACACACAAACCTTGTGGGTGAAAATACACGAAGATGTGCCAACTTTCAGGGAGATCGGTCACACAGTGTTGGAGTTAACCGCTCTTATATATCCCAACACACACACACGCGCGTGCGCGTGTCGGTATTCCGACTTCGCCTGCTAGCTACTGATGTCCCCCTTGCCTGGACCTAGTTAACTTCCCATGATTGGGGGTAAGAGTGACAATTATATAATATGATTATGCACTTTAAATAGTTGATCACTGAAGAAGAAAAAAACAGAAAACAAGGCAAAACAAAAAAATGGCGTCACGTCGACTCCCTGAACACACCTTTACCAACTACAATTCACAATTTACTCATTCCTCTTTGTGATTTTTTAATCTACTACATTATTTTACTCTTTCTACTCTCTAGTTTTGTCCGTGCACGGCTTTTAAAATGAGTTTTACACTTGTTCTAAGGCCTCCCGTTCACAAGTGCTAGCCTTGAGCTTCGCACTCACTATAACACTGTGAACTTTAAAGAGAAAAAACAATAAAACGTAACATACACGTTACTTGAATCTGACCCCTTTACATATCACAGAAAGCAATTAATTTTAACACAATACAATAAACTATGACTTTTACAGATAACATCGACTGTACAACATGTGAAAATCATGAATTATTTAAGTAAAATTGTACAAGGTATGGCCTCTTTGAATGAATTCAATAACACGTGCAGTAAATGAACGTGAAACTGCCACTCATATCGTTCGGAATAATTCACCCACCTATTCTGGACTTTTCACCCACTTTTAACACGAATTGTCGTGTGTTTACTGCTATTCTCTTTCCCCAACTGATCGCCGCATAAAAGTTGCCAGTTCTTTTACCTCAACAGCTCCGCATCGCTCGCCTGTAGGTAACCTTAGGGATTTTCTGCCGCTCGCAGCCTCGCGTTGCCACCCGTCTCCGCTTGCTGTCCCACGACGTTAACAGTTTCCTTCCCTCGAACTCTGGACTCCGCTACGCCTACAATTTCCACACCCTTCTCCCGTTCTCCGGACTCGTACGATTCTCGTTCCAGTCCAAATCTTTCTTACCTACGCTTCGCTCTTCCTGGGGTCGTCCTTCTTCTTCTGCCGCGCCTTGTACAAGTTTGTTCGCGCTTCCAGCCTCGAATAAGTTATGTTGCTGATGTTATGCTCGGCCTACCTACCACACTTTGGGCGTGTGTGGTCTCAGCGTGCAATATGAGATGCTGGATTTAGTTAATGTCCTACTGCGCGAATTTTATAAATTTGAAATTATTTCGAAGTCAAACAATCGCTTCACTTGCTCTCTCAAATATTGTGAATGTTAATGCGAAGAATGTTCGTGCACTCCACTTCTCAATTACATCACTTTCGTTGATACGCTTTTCAAGCTAACTTTTAACTACGAAGTTAAAATAAACTCCTATGCTAACAAGTTACAATCGCCTTCAGAACTGTCTAGTCGCCATCGCTGCTGGAATCATAGAGAGCTCCTCCGAGGCGCGCCGCGATACTTACGGTACTCGCGCCTGGGGAAATTTTTGGATGGGTGAATATTCTCTTCTCTTCGTGACCTCCCGGAAAAACATTATTCGCTAGTTGGGGCGTCAGAGTTCGAAAATTTGTGGGTAGATGGCGCGTTTACAAGTCATCGCTCCGCCGCGTACCCTGTTCGTGGGCTTCTTTTCTTAGCTGATGGTGGCGTTATGGGGTTGTCTAATCCCATTGATTGACTGATTGATTTTTTCGTATTTCCGGGCTCGTCAGCTCGTCGGGCTGCTTTGGTCATTAGTCCCGTTAGTGTAATGCATGCTTTTTCTCGGGAGATGGCGGTGATCTTCCCCCGCTGGATGGCGAGATCCGGCGCCGACCTACCGTCGGCTAGTGGGGTTTCCCCCTAACCAGGACTCTCCCACCAACGGGGCCCCGCCCCAGCCGAGACAAGCTCTAAGCTCTCGACCGGTCTCCCGAAATATGTGGTAGTGTAGTGCATGTTAGTGTGTGTAAGGGGAGAGGAAAGGACAAGGAAGAGGAAGGAAAGATCGCGCGCGGTCCGTGGCCCGTTTGGTAGGGTACTGCTCCGGCATTCGCCTGGTGTTGATTGGAGAAACCACGGAAAACTACCGATCAGAGCAGCCGGTCGCTAGAATTCTCCTCCAGACAGCGACTGAATTCGACTAGCTGAAAAGCTAGTGTCGAAAATCCTGCCGCCATCAGGACTCGAACCTTGGACCTCCCGGTCAGAGGCGCTGCAGGAATCCCATATAATAATTATATATATATATATATAATTATATTATATTTGTGACGGACCGGCGTCGGTCCTGTTCAAGTAATTTGTAAAAGGGATCAGGTATTCTTTCTTGCGAATGGGCTCTGAGTGCATGCACCAACAATGAAACAATTACTTTTAATGTAAAAAAACAGAATGATTTATTCCCAGGAAAGATAATAGATATTACAAAAACATCATTCCATTGGATGTGTAGAAGGTAAACAAAATAATGGTTAGCATTGATAACCTTCTCATGATACTGATAAACATGAACAATTTTCTTACTAACTACGTGAATATTGCTAATGAACACTTTCTTTCTGCTTTAACTTTACACCTCATACTGTAATTGGGAGCTCCCTTTGCATGCATTGATTTACAATCACCCCGTTATTTCAATACTTAAACTATTTACAAACAATGTGCACTCTTCCAAACACCCTTTCTATTCTTCACATCAAATTAGATTATTTATTATTACATGGCAAATTCCCTCAGCTAATATCCCCTCTCACGATCGTCTACCCCCTTTCCAAATCACGGGATTCTTTTACCGCCTAATAATGAGTTTCTTCTAGTAACAGTCTTACTGGTTTTGCTGCGTCTGGAATACCTTCGAGCTCACCAACTCCGGATGCGCCGGCGCGATGTGTCGAGCCGGGGCCGTCTCGCCCGCCACGTGGCCACGGCGCTTGCCCCCGCCGCCGACGCAAATCCCACGCAGTAGTCGTGCTTCGCCGGGCACGGCGATGTCCACTCGCCGCCAGATCCGCAGCCGTCCTTGTTTCCAATTCTTCCAAATTCGTTTGTTAAACCCGCCGATGCTGTATCGCTATGTTCGTTTCACTCACGCTGCCTTTGTCGCACACGTGTCTATACACTCATAACTTTCCTCACCTCACGCCGTTTAATCTTTACTGTACATCACTTAACTCGAAATCACTTAATAGTTCTCGCTGTTTATCATTGTCCTACGCTTCGATTTCTGCTCGATGTCATCGGATTCCTATCAACTATATTTCATCGCCGCCATCATTAGCTTTTCCGCACTACCGTCCGTTACCTCTTCCGCACCGACTCTCCCTTCCGACTGCTTCCTCCCGACTGCCCCCGATCCCCTCTCAACTGTCGAAGTCTCGTACTTCGCGTTCCTTTCGTCTCGCTTGCCGCGGGACACTCTTGCTCGGCCGAGTTCGCCCGGACGGCCGTCTCCACCGCGCTGTTTAAACCAAGTTGGCACCCGCGTCTATGTTCAGAAACGCGGTGCGTTTCAATATATATATATATATATATATATATATATATATATATATATATATATATTTAGAATGTGTGTGTACTTTGTGCGATTCACTGTGTGTTGCTGTTTAAAGAACTTATGTATGCAGTTACCTTTAAGATGGGCTTCTATAAATTGTAGTTTATATTGTTTTGCTTCATATGATAATATTTGTAATGGTAATATTCATATGATAATATTTGTAGAGATGAGGAACGTACTTACTTCGAACAGCGCTTCAACTACTTGTTCAGAATAAATCATCCAACCCGCGTGACATTTTATTATACTCACTAATTTCTGCTTCAGATTAACCCTTTCCTAATTAGTTTCTGATAGCGGAACATGTAATTGAATATTCATAAGGTATCTCGCCTAAGGAAAGGGCTGTTATATTAGATTACTTTTCCCTGAAATTGTGGATCGATACAGAAATAATGAAGTTAATTTTTAAAGCGTATCAATCGATGGACAAGAGAAATTGCTTGATTGTTGGGAATGACGTGATGTACATTTCGGTCAGGGAAACAGAACAACGTAGCCATTTGTCTCTTGAAGGGCTTTTAAGAAGCATTAATTTTCAGAATATTACTACATTTGAGAAGTAAACTAGACATATTGTTAAAATCATTCATGCTCTTCCGGTGGTATAATTACCGGAATTATAACTTCATTTTTGTTCTTGTCTTTCAAACTTTGCAGCATATTTTCCTTGTTAGAGATTTTTCTTCCTTTTTCAATAAGTCTCTTTTGTGTCCCTCAGTACTGAATTGTATTTAATTCTTTTCCGCAACTTGATTCCGTCTTTCTCATTCTCCTTCAGATTTGATTTACCTTTCATAGCTATTCTCCAATTTAAACATAGTGATACTTCAAGGTCACGAGGGGCGAGAAAGGGGTATAGTGTCATCCAATTGGAAGTTCCAATACCAAAAATTTAAGTCGTAACGATCCACCCGATTGAACGATAGTGTCCCTCTCTTCGTCCAGCTCTTGACCTTGACATGCCATAAATCGGAGTATAAAGCACTACATATTTTTTATATTCTTCCGATTTTTCACAGACAGCGAAATGTTTTCTCATCGCTCGTTTTGTATCTTGTACTTCATCCTTTTGCACTCGAACTCTGGCTCTAACTTTTTTCGCGGCAGCATTTTCACTTCTCTACGTGCCACGCCCATTTCTCTGCCTCCGGCCTTCGGCCGCGCGTTCGTCCGCAGACTTTCTGAGGGCGGCCTGCCCCTCCTTTGAAATTTGAGCGTTCTCCCCGTCCCCGGGCCGCTCCCTCGGGCGGTGGGGGTCGGGGGGCGTTGGGGGGGCGTCGGGGGAGAGGACAGGGGCGGCACGACAGCCGCTCCGCTTACTTCCCAGAATTGCCCCACGCAGCAAAAGACGACGAAGACGACGACGACGCACACTCAGGGGCAAGGACGCCTGTTGGACCAACACGATCTCGGGGGCCGACCCGCAGAGGTCACCTTTGAGCTTTAAATTCCGGTCAGTGGTTGTGGATTTTGTGGTGGACTAAGCGGGATTGCAGAAAGTTTCGGAGGTTAGGTTCTCATTGTTTTCCCTTTCTCTCGATCCTCCATTTCTTTATCGTCATTCACTTCATTTAATAATTATCATCTGCTTAACTATTCGTTAGCCAATTCGCTAATGCTTCGTTCTTAGGGAGGGAAAATATTTTAAAAGGTCTCAATCTCGATATTTTCTAATTTCATTCTAACGTTTCAAGTCTTCTTTAGTAGATGAGAATGATTACGCTAACTTTAGTCACTTACGAGTACAAACTTACGAAATACGCTTACGCAGACTACTTTAAAAACTGATATAAACGCCTAAGAAACTATTTCTTTGAAGTTAAGTGACTACTGAGCAACCATTAACTATTTTTAACAGCATGTAAAGCAATAATCTTATTGTAACAATGAATAAATATCCTATGAAACTGTTTAAGTTACAATGAATAGCATTAATTTTTAATTCAAACATATTCTACATATTTTTGCTTTTTTTATTTTGAAGCAAGTCTTAAGGCAGGAATGCTGGAACTCCACTATTAAATCTATTAATAAAACAAGACCGGAAATAGATTACACAATATCGTAAGTCTTGATTCTTCTGGACTACAGCAGAGCATTCGATAAAGAAAATCTTGACATCCTTCTCGCAAAACTAAATTAGTGGTACTCCATCAGCGCATACGTTCTCGCAATTCGTTGCGGCTACGTAAAAGGCAATTACATCTCTCTCTATTAATTATTTATAAAATATTTAACCGTAATAGCTCAGTGTATTGGATGAGAATCAATGGCTTTATTAATTTACGTAAATGACATAAAAATACACTCAAATATTGCAACCATAAATGTATACGTATGATTTTCAGATATACCTTAGTGATCACCCGTCTCATCTATTCTGTTACACAAAGCATTCACGAACATTTGTTAACCTTAAAAAAACTAAGCAGCGTCGTTAGATTCACAATTAAATCCAAATACCTCACAGAATATACTTGTTATTTCGAGAAACTCTGTGAATAAATCTATTTTCTATTCTGCGTAAACTTTATTTACATTTTACCGTTCTACCATTTTTCGAAGTCAAGAATCTACGTGTTTTACCAAAAAAACTTCTGCTCAAACTCACAAGTAGATTCAATCGCCGTAAACATCTGACTCAATACATGAGTTAAAACGCGTGCAAATACTTCACATCAATGAAATGTAAACATCTCATTAAATAGTATATTAAACCATATTTTGTCTGTTGATACTTTCTTCTGACCTACATGACATTTAAATTAGAATATTAACTTCAAGTAGCGCAGACCACATGCATAAGGTGTATTTTATGTAAAAAAAACCACAACAAGGTATATTTAACTTAAAACAAAATATAAAGATTACGTCACTCTGCTAATTTTGTATAAACGCTTGAACGGTTCTCATGCAACACGACTTATAAGTAACTTCAATCATCCGAAATTAAATCGCACTCGTGAATCAGGTTTGCTTTGTGTATCACGTCACAACACAACTTGTTCCAGTAGATCATTGACCATTGCAGTTATGCGTGCTTAGAACAAACTACCAGCGAGTCTAAGACTCTGAAACACATTCCGTAGATTAAACTCTTTAGGCAACGAATAATGATAAAGAATAGCGTTAACACCCTCCCTTGTTTTCACACTCGTCTCCCTTCCAAGCACACCGTATACTTTTCCATCTTTTTCAACATTTTATTTCTTACTCCACTATACTAGACTCAATTATACAAATAATGAATAGTGATACTCCAGATAAAATATGTGTGTTTCTAGCTCTCTTTGTATGTGCATCATTATCCCCTCCTATATTATTTCAGTTGTATAATACCTTTTGGGGCTCTCACATGCAACCAATCTTTATAAATGAAGTATCTAAAGACAGAGAATTTCACGGAGACATGACGAATTCCACTTTGACTTTAAAATTAGAAAGGATTAGTTTAAAAAACGCTTCGAAATATTAATGTTTAACGCAACGTGCAACACACGCTCGGATTTTTCATTCTATATCGTTAAATAGCTTCTAAACGTCTTAAGGCCGTAAAAAGTAAAATTTCCCAAAAAATTGTTTCTCACGCCGTATTCTACAGGATGATATCTTCTTAAACATTCTATTACATTTTTGATGGTTTGACGCTTCTTGATTCTACTCCACCTGCTCAGAGCCTTTATAATCTGCTACGTGAATTTAAACTAATTACTTGATATTCTACACGATTGAATTACACGGGTGTACCTTTGTTAGGTAATAAGTTAAATAAGAATAGTTTATACTGACAAGGGTGTATTGTATTGTTGTCAATTACAAGGGGGACACGGAATGACGGACAAGTGACGCATGATAACAGGGTCTTGAAGAAAAATGTATACTACAGGTTTAATATGGAAATGGAAAAATTGGGATGATGGTGGGGTTTAACACGCGAGAGTTCTCGCGCGGGTAAGCTAGTTACTTATTTTACAATTACCTGATAATATTGTGTGGTTTACACTTCAAACGAGCACAAATAATGTTTAAAACTTGTTTGAATTCATAATATTCATTGTTTCATAATACTGTGAATATTGTATTTTAAATTACTTTTACTTTTAACATACTAGTAGAGTGTACTTCTCTGTTAGAATTGTTATTGCATTTAAATAAAGTGTTAATATATTCAAAAGTAGCATTCTGAATATATATCGTAACAGTAATAATCTTACTCTTTCTGCATATTTCTTCTTTTTTTCAGCCGTATTTCTTCGCATTCCCTCTCTCTCCTTTCTCCTTCAGATTTCTCCATTTTTGTGTTTTTATAATCCTTCCTCGTCAACATCTTTTCTGTTCCCTTTAATTCCCTTTAACTTCTACCTACACTATAATTCCTGCATTATTAATGTTGGGCTCTAAGCCGCGTGATTGAAGATTTTCTGGATTTACTCTGTCGCTTAACGTGCATGCCAGGATGGCCCTTTGCTTTTCACTAGTTAGTTAATGTAAAATTTTTGCCCTCCCTTTCTGAATAAAACTTTATTTATGAAAATGTTTGTGTGTTCAGGCAGAAGAGACCTTTTGACCTGAGCTTCGCCATTTATAAAGTTTCTTTATTTCGGTACAGGATTAAGGCATCTTTTACGATATTAAAAATGAATATTAATCAACCCAGGTAATTTTATCTTAAAATAATCATTATTATAAAAACGTAACAACAACAATAATAATAATAATATTATAGATTATAAATTTCTGGATTGATAAAATCTACATTTCTTAAGTATCATCTTGAATATATCCCTACTTATGGAGATACTCCAAACGTGTAACGGAATTTTTAGTGTCCTACCGTCTAATCTACTGCATTTCGAAACTTCGTTTAGTGATGTTTAGCCATTGTGCAGAGACATCCTTCTTTTCAGCGTTTTTCACTGGAAATATACCTACAAGTTTCGAGCAATGATTACTTATTCCTTTACCTGAATCAGGTGAAACAATGAAGTTCAATTAATCCAGCAATTTTCGATTATGTGATCGGTGTATGTTTTATAGTACAGTAAAATTTGTTCGAAGCGGAACTCCAAGAACCGGATTTTTTTCCAAATTGGACAGATTTATCTTTATGAAATGTAACTTTTTAGAGTGTGTGGGTTGGCAGGACCACGATTTATGTTCACATTAGAAGATTTATGCATTAAACACATTCCACATTGAGCAAGTTGTACCGTATTTTTACCTTCTCAATCTTCTTTCGTAAAAAGAGAAAGTTACGTAATCGTGCTTCGGAACACTGCAAATTTCCAGGAGAAAAACTCATATTTCCGTCCCTGAAAAAGTGGATACATTATGTTACTATATATAGTAAATTATTTCCTTTGACTTGTGGCGTAACCAGAATCCATATTTTGTCGGACCTTGTTACCAAAAATTCGATTGACGGCAAAACGTTTGTATGTCTGTCTGTATGTCTCTCTGACAGATGTTCATGTGTCCATATGTCCGTCCGTTCGTCTGGGGTCAACGCTAGAACTTAAACCATTTACGATTTTCTCGAAAATTGGTATTCCCCGATTGATCTGAACGAACTCGAGGCTTTGGGAGTTTCAGACAGATATTTTGATTTTTGAGTGCTTTTTACATGAAGCAAGCATTTACGTTTTGATGCCGACGAAGGCCGACGTACGGCCAACATACAATGCTTCTGTGAAGTAGTGGTATGAGTGACGGCAAGTTTCCTCTGTGATTCTGAATTCGGGTATCGGAGCGAAAAAACAATTGCTGGTTGAAAACACTTTTGCAGGTTTATGTAGTAGTGTAATATAGCGGAGCAGTTAGAAATATTGCGTGAAAGTATGTACTTTTGTAGCATCACTAGTTTTTCAATGCAATTTATACCATCAAATTTTCAAAGAAATATTTTTTTAAAGAGTTGATATTCTTGAAAACAAAGCCCAGGAGATTTCGGTTAGATATGGATTGTGATAAACGTAACTAAATAAAAATAATATATTGCAGAAATATTCTTTCCTTGTGTGATTTTCAGTGGAAATATAATTAAATAATTTTTTAGTACAGACATTAGTTTAGCATCTGTATTAAGTTTAGAATTTTGTTTAAAGTAGGCTTCCTGAAGAATATACTGAAAACCTTGGCGATGCATATCTTTAAATGTTAAATGGAGATATAAGACTTTCAACACTTTCCAATTGCATATCAAATGTCCATTTCGCATGGAAACGACACTCCCCTTCAGGACCTCACATTCACATTACTCGACTCCCTCACATGCCACCTCACAAATACAATTGCTGTTATAATATTCACCCTTCGCGACCGTAGCAATCAGGACTTCTATAGAAACCGTAATCCAAATGGCACAGCAGACATTTGTCCTGCCATTAACCTCCCGAGAGGAGGAATCGGGGTGCGCTTTTGTTGTTTAAAGCGGCCTGAAATTGGCGTATCTGGTTGCGTTAGCGCAAATGCCACGCCTGGGGCGCTGCGGCGGCGCGGGGAGAGCTGCCCTTTAGGGTGGCGGCGCGTTCGCACCCTAGGGCCCTGCGATACGCCCCGCGCCTCCCTCCGGCACTACCCGCCGTAACATCCCTCTACCCCCCGCCGCCACCCGCAGCCATCTACTCCTGCGTCCCACACGCCCCAGGCAGAACCACCACTATACACTGTCCCCGCCCCCTTCTGTCTCCTCGCACCGGGAGCGGTAGCCCAGTGCATCAACTGATGCCACTGCAGCGCCTCTGACCGGGAGATCCTAGGTTCCCACTCCCACGGCGGCAGGATTTTCGACACTAGCTTTTCAGCTAGGTCGAATTCAGTTGCTGTCTGGAGGAGAATTCTAGCGGCCGGCTGCTCTGATCGGTAGTTTTCCGTGGTTTCTCCGATCAACACCAGGCGAATGCCGGAGCAGTACCCTACCAAACGGGCCACGGACCGCGCGCGATCTTTCCTTCCTCTTCCTTGTCCTATCCTCTCCCCTTACACACTCACTTACACTAACATGCACTACACTACCACATATTCCGCGAGACCGGTCGGGAGCTTAGAGCTTGTCCCGGCTGGAGCGGTGCCCGCTGGTGGGAGAGTCCTGGTTAGGGGGAAACCCCAGTAGCCGACGGTAGGTCGGCGCCGGTTCTCGCCATCCAGCGAGGGGAAAATCATTGCCATCTCTCGAGAAAAAACATGCTCTACACTAACGGGACTAATGACCGAAGCAGTTGACGCGCCCGGAGATACGAAGAAATCAATCAATCAATCAATTCTGTCTCCTTACCTTGTCTCGTCGCGTTGTGCAGCGCCTCCTTCCCACGCGTCTAGGTTCTTCCAGATTCACTTAGATTCATCTAGCTTCACTTATCTTTGCCCAGCTTCATTCAATCTCACCTAGTTTTACTCATCTTTACTAATATTTACTAAGTTTCACCCAGCTTCACTTATCTTCACTCGTCTGCACGAAGCTTCACTCAGGTTCACCCATCTTTTTCCCATCACTGCGTTTTACCCTTCTTCACTCACTCATATACCCAGTTCTTCCTTCATATTCTCCTGGTTTACTCTTATTCACCCAGTTTCAATCATATCACCCACTTCTCATATTCACCCATTTCCTCATATTACCCAGATTCACTCGTCTTTACCCTATTCACTGTCTTTACCCAGCGTCTTTCTTTTTTTTTTTTCAGCCCATTCACCATCTTTCCCCTCATTCATCCTAACTCACCCTACTCATCCTGACCTACTCTCTTCATCCTTACTCACCTGCTCATCCTAACATACCCTCATCTCATCTGGTTTTCCTTCCTATCCTAAATCACACTCATACTAATTTAAACACGTCATACTAACTCAACCTGCTCATCCTAACTCAATTTGCACATCCCCATAATACCTATTGCCCCGAAGGGGTTGCTATTGCGAGAAGAAGGATGCGGCGATAGCGAGGTGCAAAGGGAAGCAGTCAGAGGATGGAAGCATCACACTAGCGAGGGCGATGCGACAGTTCTGGAGGTAAAAGCGATAGAATATGCAGCAGTAGGAACGGATACGGACCACCTAATGTTCAAGGTTTATGTAACTGCAGGGCCGGAAGATGCAAAACTGCCGAGCAAAGGACGCCTGGGGCAGCGACGGGAGTTAGGGCTGGAGAAGAGGTGTGAAGGTCGGAAGAAGAGGGTGGGAAGCGTGAAATTGAGGAGTCAGAAGGGAGATGAGTGGTAGGTGAGAGACAAGCTACGGACTGGGATAGTAAAGTTGATAGACAGGGGGCGATGAGGGGCGAGGCTCGGGTCCTGGGGAGTTGTATCGGGCGGGGGGAGTAAGAACAGGGAATTGTGCCTTTGGGTAGGAGGGGGCGGGCCAAGGCGAGGGGGCGTGAGGAAGGGTGAGGGCAATGAGTCCCCGTTCGCGCGACTGCCGTGGGCGTTTCTTTTATTTGTAACCTGGACGCTCCGTAAAATCACATCCACGCAATTTCCACGCAGGCCTGCGCCCCGGGAGACTCCACCTCGCCGCGCGCCTCGCCGCCTCGCGCCGCCCTGCCGCCCTCGCCGCCTCGCCGCCTCACCGCCCTCCGCCGCCCTCGCCGCCTCCCGCCCCTCGCCGCCTCCGCCGCCCCTCCGCCGCCCTCCGCCCCCGCCTCGCCGCTCGCCGCCCTCGCCGCCCTCGCCGCCCTCGCCGCCGCCCTCGCCGCCCTCGCCGCCTCGCCCGCCCTCGCCCCGCCCTCGCCCCGCCTCGCCCCGCCCTCGCCCCCGCCCTCGCCCTCGCCCTCGCCCCGCCCTCGCCCCGCCCTCGCCCCGCCCTCGCCCCGCCCTCGCCCGCCCCTCGCCCTGCTCCCCGCCCTCGCCCGCTGCCCTCGCCCCGCCCTCGCCCCGCCCTCGCCCCGCCCTCGCCCCGCCCTCGCCCCGCCCTCGCCCCGCCCTCGCCCCGCCCTCGCCCCGCCCTCGCCCCGCCCTCGCCCGCCCTCGCCCCGCCCTCGCCCCGCCCTCGACGTTGGTAGCTCCCCTAGCAGTTGCATCGACTTCCCCGGTAGAAGCTGCTTCTTCCGACAGCAGATACACACGGTGTTGCCGACTGGCTTACGTTATTTCCTCCTGGAGGAACATACTGCGTTTTATTCTGCGTTCTCGTTACAGCACATGTTATATACTGATGTATTGCAAGCAGAAAATGTTATTTCGGTGTACAATTCGGAATTTTAAGTCAAATCTAATTTCTTACCTGACTGGAACTAATGTTTTTCCCTCTCTTGGCAAGATACTTACTTCACAGTGTCAAGTAAGTGGCATAACTATCAAACACGATAGATTATTTTTTCTTTCTCTTGGAAATTCGTGTGACTAAAAAGTTGGAACGGAATGTGTAAGCATTTATTGCCCTAATTCTTTGAAAACGGATGTATGCTAAAATGTTGCTTTTCTCACTGGTTTCAATAATGCAAACTCAACCATTTTCATTGAAAAACTAGAGGTGATACAACAGCACATACTTCCTCACGTTATGTTTAAATTGGCAGTTTTCGAGAATTCAAAGAGTTTAACGAATATGGGACCTGTGTAAATCCTGTCTATCTAATTTTAATTTGTTGAAAAAATTTGGGGCGTTTTTGAGAATTGTTTTATAAATTGCATTATTTTTAAGTATAAATTATACCAAAATGACTCGTTTAAAAATAATTCATCATTCTTAAAGAGCTGTTTTTTAGAACAGATTCTCTTTAAGTCAAAAATATCTATCTTCACCTTTGTAGTTTTCTAAGAACTTTTTGAAATTTTCGAAAATACATAGTGTTCGCCAGAAATAAGAATAGCACCACTTTTTACCGTTCTTTGATACATACGAGAAGAAAATATTGGAGCCGTTTTACAGAAAAAGTGTTTAAACAATTTTAACAAATGCCTTCATTTCACTCAAAATTAATCGAAAACTACTCATATTTTTGAAAAATTGTGCATGATCTTTCTTTCATGTCCAGATTTCATTAAGAGGAAAAATCTCTATCTCCAATACTGAAGTTGTAAGGTGACGTAGGAAGAAAATGAACTACTGAAATTTCCGAAAAAAATCAGGGATTTCAACGAAAATGATCTCCATCATTCTCTTCAGCGCCTTTTACGCTATCTGAAGACTAATTTAAGTAAAAAAATGAAGTTATTTTCGAAAAGAAATAGAAAATGTTCGCCAAACATCAACCCGTTTCGAATTCAAGGGGCCTGAAGTTCATTTAAATCAATGCGGGAAAATCAATTTTGGAGAAAATCAGCTGAAGGATTTTGGCATTAGCTTTGACCACAGACGGTCGGACAAACGGTGGGTTGGACGAACGAACTGACGGACGGACGGGCGAACGGACGGACGGCCGAACGGACGGACGGGCGAACGGACGGACGGGCGAACGGACGGACGGGCGAACGACGGACGGGCGAACGGACGGACGGGCGAACGGACGGACGGGCGAACGGACGGACGGGCGAACGGACGGACGGGCGAACGGACGGACGGGCGAACGGACGGACGGGCGAACGGACGGACGGGCGAACGAGACTGACGGACGGACGGGCGAACGGACGGACGGGCGAACGGACGGACGGGCGAACGGACGGACGGGCGAACGGACGGACGGGCGAACGGACGGACGGGCGAACGGACGGACGGGCGAACGGACGGACGGGCGAACGGACGGACGGGCGAACGGACGGACGGGCGAACGGACGGACGGGCGAACGGACGGACGGGCGAACGGACGGCGGGGGAACGGACGGACGGGCGAACGGACGGACGGGCGAACGGACGGACGGGCGAACGGACGGACGGGCGAACGGACGGACGGGCGAACGGACGGACGGGCGAACGGACGGACGGGCGAACGGACGGACGGGCGGACGACGGACGGACGGACGACGGCGAACGGACGGACGGGCGAACGGACGGACGGGCGAACGGACGGACGGCAGACGGACGGCGAACGGACGGACGGGCGAACGGACGGACGGACGAGCGGAGACGGACGGACGGACGGGCGAAGACGGACGGGCGAACGGACGGACGGAGCGGGCGAACGAGACGGACGGGAACGGACGGACGGACGGACGGGCGAACGGACGAGACGGACGGGCGAACGGAGCGAACGGACGGACGAGACGGACGGACGACGGACGGGCGAACGACGGACGGACGACGACGGGAACGAGACGGACGACGGACGGAGGCGAACGGACGGACGGACGGACGGACGGAACGGACGGACGGGACGAGGACGGACGGGCGAACGAGACGGACGGACGGACGGACGGGCGAAACGGACAACGAGCAGACGCAGGACGGACGCGAACGGACGGACGGAGACGGCGAACGGACGGACGGACGGCGAAACGGACGACGGAGACGGACGGACGGACGGCGAACGGACGACGGACGGACGGACGGGCGAACGGACCGGACGGACGGACGGAACGGACGGACGGACGGACGGACGGGCGAACGGACGGACGGACGGGCGAACGGACGGACGGACGGGCGAACGGACGGGCGAACGGACGGACGGACGGACGGACGGACGGGCGAACGGATGCGCGGACGAACGAACGGGCGGGCATTTGCTTTCAATCAATTTTCGGTATCAAGGGCCCACAAAATAGATTCTGATAAGGTAGCGAAAAAGTGGACAAATCCTGTTTCTATATGTGCTAAATTACTTCCTCTATCACATTGTAATGACAAAATCCATATTTTGTGGGTTCTTGATACCGATATTCATTGCAAACTGTATGTCCGTCTGTCCGTGCGTCTGTCCGTGCGTCTGTCCGTGCGTCTGTCCGTGCGTCTGTCCGTGCGTCTGTCCGTGCGTCTGTTTGTGCGTCTGTCCGTGCGTCTGTACGTTAGTCAGTCCCTCACTCCATCCTTCTGTCAGTGTTCAACGCTAGCGCCTAAACCGTATAGCCGATTTTCTTCAAAATTGATATACCTTGATCAATTTAAATAAAATCAATTAATCGATACTGTGAGTTTGAAACGGCTATTTTGATTGTGGGGATACTGTATAAGAAGCCTAAAAGTATTTTTCAAATTTTTTTCAAATACCGCTTCATTTTTTGTATTTAACTCTGTCATCGAAGAGCAAAAAGGCCATTTAAGAAAATGGTGCAGTTCCATATTCCATATTCGTAGAAATTCCTAATTTTTTGAAACTTTATTTTTTTTTCGGCGTCTGCTTACAGCTACATTAATAAATATAGAAATTTTTTCTCCTAAATGTGATCTGCACTTGAAATTCAGGTCTTGAAATAAAATCATGTACATTTTTTCGAAAATACGTGTAGTTTTTGCGTAGTTTTGTTTGAAATGTAGGCATTTTTGAAAATTGTTTAATATTTTTTCTGACAGACGGCTTCAATATATTCTCTTCGTATAAAAGCACGGTAAAAAGTGGTGCTAGTGTTATTTCCGGCAAAATCTCTGTATTTTCTAAAATTGCAAATTATCAACATTTAAAAATTACAAAATTGAAGAAAGCATAATCTTCATAAGCATTAATAAGCATTAAACATAATCTGCTTTAAAAAATCAGCTCTTCAAAACTGGTCATGAACAATTTTTTGAAACATCGAGTAGTTATTGTATAAATTGTGCTTAAAATTTATGTAATTTATAAAAAAAAACCTTTTCCTGAAAACTGCTCGGAATGTTTTCTTCAATTTTTTCCACAGATAGAATACGGAACGATTGAAAGAAAAGCGCAGGTCTCAATTTCGTTGAACTTTCTTTGAAGGAGAAAATTTGAAAACAATATGAGTAAGTCTGTGCTGTTGTAGCAACACTAGTTCGTTTTCAGGCTCCGGCAATAAGACAATTGTCTTTTCATTATCTAATTATAACTTTCCTTAAAACATTTACGGTTTTCCGGTGCTCTATTACAATACTCTTCTTACGATATTCGGGAGAGAAAGTAAAAATTGTGTTCGTAAACCATGTGTTGAGCATTTTCAGAAATTTGAATCCGAATTTGAAATTTAACATTCATCTTATATTTGTTTCTATTTAGTGGTACTACTGGTGTTTATAACAAGACATTCATTTTTAGGAGCACATAGTATTTGGAATAAATTGTTGATGATGTCAGCAGTGTTTTCCTGCACACCGCCACCCCAATCTGGGATGTGCGTGGAACCATTTAGCACATTTTTCCATATTGGCCTATTGGCTGCGCAACGAAACGAACGTGATCCGATGAATAGATTAAACCAGCTATTTATCAAGAGTGATTTGAATGCAGTCTGCCGGATAATGGGAGATTCAGCCACTCATCTTTCACGTATTGGATGTTCGATTCGCGATTAATTACAAACAAAAGCTGGCTAGCGTGATCACTGCACTGTGGAACATGTTTTCTTAAAGTGTTTAGTAGGATATTACTCTAATACGGTCGTATACGTGTTTGGAGTGGTAATTAATGTCGTCATTGCCCCGCAAACGATTAAACTCGAAACAACAAAATGTCAACACTACTACAACAAACATTAATGCAACAAAATTAATGCAGCATATGAAATACAGAAAGTGCGTCATTAACTACCTGTATAATTCCAGTTGTTCCTACATTTTAGAGTTGCAAACCAGAGTCGTCTCGTATTGATTTCAGCACCTCTTCTGTTACGTTCATATCTTTAATTCACTCGAAAATTTCGCTGTTAGTCGTACACAACTACCACGATCCGTGATTCGTTTTCTATCAGGGATCTCTTTAAAGAACAGCTTTTTCCGGACCCACATAAAGCGTGCACAGAAGTTCCAATCAGCCGCGCGAGCTCGCCCCTTTTCGGAGACGTCGAGCATATAAATGGCTCCGTTAGTGCAGGTTTAATTAAAAAATTCCCTCGGTTCCATTTTCCAGATGACCTCGTCCTAATGCGCAGACGCATTCATCTTTGGGGCGCAATATGACTTCTCCTTTGTGGCGGTTTCTGTCGCGGCGAAAGCGAGAGCGCGCTCTGCATCGCACAGCCCTGCTCTGCGCAGAGCCCCGCGCGTAAACGCCGCTGAACGATGAGCAAGGCCCGCGACCATCGCGGCGCACAGTGGCTGCAAACCGAAAAACATGGGAGCTACAACAGCACATACTTCCACGTATTATTGGTAACGGTTACATGGCCAGTATATGCAACTTCTATCTTAATAGGTTGGTTGGTAGGTTATTAGGGATTCTGGGCGCGTCAATTACGGAAGTAATTCGTCCCGTAAGCGTAGTTCTTGTTTTTCATCGGGTAGCGGCTGTGATCTTCCTCCGCTGGATGGAGAGATCCGGCGCCGACCTACCATCGGCTAGCGGGGTTTCCCTCAACCAGGAACCGCCCCACCCGGGACAAGTTCTAAGCTCCCGACCGGTCTCCCGTCATGTATGTTAGTGTAAGTGTGTGTGTAAATGGACAGGATAGGACAAGGAAGAGGAAGGAAACATCACGTGCGGTCCGTAGCTCGTTTGTTAGGGTACTGCTCCGGCATTATCCTATTGTTGATAGGAGAAACAACGGAAAACTACCGATCAGAGCAGTCGGCCTCGAGAATTCTCCTCCAGACCGCGACTGAATTCGACCTAGCTGGCAAGCTTGTGTCGCAAATCTTACCACTGTCGGGACTCAAACTTCGAACCTCCGGCTCAGAGGCACTGCAGTGACATCACTTGATTCACTGAGTAACCTCTCCCGGTCTCTATCTTACTAACACTTTAGACATTACTTTAAAAAAAATTAAAAAACACCTCCCAACTTAATAGGAATTTCTAAAGGCTTCTTCCAAGAATCTTTAAAAACTAAAATATACGTTTTTTAAATTCAAAGGTCCACGACGTCATCCAGATCAGCCGACAGAAATAAATTTTGGTAAAATTCCTGTATATGGTTTTGGTGCTAATGTTGTTCACAGACGGACAGAGGAATGTTTTAAGAAAATTAAATTTTTTTCAATATGAAGAACCCACAACACATGTTTCTCTGTTGAAAAATTGGCACGTTTCTGCAAAATTACACTCCATATATGTCTCCACGAAGTAGATGCGAGAAAGTGCATAGTGGTCAAGACGAATTATTATTTAGTCGATTTAATGAAATTAGTACAAAGGGGTTTTCTGGTTGGCTGCTAACAAATTTGTTAAAAACTAAAACATTAAATATGAGAGATTAAATATACGAATAGTTTCATTTAAAATTGTTCTGTTTTCATGAAAATTCTTGTAGTTGTGTTTTGAAGGTTACTAATCAACAACTTAATATGTAAATTTAAACATTCAAACTGATGGATGCAATGTGATGGACAATTATAATGAGTTCAAAGTTTTATTTTTCAAAGTTTATTTTAATATTATTGACTTATTATTTACATTATTATTTAATTTTTATTATTCAAAGTTTAATTTTTCTGAAAGGGGTTTTCAGTGAGGGATTTTAAGGTGTATCATACCAAAATAGGGTTGACAATGCGAAATGTATTCGATATTTCGTAACTACCTCCGTAATTTCTAAATTTCTCGTGTGTGGAGTGTAAAATTTATCATTTGCCGATATTGCAAGTTATGAAAAGGTGTTGATAGTTATAAATGGTTAATAGATTAAATGGTACATTTTTTTAAATTTACATTTAGATGTAAGAAGAAAAATGTAAAAATAATGAAACCTTTTGAAATGAATTTCTTGTTGCACATACATTTTTTTACTTGAATGATTTAATGGTTTTTACTGAACACCTTATTCAATTTGCCGGGAATTACCTGCCTAAAGGCATCAGATTATTACAAAAGTAATCGTGTAGAGGTGGGAATGCTGCGTCACGTTCGTAGGAAGTGTATTTACTTACCTAAAGACTGCAAAAAAGAGGTGTATTGCACTCATTACTGTGTAAAGCGAATAATCTCACGTGCATTTCGCTGTTTGTCGTTTCGGCAAGGAGAACCGAGCAGGAAGACGAGGAAGGGAGTGTTAGCCGCGTGGGGCATCGCCTCGTCCCACTGTGCGGCGCCACCTCGACCTCGCCGCTCATGTCCGGGCGCGCGGTGTTTGAAGTGGAGCGTCGCCTGCTTGATGGACGAGCGCTGATGATCGCCCCAAACCCGATCACTCAACCGCGCGACCCCGTCATCCCGCCTCGCCCCCCCCCCCCCCCCCGACCCGTTCGTCCCTCTCGCCCTTCCTGCCTTGGCCCGTTCTGTCCTGTCCTGACCTTGCCCGTTACGTCCCCTCCCGTCCACCCCACTTCACCGACGACTCGCTAAACTCTTCGAATTCATCTATCGGCTTAGATGTCTCAAGACATCAATTGATGCCACTGTAGTGCCTCCGTGCGACAGGTCCTAGAGTTCGAGTCCCGGCGGTGGCAGGATTTTCGACTCTGGCTAGGTAGGTAGGTAGGTCGAATTCAGCCACTGCGCGGTCTGGAGGAGAATACTAATGGCCGGCTGCTCTGAACGATTGTTTTCCGTGTTTTGTTTTTTTCAATCAACTGTAGGCCAACGTCAGAGCAGAATGACAATGGACCGTGCACGATCTTTTCTTCCCCTTCCTTGTCTTATACGCATCTAACACACACTTCACACCTTACACACACAAACTCCGACTTAAACAGAGTGGTACTTTAAAGTCACAAGGAGAGGGGGGCATTTTCATCCAATCGGGAGCTCCAACTCTAAAAAAAAGGCATAATGAAGCTTCCGATTGGATTTTCCTTCTCTCTTTTTCCCGCTCTCGTACCCATTTCCCCTCTCATTTCCCACTTCTCTTTTTTTTTTTTCGTTCTCTTTTCCCTTTCTTTTTATCTCACTTTTCCATATCTCTTTTTCTCTTTTTGCCTCTGTCTTTTCATCCCATATTCCCCCCTTTTCCCTCCTCCTTCTCTCTCTCTCTCCCTCTCTCTTTCCCATTATCTGTATTTCCCATTCACTTTCTTTCCCCTTCTCTCTCTTTTTCTGTCTCTTTTTCACTTTTTCACTTTTCCTCTCTTTCTTTTCCCCTTTTTTTTTTTTTTTTTTTTTTTTTCTTCTTCTTTTTTTTATATAGATTCTAGTACTCTTATAATGTGCATGTAACTTGGTCGGCTATCACATTAATTCCCATCGCACTCTTTTAATGTTTCTTCTTTGTTTTTCCGCAAACGTTTGAAGTTGACTCCTACTTTTCCACAACTCTTTAATAATTTGTATTTTCAGTAAACTTCTTTAGAATTTGAAAATAAAACACTTCTGTGACCTAAGAGTTTATTCTCTCAATCGTTTCTGACCAGAGCTCTATATCTTTAATTTCTCTGTATCTACATGTGTCTTGGCCGTTAACAATTGCACAACCCTGCAATTACGTTCTTCATTTTGTTTTCTCTTCTGCGTTCTCCTGTATACAACCGGAACTCATTTAGTAGCCCGTTCGTTAGAGCTGTCAAGAAATAGCTATTTTTAGGAATTTTATTCGACGTTAGAGACTGTAGGAATGAGAAGAAAACGTACGCTCTGCGATACACGTACGACTACACTTTTGAAAATGTGTAACCTGTTATTCAATTTCAGTGACTTCAATCACCAACTGCTTCCAACATTTAGGAATTACTTTCTTATTATTTACGAGTACGTAAATGCCAAATTAATTTCTTCTGTTTTCCGATTCACGCACGCGATTTTTCAAAGGGTTTTATCATTGTCACTTTCTTGCTCTAAGAGTTATTAATATTAGTTAAGAGATCTGCAATATATTTCATAGCACATAGCGAAAATAGCGAGATGGCCTCGTATTTAATAGTTGTTCAAATTCGATGAAAATCTTTAAATAAATAAATAAAATAAATAAAAAATATAAATGAAATATTGAAAAATAACTTGCACTAATATTACCTTGCCCACGTACTCGATCCACGGTTATTGCTGCACGATATTCAGTAGGCTGATTTCCTTATTCAAAACGAATGTAATAAATGTTCCACTTTACATTTGTAATATGAGTAGGCTACCATATTGGATGTAATAATTTCAATTTCCATGTGGTTGAACGATTTCATAACGAAAATTGCGTTAATGAAATACGACACAACTACATTAAGGATATTAATATCTCCTAACTTTTTTGTGAGTTGAAATGAAAAAATTTACATTTCAAAATACCAATATCGTTATTTCGTGATGGAGGTTATGTTTGCTTTTCTAGGTCTTTTCGTTCTTCATGGGCTACGTGCTTCAATAGTTTCCTATGATCACGATGTTGCTGTAATCATCGTTACAATGTTCACCTAATTAAACATTTTCCGGCAAATTGGGGTAATTTATACAATTTTTGTAATATCTTTTTCCTCTTAACGCATTATTGGATTTGGGCATTATACCACAATGCTTTATAAAGTTGCAAATTGAAGTTTACTTCTTACTTCCATTATTTACATAAATCTTCAGTGCTGTAGGAAAAGAACACAAACTATTGTAGAAATAATAAATAGATTTGTACTTAGTTTTTTTTCTATTTAACAGGACTTATAAGATAAATTTAATAAAGATTATCATATTGTTTCTGCGCATAAATTCAAAATCTGAATTTACATTTACTGTGAACTTTTTTGGTGAGAAGCTTAATTTTAAGGTTCCGTTGACTTTAAATTTAGGAAAAACAGTAATGATAAAATACATTGAGCTGTAAATTAATGTGCAACTTTGTTTATTTCAAAGTCTGAACCTCCGGAACATATTTCAGTGTTTCTAGAAAAGACAAACGGATTAACCCACGTCATTTCTCTAAGAAAAAACAAACAAACAATGTCGGGCGCTATTATCTCACCGAACACTACTAAGCAAAGCCTCCTTCGGAGCACTGGAGCTGGACTGCGACTCGGTGGTGTAACGTGACGATGCACGCCATCAGAGTGTGTTGTTTGCACCGACTGGGAGCGGCGATGGAGCAAGTGATATGGGTGATAGGTTGGGTGGAAATGGTGACGAATGTGGAACATAGGGGTTCGTCGGGTAAGATCAGTAGTGCATCATTAATGTAAGATCATTAATGTAAAACCATTAATGTAAGGTCATTAATGTAAGATCAGTAATGTAAGATCAGTAATGGCAACATTAACAGGAAGGGATGACTATTCGTGAAACTTGTAGGCTTGAGGATATTATATCAAGATGGATATTGATTAAAATAATACTAGCGTACTCCTGTGAGAACTCCCGCATGTTAAACTCTACGCACTTCCCTGTTTTGCCATTTCCATATTAAGATCATAAGTAAGGCCCTTTTATCCTCCGTCACTTGTTCTATGTCTTCTTGTAATAAATAACAATACAATACCCACTTGTGAATATAAACTATTCTTATCTAAGGTTATTACCCAGAAGAGAGGTGCACCCGTGTAATTCAATTGTGTAGAATATCAAGTAACCAGTTGAATTTAACATACAGTTGCAGATAATACACGCACTGAAAGGTGGGGTAAAATGGAGAAGCGTCGAATAAGCAAAAATATAATAGAGTATATAAGAAGATCATCATATAGATTATGGTATGAGAAACGTCCATTTGAGGCCAATGGTCTCAAAATTTTAGATTTTAAGGGTCTAGAACGCTTCGTTTAGGAGTTATTTAACGATATAGAGTCAAAACTGAGGCGAGTGCTGCGGGTTGCATTTGACATGAATATTTAGATGTGTGTTTTAAAACAAGATCTTCCATATTTTTAAAGTCAAAGTGCAATTAGTCACGTCTACGTAAAATTCTCTTTATTTGTAGACCCCATTTATAAAGATTCGTTGCGTGGGAGAGCTGCAAAAGGTATGTATACTACTGAAATAGTATAGGAGACGATTTTATTTGATATCGAATGAGAACATAATGAGAACTACATAATCGTGACTTACTTAGGAGCCAGTAAAGAACTAGCAAACGCCACGAAACATGAGTGAACGTGGCATAGGATAAGCAGGTGGTGCAATGTGAGAGGAACGAGTGTGTTCGCCGCAGCTGGTCCAGAGCCGGCCGGGGGCAGCGGCTGGGCAGCGCGCTTGCGTCGAGTCGACACCGCCCCCATGTGCGAGAGCTGGGGGAGAGGGAGGGAGAGCAAGGGCGGGGCCGGGGTCGGGGCAGGGCGCGCACGGCGGTGCTGTAATTAATGCCTAAAGCGGCCTAATGCGCGGACGCGGCTGCGCCCGACGGCCCGTCTGACCCGGTTTCCGCTGCACCGCCCCCCCCCCCTCCCGCCCCCTCCCGCCCCCGCGCATGACCTCGCAGCGCCAGCCAGCAGCCCGTCCCCTGCCGATCCACCCGCGCGGATTTCCCTGCGCGTCCGCTCTGGCGACGCCGCCCCGCGCCGCGTCCGGCCCAATCTCCTGCGCGGGGCGCGCTTCAAATCGCCTCGCTCGAATTAACTCAATTGCCTGCTGCTGTTTCTTTCTTCTCTGATTTACGTTTTTCTCTGCTAATCCTCTAGACCTTTGCGCAGAATTTTTACGTAAGCATTATAATACACTGCTTTCTATTCGTAGCTGGCAGTTAATGAAGATCATTTTGATGTTTTTTATTTCCACTTTTTTACTCCGTTTTTTGTATTATTATTTTAAACTAGCGTGTTGTGTATTTCTTCTCTGATTTATGGATTTTTCTGCAAATCTTTTAGGTCACTACACAGAATGTTTACATGCTTTATATTCGTTGTTGGCAGTTAGTGACGATTATTTTGATGTTTTTTATTTCCGCGATTATCCCCATTCATCATTCGTTGTGAGCCTTCAACGTTTTCAGGTTGAAACTTTCGACTCTCTCATTAATTCCATATCTCAATATACGCGGATTCTATATTCCGTTTGCACGAAATGATTTACACCTGCCCGCAGATTTGACCCAGCAACTTAATTGGATTACAGTATTCATCCATTGTTAACATCGATCACCTGTTGAATGGAAACACTACCGTCACCTATCTCTAATTCGGCAATGCTAGAAACTTTACATAAAGCACGTACAGTCGTTTGGTGATATTTAACTTTGGCTATTTTCTTTTGCCAAATACTCGATTTTAGGCAAAACAAACGCAGTACACCTTTATTTAATGGTGTAACAAAGATCTTTGTTTCGTTAGACGTGCATGTTACATTCCGTTGCTTCCATTTCTGACAGCTAGTAAACCCCATCTCAATTTCCTTCAGCAAGTAAGGGTCAAGTATTCACATACGGACATTCAATCGATCGGTCACTTGTCACCGGGAGCGGTAGCTCAGTGCGTCAACTGATGTCACTACACGCCTTTGATCGGGAGGTCCTAGGTTCGAGTCCTGAGGCGGCAGGATTGTCGACACTAGCTTTTAGGCTAGGTCGAATTCAGTCGCTGTCTGGAGGAGAATTCTAGCGGCCCGCTTCTGTGATCGGTAGTTTTCCGTGGTTTCTCCCATCAACACTAGGCGAATGCCGAAGCAGTACCCTAAGAACAGGCCACGGACCGCGCGCGAACTGTCCTTCCTCTTCCTTGTCCTATCCTCTCCCCTTTCACACACACTTACACTAACATGCACTACACTGCCAGAGCACAAACTTAGTCTTGGCTGTGGTGGTGCGCCGCTGGTGGGAGAGTCCTGGTTAGGGGGAAACCCCACTAGCCGACGGTAGGTCGGCGCCGGATCTCGCCATCGAGCGGGGAAATACCACCATCTCCCGAGAAAAATACATGCACTACACTAACGGGACTAATGACCAAAGCAGTTGACGCGCCTGGAAACACAAAAAAATCAATGAATCAATCGGTCACTTGTTCGATGGAACCCCCCACCGCCGACCACTGATGCTGCGTGGTGCTGGCGCGGTCCACGCCATTCCTCGCGGTCTGGCCGGGCCTGGGCTGCGCGGCCTCTGGGGGCGTCTGCGCGCGCGCGGCCACGCCCCGCCGACCACCCGCCGTCCCCAGGCGCCCCGCCACGGCTGCCTGCTGCATGAGCGCGCGGGAGATTATGACGTCTCGGGCTGGGAGAGGGTGAAGTTCGGGATTGACACAGTCGCAACTGCTGCGTGGATACTTGGACGATGTAGCTTCAGCTTCATTTGCGATTCAACGATTCAGCTTGATTATTGAAGGCGTATCATTTATTTCACATTCTCATAAGTTTCGTTTCCAGTGGACACGGTTTTCTGTAAAATATGGCTGAGTTTCAACAGCATGGGATTTGCCCGCCGATCAATACAGAAAAAGTTAATTTTTAAAATGCAATAATTAAAAAAGTGTATTATTTCATACGCCAAACGAATTTGTATCATATTCATATGTAAATATTTCGTATCTTTGTGGAAAAAAGGACTGCAAGAGATGCTATTGATGCTAGCGGGCTTTAAAGAAATTAATCGACGTGTAAATGTTTTCCTATTAATTTTAAACTTCGCGAAATAAAAAAAAGTAATAATAACAACAACGTCTGATGCCTAACTATTAGTAATAATAATGCTTATAACAATATATTTTTATTGATAGTTTTATCTTACTATAATAGTTATTTATGCACCAAGGGGGTTATAAGTTAAAGTTCACGTACATGATTTTATTTTTTAAGTAATTTTAATCATTCAGTGTGTTTTATTTATTTGTTAATGTGACTGGGTCTGTATTTACAAAATTCCCTCTCACAATTCCCTCTCATAATTCCCTACTTAAGAGAACATGTGGTACCATTCAACTGTTTCCATATTTCCCTCGTAACCACGATCCTTTCGATCCAGGTAAATTGCGCAGTGTAAGTCGAACTCCGTGTCGACGACAATAACAAGCAATGACCTATCAGTAAAAAATTAATCATATTTTAAGTTGAGAGGAAGTAAATACATTTTTCTATAGTGATTTATCGGATAAATTCTTTATTATAAACACAGGACGTGCATTATTGACATTTTCAGAAGGGGTGGCAAAAACGTCCTTGCTGCGAGAATCCAATGTCTATATCTTTACTCTCCAGATGACGCCACCGCTGGTCAAACCTAAAGCGCCCTCTAGTAAAGAAACCGACAACTTTCTGATGTCTTGCTTCCAATGCTACATTCTTTATCGATGCATAAATTAGACATCGAAATGTTTGTTTCTAAAATCTATGTTAGTGATTTAAAGGCGAAAATACGGTACATATTATTTCTAAAATCATATTTTCGTTATGCAATCATATTTGCCTGAAAAACGGAAGTCTACTTATGTTTCCCTTTCAACTTACCTTCTCACAAGGGAAATTCTTTCTATTGGATCGTTACATCTCACAAATTAAGACTACCATTTCATTTATTTTTGCAGCTTATATTTGTGTAATTAAAATATTTTTTCTTGGAATTCTTTGTCAAGACTTAAGTTTCAACAGAGCTTTATAAGGTCTTTCTTAAATGACTAGAAACGAAAATTTCTTTGCAAGATTTAGCAGTTTATCATAGGTAATACCAGCGAGTGAGTGCTTTGGAGATTGTCGATAAATCCCCGACTCGGCAAGAAAAGAGGAAATTTATCTGATAATTTTTAAATCCCGAGTGGTAGTTAATTTCCAAAGCCCGAGGATTATTCCACGAATGAAATTATGTCCAACAGTGTTCTAAAATGTGCCAAAGATTGAAAATAACTGAAAGCTTTGTTTAAACCAAAGAGGTTACGTTATAGTACACGGTTTTTTGGACATGGCGTTCGATATATACCGCCTCTTAAGATAGATGAGTCACAGTTTATGATTGGTCAGTTGGAAGAAGTGGTAAGAAAAACCGGATAGAAGAAGTCATAAATTTTTTTTAGATACACCGCCCTGATTGGGGCATTTTGTTTCTATAGTTAAACACTATTGGGTTTAATTTCACGAGTGGATTAGACCTAATAATTAATCTTTGTTTAGTTGTTTTCAGATTATACGAAGAATTTGTCTAAATGTTATCTATGATTTTCAATTTATTTCTTTTTTATATGAATTAGTTTTAAAAATAAATTGAGACCAGTATCAAACAAAAAAAGGATTGCCTTCTTGACTGTGAGTTATGGGCAAAGAAAATTCTAACACAGTAAAATAGTTATAAAAAATTGTTCGTCTAACAAGCAGTCAATTTGTCAGCAAATGAATGACAACAAATTAAATAAAAAAAATTGCAGAGAGATTATGTCAAAAATATCTATATTCATCAGAAGAAGTGTTGAAGCGTTTCCAGTGGAAAGTTTCCACCAATGTTTCCAGTGGAAAACATGTTCAGAATAAACGAGATAAGGAAGCTCCTAATGAAAACATTTCCATCGGCACAAAAAACCTTATGAGAAACGAGTTACATTCAGACTAACATTTATTTCATTTGTACAAATGACGTCTCCATTAGTGAAAGAATCCTCCTTCGTTCACCAAACACCGTTTTTCGGAAGTAAAAAGAAGATCAACGGCGCGTTATTTTTTGCTCGAGTTTGTTCAAAACAGGAGACGAGGACGTCGATATTTTATTAAAGGGCAGTAAACCGATATCAGTATTTACATAACCCGAGTGAGAATGCCCGATAACTGCAGCTCTTTGGAAAGAGCGCCGCTTAACGCGCCGTGCAACGTCCGCTCGATAGGCCGTAAAGGAAGCGGCGATGCGCCGTGCGTAAAACTTCCCTCGTCGACGACCACGCCCCCTCCTCCCGCTTCAACACGTCACCCACCGGGAGCGGTAGCTCAGTGCATCAACTGATGTCACTGCAGCGCCTCTGACCGGGAGGTCCTAGGTTCCCACTCCCGACGGCGGAAGGATTTTCGACACTAGCTTTTCAGCTAGGGCGAATTCAGTCGCTGTCTGGAGGAGAATTCAAGCGGCCGGCTGCTCTGATCGGTAGTTTTCCGTGGCTTCTCCGATCAACACCTGGCGAATGCCGGAGCAGTACCTTATCAAACGGGCCACGGGCGATCTGTCCTTCCGATCCTTGTCCTATCCTCTCCTTACACACACACACACACACTTACAATAACATGCACTACACTTCCACATATTCCGGGAGACCGGTCGGGAGCTTAGAGCTTGTCCCGACTGGGGAGGTGCCCCGCTGGTGGGAGAGTCCTGGTTAGGGGAAACCCCACTTCTCGACGGTAGGTCGGCGCCAGATCTCGCCATCCAGCGGGGGAAGATCACCGCCATCTCCCGAGAAAAAACATGCACTACACTAACGGGACTAATGACCGAAGCAGTTGACGCGCCCGGAAACACGAAAAAATCAATCAAACGAACCGACAATAAGTATTTACTCTTCCCATGGAAAAGTGAATTATCATCACGCTCTCTTTGAGTGTTTTCCTGCTCTTTACATACCTTTCGCCATAGCCTCTGCTTTTTCCAATCTCAGATTCTTTATCTATTTTTTGAAGTGCTACATTTTGTCTTCCGCCTCTTATCACAAGCCCTTTTTCTATTTTCGTTTCAGTCTACGAAAGATACCGCTCATCTGCCTCTTCTTTATTACGTTAAATCTATCCATCATTTACTCATCCCTGTGTCGATTCTCAATCGCTTCATCTTCACTTTCATTTCTCTTTTGAGCCTCATGACCAACCGTAACCTACCGTCCTCAGTCCAACCTCCCTCATTTCTGCCTCCATAGAATTTACGTTGCCTTACTACCGATGCCTTCCTCTGCTGACCGTTACATCTCGTCCTCCAATCGCGCCTCATGAGAAGTCACGTCCACCAAATCCACGCTCGCTTTTGGTCCATCCGCTCGTTGATCTTTTCCTTTTGTCTATCACTCTCTTCCTGTCTTCCTGATCTTTCCTTTCCCTTCCCTTTTTTTTTTTCCTGCTTTCATTCTACAGTCATTCCTTTTCTTCCTTCTCGAGTCCAAATCTACTCTTTTGATAAGTGCATCAATTAAAAATAGCTTCAATATTGTTATTTTTTCTTGCCTACTGTCTTGTGTAGTTATCAAACACTATGGAGCCTTCACCGTTTTTTCTTTAATGTTTACTCATCACACCTATTTGCATTACAGAAATCATCAATCCTCTTAATCAGCATTCATCTTCCGACCCAACTAACTAGGTGGTGTCTAGTAATATTCACTATAAGGACTCGAATTTCTCTCTGTTCAAAGCTCCAGTCGCGATCCCCCAACCGCATACGCAAACGCGCATGGTTCCTCGGTCTCATTAACGACATTTTGTGCCGCACCGCGCCCGTATCCGCCCCCTCGTCTCGCCCGCCCTCAGTTTCCTAGCCAGTCACCCATCCGAAATCCGCTGGTACAGAGAGACGTGGAGTGGCTCGTGTGTGGGCGCCTGAGGCGTCGGGGCCCGCGGGGGCGGCTAATTACCTGCATGCAGCGGCGCTGCGGGCTGGAGGTACGCGCGGCCCGCAACCGCCGGCGCTCGCGGTGAAAGGCGAATGAAATCGGCAGCACGAGGGCGGAGGCAACGGCGGTCGGAAACGATCGCGGGGGCGAGGGCGAAGGAGGAGTCGAGGGCGAAGGCGGACGCTGTAAATCGACGTCGAGACGAGGTTATTGGAACGCGAGGCGCTGCTGTGCACTATAGTTCGCTTTGCTTCCGGTGCACTTAGCTGTGAACGTTTTATATATCATTGATGCATTACGTTCTAGGAATTCCTTGGCGGTTTGCGTTTTTTAGATAATGATTTTAATATGTGTTAAAAAATAGTTGTCCCCGATCAGAGTGTTAGCGGTCATTGCGCTGGCCACAATAGTGTGGTTACAGGGTAATAGCCCTGGGCCTCAATTATGGATTTGTATTCATAGGTAAACATGTCTCCATCGTTCGACTGTGGCAGGGATGGTAAAGATTGATTGAATGGGGGTCCTAGATTCGAGTCCCGACGATGACAGGATTTTCGACATTAGCTTGTCAGGTAGGTCGAATTCAGTCGCAGTCTTGAGGAGACTTCTAGCGGCCGACTGCTCTGATCGGTAGTTTTCCGTGGGGGCACCGATCGACACCGGGCAAATGCCGGAGCAGTACCCAAACGAACGGGTCACGGACCGCGCGCGATCTTTCCTACCTCTTCCTTTTCCTATCCTCTCACCTTACACTCACACGTGCACTAACATGCACTACATTTCCGCTCTTTCCGGGAGACCGGCACTTAGAGCTTGTCGCGGCTGGTCCGATGCCCCGCTATTGAGAGATACCGGTTGAGGGAAACCCCACTAGCCAACAATTAGGTCGGCGCCGGATTTCCCCATCCAGCACGGGAAGACCACAGCTACTTCCCGAGAAAAAAACATACACTACACTTATGGTACTAATGACCCTAGTAGTGGACGCGCTCGAAATCATTAGCAAACAATGAATCATTGATTGAATAATATTTCTGAGTACATCAACTGTTATGGTTATTAGTTTTACATTGGGAGGTGCCAGTGATTCTTCTCATTTTCAATGGTGATATCCGGCGCCGATCTACATGTCAACTTGCGGGAGATGTACACCTCCATTTATCTCCCACAGTGAGTTACTACCCGAGACAAGACTAGCTCTATGGTCACGACATGTGTATTACGTGTAGCTGTTTGTGTGAGTGCAGGGAGAGGGTAGGACAAGGAAGAGGAAGGGAAGAACATGCACGGTCCATGACTCATTTGTTAGATTACTGCTCCTGCGCTCGCGTAGTATAGATCGGAGAAACCAAGAAATACACGTACTACAGATCTGAGCAGTCAGCCGCTAGAGTTCCCATGTCAGCGGCTAAATTCACGACAGTGTAGCTAGTGAGGGAGGGGGGAGAAATGGAACCATTTATTTGAAAATTTTGAAAATGTCCGAGTTGCTTCATGTCAAGTCCCCCAAAATTAAAATAAAAGTTTCAAATTCCAGGAGCTGCGACATCAGCCAGAACGATTGGGGAATATCAATTTTGAAACAATCCACTGAACAGTGCATGCGCTAGCGCTGACCACAGACGGACAGTCAAACAGACAGACGGTCGTTTTGCCAACATTCGATTGATTGATTGATTGATTTTTTCGTGATTCCGGGCGCGTCAACTGCTTTGGTCATTAGTCCCGTTAGTGTTGTGCATGTTTTTTCTCGGGAGATGGCGGTGATAATCCCCCGCTGGATGGTAAGATCCGGCGCCGACCTACCGTCGGCTAGTCGGGTTTCCCCCTAACCAGGACTCTCCCCGCCGCCCCAGCCGGAACAAGCTCTAAGCTTCCGACTGGTCTCCCGGAATATGTGGTAGTGTAGTGCATGTTAGTGTGTGTGTGTGTGTGTGTGTGTGTGTGTGTGTGTGTGTGTAAGGAGAGGATAGAACAAGGAAGAGGAAGGACAGATCGCGCGCGGTCCGTGGCCCATTTCGTAGGGTACTGCTCCGGCATTCGCCTGGTGTTGATGGAAGAAACCACGGAAAACTACCGATCAGAGCAGCCGGCCGCTAGAATTCTCCTCCAGACAGCAGCTGAATTCCGCCGCCTCAGGACTCGAACCTAGGACCTCCCGGTCAGAGGCGTGCAGTGACATCAGTTGATGCACTGGCTACGCTCCCGGTCCGTCATTCGATATTTGGGTATAATAAGCAACTAAATATGGATTTTGGCTACACCCCAATTAGTTTTTTTTTTAATTTAGCAACAGAATTGATCTACTTTTTCGTTACCAGAGCTCAGCTATAAGAGATTTTATGGCGAAAATTGTCCGTTTTCCGACGCACTATTACATAACTTTCTCTTCTTATGAAGAATTCGTAAGGAGAAAAGGAAAAAATATTCCACTATCGGGATTCAAACACCCGGTCTCAGTCGTTGGAGACACAGTGACTGAGCTAAACTCAGGCGGTGGGAAGTGAAGGTAAAATAATATCTGTATACTATTATCCCATGAATCATTCATAATTCCTCAGAAACCAGTCTTTAAATTTGTCAGTAACTAGTTTAGAATACTACACTTGAAATGCGACATTTCGTTCTACATTACCTCTTTCAATTAAGCAGTGTTTTGGGTAGAATCAGTTATTAGATTGGGCGTTTGTACTTTAAATTCAATCATAACAATTATTTTATTTAACTGTGTTAAATGCGTGTGTATAAAGAAATAAATTCCCATTTTTATCTTCTGTTCTTTTATTTAATAAAAAGTGAAAAGTTGCAGGTTTAGTGAAAATAAAATATGTTATATCGTTGATAAATTATAGGTGGAATATAATTTGGCAACTTTTTAAGTGTTTCTCATTAAGAGAGAGTTTTCCTCTTTAGACTAAAGCGAAAACTACCGCGACAGTTCTTCGACCCTCCTTGATTATCATGCAGCCGATGTGGCTTCTCACATTTATTTCACATGTACTCAATGTATTCAAGTCTAAGTTTTCTCAATCAATGTTAATTTAATTCATGTAACATCACTGTATCGTACGCGGATGCTGAGGGCCTTCGGGCCAAGCAGAAATAAATGAAAAAAAAAGGTATAGATGTTTAACGTGGAGGTCGTGTAGGAGAGGCCATGTAACTTTCAGCAACCGCATTTGGGATTCTGTTGTTACGAAGGCGACAAGGACTCTCCATTTACGCGTGAATACTCCAGCAAGCTTCGATTTTATTAGAGTGAAGTAAGGTCGTCACGCTGAAAAATGTCAAAGGATAATATCCGATTCTGTTTGAATGAATAATATATTGTTACAATATTCTGTAAAACAGTCTGCCTCTTAATGTACAGAAACGTGTCTTCTTTTTCCCTTTCAAATATCAAGTGTTTACTTCGAAAACTTGTTGGGGGTCTATGTATTACTGATTTTTCTTCCTTCTTTTAATTTTTTCAGTATTTGTTATGGGTAGCCTTCCTTTGGAGTTATAAACCTTGATTAGCTGTCTTTTGTTCATAATGCGGATTTGAGAGTTATGCGTGCGTACGTTCGAGTTCAATATAATGTCCATTCTAGCACGCTCCTTTAAACTCTTTCAAAAGAGTTGATACATTTTAGCAAACGTATTATTTATTGTGCGTTGAATTATTTCTTGTTTCTGTATGTTGTTGCAATGTAATTTATTCTTCCTAAGTCCGAATATGATTTTCTCTTCTAAACACTGGCTATCTCACTCAAGTGTTATAATATTACTGAATTCATAGTTTAAAGTATTTACACAAATTTGGTGTTTAATAAAGTATTTCCTCTGTAATAGCATTTGGGATTATCGCTGTTTTGCATGACGGACTGTAGAGAAACGGACATAAATGCGAACAGAAAGTTGCTCATCTCCGTACGGTTGACTGAGAGCGCTTTCTGGAAGTGAACGCTGCAAGAGCATTTCCCTAGAAACGATACATCACAGCGTGCGGGTTCGAGTCCCAATCGCGTGGCAGGCGCGTGGATAACTTGATATCCCCACGAGCGCTGAGCAGTGTGGAGTGGAGTGGAGTGGAGTGGGGTGGGGCCGGGCGAGGCGAGGCGAGGCGAGGCGAGGAGGCGAGGCGGGGCCGGGCGAGGCGAGGCGGGGCCGGGGGCGAGGCGGGGCCGGGCGAGGCGGGGGGGGGGGGGGCGGGGGGGCGGGCGGGGGGGGGGGGGGCGGGGCAGGGCGGGGCGGGGCGGGCGGAGCGCATCAGGCTGAAAGGAAAGGCGTAGAAATCCTCGCGAGAAGCGATTTATCAACCGCCGGCGCCGCCGCTGCGCCGACTGGCTCATCCTCCGCGTGCGCCGGCCTTCACGCCCCGTGGGCTTCGGGGGAAGGGGGCGGGGAAGGTTCCGCGCTGATCGCCCGGCGCTGCCTGTGGTTGCCCCGGCGCGGGGGGGCGGTCAGCCGCGTATGGGCGGGGAGCGGATTCTAACAGAGACGTGGTGCCTGTGTGTGGTGCGAGTGTGGGTGCGTAGTTGGTTTGAGTGTGTATATATGGTGAAAGAGTGTTTATGATGTACGGTCTGTGTAAGGTGCGTATGTATGTTCGATATGTTTTATGTGTGTGTATATGGGATTCATGTACATATGTATGCATGTTTTAATGTATATTGGTGGGTTTTCATCTGTTCCCAATTTATTTTTATTTTATTACTTCTACATCTCTTTTTCTTTTAAGGTTCCTTTATTTGACAATGCCACATTTCATCGTCTCTCTCTTATCGCTTCCAGTTTTCGTTACAATTTTCTCTTACATTACGAACGTCAAACGGTGCTATCGTCAGCCCTTGTAAGTGTGAATTCCTCATTGGCCCAGAATTGCTTGTAGGTCAAATAGTACTTATATACTAATTATAACCCATGAATTCGTAAGCAATGACCACCGGGCCAGGTTAGTTTATGTTCGTTCTTGTTCCGGGTACGAGGAATTAATTTACATAACGGGATCTGTGAGAAACGGCGAACATTGCACGCGATTTCGCTCGAGATTTTCGCGGGCGGTGGAGATCGATCCTGGCACGCCTCTCCCAATTACTGAGAGAAACGAACCAACGTACTAATCTGTCAGAATGTAGTTTCCTCCTTAAGTTACTAGAAAATGTCAGGATTTCTTCTCGTTTTCTGCAGAATTTCACTTCGCTTGTATTCCATTTCTCTGCTCCAATGGCGTGAAATCCATCTTCTGGAATTATTTTATTTCCTTTACAATAAAATTGTGTACAAAGTAGTAAAATGTGTGAAACTTGAGTTGTGACATTACATTTTATGCTGCTTTGCAAAGAATAGCAGAGCGTGAAATATTTATTATACAAGTGGGAAAACTTGTTTTTATTTCGCTTTTATTTTGCGAGTAGGAAAGGTTACGACAGGAGACCAAAAAGGATGAGTGGCGCAATCCTAGGAGCAAAATAAAATCACTTTTACCACCTGTGTCATACACTATTTTTTACACTGCATTACGGACTTTTTGTCCCTCTGCCCCTTTTGTCAATTTTTACCCTTTCCGACCTTTTGTTGTTTTTTGTCGTTTTTTTGTGTTTTTGCATTTTTGTATTATTATTATTATTATTATTATTATTATTATTATTATTATTATTTTACAAAATGTTTCTACTGAACTTGTTTAGTGATACCTATTTTTATCCAAAAATATAACTCAGTTTTCCAGATGGAGATTTGAATATTTAAAAACACACAGCATAGTAATTGGTAATAATAGTATAATAAATATAAAAGTTATTGATGATAAATGAATATTTTTAGAAGATGTGTTTTCAAAACTCATAAGACTCACAAATCATCATTTCTAATACCGATTATATCCTAAATGATGAGAAATTCAACCAACATCCTCATGTGTTGTGCTACGCCGGAGGGTCGCGCAGGAAAACACAGTACGCTCAACCTGTGAGCGTATCATGGGACATCCAATTTCGCAAACAAGGGGCATTTTTGCAAGTCAAAAGAAGCGTGTATTAATTTAGTGCTTTTGCATGCGCCGAAACGCGCCATTCAGTTTCTCTAAATCACGTTCTACTCGTCATGAAACAACGTGCTCGTTCCTGCGGTGGTTGTGTCCCGATGTTATACGAAATCGATTTTCCGCGCGTCCCTGCGCGGCGGTCGGCGGCAGCGCGGGAGGGCAGAGGGACGGGGAGTGAAGGGGCGAGGAGGGGAAACGGTGCTCGTATTAACAGATATGTGCGACGACTCGATCATAAAATTGCCTTCCTGTCACAGCCGCGCGCTGTCAGAGAGCACTCGTTGCACGTGCGTTTGCGTGGATGGGTGGTTGACGTCAGAGAGTAAATAGCTGCAAGTTGGCGAGGAACAGGGAGGTTTCAGATCAGGGAAGGTTGACGTAAAAACTTTAAATCAATATATCATGCAGTATGGAGCTGGTGAGAAAGGCAGAGAGGCAGAGAGAGAGGGGGAAAGAGAAAGAAAGAAATAAAGAGGGAGAGGGAAAAGAGAAAGAAAGAAAGAGGGAATGAGAAAGAAAGAGGGGGAATGAGAAAGAAAGAGGGAATGAGAAAGAAAGAGAGAAAGAGAAAGAAAGTGGAAACAGCTAAACGAGAGGCGGACAAAATGTGTTTGGGAATGGAGACATGGGTGATTTTTGGACGGTAGAGACTGTAGGATATTTGTACGTGCATGTGCATGAATTTGTGTGTGCTTTTAAGAGCGTTAATCAGTCGTGGATTTCTCAAAAAATTTAGGATACCTGTTCTAATAAAGAGAGAATGTCATAAGAACGAAAGGCGAAGAGCTGCGAATTAGCCTTAAAACGAAATATTCTGAGTTAATCTGGAACACGGGGAGAGGGAGCTTTTTCACCTGCAAATGGTATTTAACTGCTTTCTCCTTCGGAAAGGGAATACTAATAAAACAAATCTAATGAGAGAAATATGAAAAGCCAAATAAAACGTTTTTTGCCTCTCTTGTGAGGTATATTTTATGCATATGATATTTAATACATTTTCTCGTGCATTACTGTGCATTAACTCTTCATATTTATAATGAACATCCATTCAAGAGATAATGGTCTCTTATACATAAATGATTGAGACGAAGCACATTAATTACGGCTTTTAGGAGAATGGATGACCTAGTAATTATCAGTAGGACATTTTCATGTCTACAATAGTAAATCTTCTTCCTTTAAGGGTTGACCGCTATAATATCCCTCTTCAATAGTTAATGAATGTTAGCACACTAAAATATTTGAAACTGAAAAACATCAAATCAGTATTCCTTCTTCTCTCCTTGTGAAGGAAATATCATGAAAGATTTTCCGGAAATTCAAATATTCGGAAATTAGGACCAGCAAGACCGTATTTCATTGTTTGCAGGATGCAGTGTCTGGATTATGTTCGCGGAACAACGTCGCTCTTTATAATGTATCGGTATTGGAATTCTGCAATGACCAATTCATATGTTTTGTCCATTAAACAATTTTAATTGTAATTGACCGTCATCCATCAAACGTACTTCTTCTTTTTGACATATTGTAGTAGTTTCGGATGTTATTATATATTAATTTTCTAATAGTTACAGAAAAGAATTTAATTTTTGACGCTTAATTACAAACATGTCCATCCTGTTTCACAACATAAATGACTCTATGTAGCACTTACGCAACATTTTAACTTCTTCCATAAAAATTGGTTTCCTTCAAGATTTTTTTCCTCTTTCTTGCCTTTTCTTTGGAAAACGACAAAGGCATCATTGCGGATAGGTGCGTCCAACTTGATGAATACAAACTCTACCAAGTATATCACGCGCCCGGCGAACCAAGACTTTCCGCACATTCACAAGAAGCTACGGAAAGAATGACGAAACTCGCTTGAAGAGTGAAGAAACGGAAAGTGGACAACATCAACTTTGGTGACCTCGCTTACCCGGAAACCAGGAAGAACTTGAGAGAAGTAATTTCTTTCCGCTGAGTCTGACGTCAGCTGCAGTGCAGTCGACAGAACGCCGTTTCTGATGAAAGGTTTCTTCCAGCACCGAACTTGCTGCCGCAATGAATAATGCCCAACATTTTTTGTTTTTAAACCAATTCTTGCAACCTTAGCCGTGAAATGTGAGCGTACGACTTCCATCTCGTGAATGGTGAATTTTACCTTCTCAAGAGCAATCTTAATTAACTTCTAAGGTTTCACCAAGGCAGAGTAGTTTTTGTGAGGCACACAGCAATTCACGCTAATTTCAGTCTGGCAGGTAAATTATGGGCAAAATAACTCAAGAGCATTCTGTATCTTATCTGTTAATTATTATCTGTTACAACGGTTGCGTAAAGGAACAAAATTTGCGCGTCTTTACGCCACCTCCCTTTTAAGAACTCACTTCTGTCTAATATTCGCAAACATCGAGAGAAATGTAGGTAGGCAAAAAGTAAATGAGAAAAACGATCGATTTCGTCTATTTAATTAGTTTTATACAGTAAACACTCATTTACACGAATTTTAAAGGTCCAAATTAATCGGAGTTCGTGGTATAAAAATTCGTGTTATCCCAGTATTGTAAATGTCCGTACCGTGTTACCCTTGCTGAAACCAAAGTTTTGTTCGTGTTACGACGAAATTGGTGTTAAGCGAGTTCCAGGCAACGAGGGTTTACTGTAGTGTTACTGCTATTCATTTAATAAATTGGCATTGCATTCTGAAAATATGGTTAATTAAAAATATCACAACAGTTTTATCACTATTGTATAATATTTCTCTGGCCTAAGACATACGTATCAGCCGTTAAAAGACGTTCTGAATTAACAGATTTTTTTATGTTGTAGTATAACGAGTATTAACAATAAAATGACAATGTTCGAATGCAGGACAATCTCTCTTTTTAATGAAATAATTTTAATGACATTAAATAGTGGAAAGATGGAATTTTGAAAAACTGTGTTATCAGAAGAAAATCATCCATTTTTAAGAAAATTCTGAGTTAATTATTACTGTAAATTTATTTATTTAGTTTAATCCATGCTAAAACTTTGTTCTTCGTAAATATAATATTTGTTGTAAAAATTGAAAATTGTTTTGTAGTAGAATCCAACTTTGAAAACCTTTAAACTACATTACAGAATTATAGAGCCTGTACTGTGCGAGAGAAACCATTCTAATGATGTTGAATGAAATTAAATTGTTCAGAAAATCAAAGGGACCCTTTAATTTTGTTGTAAAAGGTTATTTGTCTTTTTTCTTCAATTTAATTTTACACAGATTCTGCACATTTGGGACCACCCATGCTGTGGAGTGAGGGCATCCTAAAGAACCGATCTCCAAAATGCCATACAAAGTTTAACAAAGGTCTCATTTTGTAGTTATGGATTAAAAACCATAATTTGGGTCCCATGTGCCTGGCATGTGTCCAAGCGTGTCCACTATTATTTTCCCACGTCCTCCATCTATCCTCCACCTAATCCCCCTCGTCATTTACCTACCGGCCCCTCGTACGTCTCTCCAAAACTCGTGTTCCCTTTGAACTAAACTATCTCTAAACACTCTGGTTTTACGAATCTAGGACACGTTGTTTTCTGTCCATTGTGTGCAAAATGTGTATCCCATATAAATTTGTGGTCATTGTTGCTTGTTGCAACCCACTTTTGTAACGCCGCACCAATAAGAAAAGGGGATAATGACGCCGTTGGTTCGCTTAAACTAATAATTTTATTTACGGATAAAATACGCATCGCGTATCATTGTTGCATTTATGTAGAAAGCGAGTACCGTGAATTTAATGGCAGAAAGCTGTTCTCGATTAAGCGTTTGAATTTTTTCGATTAAACGTTTGAATATTTTTCACGCTTCGGTTTTTAAGAGTTTTTCTAGGTGAAGTGTATGACAGAAATTGGCATATTGTAATATTACATAACCATAGATAATATCGTGAAAATGTACGTGCTGTGCTGTTAGTTCACTACTAGTTCGATTGCAGTGTGCATCTGTTCGATTGCAGCATCTTGAATGCAGGATTGAGGTGTAATTCCCAATCCGACATAGAACATTTATCGGGTTTTGTGTCGACGGTTCCTTGTAAATTGCCAAACACAGTAATCTATTCTTAAAGTATTTTAGAACTCGTAACGTCTTTCATAACTTTCCGTAACTCATGACTGAATAGATACTGGTTTCAGATATCTTTTTCGTAAAATGTTTCTGCCCCGAAGCAAATCTTACCGCAAATTACTATTTGCTATTTGATTATTAGTGTAGACGTTCTCGCAGTTAAGTTTCAAACTATTAAAAAGCACTGACAAATATTAGAGTTCAAGCTCTCCTAAATGAGCTACAGAATGAAGTTGTTGATAAAATGCACATAAATCGAGGACTGGAGCTGTGAAACGAATCGATTAGGATTGTGAATAAAGTTGACAACTCCAAGCACAGTAATGAAATAAGTGGAAGGGTCAGCAGCCACTAAGATAATATAATAATCATGACAATCAGGTAATGACTTGGTACATTGGAAATTTCTGATAAATTCAGGTAGAATTTAAACGTTCCAGTTATTAATAAGGCAATTCCAAGAATGAGATTACTCCAAAAGTTTTAGATCGTCCAACTCAGCTGTATGAATAAAACTTGATCATTCTTGTAAAATTATGTTCCTTAATCCTTGTGCCTTCATTGCACATTGCTTCGTAGAATTGTTGTATCACAACTTTACATATTAGCCAATAGTGAGAAAGTGGTAAGAAATGGCGGTAAGCAAAATCGATTTTTTAGATGCACCTCGTTTTATAATTAGTAAATAAACAATGTTTTAAACGCAATTGGTGTTAACTTCTTTAGTGGAATAATTGTAATAATGTAAAATTTCAAGTAAACGTTTGATGATATTTGCATTGCACTCTTCACAACTAATTTGTATTATGTTGGATATCAAATGTATGAATGCAAATGCTAATATTCCCTCTGCATGTCAGAAATATTGTTTATTCTGGTTGGAGCGCCGGGATCGACGGTGTTGCGCTGGGGGGCATCGGGGGAGGGGTGGAGAGTGGAGAGGGGGGCTGGCGATTGTCTGAGGCTGTCGAGGAAGCCCAGGGCGCTCCTTGAATGAGGTGGAAGGTCCCGCAAAGTGACACCCGCCTAACAAAGCCCTACCACGCCTTCCCCGCCGCGCGCTTCCCCTCTTCTGCTTTCCCGCCTCGTCCCGCATCGGCTGTCCCTGTCCGCCCCTTTCCCCCCCCCCCCCCCCTCCGCCCCCCCCCCCGCTTCGCCTCTCACCCCGCCCATTTCAGGCTCTGCTCCTCACCCTCGTCAGCCTCCCCTCCGCCTTCACCCCGCCCTCCCCCTCCTTCCTCCCTCGCCCACTCCCGCCTTCCAGCTCCGCATCCCCGCCCCTCCCACTTCTGCTTCTCACCCTCGTCATGCCCTCCCCCTCCGCCTTTCAACCCCGCCCTTCCCCTCCTTCCCCCCCGCCCCACTCCCCGCACCTTCCACGCTCCGCCTCTCATCTCTCCCTTCTCACGCTCTGCTCCTCAACCCTCATCATACGCTCCCTCACCCCGCCCCTCCCTCGCTCTGCTCCACAACCCTCGTCATACCCCCCCACGCTCTGCCTCTCCCCCCCCCCCTCCCTCGCTCTGCTCCTCATCCCTCGTCATACCCTCCCACGCCCCTCACCCCGCCCCTCCCTCGCTCTGCTCCTCACCCCTCGTCATACCCTCCCACGCTCTGCCTCTCACTCCGCCCCTCCCTCGCTCTACTCCTCACCCCTCCGCGTGCCCTCCCCCATTGCCATGCGACAGCACAATGCAGCCGATGAAGAGACGCCCATTGTGGTAGCGACCGCGAAATAATGGCGACGGTACAATACTGTGTGATCCATACACGATATTGTGCGGCATGATAGCGAATCATATTGTTGGCTTCCGGTTTCATCAGGTTAGCGCCGAGTACGAAACAAGGTTATTCAATTGAAGTTGTGTGCTTGTTTGGGGGAAGGTGCGTTTTGTTAGCAAGTGTATTGTGCTGCTAGGAAAATATGTTTTATAGGCATTTGCGACTGACAGAAATTGCTTTTACGATTTGGAAACGCTACATTTGCTTAAAAGGACAAGTTTTGATGTTCATATATCTACTCAACGAAACAACTTACAAACTTTTTCTAGGATTAATTGAATTCGAGGTATTTTGGAGATTCTGGAATCCTCCGGTGAAAAAAAAGGTACATGTTTCTCTTTTGTATTCATTATTCTATTCTGCGAGGACACGACAATTAATAAATGTAAAATTATCGGGATATTTCTTTTTTTCGTTCTGAGATATGTTTTAATCTTTCCGATTTTAATTTAATTTTGTTGCCCTCTCATCGTTCTGCGTTGACGTGCCGTTTATAGGAACAGCAAATTCCTGGAGATTGTCCTGTCAAACTTTGTATTGTTTTACATACAATATTTCTGCAATAACCAGCCTTGTTTCATGTAAAATATAACATAATATTTTATTCAAATAACTTAATAATCGTCTTTGACAATAAAAATAACAACAAACTGTTTAAAATATTTAATCTTTAACTGTTTTGAACTTTGTTTTAATTTTTTCCAGATCTGAAAGGCCATACTTCGAGTTTCTCGCGCGCGTTACTTTTCGTCGGTGCTCCCGTCTTGTCCTCCCGCGCCATGACAATTCTTCCTTCTTCCAGTTCTTCTTATTTCGTGTCTAATATACAAAGTATATACTCTCTTTATATTCGCCGCTGGCGGACACCTAATCCCCAATATTATTTAAAGTATTACATCGTTTGTTATCTAATTTCCCTTTCTAAATGCCCCAGCATTCCTCCGTCTATATCTTCCAATTCTCGTCTCCTCCGCTCCTCTTTTTTTTTATTATTCTTGTCTCTGCCACCCGAATGGTGACGGTATATGTCACTTGTACTTTTCACAACGCCAATGAGTGAATTTCCCAAGTTGAATTATAAACGTTCCTTGACTACTTAGTTCTCGGGTGGGTGGTTCTTTGTTATATCATAGTTCGGAAGCATCACACCGGGAGGTGGCTCAGTGAATCAACTGATGTCACTGCTGTGCCTCTGACCGGGGCGCCCTACGTTCGAGTACCGACGGCGCAAGGTTTTTGGGCACTAGCTTTTCAGTTTGGTCGAATTCAGTCGCTGTCTGGAGAGTAATTCTAGCGGCCGGCTGCTCTGATCGGTAGTTTTCCGCGGTTTCTCCGATCAACACCAGGTGAATGCCGGAGCAGTACCCTAACAAACGGGCCGCACACCGCGCGCGATCTTTTCTACCTCTTCCTTGTCCTATTCTCACCTTTTACACACACACTTACACCAATATGCACTACACTATCACACATATCGGGTGGCCGGTCGGGAGCTTAGAGCTGGGACGGTGTAGCGCTGGTGGGAGATACCTGGTTGGGTAAACCCCGCTAGCAGCTCGGCGCCGGATCTCGCCATCCAGTGGGGGAAGAACAGAGCCACCTATCGAAGAGAAAAACACGCACTACACTTACGGGACTAATTTCCCTAGTAATTGACGTGCCCGGAATCACTAGCAACCAACCTACCATTTAAAGCATCATTTGCCATTTCGTGAGAATGCTTAATAAGATTTTTTTCTTTGTTTCAGGTAAGACATGGAGGAATTCTCAATTGAATGCAGTGCCTCGTTGCAGTAAATTCAAGTGGGTACATAGGTTTGGTAATCAATAAGTTACTTCATCATGTAATATTTGATACTGCATTCTTTCGCAAATACATATTATGTAATTGCTTTAATGGTTCGGCATTTCCAAATATTTGCATGTTATTTCTGATAGTGAGTAATATAATTTCTTAGCTTTCCTTAAATAGTCCAAATGACAAAATACTCATTTTTTCCATTATTGTTTACTTTATTTCAATGTTCGCGAGTCACAGTTCGTCTACTTGAATACTGACATAATAATTTAATTTACATATTTAAATTTATATTATTTTATAAAACAAAATCGGTTATTTCTTCAAATCCGTGTCAATCCTTTGAAGATATTTCTTTGATATAATTCTGTTAGCTGATATTTCAAAAGTATCTTAATTATGCCAGAAATGTAATTCCTTCTTTCTATGGCCATTTATTATAGAGAAAGCTCCACGAATTGACGGAAAGAATGCTCAGAAAATTATAGTTGTCTAGAATTAAGCATTATACTGTAATTCCGTTCCTTCGTTTTAATGGAAATGGAATATGTAAGTATTCAATTACTTCCTTTTAATCTTCCTTCAAACCAATCATTACATTGATATTGTATTGAGACTTCTGGAAGTAATTATTCTGTTCCAAAATGTTTGGTCTCTGAAGAACTTAGAAGTGCAACGGACAATTTCCACAAAACTGATGTTTGAAATCAATCAATTTTTGAAAACGTACGAAGTACTTAGATAGTTTAGGAAACAAAATGTTGGTTATTTGGAATTTTCTTCGTCATTTGTTAATCTTAAAATTGCAGATTGTGTTTATTTGTGGTAAACAATGCATAATTGAGAATAAAACTCATTAGAGGCAGTACCTTTCCGAAAATTGATGCCTATTTTCCTAATAGAAAAGGAGTTCTTTTTTCACCTGAAACGCTACTTTCAACGCTGTACAAGATGAACATATAGTACTAATTTCCGCGTGCAGGAAATTGAAATAAAACTACAAAAATTTGGGGCATGTAGGTGTGCCTAGCTTCGTAACGTTTATAAGCAAATGATTTCATTACAAAAGAAATGGTATTTTATAAAACTCTTCGATTAATTAGTATATATTTGATTTTCCATTCTAAATCAGAGTTTGTTTTTAGTAACCATAATATTAATAAATTCGAATAAGGCTAAAAATCGTGTTCAATGACTGTGCCTACATGATAGTATATGTAGCTGTCTAAGAATAAGGTATAATTTTTCATGCCAGACATTTATAGCGTTGCGAGCTTTACTTTGAATTATCGTTGCTTGTTTGAGACTCTCCTTTTCTTTGTTAATTAAAAGTATCAAACATTTGTTCTAGAAAAGGTGTGTCGAAAGCAATGGTTCTGGAGTCACTGCCTAGTACACTATCTTTCAGCTTGTTCTCTCTATCAGCTAGTTCTGGGCTTCTCGGATCCGGTATATCTCTCTTTCAGCGAGTTAACTAAGATTGCTCCTTGAATCGTAACAAAAATTATAGCTATTATAGTGCACCGCCATGTCACGCTAAAAAAAAGAAGGATGGGAAGAATTAGCTTTAGTGACAACTCGAGTATTTTCCCAAACACGATATCTGGAATCCAGCTACTTGGGCAGGAGTGGTATAAGATCTTCTGTGTAGGTTCTGTTTCTAGGAAAATAATTTTCTTCTTAATACAGTAGTAACACTCGTGAACTGTTAAATAACGCTATAAAAATACTATCTCTTTCTGCTTTTTCGCTCATCTCAATCTCTCTACCTTACTAAATTCCAAATTTTACATTTCTTAGATGTATAATTTTTAATGATGCGTATCAAATAAAGAAATCTAGTTAATACGACTCGCTTATACGCACATAAATGGCAAGAGAAAATTTAATACCTCGGAAGTGGTGCGCACCAATGGCCAGTTGAAGAGAGACGTTTCAGTGCACACAGTCGCACTCGTAGTCCTCCGAATCGATTAAGTGGTGCCATTCTGTTAATATTAGACTAGTGTTTCTCTATTAATTATACTAATAACTAAAGGAGTCACATGTTAATAGGAGAGATGGGGCACAAGTAATGGCAATTATTTTTTATGAGAATACCAGCACAGGTGGGAAAGGTAATAAACATATGAAAGGACAAGATGTGAAATAAATGCTTAGGCGTTTAACGACTTACCGAAATATTGTTTCTCATATTTATTAAGGTACTTGAAATGATAAAACTGATTTCATGTTCCAGAAGCATGTCATTCTCTTAGGCATATGCTCGATTACCGCACGTGTCACGTCCGGCAGCACACTCATAGGCTGTCACGTGCGTTGCCTATCAGTGGTAGCTATGCATCCTCACAGAAACTGCCCTACTCAACACGCGACTCTTCGGTATGGAATGGCATTCCCAAGAGCTTCCACCAATTCCCTGTGACACTCGGGCATTTCTCTTTTGGGGAACGGCGATCTTGGCAGTGACGTAGCTTAAATTGGTGCCACCAGGAGCAAAACTAATGGTGTCACCCTCTCTAAATTCAATATAAAAATATCTGTATCTGAATATTTTATACCTTACTTAATAAAAATACAAGTATATTTGCACGATATTAAAGATAATTTGTAGATTATTTTATCAAGATTAACGATAAGATAAGATAAAGTAATCGCCGAAATCGAGACTCTTGGACCAATGAAGAATTGGGGCTCATTGCTTAGTTTCTCGTTTTAGTTTGCTTTCTCAGTATATATGATTTAATTGTATTTTAATTAATATAATTAATAAATTAACATAATTAATAAATTAATAATTAAATAAATTAAAATTATATAATTCGAACTGTAACATTTTATAATTAATGTCATCCTTAAAATGGTGTTACCTGGGGCCCACCGACCCCCTGCCCCCTAGCTACGCCACTGTATCTTGGTGTATGGGCGCTTCCCAAAACGGGTTATCACCTCGCACGGCGACAGTCAGACAAAAGCCAATCGTTGTAAACACACATTGTGATTCGATAACATTTCTTTTAAAAAAATTGCCATGCCAAATCTCGTATAATATCAGAGTTGCAATAGTGTAAGTTAATTATGACTGACGCTTTCAATATATCTGACGGATGTGACAAAAAAATCCAGAAATAGCCTTCCTAGCCACCACTGAATTCATTAATTCGTTTTTCATATATTTCAAGAATATTAGAGTATAGATTTCAGTGTTATGTATTTACATGCATTATGAAATTTTAAATAACATTTATAATAGTATATTCTACAATAATAGTAACTCGCCACTAATAAATTATGAAAGTCCCAAATTTGCATTCATTAATAAATATGACCACATGAAATTACGTAATAATATGTGATGACGCTTCAGCAAGTGAAATATCCGAAATTGAGAACATCGAACTTCGAGAACATTCTCCGAAGTTTAATTACGAATCATAATTATACCATTAAAATAATGAACAACGCATGTAATAGCGCTTAAATGATTCATTGGGGTGACATCTAGTTTCACGTCCAATTTTCAATTTCCAATTTCGCTGTTGTAAAAGTTCCTGCGACGGCGATGGGGACAAGTCGCCGGAACACAAAAATGTTTCATAACTCTCCCCTGCGCCACCCGCCCTCGCGTATCAGCGTGCCTGGGGCGGCGAGGGTCGCGAACGCCTCGCCACTCCGCTCCGCTCCTGCCGGAGCGCCTCAATCTTCCGGGGCGGCTGCCCGGAATGCCAGCCACGCGGACAATACGCCCTCCCCGACCCACCCCCACCCCCACACACGCCGCCGTAGCCTCGTGTTTCTGCCACCCTCGCTGTTTCTTGCTAAGCGAGTCTCCGCGTGAACAATACCGCCTTGCCTTCGCATGCCGTTCTTCCCACGCTGTTCCGTACCACCCCATCCCATCCTGTTTCACCGTATCCCATACCATTACACTGTGCAACAGATAATTGAAGCCATTACTTTCAATCTTGCAAACCTTACCAACAAAACCTAAACAGCCAAACCTAACATAACAAATTCAATACAAGGCGAATCTCAAACCACTAAATATAATTCCAGCCCTCCAAACCTAATATCAACCTAGTAAAACCAACCCCAATCCACCAAAGCCAATCTCATGCCATCAAATTCAATTCAACACACCAAACGTATTGCTCCAAACTCAATGAACCAAAACCTAGGCCTAAATCTAAATTTTAACCTAAACGAAACGCGAACCAAAACAAACCCAACCATATATTCTATTCCTTCCAACCTAACCGAACCTAATTACACCCAAGTCAACCAAAGGTCAGTCAACTCAATCTCCGACAACAGCTCCAAACCTACACATCACTTCCCGATTTTTCCCCGTCTTTAAAATTCTATCGTAAATACTTCTATCTAATGTACTCACAATCCGGTTTTTTTCCGTTCCTTGTATTACACCTACCAAGTTTTCAACGCTACTCCCGCCTACTTTTTGCGCTTCAAAAATATCCCTACCGGTCTGTCACTCATATCAATCGAGCAGTTTGGTCTACTTACGCTATTATTTCGCTTTATGCATTGCTTTTCTTTCAACATCGTATTCTTTCGTTTTCCCTTGTCGATCCGCAGCCATTGGAGTGACGAAGTGAATTTCTCCCAACCCAAGCTTTCCCCTTCATGAGTTTCAACACGCTCGTCCTCGTCAGCACATCCTCAATCGCCGATGCCATCGATTCGACGTTCGGCGTGTCCCCGATTTTTCTAACGCCGTCGCCGCTGCTACAGAAATCTTATATCTATCCGAAGCACAGTATCCTCCTCTTTGCTTCCATCTCCATTGTATCTGTCTCAGCCATAAACATCGCCAGGGTTATTTTCTTGGGCACAGTATTTTCAAGTAATAGTGTCATCAGTTTGTCGTCTCTTGTGCCATAGCTTCTTCCATCACTATCAACATAACCATCGCATCTGCCACTACTACAAACGCCGCCAGCATTCCTGACAGAGACACTGTTATCCAAATCCTTCGCTATCATCGTCATAATACACCCAACATGAATGTCTCCGCGAGAGACAGTATCATCCAACGCCTTCGTCTTTGTAGCCGACGTATCATCCATTTTCTCTATAATGGTGTTACTTATTCCAGCGACACAGTATCCTACAACAATGCCCTTTCATCACCATCACCGTAACTTCATCGCGACTGGTAGCGTTAGCGCAGTGCATCAACTGACGTCACTGCAGCGCTTCAGCCCGGGAGATCCTAGGTTCGAGTCCTGACGACGGCAGGATTTTCGACACTAGCTTTTCAGCTAGGTCGAATTCAGTCGCTGTCTGGAGTGGAATTCCAGCGGCCGGCTGCTCTGATCGGTATTTTTCCGTGGTTTCTCCGAACAACACCAGAATGCCGGAGCAGTACCCTAACAAACGGGCCATGGACCGCGCGCTATCATTCCTTCCTCTTCCTTGTCCTATTCTCTCCCCTTACACACACACACTAACATGCACTACACTACCGCATATCCCGGGAGATCGGTTGGGAGCTTAGGACTTGTCCCGGCTGGGGCGGTGCCATGCTCGTGGGAGAGTCCTGGTTAGGGGGAAACCCCACTAGCCGACGGTAGGTCGGCGCCGGATCTAGCCATCCAGCTGGGGAAGATCACTGCCATCTCCCGCGAAAAAACATGCACTACACAAACGGGACTAATGACCAAAGCAGCTGACGCGCCCGGAAACACGAAAAAATTAATCAATCATTTTTTTAACCAATACGTTTGGTGCAGAAAACCTCGTCCAGTCTATGAGATAAATAAACGATATGCACTTAAAGAATGTAACCAATTCAAAGACAAAACCTCGGGATTCCACTCCTTTCTGTAGAAAAAACAAAAGGCTAGATGCCATGTGACCAGAAATTCATATTCAGAACGATATATACGTTGTTCGAGTCGACAGTAATTATTTTACAACGTTCAAGAGAAGGTAGTGCAATCCGACCCTGCCAACACTGTTTCACTGTACGTCTGTACTTCCAAAAATACCTTTTTCACTTAGCTGAAAGTTTTCACCTCTACCTGGGAGCAAGCCTCCGCTGTTTTCCGCTTTGAGTCCTGACACGATCAAAAACCCTGATGTAATGGAGTTGCCGATTGCGTAGCCGACGTATCATCCATTTCCTCTATAATGGTGTTACTTATTCCAGCGACACAGTATCCTACAACAATGCCCTTTCATCACCATCACCGTAACTTCATCGCGACCGGTAGCGTTAGCTCAGTGCATCAACTGATGTCACTGCAGCGCTTCAGCCCGGGAGATCCTAGGTTCGAGTCCTGACGACGGCAGGATTTTCGACACTAGCTTTTCAGCTACGTCGAATTCAGTCGCTGTCTGGAGGAGAATTCTAGCGGCAGGCTGCTCTGATCAGTAGTTTTCCGTGGTTTCTCCGATCAACACCAGGCGAATGCCGGAGCAGTACCCTACCAAACGGGCCACGGACCGCGCGCGATCTATCCTTCCTCTTCCTTGTCCTATCCTCTCCTCTTACACACTCACTTACACTAACATGCACTACACTACCACATATTCCGGGAGAGCGGTCGGGAGCTTAGAGCTTGTCCCGGCTGGGGTGGTGCCCCGCTGGTGGGAGAGTCCTGGTTAGGGGGAAACCCCAGTAGCCGACGGTAGGTCGGCGCGGGATCTCGCCATTCAGCGGGGGTAGACCACTGCCATCTCCCGAGAAAAACATTCACTACACTAACGGGAATAATGACCGAAGCAGCTGACGCGCCCGGAAACACGAAAAAATCAATCAATCTATCAATGTAATCGCAATCAATGTAACTTCATCGCCATAGTCACAGCCATACTTTTCTCCGCCGCCTTGGCTTTCGTGATAGGGTCGCAGAATCATTTGCAGCCTTCGTGTCCATCACCATCCCATCTCAAAATGAGATGCTGTGAACAACACCAGTGACCCTGAGACAGAGAGACAGAGCATCCTCCGTTGCTTTTGTTACCGTCACCATCTCCTCTACCACTCTCACAAACATCCTCATCGCTCCTGTCAGGGTCGCAGTTCTCTCCGCGGGCTTCGTTTCCGTCTCCTCCGCCGCCGCGGGCCTTAGGGTCGCCGCCGCCTGGGCCGCTGACGAGAGCCCGTCCGTCCGTCCGCGAATCGATCGCGCGCTCCATAGAAACACGCCCCGTCGGCCGGGGTTGCAGCGAACAACGCGCGCAAGAATGCCGCCCGGGAATGTCTCAATAGAGAGCGCCCGAGCGGCGACCGCTGCCTCCGTGGGTTCATGCCGCCAGGGGCTGTGGCTTTTGGGGTTCCCCCCTCCCCCCCCCCCAGCTGCTCCAGCGGTTGTCGAATTAAGCTGGTGGGTGGATGCACTTCGGGGGCTGGTGATTGGATGTGAACGAGACGGCCAAAATGTACACTCGAGGCGAAAGTGGCGTCTTCTCTTTTATAACAGAAATGTACAGTTGTACACAGTACGTTGTGTACTTCTTTGCAGAGCACGGAATGTACTATTGGCTTCTATTAATCGAACGCAAAGCAAAAGAAGGAAAGAAAGAAAGAAATGGAAAGAAAGAAAGAAAGAAATAGAAATAAAGAAAGAGAAAAAAAAGATGTTCGGAATTATTCAAGACATACGCGCAAAAGATATATGCGCACTGTATCTAAGAAATGTACGTAGAAAGTATAAAATTTTGCATTTTTAACGAAGAGAAACGACGGCAAATTTTCGAGAATGGACTCCTAACAACTTCATTGAGTGTTCTGCTCTTCATTAGCCCCGATTCTTCTGTGCTCTTTACTCCCTTCAATATCTTTCATCTTTCTTCATGAGATTCAATATTAGTATTTGTCTTCTACCTCTTTGTCCTTTTCTTTCCTTATAGTCTCTTATATCTGTTCTGTATGTGTTTTTTTCTCCTCTTAAACTATCCTGGTGCTCATAACTTAAATCTCCCACGTAATTTCTCCAGTTTTATCCTTTCCGTTTACTTAAATCTTTCCATCCTTGATCACACGCTCATTTCAAACGCTTCCGCCTTTTTTCATCCTATTTTCTCATTGCTACTGCACTGTTGTAGCAGAATAATTAACATAGCATTTAAGTAATTTCTAAAATAGTATGGTGAAAAATACGAATTGAAATTAACAAGATTGTAATAATCAACTGTCTTCAAATTAATAATAATATTAACAACAATAATAATAATAAAGGTAAAAATGCTTTTATGAAAAAGGATCCAGGGAATGTGTCCTTCTGGAGTTGTCGGAGATTGCATTTCACAATTGTGAACACGTGAAATCCATTATGTGATTGTTTGCTATGAGTGGAGATCTATCTCTGAGTGTACGCAATCGGCAACTCCATTACATCAGGGTTTTTGATCGTGTCAGGACTCAAAGCGGAAAACAGCGGAGGCTTGCTCCCAGGTAGAGGAGAAAACTTTCAGCTAAGTGAAAAAGGTATTTTTGGAAGTACAGACGTACAGTGAAACAGTGTTGGCAGGGTCGGATTGCACTACCTTCCCTTGAACGTTGTAAAATAATTACTGTCGACTCGAACAACGTATATATCGTTCTGAATATGAATTTCTGGTCACATGGCATCTAGCCTTTTGTTTTTTCTACAGAAAGGAGTGGAATCCCGAGGTTTTGTCTTTGAATTGGTTACATTCTTTAAGTGCATATCGTTTATTTATCTCATAGACTGGACGAGGTTTTCTGCACCAAACGTATTGGTTAAAAAAATGATTGATTAATTTTTTCGTGTTTCCGGGCGCGTCAACTGCTTTGGTCATTAGTCCCGTTTGTGTAGTGCATGTTTTTTCGCGGGAGATGGCAGTGATCTTCCCCAGCTGGATGGAGATCCGGCGCCGACCTACCGTCGGCTAGTGGGGTTTCCCCCTAACCAGGACTCTCCCACGAGCATGGCACCGCCCCAGCCGGGACAAGTCCTAAGCTCCCAACCGATCTCCCGGGATATGCGGTAGTGTAGTGCATGTTAGTGTAAGTGTGTGTAAGGGGGAGAGGATAGGACAAGGAAGAGGAAGGACAGATTGCGCGCGGTCCGTGGCCCGTTTGGTAGGGTACTGCTCCGGCATTCGCCTGGTGTTGAACGGAGAAACCAGGGAAAACTACCGATCAGAGCAGCCGGCCGCTAGAATTCTCCTGCAGACAGGGGCTGAATTCGACCTAGCTGAAAAGCTAGATTCGAAAATCCTGCCGCCGTCAGGACTCGAACCTAGGACCTCCCGTCAGAGGCGCTGCAGTGACATCAGTTGATGCACTGAGCTACCGCTCCCGGTTGGTTGAAAAAAAGATACGTGGATGAGCATAAAAACTATACTCTCAACCACCTGTGCGTTAATGAAACGCGAATAGGATAATTTCATAGAATTTCAGTGGTCTTGTTTTTCTACTGGGGCATTCAATTCCTGTGTTCAGATGTTTGCATAATAACCCCTAATAACCTCTAATAACCTCTCTTCAACTGTGTGACTGATGACATGCATTTTGAATACCGAGGAGATAACAGTAATTATGTTTAAAAAGCGTTGGCTTGCAGTACTGACCACAAAATTATACCGTGATATTCATAGAGAATCTATTTGCGCTATTGATATTAAACAAATATTTAGGATAATTTGCTAATGATTGATTTTACTTATCCTGTGGTTGCATAGTAATAGAGTTTGAATCATGATGTTCTCTTGTTACCTAACAAACAATGTGATGAATGCAAAATTCCTGTTTTAAACTAGCGAATCCGGGTCATTTGTATAGAAATCACAAACAAAGCATCAGAGGATAATAGAGCGTTACTACAAAGAATGCTGAACAGCATTCATTTTATTGCAATTTTATATTGAAGAGTACGTGACCGAGATGAGACGGATGTATTTATAAGTATAAAAATTTAATTTTAACCAAGCTCTCATGAAAAAAAATCAATACCAGTGTCATAGTTTCTTGACAACGGGCAGAAGAAATGCGGAGTAAGAACATTGTTGTTATGTTGTTTCCGGGGGATTTGGTAATGTAAGAGTTTATCCAGGAATCGGACTGAATTGCTAGACACATCCCCTTTGACAGGCTATGTGATACAGTCTGTGAGTATTATAGACTAATTTTAACTTCAATTCACTTTCTAACTCCCCTTCCATCCGCCAGGGACAGACAACTACGACATTTTGCCCATTGACTCGCATCGTCGTCTCTTTTATTATTTCAATAGTGTACACACGTGTACTTTATTATTTCAAAAGTGTAGTGCCGGAACAGGCCACATGACCTAAAACCTGTCGGGAAGAAAAAGAAGAATGGTGTACATACCTTTTGCGGCTCTCATAGGAAACCATTATTTATATATGAAATCTCTAAAAAAAAAAGATGCCGCGACGAAAAATAGAAAGGATTTGTTTGAAAAACGCATCTAAAAATATTAACGTTAAACGCAACCCGAAACACACGGTCAGATACATTGTTAAATATCTCCTAAACGAAGCGTTCTAGGGCCTTAAAAATGAAAATCTGAGGCCAAAATGGAACGTTTCTCATATCGTAATCTATAGGATGAGATATTCTTCCTACCAATACCACATATATATGGAGGAATACAGAATATATTCCTCCATGAGTCCATGGTGCTGGTGGCCATCTTTTTGAAGTCACACTTAGGAGGCCTAGATTCCACTGTCTTATACTTGCGCTTTCTGTGTACACCGTGATTTGCACTGATTGAAGAGGTTTATTTGCATATTTATTAATTCAAGATTCGCTCTCGTAACAACAACTAGAAATACTATTAGAAGTTGCTTGATACCGATGAAGATTGTTTCTAATGCGTATAGTGCAACCATTCATTTACCGTTTTGCCGTGGTCTACAAGTGCCATGTACCTAATTGTGGGAGGAACTACGATGGAAACGGACCACATGTCCTTATGTTTAAGTTCCACGATATCCTTAGGAAACATTAGGGTAGGGTTTAACATGCGAAAGTTCTCGGACGGGTACGCTACTCATTCCTTATTTGAGATAATACGGAAGGAGAGCGGTAATTGTCGGTGGGTAAATGTTGCACGATATTTAGCCAAATGACATTTTTAAGCCGTAGGTACTACATGTCTACGGTTGATTTTTTTTCCACCTTCCAAAATACCCGGCACCTCGGCCATAAATTCCCCGCTCTCTTTGGGAGAGAAACGGAAGAACGTTCGCCCTCGATTTCAACCCGATCTGTTGCAATGGAACTTCTCTTGCGACGAGTTCGAGAAATGTAGGACTCGTGGAACAAGAGTCTGCCAAATGAAGTGAGGAGCAAACGACGTTCGGTCGGAATGGTGCAGAGCTTTCTCGGGGTGGTAAAAACGTGAATAGAAGGGGCGGGGACGATGACGAGGCAGGGGGGCTGGCGAGGCGGGGATGTGGCGTGGCGAGGCTCTGACGAGGCGAGGAGACTGTAGAGGGGTAGTGGACGAGGCGGGGAAGTTTGCGAGGTAGGTGATCTGGCAAGGCGGGGATTTGGTGGCGAGGCTGTGACGAGGCGGGAGACTGGCGAGGTAGGTTATCTGGGGGCGAGGTGTGACGAGGGAGGAGGCGGCGAGGTAGGTAAGCTGGCGTGGCAGGGATGTGGCGTGGCGAGGTTGTGTTGAGGCGGGAAGGCTGGCTAGGTAGGTTATCTGCCGAGGCCGGGATGTGGTGTGACGAGACTGTGTCACGGCGGGGAGATTGGCGTGATAGGGTATCTGGCGAGGAGGGGATGTGGCGTGGCGAGACTGTATCGAACCGGGAAGGAGGTTATCTGACGACGCTGTGACGATGCGAGTAGATGGCGAGGCGGTGAGTGTAGAGTAGGAGACTTGGGGAAGCCTTTGTCTTCGTTGCGCGGTCAGCCGCGCGCTGTCAAATTTCCCGCGCCGCGGGCAGTTGGCATATCGGGGAGCGCGTCCGGACAACGCGCCTCCGTGTTCTGCAGGGTGTTTTGTGTCCGGAGGCTGCGGGTGGAAAGGGGGCGGGGCGGAGACGGCGGTCGCGGTGGTAAGGGCGACGATGTGGGTGGAGATGGAAGTGGGCGAGGGGGTTGATGCGGTGCAAGTGGAAGGTACGGTTGGTGACGAAGGCGGGCGTTCGAGCCGTAGATTGCGCAGGCGAGGGCTGCGGCAACTAGTCGGCCGGGGCGAGGGGGCGCTGGTGATGGGGAGTGTGAGAACGAGGGCGGCGACGATATTGCCTGCTCTCGCACGTACGAACCTCCCGGAGACGAAGAGCGCACATTGAGGAACAATGGAAAGCGTCTCCGGAGTGGAGTTTGACGTCCAATATGCTTCGTCTGCCTGTTAATTTACGCGGAAATTTCTAGGAAGGACTCCTACAGCTACGGGAACGCTGATATATTGTGCCTTCAGGAGGCGGTAATATGCCCGTTGTTTCCGTCTCGAACGGTAATGAAAGCGTAGTTGCAGCGGAACAATCTAATCCTCAGTATTTGTGGATATATATTTCGCCATGTAGGTTGCCTTATTAAGCGGCAAAACATATTTAGTTGTCTCTGTAGTACTGTCTTGAGTACTTACACTTATATGCAAATTTATTAGTACATATAATTATATCAATTTATCACTAAATGAGAACTTAAATTAACCGAATGTACTTCTCATTTAAATTAATTCATTTTTATTTTCCCAGTATGGGAAACTGTAAAGGACATAAATACAATAACTTTTTGAAGAAGAACAGCCCATGAAAAGATACAATTTTCTATCATAACCTGAAACAAAATGCAATAATCACTAATATTAAATTTTGATAAATAAATCTCTTGAATACGTTTTCTAACCTTTCTAAGAAAATATCATGAATATCCAATAAAGTGTGAAGGATTTCATCGAACTATTTATTATTCTCTCTGAGGCGCTTTTGTTCTTATTGAACTTCACTCGCAACACAGGAAATTGTATCATTTAATCTTTCATGAATGTTTAATTTATGAATGTATTTAAAATACTATCGAGTGGTATTAATGGTACAGAAAATGAAAGTCATAATGGGAGTGAAGAGGGTACGTGACAAGTAGTACTCTTATCAGTAACAGAACAACATATATATCAAATACGATTTTATTTTAACCATTCAGGGTTATAACGTTTTAAAATGTACAACTGACATCAATATTACGTAATGATTCTGATACTAGTAATGTGAACTCTCATCTTTATTTAATCCGAAGTATCCTAATGAAATACATGATGGAAATTGAACTTCTCGTGGCTTCTTACTCCTGCAGCTTCATTAACACTACCACCATCACCATCACCACAACCAACACTACATCTATCTCCGTCACCTCACCACAACCACCACGACCTCCATCACTATCACCGCAACCCTCACTTGCAGTATCAGCACCACAATCATCATACCGTCACCACCACCACCACCACTACCTTCTCTACCATGATATGACTAACATGCCCTCCAATCCTCAAACCACCACCACCTTCACCACTACTACAACCACCACCACCATTATCGTTATCACCAACACCACACATCGCCACCGTTACCACAACCACCATGACCCCCCAGCACCGTCATTCCCCTTGGCGAGGCGGGGTTCCCGCCAATTCCGCGAGTGCTAATGAACGCGTTCGCAGATTACCGCGTCGCTCGTGCGCCGTCTGATCGATGGCGCTGCCCAGGGGAGCCCCGGCGACGGGCGCGGAGGGAGGCGTGGCGACGGCGGAAGAGACGGGCTCTCGGTGGATACATCGTGGCATGTCACGACTACGGAAAAAGGTTCAATACAATTAAATGACTGCGGTGTGGAAGGGGGCCCCAAGGAAATGGCTAGCGCGCCTTCCATCGCTGGGACCCGGTTGGTTGGTTGGTTGGTTGTTAGTGATTCCGGGCAAGTAAACTACAGAGGTCATTAGTCCCGCAAGTGTAGTGTATCCCATTTCAAAGGGAGGTGGCGGTAATCTTCCCCTGCTGGATCGCGAGATCCGGAGCCGACCTACCATCGCCTAGCAGGGTTTTCCTAACCAGGTATCTCCCAACGGGGCACCGCCTCAGCCGGGACAATCTCTAAGCTCTCGACCGATCTCCCGGGATATGTGGTTGTGTAGTGTATGTAGGTGTAAGTGTGTGTGAAAGGGGAGAGGATAGGACAAGGAAGAGGAAGGAAAGATCTCGCGCGATCCGGGCCCGTTTGTTACGGTACTGCTCCAGCATTCACCTGGGGTTGATCGGAGAAACCACAGAAAACTACCGATCAGAGCCGCCGGCCTCTACAATTCTCCTCCAGACAGCATCTGAATTAGATATAGCCTACAATGTAGTGTCGAAAATCTTGCCACTGTCGGGACTCGAACTTCGGACTTCCCAGTCAGGGGCACTGCAATGGCATCAGTTGATGCACTGAGCCATCCCTCCCAGTGCGACCCGATTGATGTTTCTGGGTACATTAACTGCTATGGTCATTAGTCCCGTTAGGGTAGGCTTGAAAGGAAATTCCTCCAGGTATCTCCTCCAGCAATGCACCATCCAAGCGAGGGCAAGCTCTAAACCTACGATTGGTCTCCCGACATGTGTAGTAGTGTAGTGTGTTTAGGTGTACGCATGTGGGTAATGGAAGGATGAAATGAGGAAGGAAAGATCGCGCGCGGACCGTGGCACGTTTGCTAGTTTACTGCTCTGGCATTCGCCGGTTATTGATCGGAAAAAGCACGCAAAACTACCGATCAGAGCAGCCAAATCAGAATATTTCTCGTAAGCAGCTGTGTTCGAAGTAGCTGCACGGGTAGTGTCGAAAATCCGCCACAGTCAGGACTTGAAATCTACAACACTACCTTCCGACTGGGGCACGACTTGATCAATGTCCAACACGTGTTGAATTTGTGGTCGACTCTCGGCAGGTCTCCTCGGGTTTCTCCCTGTTTTCTCTGGCTCTCATTTGACCACTTTTCCATCCTCGTACCGTTATTATCGCTGTCATGTACTCACTACATCATCACTCAGTAGCTTTTTCGTTGGTAAAGGGCCTTTGAACCCCAATAGATAAATAAAGTTGATAGCTGCGTTGGCTTACACTATTGTTAGGTATAGTGGTTAGTATGTGGGACTGTTCCACTCCAATTCACTGGTTCAAATCCGAAGGAAATCGCGAAATTTTGAGGGCGTCAAAATGCTTCTTGTGCTATGTTTCGGAAGACCTAGTGCTCTTATGACGCAGAGTTGCATCATCCGTTAAAGCGTCCGTGAGCTAAATTCTAAAAATTGAATTTTGCTTTGGTAAAATCGGCGATTGCTACTAAATAATCTTGTGCTCATAGAATTCTTCTTTGCCATAGAGTCATAGATATTTCCATAGATATTGCCTAGCTCTGCGCTACGAAAACAACATACCCAAATTCGCTAAAAAAGAGATCTTTAGATCTTCAGCGGTAAGTGTAGCAGAAACTATTGTATTTGACAAAAATGTAATGAGGTCCTAAGTTTTGTGGAGGATTTTTCACGCCGGCAACTTTTCATTAAATGCATGTTGCATACAGATTTGTTTACAAGCACTCCTTTTTTAGAACTTGTAATTTTTGTTACTATTTTTTTAAACTTATTGACCAAACCGTCTATTACTCTTATTTTCATGTTGTTTCTGACTCCTTTTCATTATCCATTGAATAGTAATCAGATATGTGAAACAGAAGAGCGTGGTAGTTTTTTTGAGGGGGGGAGGAAAACAACTCATCCTAGAGTTAAACACTCAGCCACAAAGAGATAAATTTAATCATGAACCAAAAATTACAATCACTTAAACAATGCTGATGCTTGATACCCAAAGTCAATGAAATTAACTTTGGGTATCAATTTATTAATTGTGGAGATGAATCAACGGGGCATAGTATCGAAGCAAAGATCATGAATTGAACATATATTTGCACAGTGCATGTATTCAACACAGTTACAGTGTGACGTGAATGGTAGACGCGGTGGAATCATGTTTGGAGAGTTAATGATGATGTTGCGAACGGGGAAAAGAAAGGCCTGGGTGAACATGTTGCAGAAATTTTGCTTTAGCTGCAGGTAAGCGGTGTAAAACACGAAAGCTAGGAGATGTGAAGTAGGAAATTGTAATGTTTCTTCTTGTTCTAGCTAACACGGGAGAATGGGAGACAGGGAGTCTTGATTTACATTATGGTCATTTCAAGAAACATGAAAGCAGTGTAAGTTACGTGTAATACGGGGTTGGCTTCTGGTTCCGCACCAGTCGACGCGTACATTCTCACTGAAAGACATAAGGCGACGAATTGTAGATGTCGTTGCACTACTGTATCATCATACACTCTCGCGTTGTTTGCAAAAATGTAAACAACGATATGTCATCGGATTGGATCATCAGTTTATGTTTGGAGCTTTATAAATAGGGGTTTATCTGTAATATTTTAGGTAGAACACCAGTCAACAACGTGTCTGATAAAATCCTTCTCTTTGAATGTATTTTTTGTCAGATTCGTATAATCCATAAAAATTAATGATCACAAGCAATGATAAGGGACATACTACTTTTCTTGTTTCGGAAGCATTGCTTTCTATACCTTTCTATACCACAATGAATTTTCGATATCGTACGACATCGACGTTGCTGCAATGAATTTGCTTTCATTTGCAATGCACATTTTTCTTTGCTGAAGCCATTCATCACTAAAGCAAAACAAGATAAGGGAACGTTCATTTGTGATCGCTTCTGTGATTTTCATGATATCCTCACGAACAATGGAAAATTGATGAGAAGATTTATTTTTAGGACATATTGTGAATATTGGTTATCTGACACCTAATAAAATTCTCTCTGCTCTTGTTTTTTAAAGAATGAGTGATGAAAGGCATGCCCTAATTCATATTTATGCTTTTATCTACAACTCATTTATTGTATTTTCCCATAGAATAGAAACTGAAAAATATCACAATTATGACTTTGTAATGAAAATACAAATGAATTAATTCATATCTTTTATTATCACATTTTTAAATTTTAAATTCGATTGCGTTTACATGAATTGGGCTAATTTATGCCTTGCTGTTATAATAATATTTGTATAATCGCAATATCTAGTTTCTTTTGCTTGGTGAATGTATACTTGCTATTATAATAATATTTGTATAATCGCAATATCTAGTTTCTTTTGCTTGGTGAATGTATACTTACAATTGCGGTTCTTAAAGACTAGGATATAGTGGAACATGTGAAAAACAATTACCTGAAAATAATTTTCAATTGCTGGACTTGCACTTTTTGTACATGCTCGAGCCGATCCTGCACTGCTTCTTGAGGAACATAAATCCACTCCATATGTTTTACTTTCTCACTCTTACTTCGCAAAAAGAGAAAGTATGGTACACGTGCACGCGACTTTTAGCGAAAATTCTTTTTGCCGGACCTTGGTAACGAAACTAACGATGCTACAACAAAACATACTTCTCGGTTTATTTCTAAATTTCCAATTTTGAAAATTCACAGAGTTCAACGAAAATGAGATCTGCGCCGTTCTTGTAAGCGCTTTTTTGTTCTATTCGAGCAAAAAAGTGGAGAAAAAATATGGAGGGTTTTTAAATTTTTTTTTATAAATTGCATTAAATTCAAGCACAAAATACGCAAAACAAGTCGTTTTCCAAAAGTGTCTACATGGCCCTTTTAAAGAGCTAGCTTTTTAGAACAGATTTTAAGTCAAAAATCGCTATCTTAAGATTTATTGTTTTGAAATGTTTAATTTTTGAAATATTTGAAAACTCAGAGAATTCGACGGAAATGAGAATAGAACAAATTGTTTTACCGTATTTAGGAAGATACTATGAGAAAATTTAAAGAAAATATTTCGATACGTTTTTTGAAAAAATGTTTAAAAAGTTAAAATTGCCTATATTTCTCGCAAAATTAGGTGAAAAATTTTCACAGTTTCTAAAAAGTATACTTACCTGCTGTTATTTCTTCTATTGTTAAAGAACCGTTTTCATTTTTAAAAAAATCTCTTAAGGGAGAAGATACACTTTAAAACCTTAAAAAAATTCGATTTTTGAAAACATTTTCCCCAATACATTAATTATTCAGGAATATTTTGGTGAAAAAATATTTCGATATCTGAAAAAGTTTTTCAGTTATGATTTAAAATGTATGTCGCTGCATCATGGATCTATTAGAGTAGTAAGGTAAGCAAAACTCATGAATCTAACTTCGTCCCTTGCTTTCTAAAATTACAGTTGTTAACCGTTTCCCTTTTAACTCAACTAAACTTAACTAAAAACTAATCATTTTAAAGCTATGGAAATTTTAGTATACATAAAACCAAGTATTATTTACAAAACCATGCTAAATCACACACTTTAGATCAATAGTTTTTGTAGTAAAAAATTATAAAACAAAAACTATTAATAATCAATATATTAATTTTAGATTCAAATTAAATATTATTTATCTAGATATCGAAATGAAAGAATGGTTTTGTACCTGTAAGTATTACCAACAATTATAAAAAAATTTGTAAAAACCTTCAAAATTATTTGAATTATCAGCAAAACACTATCAGTGCATGAAAAACTGGTTGAATTTTGATTTTAAAAAAATTAAAAGTTAAAAGCAAAATTTTCCTTGCAAAAGAAAGATGCTTCTGTGCGTCAATTCGTTTACACTACTGTGGAGTATGATTTTAATGGAGAAAAAAGTGGAAAAGTAATAAAAATGTAACTGCTGTAAGCTGCATCTTCCCCGTTAATCTTCAATATTTTAGTTGTAGGAATATGCCGAAAGAAATTTGAACTTTTTCAATATTCGAAAAATTATCTGAACATTTGAGCATTGTTTAAATTTTAACACTAGTGCTAAAAATTGCACTTTTAGCATGCTTTGCATGCTATAAATGTAACCACTTTTACTAGAAACTGTCTAAAATACATTTTTCGTGATTAGGTACTGTTATATTGACACAGCAACAAAGGAACGAACAAAACCCTCTCTTAAGGTTCTTAACTTGAGGATTTGAATAGGCCAACGTTCATTAAGATTAATCGAAACAAATGGGTTGTAATAACGACGGATAAATATTCCTATATAAAGAAAACTATTTTATTATTTGTATGAATTATTCTTATAAGAAGGTGAAATTACGAAATGTATTGAACAAATGGGCGACATCACAAATAAAGAACTTGGTTGCAAACCCAGGCTAACTCCTCGGTTTATAAACTTCCGCGTTCGTTATTACTCTATATTCGCCTAAGGACTTTGATAATTCTATTGCATCATTGCCCTTTCAGATCTAGACTTGCAGACCAGCGTGAAATATTTGTCAGCGACTGAAAATGAGCGACGAGGGCTGTGGGCGCTTTGCTTCCGGGCACTGCAAGCTCGATCTCCCGCGACCTCTGGCCGAAAGGACGGCCAAGGCAGCGACTGGGGGCCGCCTGCGCGCGCCGCCCTCCCGGAGCCTTTTCATTAGAGCCAGAACGCGAGCGTGCCCCGCTCCACACCCCCCGGCCCGCTCCCTCTCCTCTGCCGCATCCAGCTCGGCCCGCCCGGCCCCGCTCCGGCCCGCCCGGCCCCGCCCGGCCCCTGCTCCGGCCCTGCCTGGCCCCGCCCGGCCCGCTCCGGCCCTGCCCCGGCCCCGCCCGGCCCTGCCTCGGCCCTGCCCGGCCCGCTCGGCCCGCCTGGCCCTGCCGCCCGCCCCGGCCCTGCCGGCCCTGCTCCGGCCCGCTCCGGCCCCGCTCCGGCCCTGCCGGCCCTGGCCCTGCCGGCACCGCCTGGCACTGCTCCCACCCGCTCCCACCCTGCTCCCACCCGCTCCCACCCGCTCCCATCCGCCCGGCCCGCTCCTGCCCGCTCCTCCCGCTCCCATCCGCTCCCATCCGCTCCCATCCCGCTCCCATCCTGCTCCCATCCCGCTCCCATCCTGCTCCCATCCTGCTCCCATCCCGCTCCCATCCCGCTCCCATCCCGCTCCCATCCCGCTCCCATCCCGCTCCCATCCCGCTCCCATCCCGCTCCCATCCCGCTCCCATCCCGCTCCCATCCCGCTCCCATCCCGCTCCCATCCCGCTCCCATCCCGCTCCCATCCCGCTCCCATCCCGCTCCCATCACCACCCTTATCGGTCTTGCCTCCACCATGGCTCGCGCCACGTCCGCCCCTGCCCTTGCTCTAACACGCCTCTGCCCCCCCCCCCCCCGCCCCCTCCCCGATCTACCCCCCCCTTCCGCGCAGATGGGGTCCCCCGACCGGGCGCAACACGATGGGGGTAGAGGGAATGTTTGGGGAAAGGAGGGAGGGAGTTGCGCAGGGTTGAAAATGTTGGGAGCCTTAATGGAACTTTGTCCTGTGAGAGGATGGTGGCTAAGCAGAGTAGTGAATTAGTAGAATAAGGGTTGTTTACCCAATACAATTGCAGAAACAGAGGAAGGGAATGAAGATAAGAGATGAATAAGGTCTATGAATGCTCACGAGAATGTGCATAAGGAAATTGTGTCAGGTGAGAGGAATAAGTACAGGAGAAGAAATATGAATCAATGAAACCTTTCTTTGAAATCTTCAGTGCTTAGAAATAATTATTAATAATAAGTTCGAAGTGGTAGTTTGGGTAAATAAAAATGCTGGTAATGAGAACATCAAACTTTGAGCAGGGTTATTAGGGTAACGACTGGACAAATAGTTTCTCAAGTTACATAAAATTAATGAAAGTTAGTAAATATAACATACAAAGAGTGAAGTTTGAGATAACGGAAGTCACTGAAATAAGAAACAATAAGAAACGAAACGAGGGGATAATTCAGCGAGAGGAAAATGCAAGTGAGGTACTAGTTGGCGAGGTCTGGAGACGTGCATCTGAGAAGAAGGAAAAGTCTATTTAGGAGAATGGGACAATACAACGTAAAATACTCGTGGAGGGATGGTATGTGCTTGCCACGAAGAGAGGGAAAAATTTGAACAGTAATGTCAGTGGAAACTGCAGAGAAGTAAAGTCAGTGGGGCAAACGTCAGCAACTACACTGGTTATGTAAACAGAGAGAACGGGTGATCGCAGTGGTAAAAGAAGTGGAACCAAGGGCGCAGAGAAAGTGTGGTCGTCACTGAGACTGAACGAGCAGACTCTCATGGCTTCTTTTTATGCCCTACTTTCCAGAGTCAGCGCTTGCCTCTTGTCTTACAACTGTGCAACCGCGTTAGATCCGAGTGTAAGCACAGTTTTCAGTTTTGATGTCGGTACCTTTTTAAAGACCGGGTCTTTGGACATTCTGCAGTATTTTTAATGAAGCTATCAAGAAGTAAGAAATATAAAATAGAAGTAGAGAAATAGTAAAATGTGTAAGTACAAGGATAATGTAAAAGTTCGATTGAAATAATTATTGTCCTGCGACCTCTTAAACGTGTTGAGAGATGGTGGATCCCTGAATAAATAATTTCGTTCGGGTGATTTAATTTTTTTCTTGAATGGGAAGATGATTAAGTTAGTAATAAGCGCTAGCAATATTTTATTATTTAAAGTCGGTCAAAGTGGCAAAACGACTTATTTATTTCTCTTAATATTTCATACTTAAGTGTTATAGAAAGGATTGTATAATTATATAAAATGACAATATTTTCTTACATCAACGCCGAAATATTTTCCTTTTATCTCTTTGTCCCTCTTTCTGTCCGTCTGTCTGTCTGTTATTTTGTCTTCCGTATACCAGTTTGAATCATACTGTGAGGGGTGCTGAATCTGAAAGATGAGTTTATTTTTACCTGCATAATGATTGTTATAATAATAATTGGCTAATATAAAGCTTGATTATTTAGTACTCATCATGACAATAAACCGAAATATTTTACTCTACAATATATTTAACGAGAAATGGTTGAAGAAATATAAATTCTCTCTCTGTGAAAATGAATTTTAATAAGGTATCTGGTACATACACCTGTGAAGTCAAAGAACTTTCGGTAATGCTAGATCTGAAGGGTGAGTAGCAAATTTTCTTGAAATAACGTGCGTTTGCAGTTAGATTTTCTGAATGGGCTCACGGACACAAATACCTGGTCCTCGCTGCGTGTCAAGAGATAATTTATCATCGAATGTGACGCGAGGGACATGGAATTACGTATATTAACATGGAATCTCATTTTCTCTTTTCAACGTTTCTCATTTAAACTTATATTCCCTTGACAGCGACATTTTTGAAATCCAGAGGAAGCAAACGTTTCAGAGATGAACAACTCCTTGTAGTTCTGTAGCACTCAGATGACCGTATGCAATGCGGTCTAACAACACATGAACTTTTGTAATTTGCTGGTGTTCGTTAGAAAGTCTAATCTACGAATGTGAAATAAAAAATGTAAAAACTTAATATCTCGCAACAAAGCAGTTTATAGATATGATGTCGTGCTGGTTGGCGAATAGTTACGCCCAGTTCGTAAATATCACCAATGAATTGTATCACGAGATGGAAGGAGAATACTTAGATAATACATTCATATTTATTTACTTAGTTATAATTATATTCAACCAAATTCGTTTTAAGTCACCCTTTTGTAAACTTCATATTTTGAGATAAGAATAATGCAAGTATGTCTCCTGTTATTTAAAGAATCATGACGTCTACTTCAAGAGAACACAATAACTGGTGTTAACAAGAAACACCAGTCATTTCGCCGAAGTAAAGTGAAATCAATCAATTTGGCAACTTGCCGTTGTTTTCTGCTTGAAGTAACATTTCAAAGCACGTTTTGTTTGATTATCGACACATGTTATGTGTTTCCGCGCGCGTCAAATGTTACATGATTGTTAGACGCGTGTGTGTAATGAATGTTATATTTCGTGTAGTTAATGTAATATCCCGCCAGGTGACGGCGTTCCCCTGCCGGCGAGGCACCGTTCCAGCCGGGAAGAGCTCTAAGATCCATCCAGACAGCGACTGAATACGTCCTAGCTATGTCGGGACTAAACCTAAGGAGCTCCCGGTCAGAGGCATTGCAATGAATTGAACTGATGACCCTAGCTACCTAAACCTGTCACAGAAGCCACTGATCATAACTGTTGAACAGAACACCTGGCAAGAAGAATTCTATTCCTGACAGAGGCAGCCACCTCCTGAGGAAAACATGCACTACACTTAAGAGACTATTGACATCAGTAGTGGACGCGCCCGGAATCACTAACAACCAACCAACCTGACAGAGGCTGAATTTCTATCTATCTATCAAGCTGGTGTGGAAAATACGTTTCCGTCTGGACTAAACTTAAAACTTTCCGGTCAGAGGCGTTTCAGCGGCAACAGTTGTCTCCAGCCATCTCAGCCTGGTTGAAAGCCCAAAATATAATTATTTATGAAAGGTATAACATTGGATCAAAGCTACAAAGTCATCTTAAATTTTGGAATTGATTTAATTGAAGATCATACTTCTTTTCTTAGAATGTAGGGAACACTAAACTAGACGGGAATGTAAAACGGATATGTCGTTTCTTATTCCTAGGGAACGGATTTTGATGTAAATACAATTTTTCCAGGGACAAGATACCTGCATTCACTAATAGTTTTTACATTCTGAACGCGTCGGAACCATTTTTATGTTACATGTTTTTACATATTTTGGTATAATTACATATGTTTACATATTTTATCTATTGCTACATATTTTGTTCTATTTTAATATTTTTTTAAAGTCGAAAATGAACATTTTACATGTAAGTTCGATATACGAAACGAAAACTAATTTGCTTACCGAAACACTTTGTAACTTACTTACAAAGCCACGTAATGCGCTTGTATTCACAACGGACCTTCCTTATTAATGGTCACACCTACCCCTCCCTCCCACCCCTTCCCTGCTTCTTCGAAACCGCGTTCTATGAATCAAGAATGAGCGGATGTATGGGAAGCAGAAGGAACTTAAACCATGTGCTTACTCATGTTTCATAGACCCCATGCGTAACTCGACAAAACAAATATTTTTCAGGTCATTGTCATCACCTTTCTGGAGTCGGGGGGCGGGGGCGTATGTTCCCTTCACCCTCCTATTTCTACCACAGGCTACCCGGTACTATTAACTTCAGCGCTTGCTCTTTGTAAACAAAATTGTATATACTACGAAATTCTTCTATATTTCGGATGAAACTAGCGAATAATTACTTCTGTAGATGTAGAACTTTCTTTCAGCCTCCCTGAATCCATGTTAAGATCTCGTCGGCAACGCACTCTGTTCGGGAAACATTTGAGGAATGGAATTTTAAACATTATAACGAACTTTTATTTCACTTTAAAAAAAATCGTAAATATTTTCGAATGAATGTGTGTGTGTGTGTGTGTATATATATATATATATATATATATATATATATATATATATATATGTGTGTGTGTGTGTGTGTGTGTGTGTGTGTGTGTGTGTGTGTGTCTGTGTTGTGTATACATATTTTGCTTTATTGTAATAAATTCCGTTCCCTTCTTATTACCAACACAAATTATTTAAATAAGTTGTCTAGACTAGAAAACTAAAACGCAAATATGAAACATTCAAATTCCGTATTTATTCTGATACTTAAATGATATTTATTTAAATATATAAATGTGTAAAAATCTTAAATATCTGATACATTTATTTAAATATTCTTTTGTTTAAAAAAGTCAATCGCAAAGCAGATGTCGGTTTTCTGGTGGATCACTGACCATTACGTTCTAAAGCGAATCTAATTAAAAGACTCAAAGTATGTAAATAATAAATAATGACTAAAAAAATTTTAAATTAAATAATATTATGTTCAGAAATGTTGTTCATAATGTTAATTTAAAAAAAACTACCGCTGCGTTGTGACATGAAGTACCGTGCGGAATACAGTGATGCGTACCTAGTGACCGCGCACATTGATGGCGAAGTAAATCATCCACGTGCGGCAGCGAGGGCTGTTTGCACCGCCTGTGGGGAGGGGGTCGGAGCGAGCTTCCCGTACGCAAGCAGCGCTACCACGCGATCCGGACGCAGAAATCATTGTGAGCCTCCCCACGTCTCCTCTCACGCGAGTTGCAATTTTTAAATTTTACGATTTCGCTAAGTTGTGTACTACAGGTGTGTCAGATAAATGTAACGAACTTCTAGAACCAGTTGGGGGTCGAAGATGATCACGTTTTGGCAATGAACATTTGGCGGGAGGTAAACCTACACGATGTTATGCATGCGATATTTGCTCCTCATTGAATTGCAACTAACACACTGCTGTTAAGCAGGTACACGAAGTCTTTTTGACGGACACCAGTGCACGATAAGTTGATTTCTAATCAGGGGAAAATATGCGTGTGCAATTAGATTTCCAATCACGTGTTTATTGGCCAAAAGTAATTTTGTCAATACATTATTTTGTAAAAACAAATAAATGACGAAAGTAAATAATAGACATACGACCGATAGGGCAGGAACACCTTGAAGAAATAAGTGTGAACTAATTGCTTCCTTACAGAGCTACGCACATGTACGTACAAATTATGGGAAAATACTGCTTTTAATCTTCCATATACATGTTGAATTTCGGTAACTTAGCTTGTGTAAACGACTGTAACAAATAACAGAGGACCTACATCTATTCAATGACGTGACATCCCGTGACAATATTCGCAAGTAGCACAAAATTTCACCTTGTGGCCATTTCATGGTCTTCCTAACATTGCTTCGCGATCCCCTGGTATCCTGTGGCTGTGTATGCATCAATTTTAAAAATATGTTTTTGGTTTTTGTTCTTTTCACGACGGAGAGCCACGAAGTAATATTTTAAGCTCTTTCATTATGCTTTTGACATTCCTATTTGATGACATATTTACATTTTATTCATATTTATTGATTTATTAATTCGAGTTGCTCTCCATTTTGAGTTTAATGGATCCCGCAACTTGTAGTTGCATATCTAAATCTCTTATGATTACCGGAGATTTGGGTATGCAATTATTCAGGACTACATGGGATGGGTGGGTGGGGGCATTTACCCACTGCTCGTTCGTATGAATGGAAGTGAGGACAGGGTGGCGAAGGAAGTCATGCGTGGTACGTGTCTCGTTGCATATGGTACTGCTCCAGCATTCTCCTGGAAGTCATCAAAAAGCACCGATCAGAGCACTAGACCTGCAAACCCAATTTCAAGCTAGGACACTCATTCGCTGATTTTTAACACCTCGATCAACTTTCTGGCACTTATCCAAGATTGTACTCGCGATCTTGTGATCTGCATCTCAATCGAAATGTGCTTTAACGATATTGGAGTAAGTACTAAAGGTGGTTCAAATGTGTTGAATCATTAATACTTATACATATTATACTTTATTAATACTTATACATACTTATATATATTTATAACCTTCCTTACTAAAAATATTTCATGAAGGCTATAATGGTTTGTTCGCATGTATAGAGATTACTCAATTACAATTATTTGTTAACTACAGTATAGTTGACTATACAGAAATGGTTTTAAGTGTATTGCTTAGGTTTAGGGTCTCGGCAATACTTCGCTTTGCAATGTATTGCAATTCACAAGCACTGATCACGTGATTGTTAATCTGTTTTACGCTACGCTCTGCAAAATGTTAATAGATGAAAGCCTTTCTCGCGAGTATTGGTTTCTTCTCTTCCCTGTTTCGGACATGGTTGTAAAGTTTCATGGTTGCAAAGACATGGTTGTTGAAACGTTCTCCCTTAAGTTTGGCATGCATTTGCTATGAGTCTTGGAAACATTTGATTTGCTTGTCCGAGAGAACGTTCAAGTAATAATTCCGGCAGATATTTTACAATCGCAGGGGCAGAATATGCAGCGAAGATGCGCTTAATGCTTAAAAGTGCTGCGGGTTGCGTAGAACCTCTTTTCAGGGGCGCTCGATTAAACGTATATACACGTAATCATCAACGCGTATCTATGTGTAACAGACATACGCACATTTCCTTTGTAATATGCCTATATTCTTTGCGCAAGAGCAAGCAAAATGTTGACAAAGGTTTATCGCAGACGGGTGAGCGGTACGGCAGCGCATAAAATACGAACAAACAAACATTGACATATTACATTAATCGAATTTTAGTGCATTGTAAAGATATTTTTTCTGCACTGAAATATTGCCACCTGGTAAGAGTTCACTTGCAAGAAATAAGCTTGTCATTACGTCTTCAGTCAGTTCTAGGAGTCGGTTGACGAAGCTTCAGTTAACATCCAGGGCGAGTCCGTGCGCGCTGGCGGCCGCGGCGAGGCAGGTGCGGCGCTGGCAGCCGGAGCCGTGCGGAGGGCGGCCGGGGGTCGCGCGCCCCATTCGCGGCCGCTCTATAAATTCTAATTGTGCGCGTGCGGCTGACGCGGGCAGCAATAAGGGCTGACAGATTCGCGAGTCGGCGGCGGCGCGGGGCCCCGCGCCGGTACACAAAAACGCCTCCACCTTTTGTGGAGGTATCGATTATCCGGTCGCTTTGATATGGAGATGCGGGCGGGGCCGCGCTGCAGGGGACAGGTCGCTTGAAATATTGCAACGGATCACCGGGTCCACTACGCGCCGTTATTGGAATACTTGTCATTATGTGGGCGGCGCCTCCGCCGAATTTAGATGCCCCGCACGTGGAGGCCCCCGCCGCATTCCTTTGCCCTCCCACGCTCCCCTTCATCCACAGACTTCCTGTCATATCCCCCTCTCGGATTCCCCGCTCGCTTGTCGTATCCTGTGACACTTCATTTCCCCTTCTCAAGTTCCCTTATTTTTAATCAATTCCTTTCTTTCTTTTTCTTTTCTCTTTCTTCTTCTCTTCTCTTTCCCTTCTTCTCTTATTCTCTTTCCCTTCTTCTCTTATTCTCTTTCCTTCTCTTATCTCTTTCCCTTCTTTACTTCCCCCTTTCCTTGTTCTGCCTTTCCCTTTTCCTTACTTGCGTCATTTTCTCTTCACATTTTATACACATCTACATAACGGTTGTTTAGTTCTGTATGGGTGGCATCATTATTGTTTACGTGCATCACCCTTTTAGCCTCGATTTTTTTCTCCCATTCATGCCGAGTCTAATGCATGGTTAGAGAGTTCTAAGGCGAAGTACTTAAGTCTAATTAGCTCTCTAATGCGGATGCTTTCACAACTCAACGATGTTCTAATGGACTTTTAAGAGCATGTATGCCTAATAAAATCTTAATACTTCTTAAACGAAGGGGAAAAGTTATTTAAATAGCTTTTATCTATGTTAATTAAGCAATGTTTACTGTCTGGCGGAACACACTATTATCATAAATCGCAAATGTAGAATAAAATTATCCTTGGATGCTTATAGATACTTGTATGTTGGAATGATATTGCACATCTGATAACTATTCACAAATATTTATTAGTAAATAGTATTCATATCTTGTTAAATATTTTGTACTTGATTTGATTTGTATAATTGAACTGTTGAGAATACTTGTTCTTTCAATATGCTTTTCATCGATTATCTCCCTCAAAATCCTCTCTTTTCTTGCTTTCCTGAGATTGGGAACTCCATAACATTATTGTTAAGAAATTGGGTACTTTTGATTTATAAGAGAATATAAGGGAGAGTCAAAAGAAACCAAGGCAGATGAGAAAAAGTAAGTATGATGTGTATTATTTCAAAAATAATCGCCATAACTATTTACAAATTTATCCCTCTGTGAGACAAGATGATCAATGCCTTCATAGAAACAGATTTGCAGTTGCCTACGGAACAATGATTGCGCTTAGGCGTGCACATCGTCGTCTGAAGCAAATCGACGGCCATAAATATCTGCAGGGCTCAAAAAATTTGAAAATCGCATGGGGGTAGATCTGGATTGTAAGGAGGACGTGTGAGCTTCCCAGCGGAACTTCTGCAGTGTAGTCGAAACAACCTCGGTAGTACGTGGGTGGGCATTATCGTGCAACAAAATCATTCCGACTGTCAATATTATTGGGCGTTTGGATTTAATGACGTACTTTTTTCAAAGTTTTCTCTTTTGTATTCACCGTAAACAACAGACATTCTGGCATGCATTTCACCTCCTGTCGCTCCTTGCGCTGTCAAAAAAATGCTGCACTTCCCTTTTCCTCTTTCCCAGCCTCCATAGTGATGTCGACTGCGCACAAACTCGCTAACCTCTCTTGATGCTGATTTAACAGACAAAGGGCAAAGCGGTGAACGTTCGCGCTTTTCCTACCTGCTTCCCAATAGAAGGCACTTCTGTACATACCCCTATAAGCTTTATCAACTTCCACGCGAGGCTCGAATAAAGCCTGTCTCGTTTTCATTTGACTGGCCCAGATAATTTTGCTAGAACACTTGCGTTGTATCGAGAAATGAATTTTATTTAGATATAAATTATTTAAATGTTTCGTAATATTGTGTGTGTGTTTTTTTCTGACATAGTACACATTTTATGCTTCCTTTACATCAATAAAATCAATCATGCTTTTGGAGGCCTCCCATCTTTGATATCGAAATATGTCATCCATTTTTTTACCTCATTATATTTAGTCTAGTTTCATGTTTTGAATTTCTTCAACTTCATTTAAGTATTATTAATTTTTCATCTACTCAAATTCTTCTTACACTGATTCTTTGATTTGCAAACGCTTCCCTTCTGTTCTTTTAAATTGGCCTTCCTTTTTTTATTTTCGCCCTTGTTCTTTTCTAATCGAAGCGAACTTCTAACTTTCCCAACAAGAGCGGCCAACATTCCAAGGCCTTCCTTCTCCCGAGATCTTCCTTCAAAAGATGCCGCGCTGCAGTGGCGGCCATTTGAATTAATGACTGAAACTTTCCGTCCTGTTACCACTTCCTGCTTTCGTTCAATTTCTTAAAGTCACTACCTCTATGTACCGTTACTATAATCCTCACTTTTGTCCCACGCATTTGCCTTAGTGACTGCCTCGTTCTGGTCGCTATCCTAACTCGGAACCGTCACAGTTTGTGGCCTTTCCAATCACGCCTCGATCCGATTTGTGGCGCATGAAGTTTGCGTGTAGTGTGAATGCGGGTGGCAGCAGAATGTGCTGCAGCAAAGTGGAGGAGAAAGTGAACAAGACAAATGACATTAGCCTACTGGTGATCTGTGGATTTTGGAGATTCAGTGGATTAAAATGGATTAATAAGAGATGAGTTCTTTGCTATTGGCTTAATATCGTTCATATGGCAATGGCAGCAAGCATTTGCAGTCGTATGATTCTACATTAGAAAGTTGTGATATTGTGTACACTGTATATTAGATTTTAACAACTGACTGGGCTCGCGTAGGCCCACAGTAGTTGGAAACGACCGGCGTTGAACTGCAAAAACTGCCAGATAGTACCATGCGTGTAAAAGTACTGCTTGTAATGGGATAATTGCTAGCAGAGTGTTAGCTTTCGGTTATAATAACACCATTCCCTATTCCGCTGTTCTACTAGGACCATGCCAAGGGAATAGAGGGCAATATTGCAAGTGAACTATCTGAAATACTAAATATTTTTTTGTTTTATTGTCTCCCATACTCATTCATCTTGCGAAGGAATTACATGTGATAACGCTGCACGATAGCTTCAGTAGAACTGTTTGGAAGAGCAATAGAATGATGGATGGGTTGCTCGCAAAGCTTGGCTACTGACTTCCTAGCTTGCCACTAGGGAAAATGCTTTTTGTCAATTTTCATTAAACGAACAGAATATTGTTTTCTATTATAATTTTCAGCTTGGTATTGCCACTTACGCGCACTAGAAACCCACTGCTACCACTAGTCAAAAATAATTTCTTCCATGCCACCCAGATGTGAATTACCACGCGTTTTTACTGACGAGACGATCTTTTGTATGTACCCACAGCTGCAAGATTCTTCAACAACAACCTCCAACAATACGATCATAAAGCCGTTGTATTTCTTCGAATCTCGACAATGAGAATGCTTTTGCGCGCCAAAACCTCTCAGCTGATGTCGCAATACCAACCCTACTAATTAAATCGGTATCGTATATACGTGCATCTTAACAGTGATTTACTTGCGCGAGGCGAGTCGAGTAACCGCGAAACTGTCTTCGGCCACTACCCTTTTAAATAATGCTATTCTATCGTGCTTTCATTTGGAGGACTTTTAACTTTGAAATGTTGATACGACAGTGTATCTCCAAGTACCTGGCGCTGCCTACCGGGCTTCTGCGAAAACAGTTCAACTCTTCAACTGTTTTTGACCTTCCAACGAGTTTCCTGCGAAAGATGTTTTTGTCTCTCCCTCTGGAAGCAATCGCGCCGGTTTTGGAGAAAAGTCCGACGCGGGACGTTTAAAAATGCATGCTCTTTGCTGTTAAATAGCGGCAAGGAATTGTTATAATGATAGGTTTCAAAGTACGGCGCCAAATTTGAATCAATTTTGGCCGCCGATGTGCTAACACATGGCGTCCTTTCCAAAACCGTCTTCATCCTTCGTATCGTCTCCTTTGACACTGTAACTGACCTCCGCCCCATTCCTCTTCAATTGTATTTCCTTACCTGCGGGCGTTCCCGCGCTTATCGCGTTCTCCGCTGGTTCTTCGACGCCGTTTTTGCTCTCGTTCCGGCCTCTAACGGCCCCGATTTCCATCCACTTGAACCTTCCCGGCTGCGCTGGGAAGCCACCTCTCCGGCGCCGCGCCCCTCCAGCTCACAGCCCCCGAGACCCTTCGCTGACGCGGGCCGACGATCGCCACGAAGAATGGGAGGCGAAGTTAGTGGCAGTTAACAAGTGGAAGTTACGGCCTCTTCCCGGGGCTCCACTCGGAAATACGTGGTAATTTATGTCTCCTAGGGCGTACAATGTAGCTGCGTTCTTCTGTCACATAACCCAAGGCTTCGCCTCTTCTTAGCCGGCTCGCGACGCCCTGTGTAAATAAATGTGCGTCTTCTGCAAAGTAGGGAGCACGTCCTGCGGGAGCGATGTCTCACGATGTGAATAAGCGGTGCGGGGATCAGATGGGTACAGATCGCGAGGAGAAGTGGATGAAAATATGTTGTTCTGAATTCTTTGCAATCCGATTTGACATGTTCACAACCGAGCATTGGAACTACGAGGGTCATTCAGTAGAGATAAATTGGCCTGGTGAAATAAATTATTTTTTCAAAACAGGACTTTTCCTACTTTTCAATATAATTATCACCGACATTTATGCAATAGTCCCAACAGGTTATCAGGTTTCTTACACCGGTTGTACAGACCTTTTTATTTTGGTGTTAGAACCAATTTCCCACACATACTTTTGGTATCTTCGTTATCATATAACGTTTCTCACGTAATGCCTCCATTAGTGAACGAAACAAATGGCAATAAGGTAGTGCTAAATCGGGGCTGTAAGGGCGATGAGGCAATACTTCCCAACCCGTTTTTTCGATGGTTTCACAGCTTTGTTGAACAGTATGAAGACGTGCGTTGCCCTGCTGGAGGATCACACCTCTCCTATGAGATCCTCGACGTTTCTCTTTCATGATTGGCTTCACCATGTTCAAAACGCATATACGAATATTACTAGCTGTTAATTATACGTTGTTCATCCAGATAATCACAAACAAACGCCCCTACAGCTTCCCCAAACACCGTTAACATGACTTTTCCTGCTGATGTGGCCAGAACGTGGTCGTCAGTCACTGAGTTTCCACCACTTCTGGACTGTTCTACCCACTTACCAACATTTCCACTGTTCATACAACTTTCACCATAAATTTTAGTTATTCTAGAGTGTATATTAGCTGATTTTCCACATTCAGCAAGTAAAAAACGAGTCACAGAACGTTGTTCAACGAATGTGGGATGTTCAAGTCGACTCGCTATCGTTGAATTTAATTTTGAGGTTATAAACACAGCAATGCTGATCATCCAGATGGTCAGGGATCCTCCCAGTGATGCCAACTTAAAATCCTAAAATTAGCAAACTTGTCCTACCAACTGTTTCTTTCTCCAGGCCAATTTGTCTCTTTAATTATTGAATGACCTACGTATAAATACTGAATATTTCTTTACTTCATTGACTTCTTGCCATATTAGGAATTGAAATGTATGTTTCTGTCTGTGTGTTGTCGTTGTGCCTAGATTGAAATTTTCCGTGAAATTTTGAGAAAGTTTTATTGAATTGTTTCTCGATCTACTCATAATTTTAAATAAAATTTTGAGGGGAAAATATTTTCATTCTGGTTGAGAATTTCACAACCTATATGGGGAAACTATATGGTCTGATTAATTGCACTCAAAGCCATTTAGAATAACCAATATTAAAGGTTAAAACGGGTTAATCGCTACGATATCAGAGATGGGAAATGTATCTATGTATCGTATTTATGTTTTGTCTACATGCTTTTATTTTAAAACCTCAAGAAGAGAATGTAATTTATTGGAATACTAATATAGATTACTCGAAAATAATTTTTAGTTCTTCTTATACTACTACAAAATTCAGATAAATTTATGTAATACTTCAGCAAAAATTTTCTCGATTATAACTGTTTAATGGACCCAATTAATAGTTTTTCTTGCATCTACCTATAATAAATTAAAATAGGTCCAGACGGTCAGACCGTTAATTTGGTAAGAAGTTCCAACGAAATTTTCCAATTTTTTCTCAAAAATATGTCCAAATGTTTTCTTTAAGTTCTCCTCGAATACAACGAAGTGTGATTATAAAATGGTGAGAGTCCTATTTTCATTGAATTATTGTTTCTCTGAAATGCGAAAGCGAACCATGTATACCAGTAAGTATATTGACTACGGTTTCAGATATGTACTCCGAACTCAATCACAAAACAATCAAGTATCACAATAAATAAACAGAGGTTGTCTGGTATCAAATTTATATTTCGTCTTAAGATCTTTTCGATCGCGTAGCGATCATCGTCAGAGCTTGCAGCTGCTGGGCGGAAAACGAAGTTCGCGAAGCAGAACTTCGTTTTCCGCCAGCAGCTGCAAGCTCTGACGATGATCGCTACGCGATCGAAAAGATCTTAAGACGAAATATAAATTTGATACCAGACAACCTCTGTTTATTTATTGTGAAATAATAAGGTATCTATATCACCAACATTCTAATTAACAATCAAGTATTTACGGAACCTAGGTACCTTGGTTCGCGTCCCAGCTGTGCCAACTATTTTTGAGGCTGATAACAATTTTTCGGCTTCAGCTAGTAATGTAATATTACATAAAGTTGTACATAATATTAAAACGTACGTGATGTAGTTCAAGTAATATTTTTATCTACTCCTTCGTTCTGAGCGTCCCTCGTATTTTCATGACATCACACTGGTGTTTGCACCCAATGTTGCTGAAATAGGTGCCCGCTCTCCCCTCTGGCGTCGATTTGACATAATCCCATGTCGGTCAGTTTAAAGACTATATGATCAATGGCAGTACTACATCTACAATGATAAAAAAATAATGACACTGTATATGTAATATATCCCCTACCGCTGGTATTCGAAATCGTAACCATTCGAGCCACCGGGAGCGGTAGGTCAGTGCATCAACTGATGTCACTGCAGCGCTTCTGATCGGGAGGTCCTAGGTTCTTGTCCTGATGGCATTTTCGACACTAGCTTGAGAGCTAGGTCGAATTCAATCGCTGTTTGGAGGAGAATTCTAGCGGCTCGTTGCTCTGATCGGTAGTTTTTCGTGGTTTCTCCGATAAACACCAGGCGAATGCAGGAGCAATACCGTAACAAACGGGCCATGGACCGCGCGCGATCTGTCCTTCCTTTTCTTCGTCCTATCCTCACCCCTTACACACACACTTACACTAATATGCACTTCATTACCCCATATTCTTGGAGACGAGACGGGAGCTTAGAGCTTGTCCCAGCTGGGGCGGTGCCCCGCTGGTCGGAGAGTCCTGGTTAGTAGGGGAAAACCCCGCTAGCCGGCGGTAGGTCGGCGCCGGATCTCGCCATCCAGCGGGGAAGGTCACTGCCATCTCCCGAGGAAAACATGCATTACACTTACGGGACTAGTGACGGGACTGTTGACGTGCCCGTAATCACTAAGGAACCAACCTTTCGAGCCGAGGCAGCCATGGTACTATCGCCTAGGTCAGTTCATCTAGTTCTTTTTCCTGAGCGCTTATTGATTGGAGGAATGCTACAAATGCATGTTCTCACTTCCAGTTTACACATAGCCTGTTTATAGCTTGGCGGAATTTAACAAGTGCGTATTTTGACATCCATTATACACATTGCGTGTACCATGTTCCCTTGATAGACATTCCCTCTATTGTGGCGACGGGTGGGTTTACCCAGCAAATGGGTGCGGAGCGGCTGCATCACACGAGCCATAGTCTCTGCGGAGCGCACGGAGGCAGCCGCCTCAGAAAAATGAAGAGTTTCCTGCCCGTTTATTGCCTTGTGTTGTCGTGGGGCGGAGAGATAGGCGTGCCCTGCGCCGTCCGTTTAAGGGAAAGTCGATAAAAGTTCTCTCCCGTGAATGGGGGTGCGATGATGAACACGGGCCGAGGGACACAGGAAGGCAGGTTCTGGGGATGGGCGGGGCCTCCGCCAAATTAACAGCGGATGCAGCTGGGGCGGCGCGGAGGATCCCGAGGGTGGGACAAGGAGCAGGAGGATAGATGGGGGGCGGAGTTGGAGGCGGGGCAGCGGAGCTGGGCGAAGGCTGGAGGAGAAGAGAATAACGGGAGAGATGGCACAGGGCAACTGATGTCACTGCAGCGCCTCTGATCGGGAGGTCCTAGGTTCGAATCCCGACGGTGGCAGGATTTTCGACATTTGCTTGTCAGCTAGGTCGAATTCAGTCGCGGTCTGGAGAAGAATTCTAGCGGCCAGCTGCTCTGATCGGTAGTGATTTCTTCGATTAATACCAGGCGAATGCTGGAGTAGTATCCTACCAAATGAGCCACGGACCGCGCGCAATCTTTCCTACCTCTTCCTTGTTCTATTCTCTCCTTACACACACACACTAACATGCACTATATTACCACACATTTCGGAAGACCGGGCGGGATCTTAGAGCTTGTCTCGGCTGGGGCGGTGCTCCGCTGGTGGGAGATACCTGTCTGTAGGAAAGTCCGCTAGCTGACGGTAGGTCGGCCCCGGATCTCGCCATCCAGCAGGGGAAGATGACTGCCATTTCCCGAGCGAAACTTGCATTACACCTACGAGGGTAATGACCTTAGTAGTTGTTGCGCTCGGAATCACTAACAACCAACCAATGAGGAGAATAGGTCCTGTGAGCAGAAAGAGGAGCTGCGAGCGTGAGTGAGGAGATGGAGCGGTAGGACTGGTGGGTCGGTAACGGGATTGAGGGGAGGCACTGGAACTGGCCGGTGGGTAAGGGGGGGGGGACGGAGGAATCTGAGCGGCGAACGGCCGGGGGGGCCGGAGGGGGTCGGGGGCGGGGAGAGGCGGGCGGTGGAGTCAGGGCAGGAACGCGTCAGAAGCGCCCCCGGTGACGAGGGTGAACGCACAGAGGGCGAGCAAGGAGACGTAACAAAGAAGAGGCGATGGCAGAGGAGGGAGTGAATGGATCCGTAATGGCAAAGGAAGTTGAGGCGTTAGCGGTGACGCTAAAGATAAAAAATTGATGGAGGCTATTCTTGAAGCCGATGGGATGAATGTTTGCTCAATAAAAAAATAGTGGGGTGAAAAAAAAAAGATTTTTTCAGCACATTTGTAAGTATATACACTCGTCTAAAACATGTACGTTTAGTTATGTTTGAAAAGGAAGTATGAATGTAGTTTAATTCGTCACACTCATTTCAAAGTTCCAAAATTGAACTAATTGTAAATATGCATTTATTTTTGATAGTGTATGGATTCTAATATAATCTTTTCTTGGATAACATCTAAATTTTCTTTTTGAGAGTCTAAAGGGTGTAGTTTTTCAGAGGCAACACTCGGTATTTACTCGTAATAATTTATCAGTGTAATATTTCTTATTTTCTTTCGCATTTCTATAAAACCGACGAACTTAGAAATGGTAAAATCTGGCGACTGAAACAAACAGTTATGCTCTCACAAAATAGAAACTTCTTTCGTGTCACCCAACCTGATAAACGAAACTTCGAGTCATTCTCATGAAGGAATTCTCTCGAAGGGTTTATTGCCATTGACGGGCGATGAAATGTAGCAAGGCGATTCAGATTCTGTCAATGAGGGCGCAGGGGGAAAAGGCCTTTGCCATTTGTAATGCGACTAAACCATGAAAGCGCGCTCTTTGAAAGTTTGCCGGTATTAATTAGATTACATTGTACATTAGTACAATGTAATCTAATTGATAAAAAAATTGATACAAAGTTATCGTATTATTATGGTTTGGAATTTGTTTGGTGTCTTATTCTATAAATGAGTTATGCGTTTGATTGAGAAATGAATTGTCAATTGATTCAGTTCATCATCCTGCTCATCACATTGTTAATTTCGGTGTTAATTTTAATTATGGCAGTATTGATTGGAAATAATGATGTGGTAATGGATATGAAGCTAGTAAGTAATGAAGATAGAGATGGAACGATGGAATGAGCGATACAGTATCCCAGGCAAACCGGTGATACATCTCAAATTCCAAACATAGTGAAATGTATTTGATATCTGTATCCACAGAAGGAAAATATAAGCCAATTATCTATACGTCTATACCTACAACACAAGTCGAGAGTGACGAACAGTCGTACACTGATGATGATACAAAATGATACAAAATGAATGAGTCAGCGATGGTGATAACTCAGCAAATGATACGAAACAGGAAGAAACGAAGATTCTGAAATAAAATGAATCGACTGTGTTCATTGTGATATCCTCTCATTCGATAAACCCCGCAATAATTAGAAAGCAATGCCGTGACAGCGGAGATCAAGAAATCGAGAAAAAGGAGTCCAAATGCGTAAGGTGGCATTATTGGGCCCGGGAGAAAGGATAAGTCGTACGATGGGGTAAGTCTAGACAAATCGTAAAAGAAACGATTTTTAATACATTATTTCTTGTTATTGACTTCGTTATTGAGTTTGCTATATTCTGCATAAATTACCTGGATCGTGATTACAAGGAAATATAAAATCAGTGAGTAGATTTGAAAACAAAACGAACTCAGAAAGATACAAATTGCAACGACAAAGATATGCTTGATAAAGACTTGGAAAAATCGATAAACTATTTTTGGAAGTGAATGCAGTATTCAATAATATTTCTGTAAGATGGTCGATAGATATTTTAATTATTATTTTGGAGGAGAAGTTCGACGACGTTTTGCAAAGTATTTTAACTGGCCAAAAAAATAATATCGACTCGGACGAAATAAGACGTAACGGTGACAAAGTTGACGTGGCAAAGTTACGCTTCCCATTTCAAGATAGTACGAGAATGTTTGAAAGAAGCGGGCAGTAAAGGGATGATGGGGTTGACTGGAGCGGGAGAGCTCGGATCAGGGCAAGCGTCTTGTGAGCTCTAGGAGCGTCCGCGATCCAATTGGAGGGGAGACTTCCGAAGTCTATGACGAGAGTCGGACAGCGGCGTTGAGTCGTGGCGGCAATGGCTAGAGCATGGGGGGAGGGGGGCGGGGTTACAGGCAGGCGCTGCGTTGACGGCGACATATAATGGCGAGGGCTCCGCCTAGGAACATGCTCGCGCTCGCCGGCCCCTGTGACAGACGGAAGGGGACGGCACAGGCAGGGGCGGCAGCGGCGGTACTGTGGAGGGTGGTGGAGGAGGCGCTAATGCTCGGGGCAGGAGGAGTGGTTGTGGCGGATGGGGGGGGGGTGGGGCGGAGGGATGGGGCGGGGCAGAATTGGTGACGGTGACGGCATTGGGGGCGGGGGCGGAATTGGGGGCGGTGGCGGCATTGCGGACTGCGGCGTCGTCGGCGGCAGTGGCGGCGTCGGGAGCTGGGGCGCCATGGGGGACGGTGGTGGCATTGGGGCTGTGGCGGTGGGGGCTGTGGCGGCGTTGGGGACTGTGGCGGCAGTGGGGGGTTGGCAGTGGCGGCGGGTGCGGCGGGTGGCGGCGGTGGTGGCAATAATGAAAAAGAGGGAGTGACGGCGGCTGGCAGCGGGTGTTGTCGGCACTGGCAGTGACGGCGGGGGCGCTGTAGGCGCCCGGGAGCGTAATTGCCAGCTGGCGTGTTTTATGACAGGTAGTGCGCGCCTAATGCGATCGTGTCGCCCTTCATAGGGCGAGTCCCTCCGCCCGCTCTGCCGTGCTCTCTGCCTCTGCTACTGCCGCTTCTCAGGCATTTACCAACCGCCATTCTCGCTTCTCTTGTTCGTGGAATAACCTCCAGTACTCCTGTGAGCACTGGGATACCGCCTCGGGGTTGTGGAGTTCAAATCCAAGTCCTCTTCTGAAATTTGCAGTAGAAAAAGAGGATTCAAGGCAGTATTCATAGATCATCCGTTTTATTGCCCAACATTATCCTATTGCAACTCATATTCCCATTATCAACTACTCATTTATTTTTCACGGAAGTTTCGGGTCACATTTACACCAGCATTTACTAACCGATCCCTACTCCACATCCATCTCTATTGATGTTAGCCTCAGGTACAAAGAACTAGACTTGAAAGGATTCGATTTCTGCACAGGCGCTTACCGATAAGTACTTGAGAATCCGTCATCCTGGGGTGGGTTGTATCTCAGTTTAGAAAAAGTGTTTTGATATCACGGCAGCCTCTCACTGCGCTTTAACACTGCAATGAACTGCAATCCGTTTCCCAGAAGAACCTCACCGAGCGCTGGTCAGAATGTCAGAACCTAAAACTGAAGAGACCTTTAGTTATTCCTCAACTTATAAATTATCGGTACACAAGAAAGTGACGCATCTCAGAGTCGTATTTTTGTAGATAAGTGAAGAAAAAAAGACATGTTTAATATAAAGTAGTCCTATTTAATTTTGGATGATTATTACGAACAATGCATGCTAATGGGGCATCATTCTTCTTCGTCTGCCTTTTTCATCATCCTATATTCATAGGACGTGGAATATATTACAGGTCTTAAAACTTAATAATACCTGAATAGTAGGTACTCTTATTTTATTCCTAGTAATGGTTGCCCCTTTTATAGGTTATGTATTACCATGAGGACAAATATCAATTTTTGAGGAGCCACGGTCATCACCAACTTATTATCAGCAACCCCTTGTCTGGGAACTGCTTTAGTACAATGAGTTTGAGGAAGCGTCGCAGTATATGACACCACACTAACTCGATTCTTTACATTCCATTTATTGTAGCAGCATTTGTAATAATTCATCTATTATTCCTCCATCAAACAGGCTCAAATAACCCAATTGAAATTAATGGAAATCTTGATAAAATTCCATTCCATCTATACTTCACCTTTAAGGACATTATAGGATTCTTAATTTTATTAATATCTGTAACTATTTTATCACTCACAAATCCTTACTTATTATTTCATAAGATGGTTCACAACACAGCCGGTACGTTCGGCAAAACCCTTCTCGTTTATCTGCAAATAAACTTCTCCACTTCGGATAAAACGGTTCTTCTGCAATGTCGCAAATTTTGACGCGTGACACTCCTCCTGCACCGAAGATATTTACCGGGAGAGGTGGCTCCGAGCATCAACTGATCACTTCAGTTCCTCTGACCTGGTGGTCCTAGGTTCGAGTCCCGACGGTGGCAGGATTTTCCACACTAGCCAGGTCGAATTCAGTTACTGTTTGGAGGAGAATTCTAAGGGCCGGCTGCTCTGATAGGTAGTTTTCCGTGGTTTCTCCGATCAACACCAGGCGGATGCCGGAGCAGTACCCTAACAAACGGGCCACGGACCGCGCGCGATCTTTCTTTCCCTTTCCTCACCCTTTACTTCAACACATTTACACTTACATGCATTACAGTACCACAAATGCCGGGAGACCGGTCGGCAGCTTAGAGCTTCCTCGGGCTGGGGCGCCGATCAGTGCCCCGCTGGTGGTAGATAACTAGTTAGGGAAAACCTCTTACCCGACGGTAGGTCGGATCTCTCCATCCAGCGGGGAAATATCACTATAAAATATGCACTACACTTACGGGACGAATGACCTCGTTAGTTGACGTGGACCCGGAATCACTAACCAACCAAGAAGATACTTCTCGCGCGTTCCGGCGTTCGGACCCAGCGTCACACCTGCGCCACCGCCCTGCCCTGGCGTGCTGTTGACGGTTGTCCCACGTGCCCGCCCCTCTGTGCCGGGCGCCCCGCGTCGCCGCCGGGCGTTTGATGTGGCGCGGGCGGTGGTCGCAGGGGACTGCGTTGGCGGCGTGCGCTCGCGTGTGCGACCTAATATCGGTGTGTGCCTTGCGTATATTACAATTTCATTATCCGCGTACCGCTTGTGAGCACCCTGATATCTCACATTGGACCGACAATTTGAGCTGAGATGAAAGACCTGTAGCTTCCGTGGATTTCTCTTGGCATTCCAGAAAGCATCGGAAATTATTATTTTCAAAATAATTCACCGCTTTTGTAAACAATAATTGCTCTAATTTATCGCTATGTTCTGCATCCCTGTGTCTTGCAAGAGGACTTCGAGGTTGTAGCTAATCATATATTCTTTTTCGTCTTTCCAGAGCCTCCCAAACTCCTTATTCGTTTCTTTTTCTCTATTCCAATGGCAGCATCTGGCAATTTGATCAGTTTGCCATCTGTTTCTTTTACGCCCCTTCTGTGTTTTTTATAATTGAATTCTAACGGTAATTGTAATGAAATAAGAATTAAATAATATATTATTCTTTCTAACCAAGGAACTAAAAGATGACCTGAAAGAAAAAAGAATAATCATTCAAGATTATTTCAGAACTATATCTAATTCTGAATATGGGTACAGAATATTTATTGATATAATAATAATAATACTAATAATAATAATAATTATTATTATTATTTTTATAAACTGCTCACTGATAAAATTAACATTTCAAAGCAATATTTGGGCCGTACCGAGAATCCACCCTTACTTAATATTTCAACAATGATTATCTTTAAAACCCTTTATGGCAGCAGTTTTGGCGTGAAGTGAATATCAGAATAGAACACTAATTTCAAGACTGAATTGTGGATTATTCTTTGATTCTCAGTTCCTATAATTTTCGCATGTCTGAGATGAAGTATTTTGATTAGATGGCGGTAGATCACGATATGGTTTGAATGATGGTGGACCAGTGATGAACTGACAGAAATGGGATAACTGTCATAAAACACTCCGCAAACACATAATTAAATGTAACGTGCATCAACGGGAATTTGAAGTCCGTTCCCTAGAGGTGAAAGAGAAGTGGTCTGACCACACCACTGGTCTTTCCCTCTACAGTAGTAGCTCGAAACGCGTATAGGAAAATGCTGGCGAAAAAAATCGACGACACACCCATTCGCCGGCGCCGGCCTGCCTCGGCGGACGCGGCGCGCGCCAACACGCGCTGTCGCCGCCTCGTAAATCGAAGCAGCCGCGCTATCAACCCCCTCCCACGAACGCGGAGCGTGGGCGACTCTTGCGGGCGTATTCATTACGGCGCTCCACTCGCTGCATCCAAATGGGCTGAAAGGCGTATGTGGAGAAAGATACAGACAAAACATGGTACATATTATTAAACGCATAATTTTTGGGGGAAATTCAAGGGGCTGAAAGGTTCAAGGGGAAGGGAAATTCAAGGGGCTGAAAGGTTCAAGGGGAAGGGAAATTCAAGGGGATAAAAAGTTCAAAGGGGAAATTCAAGGGGCTGAAAGGTTCAAGAGGAAGGGAAATTCAAGGGGATGAAAGGTTCAAGAGGAATGGAAATTCAATGGGCTGAAAGGTTCAAGGGGAAAGGAAATTCAGTGGGAAGCGTTCGTTTGATTCCTTATACCCCCACCTAATTCTTAAAAGGTACTCAAGTCTTTCATGGAAAGTAACTTAAAGAATCATGAAGCTAGGCAAAATTATTTAAGATGGAAGCCGCGAAGAAAGAAAATGCAATATGAACTAAACTATTTCGATAAATTATATTTTCTTATCATTAAATAAAAAAACTCGGGTTACGTAGTATTAACCGAATTATATGGTAAGTTGTGCATGTTTTAGTAATAAAAGAGTAAATAAAGGAAGAAATGCACGAAAGCTTCGAGTATTAGAACTTCTGAAAATGATGAGCAATCGAACATTCTAATTTGTCTTCCCATTAAAAAGAAAACAAGTAATAAATTTATGAAAATTCAAACCGCAGCTGTCCATAGCACGAGCAATAATGATAAAGAAATTATGCAGGAAATTCCTAAAAAAAATTGCAAATTTCTAGCAATCTGCATAAATGTATGTAGCTAAACTCTGAAAGGATTGAAATGTTTTCCAGTGACTTTAATTTGTAGTGTAATATGAAAGCAACAAATGACGTCGGGTTTCATTCAAATATAGGCCGAAGAGCATAAGAAATTCCGAAGAATATACGTAGGTTTCTACTAAACACAACATACAGATATTTTAATTGATCCATGTACATTAAACATTTATTTCTTTAAAAAATGCCTTGTTGAAGTACTTGTTTCGCAATCACAGAGAGCCCGCTAAGCGCTCTTCGGTTGTCTGCCCCCCCCCCCCTCGCTAGGCCGGCGGCGCGTGGCAACGCGGACGGCGGCGGCGACTCTTGCGGGCGTATTCATTACGTCGCGCCGCCCGGTGATTAATTCTCGGGGCGCCCGGGTGCCGCCCTATTGTCCCCGGCCGCTCGCCGCCTCCGCCGCCGCCGCCGCCCTGCGTGTGCGGCCCGCCGCCCGCCGGTAGCGCCGCACCGTTCCCGCCGCCGCCGCGGATGCTGCCCCCGGCCGGGGCCCCGCGCCGCTCCCGCAGCAAGCCGCTGCTCCACTGCTGTCGCAGATATTGCCGATGAAGTTGCTCGCAGATACCATTGTCGCTGCCTCTGCCATTGCCACTGCCACTGCCACTGCCACTGCCACTGCCACTGCCACTGCCACTGCCACTGCCACTGCCACTGCCACTGCCACTGCTGTTCCTACATTACTACACAGCCACTGCTTTTGCTGCTCCTACTTTCACTACCGCTAACACCGCCGCTGCCACCACCGAGAGGCGACCAGAAAGGGAGGGGGGCAGCTGAGGCAACTTGCTCCAGGCCCCGACTTAATTGGTGCTCGAATTTTTTTAATATAACAGAAATAAAAGAAATGTAATTATCTCTAATCCAAATTTAACGTTATAAGTTAGTTATTTCTGACGCATAAAGAAATGAATTTTGTTTATAAATTGGAGGATGGTATTATTTGTTTGAAGTGACGGGCATCAAATGACGCAAAACCCTGGTTTTCCCTGGGCGCCCCTCCCACCGCCACTGTCACTGCCGTCGCTGCCTCTACCACCGCTACTGACACCCGTCCCTACCACAAGTATAGGTACTGCCAGCGCCACAGATACCTTCGTCGAAGCTTCTAGTAACCAGGGCGGTCAGTGCCTCTACTGTACGTGCCTCCACCACGGTCTTCACCTCTGGCAGCGGTGCATTACGTTTCTGCCACCACCGCAGCAGCCGTTAGCACCGTTGCTGCCCTTTGCCGCTGCCATTGCTACTGAGCCTGCAGCTTTCGATTCCCTTTCCTCTGCCTCCGCCTCCGCAGTATCCGTCGCCGCCTCCCTCCTCCACCTTCGGACCGGAAGCGGCAGCTCAGTGCTCTGACCTCACTTGACAACAGCGTCTCAACAACTGTGTCATTTTGAGGAGACCGCGCGCCTAGAGGACTATGTTCAATTGCCAATAAATGTGCTCGTACCACAGCACATTATGTCATTACAAAACCAGGACCTGGAGCGATAGATCATTGCATCAACTGATGTCACTGCAGCGCCTCTGGTCGGGAGGTCCTAGGTTCGAGTCCTAACGGTGACAGGATTTTCAGTCGCTGAAGAAGTCAGGGAATTCAGTCGCTGTCTGGGAGAGAATTCTAGCGGGCGACTGCTCTGATCTGTACTTTCCTGTGGTTTCTCCAATCAATACCAGGCGAATGCCGGAGCAGTACCCTAACAAACGGGCCACGGACCGCGCGCGATCCTTCCTTCCTTCCTTCCTTCCTTCCTTCCTTCCTTCCTTCCTTCCTTCCTTCCTCTTCCTCGTCCTATCCTCACCCCTTCACACACACACCACACACAAACATGCACTGCACTACCATACATGCCGGGAGACCGGTCTGGAGCTTAGAGTTTGTCCCGGCTGGTGCGGTGCCCCGCTGGTGAGAGAGTCCTGGCTATGGAGAAACCCCACTAGCCGACGGTAGGTCGGCGCCGGATCTCACCACCTAGCGGCGGAAGATCACCGCCATCTCCCGAGGAACAAACATGCACTATATTCCCGGGACTAATGACGTATGCCGTTGACGAGGCCCGGAACCACTAACCAACCAACCAACCAACCAACCAAATCCTCCACCTTCGCTATTCCTCACCTGCTGTGCCACCGCTGCCTCCACGGCGTTGCCACCGCCGGCGCTTCCTCTACCGTAGGTGAGGCCCGTCGGGCGCGATAACTATCCCCATTGTGCGGACTTCCGCATTCCTCTTCCGCGTCCGCTAGTTCTGCTGGATTTTGAAACATTGTTAACAGCATTGTGACTCGAATAGCTTCCTGCGATGGTAGTACATTATCCACGCACGCCTTGTCCAGAGCGCCTCCATTGTCCTTCTTTACACAACTCCCACAGTTTTTATTTCACGCGTCTTTTTGATAATCGGCTCAATAATCGCCATTGTTGCCACAACAATTGCCATCGCCGCCTCGACAATATCAATAATACCACCAACCACCAGCGCCGTTATATCCTGTAATTACACTAGGTGCTATTGGCCTCAATTTAATCTCTATTCTCTGCCTTATCATAATGAAAGGAATCACCATCCACAATCTGACTCTAGTTGTGCCTCTGTAATTCCCGTGGCCAATATTACTTCCATTTACGATAATCACACGGAACTGATGCACGAGATCTAACTCGATACTGGGGTGCTCGTCCTATCGGTGCACGTTTAACTGAAGAGCAGACTGAAATAAATTGTTGCACATAAAATCCTTTTATGAAATTGAATCGGAGTATCACCTAGAAGCTAGGAAACGAAATTTAATATAATTAAATATTAATAGTTTCAAACAGACAAACTTACTAATAAATTAAAAAGGATCAGAATTAACACAAAAATTAACTTGTAAAATTAATTACATCAATGAAAATTATTGTAAATTAAATGGTTTTGTAACGATATAAATTTTTAATTTCTTCCAAATACTTGCAGTCTAAATTTCTTCTTGTTGTTCAGTTGTCCATGATCTTTATGGGTTGAATAGAATAAGGAACATAGTGACATTTTCAGCTTAGTACCTTGTTTATTCTATTTTAAATATTAAATTGAATATTGTGTTATGTATATTCAAGGAACATGACATCTCCATTTTCATCAACTGAACAATATTATTCGAAACAAACTTGTTGCCAGGAATTAACAACATAAATAGAAAGCCGATTGGCAATATAAGTCGAGGCTTATCGAAAGGAAATTGTACACTGCTCTTTGACCACCACCATCTCCATTGCACCTAGAACTAATTATGCCACTACAGCAACTCGTCATCGCCGCTGCCCCCACCAACCCACCACCATAATCACAACCTCTTCCATAATCATACTACCACCATAATTACTCAACCACCTTAACCACAACTATATCCACATCAATCAAAAAACCCCCTATCATCGTAATCACACCACCACCTTAATCACTGCACCATAATAACCTAACCAACACACAACCAAAAAAATCCACCACCGCCACAACCACTCTCGCCACAACCACTCCCGCCGCAACCACTCCCGCCACAACCACTCCCGCCACAACCTCCCCGCCACAACCACCCCGCCACAACCATCCCTCCACAACCACCCCGCCACAACCACCCCGCCAACCACCCACAACCACCCCGCCACAACCACCCCGCCACAACCACCCCCCACAACCACCCCGCCACAACCACCCCGCCACAACCACCCCGCCACAACCACCCCGCCACAACCACCCCGCCACAACCACCCCGCCACAACCACCCCCGCCACAACCACCCCGCCACAACCACCCCGCCACAACCACCCCGCCACAACCACTCCCGCCACAACCACTCCCCCACCACAACCACCCCAGCCACAACCACCCCTGCCGCAACCACCCCGCGAAAACCCCCCCCGCCAAACCCCCCCGCCACAACCACCCCCGCCACAACCACCACCACGACCTATAAACGTCTATAAACACGTTCTACCTCTATAAACACGGCCGCTATCAACACACTACCAACACGACCACTACCCTGGCTGCTACCATAACTACTCCTTCCTTCACCACCGCCACATCTGCCTTCACCACCACCCAGTTCACCTCTCTACCGCCATCATCATTACCCTGATCATTTCAGCTTGTATCTTGAAACACAATTCTGCGTAACTACTGCTCTTTTGAAGTCACAACTCATGTTTCGAGTATTTGTCTTCATTGATGTATCTCTCCTGTCATGCTTCCGTCCCACTCTGTTCCTGATGCAGACCCACATCGCCTGCCACGTGCCACCCCTCACCCCCTCTTCCCCGCTCGCAGCGCCCCTAGGGCTTCCGAGGTTAACGCTGCTGAAAACATGTGAAATACGCGCTTGCGTAACGCGGGGGAGCATTGTGTTTACTGGTCCCGTTCGAATGGCTCTGCGACTGGGGCGATTCCCTCCGAACTCCCTCTGTGTATTGTCATGTTTTAATTGGATTTGTTGTATTTCTACTTCCGTTGTTTCTACAAAACGTATTAAGCTTCTAAGTGCAAAGTGTGAAAAAAAGTTCGTTATTTCGTTAGCCAGTATAATAGTTGTCACAAATAGTTAATAAATATTTTATAGACATTTTTACTCTTGCATATGACATTTATTTGAAACTACGCATATTCGGTAAAGTATTAATTCTCATTCTTTCTCATAGAAAAGTCGAGTTAAATCATTCTTTGTAACATCCCACTGTATATCTTATTCCGATTCAACGAATTTTAGACGTAATTGAGGCGATCTGTGGAAAGATGACAATTGTCTATCTCACGCTTTATTTGTGCATTTAACCTAAAAAAACATAAAGACCTTATATATGAAATTGGTGGGTGGGAAGCTACATTTATTGTACAGAAGTAATGAAAGGACCATTTTCTCAATAAATAAAGAAAAGAAAGTTGACAAAAATACTTTGAACAAATAATACTTTCAAGTAAAGTACCCTTTTTTATTTATTTATTTATTTACTTATTTATATATTTATTTACTTATTTATTTACTTATTTATTTATTTATTTATTTACTTATTTATTTATTTATTTATTTATTTATTTATTTATTTATTTATTAGCTACCCGTTCGGCTGAAACCTTTTGGGGATTTTAAAGTTACATACATGAAAAAAGATTAAGTTGTTGGGATATCCTCGAGCGAATGTGGTACGTAAGGAATACTCCTCAGTTGTAAATTCAATTTTCATAATTTTTGGAGGAAATTTCTTTTCGATGTTCACTGTCCAACAGTGATAAAAGAACTATAACTCTACATTGTAGCATTGTCACTTATTTTTCGGCCGTTCTTGTTTTGTAATTCGTTTTGCATATGAAATTACCTTGCCGTCAGAGCAAATGCTGTTGATGACATTCCGCTCTTTTGCAAAATATCCCGTTACATAACGAAACGTGCACTTCATGCGTCATGTTCGCGCTAATTAATTTGTATAATTAATGATGCGTTTGAATATCGCACTACCATGCCAGAAGTGTGACTTTGAGCATCGAAGTAATAAGCTCTCAATATCTCTTATTAAAAGTGACTTGACCACCGGCTGTTGTCACACTTTTTCATTCGGAAACTTCGTTTCATCAGCATTGATCGATGAATTTTTGTGGTTTTATTTAAAAGTTAAACCATCGGTGGCGTATACCTCTTAATTTTTCGGAATGAGTTGTATTTCGCTCTTGTAATAACATTTAAAGCAATTTACTACCCTGTCAATATAGGCTCGTTTGGAACAATGTATATTATTGCGCAAAAACAAGACGCAATGAGGGACCATCTGTATCAATACTTTTCAGAAATTACTATTACATTTTCACCAGTTCTATTACACTTTCAACCGTTTGGTCAACTGGAGTTTTCTCGCGACGAGAGTATAAAATGGCTTTCTGGAACAACACCCCTTCAAGATCATGAAAGATGGAATATATTGAGAGAAAATTATTATTAATACTTCATTATATTTATATTATATATTATTTATATTGTATATATAACAATTTTGAACACTTGCTGTTCTTTGTGTTTGTGTTATGAGTTTTCATTGTAAGAAGTACATTTCACAAAAAGATGTAAAATGTATTCAGTTGTTATTCATATACACCCTTTGCTTCATATTCCACAACGAATCTCTCTTATATGAACGCATAACATAATTGGCAGAAAAAAGAATGCAGCATACTCCAGAAAACCTGGTAAACTGACAAAATACAAATAGCCACTCTTGTCTCTAGGTATAAAAATATATAAATGCAGTTTAAAATGTTTGTCTTATTTGTAACTTATTGTGTGTGTAATATTACGCAATGTTCGAGAAAGGCAGTAGACTCTCGATTGTACAGACTTGATGGAGTCGGACACGGTCCTTACCAGCGAAAGACCGGTACGAACATACATGTACGGAAATATAGTATGGAATTTTGAGCCTACGAGGACATATATTTCAGACAATAATGCAGGCGAATCAAAGATCAATAGTCAATTTTGATAACTGTCATAATAACCTTACCGTATAATCTTTAATCCGTATATTATAATTGACTAGACTTCGTCAGACCCTTTAGACCTCGTAAGTATTGAACAATTATCCACAAACACCATTTTTATTCTGATTTTACCTTCTGCATTACAATTTTTATTTTTACACTGAATCCCAGTGAGATGTCCATACAAGCGAATATCTACTGTATTTTAAATTTTTACTAAACTCATATCAATGCTTATAGCAATGCATGCATACTATAGAGAGAACATCTAAAGCCCTTGCTAAAGTTGAATTATTTGCCGTTATCTGTGAAACAAAATCAACAAATATTCTAACGAAGGATTTTACAAGTAAAAAGTTTTGATTTTCAATCTCCAGATATTCTCGATTATAAGTCTCCAGACATTCTAAAATTGCAAGCATGAGCCATGCTTGCAAATTTATAATTGAAGTTTATTGTAAATATAAGATAATAAATATTATCGAAATATTTTCAGGTTTGTTTTATGACGTGAAGAATAAGATTAATAATGGATTCATAAATAAGTATAAATAGAAATCAGTAAAAAAGCAGGAAAGAATTATTAAAGACGTTAATTCTACATGATAGATGTTGTGGCTTATGAAAATATTAATTCATCACTTTTATAAATATATTTTATTCTATATAAATACTGACGAAAACGCTTCGAAAAAATGTCACTCAAGACAGCTGAACATCTTGGGAATTTTCGAGAATTCTGCCGCTGTGTTACTAACATTTTCATACAATCCATCAAGACGCTATCAATTCAGCAGGTGCGGCTGTCAGCATTCTGCCATAGTCTTCCAACCGAACTTCCCCGCGTTCCATCTGCAGCCTCCGCCCATTCAATGCATCTCCTGTGGAATGGGCGCATGCAACAAACTGCCCCCTCCCCCTCCCACGCCGCGCGCGCCGACGGGCATGGTAAGAGCGTTTCCGCGCGCTAGTTACGGAAGCCCTCTCACGCATTGCTGGCCACTGCAGCTCCTGCCCGACCGGGCACCACGGTACACTCGCACCTGATCCCTCACCCCACAGTGGCCACAGTGGCCGCCAGTGTCTGTCTGGCCCTGCTATTCCCGCGCCCACCCCATCTGCCCTTCTCCTCCCCACCCCCGCCACCATAATTTCTGTTGCCCTCACTTACTTCACTCCACATGCCTCGCTCGTTCCTGCACTCGCACCCAGACTCCTCACGCTCAGCTCACTAAAGCCAAACGCCATCACGTCCCTTTCCACCACGACCCACACCACCCGCATCACGCCCTATCCACGCACCATTGCCACGCGCCTTACTCCACGCGCAACGCGTCATACGTCGCCCGCCATACGTCAGGCGCCACGCGCCATACCTCACGCGCCATACGCCACGCGCCATTGGTCACACACCGTACGCCACGCCACATACCCCACGCGCCATAGCCACGCCCATACCACGCCATGCCACGCGCCTCCCCACGCGCCATACCCACGCGCCTCCCCACGGCCATACCCCACGCGAATACCTCACGCGATACCCCACGCACCATACACCACACGCCATATCCCATGCATCATTTGCCAAGCATCATACGCTACGCACCATTGCCATGCGCCACACGCTACGCGCCATACGCCACGCGCCATCCGCCACGCGCCATCCGCCACGCGCCATCCGCCACGCGCCATCCGCCACGCGCCATCCGCCACGCGCCATCGCCCCGCGCCATCCGCCACCGCCATCCGCCACGCGCCATCCGCCACGCGCTATACGACACGCGTCATATGCTACGCACCTTACGCCGTACGCCACGCTCCACACGCCACGCACCATACGCCACGCCTCACGCCGCCGAACTACACAGTCGACCCACACATCGTGAACCACACACGCGACCCACTCTTCCACTCTCAACCCACACATCCGATCCTCACCCTCGATCCTCACACCTACACCCACAGATACAGCCTCTCAAATTCCGTCCCACCGGCTTCCGCGCCCGTGTCCACCTCCTCATCGCTTTTCGCCTCACCATAGGGTAAAGAGTTACACCTCTTTAGTCTATGCCTCCACTATTCCCATCAATTCTTTTCCTTTCTCGTCTCTCACCCCCTCTGCTTGCCCCTTGCGGCTCCCCCTGGCAGCCGTCCGCCGCAGCGGCAGACGAGGACGGATGCGCGCGTCGGCTGGGCGGGGTCGGCGGCGGATTGGCAGATGGACGGACGCGGACGTGTACACGGGGGGGCGGGGCAGGGCGGGGCGCAGGTGTGCGAGAGGCGGCGCCGGCGGTGCGCGAGACAGGCGCTCAATCAGCGGGGAGCGCCCCGCCCGCCCAGGGCGCGCAGGGGCGGCCGGGCGATGCTATCCATACCGATGTGTATTGCTTGCAGCAGTGTGATGAGCGGCGGCGTGTGGCGGCTATGATCTTTGGTGCGCCTGAATTTGCGATCAACAGTCACGCGCCACTCGCCATTGGCCACACACCATACGCCACGCCTCATACCCCACACGTCATATGCGACGCACCGTATGCCACGCACAATTTGACACGCGCCTTACTCCATGCGCAACACGTCATACGTCGCGCGCCATACCCCACGCGCCATACCCCGCGCGCCATACCCCACGCCCCACGCGCCATACCCCACGCGCCATACCCGCGCCATCCGCCGCCATACCCCGCGCGCCATCCCACGCACCATACCCCCGCGCCATCCCCCCCACGCGCCATACCCCCGCGCCATACCCCACGCCCCACGCGCCATACCCCCGCGCCATACCCCACGCGCCATACCCCACGCGCCATACCCCACGCGCCATACCCCACGCGCCATACCCCACGCGCCATACCCCATACGCGCCATACCCCACGCGCCATACCCCACGCGCCATACCCCACGCGCCATACCCCGCGCGCCATACCCCACGCGCCATACCCCACGCGCCATTCTCCTACGCGCCATTACCCGCGCGCCATACCCCACGCCCCCGCGCCATACCCCACGCGCCATACCCCACGCGCCATACCCCACGCGCCATACCCCACGCGCCATACCCCACGCCCCCCACGCGCCATACCCCACGCGCCATACCCCACGCGCCATACCCCGCGCGCCACGATACCATCCATACCGATGTGTATTGCTTGCAGAAGTGTGATGAGCGGCGGCGTGCGGTGGCTATGATCTTTGGTGCGCCTGAATTTGCGATCAACAGTCACGCGCCACTCGCCATTGGCCACACACCATACGCCACGCCTCATACCCCACACGTCATATGCGACGCACCGTATGCCACGCACAATTTGACACGCGCCTTACTCCATGCGCAACACGTCATACCCCGCGCGCCATACCCCACGCGCCATACCCCACGCGCCATACCCCACGCGCCATACCCCGCGCGCCACGATACCATCCATACCGATGTGTATTGCTTGCAGAAGTGTGATGAGCGGCGGCGTGTGGCGGCTATGATCTTTGGTGCGCCTGAATTTGCGATCAACAGTCACGCGCCACTCGCCATTGGCCACACACCATACGCCACGCCTCATACCCCACACGCATATGCGACGCACCGTATGCCAGCACTTTCCGAACACGCTACTCGCGCGCCATACCCACGCGCCCCCCGCGCGCCATACCCCACGCGCCATACCCCACGCGCCACCCGCGCCACCCCCGCGCCACCCCGCGCCATACCCCACGCGCCATACCCCCGCGCCATACCCCACGCCTACCCCACGCTCCATACCCCACGCGCCATACCCCACGCGCCATACCCCACGCGCCATACCCCACGCGCCATACCCCACGCGCCATACCCCGCGCGCCATACCCCACGCGCCATACCCCACGCGCCATACCCCACGCGCCATACCCCACGCGCCATACCCCGCGCGCCACGATACCATCCATACCGATGTGTATTGCTTGCAGAAGTGTGATGAGCGGCGGCGTGTGGCGGCTATGATCTTTGGTGCGCCTGAATTTGCGATCAACAGTCACGCGCCACTCGCCATTGGCCACACACCATACGCCACGCCTCATCCAATTTCCTTCTCCCCCCCCCACCCGCCCCTACCCCCGCACCATCCCCCACGCACATACCCCACGCGCCATACCCCACGCGCCATACCCCGCGCGCCATACCCCACGCGCCATACCCCACGCGCCATACCCCACGCGCCATACCCCGCGCGCCACGATACCATCCATACCGATGTGTATTGCTTGCAGAAGTGTGATGAGCGGCGGCGTGCGGTGGCTATGATCTTTGGTGCGCCTGAATTTGCGCCCGACAGTTAACGGACGCGGTCGTTCGTGGGGCGATGCGCGGTGACGCGCGGTGATTGGAGATGAGGGCGTGACTGGGGAGGTCGTGTCGTGTTAACTACGCCCTATCGATATACACGGGTTAGTGGTGGGGGTAAGGGAATGTCGTTTATCAAGCATCGGCCTTACATAAAGCCACACGTGTTTTTTGGAAAGAGAAATGATGCACGAGGCGAGAATTAATACACTTTGGTGAATGCATGAGGCATATTTGTCACAAACTTCAAAGAAATCTCGGCAGAAAAACTTATTCAAATTTTCTAATCTGAACATATGCCACACGGACATTTACATAATATAAAATAGAATGTGAAAATTTTCTTTTTCTAACCAGAAATTGTTTATTTTCCTTTGGATACGAATAATTGAAGTATTCGTAGTTTATAAAAAGTAATTTTATTTTTACATTTTTTAAACTGAAGAATGGTTAGAAATAAGAATTTCCTTCGTGTTCTGTCGTGATTCTTCATTCGAGAGTCACTAATGGGTTCAGCCACAAAACTTTTTTTTGTTTGGGCTTATATTTTCTCGTGCCAGGAAGAAATTCAAGAGGAACTTGAGGCGCGGTTCAACGAAGAAAGTTGTCAAAAGAATTCTTTGATAACTTTTTTATTAGTTGACACCGACGTTGCTCTTACTTTCGCTTCTTGAAGACTTCTCAACTTTAGTTCAAGACATCTGAATTTTAAATGTAGCAGTTATCTCATACGGGAAATTAATGAAGCATATCACTTCTATGAAAATATACTCTTCTTTGAAAATTTAATTCTTATCACTAAATTAGATTGCTTCAAACAAACGTAGATTTTACTGTCGGGAATACAAAAATGTGTCTTCTATGCTAGGAGTCTATGTGAAAATTGATAGAAACTTTATAATAACTAAATAATGTATTTATGATGGAGTATTGACCTTTTCCCTTTTACTAAAATGCAGTTAATTGCGCATAATCTCCCTTCGTTCGTCTTCATCTTGTGTTTATTTCTTCAAACATCAGATTTATAGCGATTTGGTTGGTTTCTTCCTCAGTTATTCACTCTTGTGTATTCCTCATTCTTAGTCCAACTTTTATTTTATTATTACATTTTCCTTCTCCGTTAGTTAAACATATTCTGACTTCATTATCTATTAGACTTTTACTGCCTTTCTTTTATAGAATTATATCTTAATTTCCAAAAATTAGCGACGATATTACTCTAGAGAAAGAACAATTTATCGGACTGTCAATGCACGAGGAGAACGAAAACACTTCAATTTCCGATGTGATTACAAATAAAGAAAACAGTATCAGGTTCTTCGACTTTGAGCATTGTAAACACTGTTGTGCCCAACGACGAAAAGCCGTATTATCATTAATTGTCTCTGAACTTCTAACAACTATGTACTCTGTGTATTCCATGGCAAATCTCAGTGAAACAAAATTCTTTAGTTTGCAGTAAGTACTGTGATCCTCGTATTCGTTTATGTAATCTTAATTCTCAATCTTTTTTAACGAATATTACCATAAATTTAAACTTATTAAGTAACTATGATTAAAATTATAGGAAATTATGATTTATTTATCTGAACTGATCTGATCTAAACTGATTTGAACTGATTTTCTACGTAAACGTTTGCACTTTTGCCTTACTGTTGTCGTACAACATTCGTTTTTTGTGCAGATAATGTTTGAATGCTCTTTTGAAATGTCCAGTTATTTTAAGAAGTTCCTGCTCTTGTATACCAGTTGGAAGCATGCGAGACAATTGTAGTTCAAAAATGTAGAAACCCGAAACTCTTCAAATTGTTTGTTTTCTCTCAATAGTTCAATGTGTATATTCACTGAGTTAACTTATTTGAATATTTAAAAAAACAAATTACACGTAGCTTAAATTACACAGAAAGGAAAATTCGATGATTGGGGATTTCCTGATACCGAAAAATGTATGTCTGTCCGTCCGTCCGTCCGTCCGTCCGTCCGTCCGTCCGTCCGTCCGTCCGTCCGTCCGTCCATCCGTCTTTCAGTCGTATGTGAACAAACCTAGCGCCTAAACCACACGTACGATATTTTCCTAATTGAAGAAACCCCTGTCCGACTGGCTCTTGTAATTGGCTCTCTCTAAAGCTTTGAAATGTTCTCAAAAAGTAGAGTAAAATACACTTATAAAAGTGGCATAGGTCCGATAACCACAGTTAACTCCAAGTTTCGAAAATTGCAAAAGTTTGAATGTTTCCGGCGTTTTCCCACAATTATAAAATTGAAGATAGAGATTTTTCCTACCAATGAAATTTGTTGTCCATAAATACCTCTTACATAAAAGTCATGTAGATTTTTCAAAATTTTAGTACTTTTCGCGCAATAGTGCGTGCAATATTTGCGATTTAAAAATTACAAAAACAAGATTTTCCCAAAAGGCTCCAAATTTTTTCTTTAAATTTTTAGTAGGGTAGTGCCAAAAAACCCATACATGACAAACGCCTAATTAAATTAAAAAATTTAATTTTTTTATTTGTCTTTCACGTCAGTAATATTTACTTTAGACGCTTCTTCTTCACGTTATTGTAATTATGAGTACATGTGCTTTAAATAATGTTAAATAAAGTTTCTCAAAAACTCAACAGTTTTCTATAAAAATGAGATCAAAATTCCGCATTTTCAGTAATGCTCAAACGCCATTTTCTCAAAATTGGCCCGAAATTTTTCTTCAAATTTTTCTGGATAGTGCTAATTGCACTGTTTTATATGACGTTAAGTCAATTTTGGTCTATTCTTTGTTTCCAAAAATTACACAACTTTAATTGTTTTGAAATATCTCTCACGCCATTAATATCCACATTTCCATAAATTTGCATAATTATTGCATTTGTTAGTGGATGTACTTCAAATGACTTCAAATTATGTTTTTCGAGAACTCGATAGATTCCTGTGAAAAAGAGCTTCAAATTTCTCATTTACACTAATGCTTAATCGCCATTATCGTAAAAACAGTTTCAAATTTTTCAATGAAAATTGCTATTTAGGACGCCGTTATAGCCTTTATTAATATAATAAAAATATAATTTACGTTCTACTATTTAAAAACCGAAAAGTTGCGAAAATTTAAAAAAAAATTCTTTTGGCCACAATAGAGTGAAGCAGGCAAGAAGTAGGGACAAGACAGTATCAGACAGGACAAGACAGAAGCAGGCAGAAGCAGGACAGTATCAGTCCACGCCAAGGAAATTAGAAAACTTTACTACGAGAACGTGTGTGCCGTACTGTATCACCTCTAGTTCTTACCATTGAACATCAGCACATGAGTGAAATAATATTACTAATTTTTCATATGATGTGGTTTTTCTTTTACTCTTGTTTCTTGATTCACATGCTGTATGGACACATACACATTCACATGTAGTATGAACTCGTCCGAGGGTCTTCTAGATTTTGGCTGTTACAACGGATCCTGCCTTTGGACTCCACTAAACACACTCCCAACCTCTCGCTCTCTTACCATTCTCCTGCCTCCATCACACTACCTTCATAACCAACTGCCGTCCAGTCAATTGCTTTTTATTACAGATTTCGATCATAATTCTACACTATTCATTTCCACTCCATCGCGTTCCAGTCCCCTCTTTCCATTTTGCACTTCCGATCCATTCCCCACTCGCTCCCTGCCTCGGTGCCCCACGTCACTTGCTGGGGCCCGCAACTTGCGTCGCCGCCTCCACACAGTGGTCCAGGCTGTTAAATATTAAAAATATCCCCTTTGTGGATCATTCCGCCAGTGCTCATCAATGCCGTAGCGTTATAATAAACTCAAACTGGTAGACAGCAAAGGATGAATTATTGAATGTGGCAATTCTTCGATCTGTCGGGAATACGAAAATATATCTTTTATTATAGGATTCGGCGCGAAAATTGCTAAGACCTTCATTATAACTAAACAATAATGTATTTACTAATGGGTTTTGATCTTTTCACTTCAACGGAACGCATTAAATTGCAAAGAATTTATTTTCATTCATATTTATAGATCGAAAGTTAACACCTTGAATAACATAAATATTAATTCGTTCATTGTTTGCTCAAAATATACCATGTTTCAATAAATGGAGTTTAACACAACTGAAATCAGAAGATTTAAATGCAGCGATGAATCAAATATCTGAAAAGTTCCCGGGGAAGACAGGTTTATTTGCTTTTCGATCATAAAGAGAAACTTACTTCTCTTGGATTTTGGCTATTACATGCGCGCGAAATTCCCTAAAGAGACTAGAACCTCAGGATCTATCTTCCCCTTAAACTTCTCTATTGATTTCTATTCTAGCTCGCAGATAGATACTGACTCAGCTCGACGTCTGATTTTACACTTTATGTAATTAATTAATTGTGCATTAAACCTGTTTTAAAAATACATTAGCGAGGAAGCAGTAGTAGCAATGTCAATAACAACACTATACTACACTTTCGCTCTTCTCCTTGACTGACTGCGTTGGTCATGTACTACCTCAGCGTGTCATGACGCTGACGAAGCTTGTGAGATGCGCACCATGCACAAAAAGCGAATGGAAATTCGACCGTCAGAACTGTTTACAGAAAGAGTGCATATCTCGGACGCGGCGAAGCTTTAAACAAATCACCTTTCAAGAATAAAAATGTAATTTTAACTAATTGTTCCACTGAATTCATTTAAAATGTGACCGAATTCGAGAATCAATGAAAGGAATATCTACAACCCAACAAGAATCCGCTCCTGCTCACTACAAAAGCATTTATATGTAAATGCAAATGGACCCTGATGTCATCCTATTTTTGAAATATCAATTATTGTAACTCTACAGTTAAGGTGCAATGTTTATTGTGAAAGAAGAGAAACGAAAAGAATTCGAGTATCCAAGAAATTCGAGTTACCAAGTAATTTGTGTTACCAAGTATTTCTAGTTTCCAAGTAATTCGAGTTACCAGGGAATTCGAGTTTCCAAGGAAATCGAATTAGCGAGAGGTTCGAGTAAGTGAAAGTTTCTAGTTAGCGAAAAGTTCGAGTTAGCAGAGAGTTTGAGTTAGCAGGGATTTCGAGTTAGCATGGAGTTAGAGTTAGCAGGAATTCGAGTCGAGTTAGCAGGGAATTCGAGTTAGCAGGGAATTCGAGTTAGCAGGGAATTCGAGTTAGCAGGGAATTCGAGTTAGCAGGGAATTCGAGTTAGCAGGGAATTCGAGTTAGCAGGGAATTCGAGTTAGCAGGGAATTCGAGTTAGCAGGGAATTCGAGTTAGCAGGGAATGTATTATACGGGAATTTAAGACGGAATTCGAGTTAAAATTTTTGGGATTCGAGTTAGCAGGCCCCCGCAGCGAGCGCGCGCGATCGATTATGGCCGCGGGCGGCGGCCCTTCTGTGCGCGGATGTTGTTTCAATTCGCCTTCGGGTGGCTGCCGCCCCCGCAGCGAGCGCGCGCCCGCTCTCCCCTCGCCACGCCCACACGCCCCGCACGGTGGGCGGGATGCGATTGTATTCCGGGGAAAAGCGGATGCGGAGAGGAATTAAGCCGGCGGCGGAGATTCTCGGAAGCTTTTACAGCCCTTCAAAGAGCATACGTAATCGTTCATCTCCATTTTCGTATGAAGTGTTTTTTTTATTATTTCCTACGGCACTCTTTAATAGAATTCTGATAAACAAGGTTATATTTAAGAGGGCTTTTTTAAATTATTTATTTAAGGTTGCCTTATAAACAGCTACCGAAGTCCTTTTTTTATTTTAAATTTTTTTTATTGTTTAGTTGAAATTACAATGTTCAGTTTACAAGTGAAACTTTGCAATTGTATGGTGACTTAATCTAATCAACTTAATCTAATGAACTTAATCTAGTTTAAAATTGTACTTGACAAACTTAATAGGGAGAGGAAACAAATAGCACCTCAACAGAATTAGTCGATATTTGAAAATATCTGGAGGAAAGAATGGAGCGGGAATCTGTTCTTTATTCTGGTTTTGTACCTGGGATCTAACAGAAGTCCTACTCTGGAAAAATAGCCGCCGAGAAAGTTCCTTAGGTGATAAATATAAAGAAATGTAACATAATACAATATAGCGTAGTATTGTGTGGTGCAATGAATAGATACGTTATCAAAAGATAGAATAGCCAAACATGAAAATACCAATTCATATCCCAAATTTAATGTTTTAAGATTTAAAACTATTTTCAATTTGAAGTATATTACGTTCCTTAGAAGAAAGTACTATATGTTGTTGTTTATTTGTTTCTTTATCGTCCGAACTGCTGGTTATCAATCGACTGAACAAACTGTGACTTCAGAAGGCGTTACAACTTAAACGTCTGACCTGTGCACCGTGCTCCCGTACCATTCCCATGTTCTCTTGCAGAGTTCAGCACAACGACGGCCTGTAATATTCATCTGGGTAGTTCTCTGGATCAGAGACTATAAGATCTGAAAACAGAGGGAATTGTATATAGTCTGAACATTTATGTCATAACATCTGGGAATTTTGTTCGACCTTGGATAACCCGCGTGGGTGAAATTGATAATGCAGGTGTGCCTTTGTATCAGCAAACGAACCTTTAAAATATAAATTAGATGCTCTGTTTTGGTGCGCATATTTCAGTTAGTGCAATCAATTGTGCACAAAGGCACAAATTGTGCATACAGTCCCAGAAAACAGGGCTTGGAACTTGAATGAGTGGTGTTTCGGCTTCTTTACATGTTTTTACACCACTCCCGATTTATTAATAAATAAATGATATAAAATGCATGTCTGATGATTAGCGTATGTTTGCTGTCGCCGTCTACGCTATCTTCTCGAGGTGTAAATATCCTGCCGTATGCAGGATTCAAACCCACAAAGTATCGTTTCATGCAGATCAGATGCTGCTGCAGCAGCCTGTTCTTTGCGTAATGGAACATGAAACTCCGATAATTCGACAAGACCGTCAACAATAATTATAAACGTACTAAAATAAGTAGACGGAGGTCAAAGAAGGCTGACAGGCGCCAATCTGGCATATTACAGCTCCATTTTCACGCACATGCTTGCGTTTTCCTTCACCTGCTCAGAATGTGGTGAGTTGAATAAGTTGGTTTTATTCATTTTAATTAATACACATGTTCGGCATAGTACCACCTACGGGTTTGCGTGTTGTAAGTTTAACTGTTCTCTAAAGACATCTGCAGATAGTAGCTTGTACTTATTTGCGTTTATGGAGGCTCGTACTTAACAGACGCTCGCAGGATAGGTTCAAGCATGAAGCCGTTTCCTGCAGAAAATGATAAGCCAATGAATTTCATTTATGATACGTTTACCTGTGAAGTTGTGCTCACCTATACTTGGGTTTTTTAATGTGGCATCTCCGGGTAGTATCTCCAAGATGGAATTCGGCACGACTTTTTGCGTCTTTTTTGGTCCTGCTGCAAGATGCATGATCGCGACCGTATCAAGCAGTGCTGCAGATCAAGCGACTCTAGTGGCAGGACTGAAAATATCGCAAAACGTTATGCCGAATTTCATCTTGGAGATACTATCCACAGATGCCACGTTAGAAAACCCTAAGGAAATCCGGGTTTACCCGGACTGGGAAATCGGAACCGGCATAACTGTCACGTATCCCGAGAGTGTGTGACTTTTCAAGTGTGCAAGGTGATCTAGGATCAGTAAATTTGAGACCTTTCCTTCTGTAGTGCAAGCTGTAAGAGTTTTAAGACACAAAGGGAAACATTTCCTCAACAACCTCGGCGAAAAACAAGTCATACTAAAACACCCGCATGTGTATATATGACGCCAAATAGTTGAGCGTTTACGAACTTTGACCCCGAGAAGTAGCCCTAAGGATAACTCATATGATGCTTCTGTTTACCCGGATGTGAAAAGCTGTTCTATATCCCAAACGTGTGAGAAACCAAATCTAAGCAAAATGTAAAATGGGTCAGAATACCTGGATTCCATGTATTATTTATTTTGCATACCTGAACTACAATGTGGACCGTTCTTCCTCTTAATAACTACGAAGAACATGCTAATACCCCCCACCACGAGTCAGCGTTCTTACTTTCCATGACGCGATTCCGTGTTCGAGATCCCGGGGGGGGGGACGATTATAGTGTGCGTTTTCCGTTTTTTAATTTTATTTTACAGTTTCTCGTACAGCGAGTCGAGCGCCTTATAAGAGAAAATAGAGCTGCAACTTAGCACACATAACACTAAGAGCCACAAACAGGAAGAATGAGAAACTCACTTCTCAGGTTAAGAAGACCGGAATGCAGCGTAAGGATGTCTGTGTGCTAGCCACACGAACCGCTTAACCCATGGACGCAAGGCCGGGACACTGCTGACAGACCCTGCCCCTATCAGGAGCTGTTGCACTAGTACAGACAGACAGAAATGTTCGCAATACGTGGAAGTCAAAATATTATCTTAATTTCCGAAGTCCGTGTAAATATTATTTTGCGTGTGATACCAATGGGCCGCAAAAAAGACATCGGTCCTTCAGGCTGCGGCTCTTATGCAAGGCGAAATGGCTCAGTGACAATATCTAGTTACATATCTGGGTCGGATTACGTAAATTATTCAACCACAGTCTGTAGGCGAGGTCTGGTTTCTCTAGTCGGTATTTTTCTGTGGTTTCTCCGATCAATATCAAGCATTATCTTTACAAACGGTCCGTGGACCGTCCGTGAGCCTCTATTTCTCATCGTTATCCTCTCCTCACCCCCTCACACACACACATACACTTTCATGCAGCGCACTACCACACATGTCGTGACATTTTAGCTCGCTCCGCCTGGGGTGGTGTCCCACTACTGGAGGTAATTGAAGGGGATAAACTCTCAAACCGATGTGTAAGTCCGTGCTGGTTCTCACTTTCCAGTCGGGAAAGAACACTGCTGTCAACTACAACATGCACTGCACTCCAGTGACTAATTACCATAGTTAAACACTAAATACACACTCACTTATTCATTCATCACTCACATGGTCCGTGGGCTGCCGTTTGTGCAAATAATTTAGACATCGAAAATCTAAAGAACGACGGGCATTTAAATTCTTCTGAATTTTCCTAGGCGGTCAGAGGGTTATGTTTCACAAAAATGTCCAGAACAACAGAGAGTGTACGGTCCGTTTCCTCCATCTACAACTCAGTTGCCGCCCACTGCCGTCGCCCGTGGGCGCTCGCCCTCGCTCCCCTCGCTCGCCCACGCCCTGCATTGAAGGGAGCGGGCGCGCCGCGGCGCATGCGCTCTGCCGGGCGGGGCAGCGCCAGGGCCTTGCAACTCTTACCGGGAGAGATGGCGCAGGGCAACAACTGATGTCACTGACGTCCTTCTGACCGGGAGCTCCTAGGTTTTGATTGATTGATTTTTTCGTGTTTCCGGGCGCGTCAACTGTTTTGGTCATTAGTCCCGTTAGTGTAGTGCATGCTTTTTCTCGGGAGATGGCGGTGATCTTCCCCAGCTGGATGGCCAGATCCGGCGCCGACCTACCGTCGGCTAGTGGGGTTTCCCCCTAACCAGGACTCTCCCACCAGCGGGGCACCACCCCAGTCGGGACTAGCTCTAAGCTCCCGACCGGTCTCCCGGAATATGTGGTAGTGTCGTGCATGTTAGTGTAAGTGTGTGTGTAAGGGGGAGAGGATAGGAAGAGGAAGGACAGATCGCGCGCGGTCCGTAGCCCGTTTGATAGGTTACTGCTCCGGCATTTGCGTGGTGTTGATCGGAGAAACCACGGAAAACTACCGATCAGAACAGCCGGCCGCTAGAATTCTCCTCCAGACAGCGACCAAATTCGACCTAGCTGAAAAGCTAGTGTCGAAAATCCTACCGCCGTCAGGACTCGGTCTGCGATCTCCCGGTCAGAGGCGCTGCAGTGACATCAGTTGATGCACTGAGCTACCGCTCCCGGTGGGAGCTCCTATGGATTTCGATACTAGCTTGTCAGCCAGGTCCAATTCAGTCTGTGTCTGGAGGAGAATTGTAGCGGCCGGCTGCTCTGATCGGTAGTTTTCCGTGGTTTCTCCGATCAACACTAGGCGAATGACGGAGCAGTACCCTAACAAACGGGCCACGAACCGCTCGCGATCTTTCCTATCTCTTCCTTCTCATATCCTCACCCTTTACACACACAATTACAGTTCCATTACCACACATGCTGGGAGACCGGTCGGGAGCTTAGCGCTTGTCCCGGCTGGGGTGGCATCCCGCGGTTAGGAGATGCCTATTGGTGTAAAAACTCCGCTTCCCGACAGTAGGTAGGCGCCGGATCTCGTCATTCAGCAGGTGAAGATCACTACCACCTCCCGAGCAAAAACGCGCACTACCCTTACGGACTAATGGCCATAGTAGTTTCCGCGCCTGGAATCACTATCAATCAATTAGCCTTGCAACTCTCCATCAAAACCAGAGACAAAGCTCGATGGTGCTACTATAGGAGGCGCTAGTGTCGCCGAGCACAGCTGCAGGTTAGGCTCGCCAACTACCGCACATAAACATTGGCTAATTTGTGAGAAATACGAAAAGTCACTTTTAAGTGTTAAATTATTCATAATATATGCATATAAGGAACAGCTGACGAAAGGGCGAGCATCGACGGGCGAGCGTCGACGGCGAGCTTTTGTAACATTACGCGTCTGCTTGCGTCTCGAGAAACCACGCAGCTGATTAGCACGTTTTAACTATCATTGGAAGCCGTTCGTGTTTTAGTTTCTGTAGGATGGTGATAGAGGAGAGCGCGCCACTATAATGGCCTCCACCACGTTGTGTGGGAGTTGAGAGAGGTCCTGGGCAGCGCGCGCGGGCCGCTACGATCTCAACGCGCCGCGCGCCGTCACTCGGTTCAGTTGCACACACGTGCCGCTGCGGGGGCGGGGCGCTCTGGCCAGCGTTTTTATTTATTTATTTAGTCAAAAACTGTATGTGACATATGGCGGGAGAAAAATCATATGCGCACGCTTTCTTAAGTTTCAGAATCCCTTCCCAACTATTTAACTATTAATAGTTGAAAGATGAAATAATAATAATAATAATAATAATAACAACAAATTTAAAAATGCGAGAGATTAGCATTCCAAAATCTAGATATTTTCGTTTCCGAATTACAGAAAACTTATTTTTAACAGTAAAGGTACAAACAGATTTGATTTTTCTGTATTGTTAACGAAATAGAAACTCACCCTAAGCTCTACTCCCACTACATGCAAAAGGAAAGCTCAACAAAACGTGCGCATAGTGAAGCTACATTTACGTCCCGAAGCAAATCAAGGGGCCATCTCAGCATTTGCTCAATGGATCAGGGAAACTGGACAAACAACCGATCGAGATGGGGGTCATTGACCCGGAAGCTGAAGTACATTACTTGTTACAGGTATATTGAGTCTTTTTTTTTTAATTATACAATGCAAATGTAAACTAATTCATGATACTATATCTTGGGTTTGTTAAAGTAAACATTATTTTTCTTCTTGACGATCAGTATAGTCTCTAATTGTACAGACGCGTATTGCGCGGCGCAGCGCTAGGAGCGCTCCAGTTGCTGAAATTCGTTGCGCCCGGGATGGTTTTTTCAACGCTCGCCCTTTGACTGTGGTTTAGTCTTAACAAATGTGCTTGTTTGCGTTTGACAGGGTCGAGAACAAAGGAGGTTTTTTTGCAGGAAAATTAATTTAGTTTGTGGAAAAAATTACTAAATGACGACTCATTTACTTCCATATGAAAGGAGGCGCTTGTTGTCAGATCGAATTCTCTGAAAGAGAGTTATGTTAATAAACGTTGTATGTGAATTTAACTGCCAAAAAAGTGCAGACAGCTGTGAAAGCTAGCCTCCTGGGTTCCTCACAGGACGTGAATATTTTCATCTTGTGACTGACGCTTAGTAGGCAACGCGATTTGTGGTTTAATCATCATTAAAAAGGTAATCGTCAAAATGGAGATTTGGAGACAAAGGGAAAATGAATTTTGCGTTTGTTGGCTATATGTTGAGCTCTGACAAAAGATACTCTGTGCGATATGGCGCTGCCCCAAAAAATATGAAACAATCTCCAACCCCGCAAATTCCTAGCAGTCACTCTCCAAACTCATAAAATATCTAGTATTTTCTTCAGTGACTCATATCAATCACGTTGCAAAATAAGCTCGTCACTCGAAACTAAAAATTCACGTCCTCCTGTACAAAACTATTATCCACCCAACTCTTTACGTTCGCTTTTCCAGTTGGGTCCACATCACCGGCACCATCTCAATCTCCACCTCGTCATTATAAAATGAATTCCTCAGAATAATAATCAAACCACCCTGGTGTGCACGATATTTACAAATCCAAACTCCCCCTTCTTCCGCAGACTTCCATTTGCCCCAATACAATGTCGTTTCACTGTGATCTTCTCTCTTCTTAGGCTCTTATTCTCCGCAATACACCTAACTTTCTTCGGTAGAGTCAATGGCCATCTCGCCGTACTAACATCACTTTTGCAGGACCCATATTTGATTACTCTGCGATATTGTATTATAAAGCTTCCTGTAAAATTTCAATTCGAAAACAACCCAAGTTGTTTCATGTTACCGAGGTTAAAGTGCGTGGCATGGAAAAAAGAAGCAACGCAAATTTATCGGAGAAGGCGCTTACCATTATGTTTCCCCGAGTCGTCCCCTGAAACGGCTGGATGTGATTCTAACTTTCTCTGGCAGATGACGGTCTCCTCTTACGATTATAAAGGAACAGAATATCACACACGACTCATCAGTACCGTGACTCAGCTCTCCTTCAGATGTACGAAGAAAAAATTGAATGAATCATTCACCAACATCATGTTCAGAGTAAGTCGCTTGAAGAAGAATAATCTCTTGCTTTGGGTCGGCCTTACCAGAGATTGTTCTTGTTAGGACGATGCATTCACTACGGACCGGCACGACGACCAGTTACCTTGGCTCTAAATACTTCTGTACACGCGCGAGGTCTGACCAAGGATGGGAGCACTTTGGGTTCTATATAAAGGCCAATCGACCGTCGCGGTGCCGCTGCAGAAGGCGGGGGCCAGCCCAGACGTACAGGCAACCTTCGTAGTGCAAACGAAGCTCTCCGTCAGTGAGAGGTTTGTTTTACAGGAACACACATTAATGTTATTAAGCCGATAAACAGCAAATAACAGACGCGGTTAAAATTTGTAAAAGAAGCAATAGCCCAACTTTATAACCAACCGAGTTTATTTGCAGTGTGTCGTAATACGATCTTATAAGCAAAAATCATATAAACAAAAAATACAATTTTTTGGAATACGTGTATACATCCGACATCTTTAGCTTCAACTCAATTTTTACAATTATTTTATGATTGTTATGATTTAACGGAACGTGGACTGTAAAATCTCCAACGCTCGCCGGTCTTGAGTGGTATTTTGTGCTTGTTTTTTACAGTTTTAAGTCGTTTTAACAGTGCACTATTACGAAATATGTTTTTATGATATAACAGGGTTCTTGTTATTAGGAAAACAAATTGCTACTCTGTGGGTTAAATCTTATGTTTCTCACATATGTTTTTATTCGTCGGCCGCAAGAATTCTTCTCCAGACAGCGGCTGAATTCGACCAAGCTATATAGCTATTGTCAAATATCCTGCTACAGTCGGGACTCGAATCCTAAGACCTCACTGTCAGAGGCACTGTAGTGACTTCAGTTGTGCCCTGAGCCACCTTTGCCCGTCTGATAAGGGAGTTGAAAGATTTGAAGATTATAGAGAAGAAGTAAAAAAATCTTTATTGGAATTCTATGTTTTAACAATTATCGCTAATTAAGACCAATTTAAAAAATCCAGATAATTTATATCAATTGTATTTCACCGACGAAAATTTATTGAATTATTACATACCTTAATATTTCGAAATATCATAGTCTTTAAACATAAATTTCGCAAATATTGTAGTTAACTTATTAGAAACATTATAGAAATTAAATTTATTTTTAAAGATGCAATACTTCTTCAATTAACGTTGAATTTATTGCACGTTCCTCCTGAAAAATGAACGGGACAGCTACAACACTGTCAGCAGCCTCTGCGGCAGCTCAGGAAGTTGGTTGAGAAGCCAGCTGACCTTTCGTGCTGCTTTCTAGGGAATAGATATGACAACGGCATTTTGTATTCGATGACAGGGCAAAGTTTCTGTAGAGAAGTAGGTCAGTAGTAGAAGGCCATAACCAGCACTCCCCTTTTCGAACAGTTTGACGTCCTGTTATTTCAAGACGTTCTTTCTCTAATGTCTTCAAATATCAACGTCTTTATAATTTAAGAAAATGTTATGGTTTGTCGTTCGACCCAGATCTAATTTAATAAAGACACAAAATCGCTTGCTATTTATAGAGATTTCATGTTGATGATTTTCATTTGTGTGATGTCATTAATGGGAGGTAACTTAATTCATTTTCAGGTTTGTATATAATTCAGTTTTGACCCCGAGCAGTGTTTCCAATTATTTCAGGGATCGGACGTTTCAATCGAAAAATTTCCTAGTCACCTTAAAAAATCACCACTTGTTTTCAGAATGCCAAATCTTATATTAAAAAAATAATTTGTATACTGAAGGAAAATTATATAATGAATGATAATAGTCTTGTTTTATTTAAATAACATAAAATGTAATTTTCAGTTGTTTCAATTTCCGTAAAAATTTACAATTTTGTCAAATATACAACATTTGCGATGTGTTAAGTTAATATAAATAACTATTTAAGATTTTCTTAAAGTTTAGAGGCACTCCTGCGAGGAGAGTGGAGAGGCCGCGAAGGCCTTCCCTGAAAGCAACAGTTGCGAGAGCTGCTACAGGAAATATTGCACGTTTAATTTAAAATCACATGTCGTAAAGCATAATTTTATACTCAAGATACTATCAAAACGTTAACATAAGTTACATCTTTGCATTCCTCTTTTTACGACCTATCTAATGATAATAAGAAAAATACAAGTCATAATTTTAAAAAATCAAAGATGGGTAAATATGTTGAAGGCTAAACGTTTTCAAACAATATCGCAACAGCACGTTACTTGCCCCATGATTACGCATGGCTGAGCGGAAACTCTATTTCGATATCGTGAACCGCTTGGAAGTTATGAGGGTGGTCCTGTATATAAATTTCCTCAAAGCCTTCCCTAGGTGAAAACGTTTTGAGAATCAGTGACGCCGAATACATCTATACTTTCCTTGCCATGTCACTTTTAGTGATGGATTTTTCTCAAGCGGATTTAGAAATCTACGTTCGGTCAAAACGGCGATTAATATAACAAAGATATTATATTCATGTGGCGGGAAGTGAATCCTTTTCTTCATTCCTTAACTCCCTTCCATAATGTTGATTAATGCTAATAGATTTTATATTTTTCATCAGTGACATATTATGTCAAATTATTTTACAGGAAGGTGTTTTAAAAGTGATAATGTTGGTAGTTTTGATGTATTCATACTAATTCATTACGCCGGTAAATTTTTAGTTCGTTAAAATTTTCAGAATAAAATTATTGCCCCGAATATTAAACAATTAGAATAATTTATTTAATCATTGGTCAGTGAGCATTGGCAACAGTAATAACGCAACATTAAACAAACTGAACAAAAATGACAGTAATTTTGCATACATTAAATGTAATAATTCGTCTCTTTGTTTAAATGGCAGGATTAATATCATGATCGCAACCATTTTGAAATTTACAAACACTTGTAATGGTCGGATCACATACAACGTATTTTTCTTGTGAAATACTTGAGAAGATGCAAAGTAAAATTTCGTTTAAATGTATCTCCCTCAGTATACTGTCTCAAACTGACAGGCAGGTTTCTTCGATCCTCTTCCACTTCCTACAGTCTTTCATTATCCTCATGACTTCCATTGCCTTTTCCCATCTATTTCCCATTCCCCCTTACAGTGTCATCAACATTATTATGAGTTTTATTTCTTTCCTCTTTGCTTTACCTCATGGTCATCTTTCCCCTTTCGTTTATCATATCGACTTTTCGACGTTTCATATCGACGTTTATCTTATCGACTTTTGTTCTACCATTTTGAATTGTTTTCATCAGTAGTTAAATTTAGATTACCAAGGAAATTTGACGAAATAATATTTACTTATCTTTTTAGAAAAAAATTCAAGATACGATCGGCAAAACACTATCAGCACCATCATAGCTTCGACTAATAACTATAAAATTCATTTCGTATAACTATTAATTTAAAAAAATAATAAATTTGTTGCTGTAATTGTCGTGGCTTTCCAAAATTGAATTTTGTTTTCACCAACGTACCTATTGTAAAATATCCAACCGATTTCTCAAGGAGCTCCGCTGTGAACTTGGGGCCGATGGAAGTTGGGCGGCCCTAGGGAAATCGCAGCGAGAGCAAGTGCGCTTTTCAGGGAGTCGCGGCCCCTGGGGGCCGTGGCGAGACCGCGGATAGTGGCAAGCGGCTGACCACGGAGGGCGAGGCGTCGAATTTGCAAACTAGTTAGCAACTAAATAACAAGCAGAAGGCGGACTCCACTGCCATTGCTTGTACAACCTCTTCCGCAGCCTCATCCGCAGCCACCGCCACCCCGCACCGCACCGCACCGCACCGCACCGTCACCGTCACCGTCACCGTCACCGTCACCGTCACCGTCACCGTCACCGTCACCGTCACCGTCGCCGTCACCGTCACCCTCACCGTCACCGTCACCGTCACCGTCACCGTCGCCGTCACCGTCACCGTCACCGTCACTGCCACCACCACCGCTTTTGTCACCGCCACCGCCACCACCATTGTCGCCGCCGCAGGTTCCGCCGCCGCCTTCCCTCCCGTCTGCGCTACCGCTGACATCCCCGCAACCGTCGACTCTGCCGCCACACCCACCAGCTAGCAAAAGTGACGGCAGCGAAACCTTCGTCATAGTTACCGTCGCCTCCATCACCGCCGCTCAGCGAGCCCCGCCTTAACCATAGCTCCTGCCTCCGCCACTTCCGCCCGACCGCCGCCATCGCCCCCGCAGCCGCCTACGTCGTCCTCACCGCCGCCGCCGTTGGCCGGAAGAAGGAAGCGGGAGGCCGCTAACAAGCTGGCCGACGCGTAGCGGAGCAGCGCAAGACGGGACGGGTGGAACGGGCAGGGCGACGCAGGAGCGGGGCGACGCGAGCGGGGCGACGCGGGCAGGGCGACGCGGGCGGGCGCCGCGAGGCGGGCGCGGGGGCGCACGCGGGCGGGGCGACGCGGGCGGGGCGACGCGAAGACAGGGCGACGCGGGGCGGGGCGACGCGGGGCGGGGCGACGCGGGGCGGGGCGACGCGAAACGGGGCGACTCGGAACGGGGCGACTCGGAGACGGGGCGACGCGAAACGGGGCGACGCGGAGCAACGGGGCGACGCGGAAGCAGGGCGACTCGGAACGGGGCGACTCGGAACGGGGCGACTCGGAACGGGCGATCGGAACAGGGCGTCGCGAACGGGGCGACGCGAACAGGGCGACTCGGAACGGGCGACTCGGAACGGGTGACTCGGAACGGGCGACTCGGAACGGGGCGACTCGGAACGGGGCGACGCGAAACGGGCGACGCGAAACGGGCGACTCGGAACGGGCGACTCGGAACGGGGCGACTCGGAACGGGGCGACTCGGAACGGGGCGACGCGAAACGGGGCGACGCGAAACGGGGCGACTCGGAACGGGGCGACTCGGAACGGGGTGACTCGGAACGGGGCGACTCGGAACGGGCGACTCGGAACGGGGCGACGCGAAACGGGCGACGCGAAACGGGGCGACTCGGGAACGGGCGACTCGGAACGGGCGACTCGGAACGGGCGACTCGGAACGGGCGACGCGAAACGGGCGACGCGAACAGGGCGACTCGGAACGGGGCGACGCGAAACGGGGCGACGCGAAACGGGGCGACGCGAAACGGGGCGACGCGAAACGGGGCGACTCGGATCGGGGAGGTGCGGGGGGGCGCGGGACGGCGCGGGGAGGGACGGCGCGGGGTGGGGCGGGGCGGGGCGGAGCGGGGGGCGGAGGGCGGGCGGGGCGGGGCGGCGATGCCCACCGCTCCGCTCTGCGTGGCGCTGACTGCGCCGTTGCTGTCTGCCCGGCGCGGCGCCGCGGTCCAGCGGCCGATTGTGTGGCCACCCGAGAGGAAGCGGATTGCATCCTCTCGCCTTCGTTAGCGGCGTCGCTCCCTCAAGTTGAGGCTGGCGGCCTTCCGCTCCTCACAGACGTAATGAGGTCCATGGCGAGTTGGCGAATCGGGTGATTTTTTTTGTCTGAGTTCAGATGTCTTGTAGAAGTAAGTGTATTTTGCGTCAAATATGAGATGTACTTTGATGAATTCGATTTTGGTTAATTGATAGGTAATACGTATATTTCGTCAAAGGTGTTTATTTAAAAATATAAAGTATAAATATTATTTTATGCTTCTAGTTTATGATGTTGAACGTGCGCTGATAATATTCTTATGAGTCAAGAAAGTACCTCTATAAATAAGTTTCATACGCGTTTTTATATCATTGAAAATTGATGAATAACCAAAAGTAAGTGTCGAGATCAATCAGCCTACAGATGTATCACGTTTGGCTGTTTTAATACATGTAGCGTCACGTGAAATGTTGAAAATGTGTTTGTTTATTTGTGTTGATGAAAATGGTTTCAAATAATTACTTACAGGTATGAAATAATTATCGTATGTGTACAAAAAATAGTAGAATATCATTAATCTCGCGAATTGTAAAGAACGGTACTACGTATTATAATCTCTTTTAATTTACTATGATTATCAAATGTTTTCGAATTGTGTTAAAATAAGACAGAAGAATACATACATTAAATGAATTCGGAAGTATGTACTTTCATAACCACATATTACAGCAGTTTGGTGAATCATATCTCATTCTAGTCATAAGATTACTAAAATTACTGTGATGCGTTGCATTCGGGAAAGTGAGGTATTGCTATCGTATATATTGTCTCTTGAGCCACAATATTGTCTACACTCATTTACTTCGCTGTTAATACACGATGTTATTTAGAACGCATCTTTTTATTCATGAGTTAAATTATGCAGGAACATCAAAAAGAAGCACACTTATTTTATCTAGATACTTCAACGTGGAACGGTTATTATTTACGCCCAAAGGTTATCGTTTGGCAAACTCAGTGAATATATTAATGTACTATTGCCCCTAGAGGTTTTAACTAATTATACTTAGATACGAAAAGAAAGAGAAAGAATATTGTTAGCGTAGAAGAAATTGTCCATTAAAGTTTTAATCTTGCAAAAGAACGGTTTTATTTTCTGCTAAGCCATTTATTTCACATCCAAAGACTGTTTAACTCGGGTATCTTGAGAACTATTTATATGGAATTTTCACAAGTAAACGTAGACTATTTTTTAAATACATTTCTTCACCTAATTAAAAAATAACGTTTTTGTGAGTCACTTTTGTTGTGCACCAAAGATAATCAAGACATTTCTCATTTAATCTGGGGAACATTTTGAAATAACCGAATCCTGAAGACGTAAGCATACGTGAGATGAGTCCATGGATATTTGGCTATCCGGGAAACGTCGCGTCGTAGGCATGAATGCCAACTTTTCGGTCGTTCATCTTCCGGTTTGTTTGTTGGTTGGTCCCGTAAGTAAAGTACATTTTTTTTCCTTGGGAGGTGTCCGTGATCTTCCCCTGCGAGATCCATGTGTATGTTAGTGTAAGTGTGAGTGTAAGAGGAGAGGATAGGACAAGGAAGAGGAAGGACCGATCGCGCGCGGTCCGTGGTTCGTTTGTTTGGGTACTGCTCCGGCATTCACCTGGTATTTGATCTGAGAAACCACGGAAAACTTGCGATCAAAGCAGCCGGCTTCTAGAATTCTCCTCAAGACAGGAACTGAACTCGACCTACCTGACAAGCCAGCGTCGAAAATCTTGCCCCTGTCGGGACTCGAACCTAGAATTTCCCGGTCAGAGGCGCTGCAGTGACAACAGCTGACTGCACCTATCCCGGTACCTCTCGGTTTAATGTACAATTTTTTTTTGTGGGGGGGTATTTAAGGTCGCATCAACATCTCGGTCATTAGCGACCACTATTGCTGTTAACGGTATGATAACTATGAAGGTGAAACGATATGGTGATAATAAGGGCTGAAAGGACGAACACAAACACAACCATGCCCGAGGCGGGACTCGAACCCGCGACCCTTCGGTCCGATATCACGACGGCACTACTGCCTTAGCGATCTCGACCACCTGGCTGACGCGCACTGTGTTTAAGGAACTAATGATATAGGAGTTCGTCCGGAAACAAAATAAGCAAGCAATCGTCCTACTGCAAACTTCTTCAATGTAAAATAATCGGCCGCGTGTCCGGGCTCGCGGAGGAGGCAGTGTCGAATTGTGTCGTCGTTGCGTCACGCAGTGGCGTCGCCGCCACGCGCCGCAAGCACTGGCGCTCCCTAGCGACCTGCCCTTTCGCGTTTCCCCTTGGCCCGGAGGGGGCAATTTCCCCGCTTCCGGGGCCAGCGGCAGCGACCTAGCCGCCGGCACAGGAGCAGCGAATCACAAAGGCCACAGCGACCTTGGTGGTGGTGGTGGTGGTGGTGGTGGCGGACGCGAAGGGAATAGCGGCGGAGACTGCTTGGGTTTTTGTGGCCCCGCCTCCACACACAGCGTTCGTGATGTGGATGTTCCCCGCTCAGAGAAGTTATATGCAGTTGTTTTTTTTGTTGGGCGGTAGGTCGTTGCTGGAGTCGGTTGTTCTCTTAAATGAAAAGGACTTCTTTCTTTACTTTTTGGGCTTGTAATTTTGTAGGAGAATATAAACTACTTTTATGAAGAGGAAATATAATTATCTTTCATTCTGGTGGTTAGAGCTTGCGGGAGACGAAATGTTATTGCATTTTTCATTAAATTAATTGTAAGCTTACGTAGATTTTTGCTCTCTAAATGATATTCTCAGCAACATATGTGACTGAACATGGTGTATTAGGCGACACAATCATTTGGTAATAAACTATTGGCCAAAATCTGGGTATGATATATAATTTAGTGAACACTTTTCTTGCCACGATTATGGGCAGCCGTGGCGACAATTTTGGCAGCATTTATGGTTGGAAAAAATGTAATTTGTTATACGATACTCACATGCAGAAATCATCTTATGTCTCGTCCTTGGTTTTGTTTGCTGTATTCTAACTCCAGAAATCTATCTTTTTAGATGCCAGTAATATAACTTTAAATGATACTAGTAAGATAATATTAGTATCATTTACCATTAATTCTGAAATGATTTCCATTTTGTAAACATAACTACCACGTTTTAAAACGAATTGAACAACAGCGAAGAAAAGATTTGAAATTGCATGTACGAGCGTTTAACGGTCGTGACCTTTGTCAGCACGACCTTGCCTCCTGCGACCGCGATCTAGCGCAAGGAAAGAACTTACGATCAGAAATTTTGGGATTTTTTACACACACTGAAAGAGAAAAAATATTAATCAGTTTGAAGAATCAAAATGTGTTAGTAACATGTGATTATAAATAATAAGTATATTCTATTTAGAATTTATATTATTCATGCATTTTTTAGGGTCAAATATAATTCAATTGATATTTAAGGAGAAGCACGCTAGAAAGTGCGTTTGCGCACATGCAGAGTTGCACATGTAACTTCACCAGCTTGAAAAAATGGGAAAATCTACTGCTTTATTTTGTTTCTTACCTTAGTGTTCTTTCACTTCTTAATAGGGGAAAAGCTAAATTAATCAAATAACTTGGACTATTTTCAGTTGGAACAAACAGAACCATTTATTTTTCTTCCACATTCTGCTGCCGAAGACTAGCAGGTATGCAATTTCCTTTTGTGAAAGAAGAGCAATCACGTTTTATTTATTTTTAATTCAGTATTAGTTTTGTTTTGCAACGAAATTAAATTAAAACGCGCGCATTTTTAGAAACCGCCCGTATATCTTCTCTCAGCAGTAGAAAGTAGTATTAAAAATTATATTTAATTAAAAAAGGTGTGCGGAAAATTAATCACATGACGAACGTACGTACCGGGAGCAGTAGCTCTGTGCATCAACTGATGTCACTGCAGCGTCTCTGACCGGGATGTCCTAGGTTCGAGTCCTGACGGCGGCAGGATTTTCGACACTAGCTTGTCAGCTAGTTCGAATTCAGTCGCTGTCTGGAGGAGAATTCTAGCGGCCGGCTGCTCTGATCGGTAGTTTTCCGTGGTTTCTCCGATCAACACCAGGCGAATGCGGAGCAGTACCCTAACAAACGGGCCACGGACCGCGCGCGATGTCCTTCCTCTTCCTTGTCCTATCCTCTTCCCTTACACACACACCTACACTAACATGCACCACATTACCACATATTCCGGGAGGCTGGTCGGGAACTTAGAGCTTGTCACGGCTGGGGCGGTGCCCCGCTGGTGGGAGAGTCCTCGTTAGGGGGAAACCCCACTAGTTGACGGTAGGTCGGCGCCGGATCTCGCCATCTATCTGGGAAAGATGGCCGCGCATATCTCGAGAAAAAAACATGCACTACACTAACGGGACTAATGACCAAAGCAGTTGAAGCGCCCGGAAACACGAAAAAATCAAATCAAATCAACGAACGTACGTCCTACACATCCCCAAAATAAACTTCATCTCTGACGGCCTGGATAACCGAGGTCGCTAAGGCTGAAGGGTTGTAGCTGCTTCGTGCCTTAAGCGTCGCGGTTTCGAATCCCGCTCGATACATGGATGTTTGTGTGTGTCCATATACGAGTTCTACTACCGTTGCCGTTACCCCCAAAGTGACAAAACCAATGTTACTTACAGAGATCGCTGTATGATCTTAGTCGTTGGAAACGACCTTACATAAGTAAAATAAAATTTTATCAACATTATCACAAAGGTTACGCCTATGGCCTCGTTCCGGCTTCAAAAGCGTCCTTCCTTCGCCATTGGGGTTGCAGTTGTAGGATATTTTCGGCATTCGATCTTCCAGCATTCTCATTAAACGATCATGCCAATTCTTTCGTGGTACGTGTACGTTTTCAGTTAGACTGAAGATCTTTAATTCATTTCTGATGTCCGAGATTCGTTTATGGTCCTGTATTGAATAGGGTCTAAGAAATTTCATTTCCGCGGCTTCTATTTTTCTCTTATGTGCTCTACCCCATCAATTGTTCCCTGTGTGGCACTCCTAATGCAACGGGGAAATGTAAACAACTAATAATCTTCAAGAGAATAGCCGGACTGATAACATTAAATGTATGCATAATTTTGGCTTTACATTAAATTCATGAGTATACTTATATCTTTGATCTCTGGGAATAAGCTGATAAATCCTATAATTTAATTTTACAGGAGAGAGAAAAAAGGTTTAAATGAATTAAATCAGGGCTTAATGATATTCAAACGTAGGTGATATACAAAGAAAACTATTTTTGTGTGGTTTTGTTTGAATATCATTAATTCCTTTTTCATAGCATTAGTTTAAAGTAGATTTTTGCTCCCCTGTAAAATTAAGGTTTTTTTCCTTAACAGCTATTTCACAGGGATAAACGATAATCGTGTAACTTTCGTCCGTGTATCCATCACTCCTGTTTAGGCCCCTTCCGGTCCACCAATCGAGCCAAACGAGGTGACACTCGATGCGTCTAGGTCTCATGGTGCGGTATTGATCATTTTTTGGGAATCCGATCAGAAGATTCTAAGAAATTTCTCTAAAAAACGTGTTTCTTTAAAACAACTAAATCGCGATTTGAGTGTCTTACTGGTTCTACAGAGGCGATCAATAGCTCATTCGGTTCCTCTTGACAAATCAAATCTATTGGCACAATTCTTATATTGTTCTTTCTCGGATATTTTGGAATAATTTGAGATAAAATCGCGTTTTTAAATTCTTTCAATGCATCTTTCGGAACATCGGTGAAACGTTGGGAATTTCTATACTCTTTTCCGAGTAATTTCACGAATCATTATGACTTTATTAATCACTTTTGTATTCAGCAATTATAGGGTCGAGGGCAAACAAAGGCAATTGACCTCGACACTGTTAGATTCTGGGTTTCTTAGTCGGACTCCTATCAGAAACCTGCGATGTCTCACATTTTCTTAATCTTCATGACAACGTAGTAAACAAATTCGTAGTAAACAAATCGTGGCGTCGCCGGTTTGGCGGTTGTAGCCTTTGAGTAAAACCATTGCAGCATTTGCCTGGACAACCGAGGGAAACCATGAAAACCCCGGTCAAAATGGCCGGCAGGGAGATTGAACCCGGGTCTCCCGAATGCGAAGTCAGCACACTACGCTCTGAACCACGTCGCTCGATATTCATCATATTAATGATAATTAAGCCTAATTTTGTAATGAATACTCGAAAAATCCTGTTGGGGTTTAGGACCTAAAATACAATTTAGGACACCTGGAAGATACTTACGGAGGTGATCACATTCGATATCTCTCGATGAGAGAGAATCGACTCACTCTATTTTTAAGCGGATCTTTTTAGAATATCTCGAAATAATTCTAGAGAAAACATGTTTTTGGGAATTTTAAGGCATCTAAAATGCTGAGAAGCTGTGAATACTGCCTTTACGGCTCAACGTGAATCTTTAGAACATAACTAATTACATTGTCCATAGTGTTCCGTTATATTGACGATAGTGAAAATACTAATAAGTATTGAAACACTTTTTAAAAAAGTACTTATAACGATACGTTTGCATGTAACACTTTCTGAGGAAAGACGAGCTTTATTACTTTTAAAATGTACTTCAAATATGAACTTGCATAACTCACATAATAGGTATAATGACAGTATCCGCCGCCGGATTCGCTTGGCTAAGTTTGTATAAGATATTACATCTTGATATATCGGTATAACGGCCACGTAAACTTTCGTGAAATCACATCTGCGTTTAATAATTATATCAATAACAATTACTAGTTAATACTTTACTAAATAATGAACTGCCTAAGTAATCATATTTTCAATAAATATTATTAAGCCCGTTGTCAGCTATAAATAACGTTTTTAAGCATTTTTTATTTGTTAATATCCGTTTCATGATTACTGTTATTTTTTGTTAAAAGCTATCGCACATAAAGGCAATTAATCGGAGAGTAGTTTGTGAATATTGTATGGGGAGAGTTGAATGTGCATAATCTCGCACGTTCGCTTTGCACGAATTCGTCCAAAATGTATGAACGGCGCGCAAAACCCAATGGGAAGTTGCCAACGGAAGAACGGATGAGCCTGCAAACCACTCTGTTGCGCTCGCGTGGAGACAGCGTGTGTTGGGCGGATCACAGCGTGTAAAAGGCAATAAAGAACGTCTAGCGCGGCTTTGCGCCGCTGTCGCCGCCGCCGCCTCCGCTGCCGTCGCCGCTGCCGCCGCCGCCGCCGCCGCCGCCGCCGCCACCGCCGCCGCCTCCGCTGCCGTCGCGACCTCCGCTGCCGCCGCCGCCGCCGCCGCCGCCTCCGCCTCCGCCTCCGCCTCCGCCTCCGCTGCCGTCGCCGCCGCCGCCGCCGCCGTTGCTGCCACCGCCCCACGGCCGTCGCCGCCTCCGCTGCCGTCGCCACCTCCGCTGCCGCCGCCGCCGCCGCCGCCTCCGCCTCCGCTGCCGTCGCCGCCGCCGCCGCCGCCGCCGCCGCCGCCGCCGCCGCCGCCGTTGCTGCCACCGCCCCCACGGCCTTCGCCGCCTTCGCTGCCGCCGCCACCCCCATTGCCGCCGTCGTCGCCGCCGCTGGCGCCGCCTCTGTTTCTGCCGAGAGGGATCGCTGCGTCTGCGGTCCTTTAAATCAGCGCGGATCGGGAGCGAGAACCGGCGGGCGACGAAATGCTGGCCGCGTGACGGTGGCTGGGCTGTGGGGAGGGAGGAGGGCGGCAGAGCCGGCGAGGGCCGAAATGCTGGCTGCTGTGGGAGGGTCGGACAAGGCAGAGGCGCGGACAGTGGTGGAGAGGACTGCGGGGGCTGCGGTGAGGGAGAGGGCGGGGGCGAATGTGGTAAGGGTGGGGGATGGCGACAGAGGCGGAGGTGGTGGCGAGAACAATAGGGAAGATAGTGTGGGGGGATCGGCGAGAACAATGGAGATGGCGACGGCTGCGGAAGTTGAAACAGCGGCAGCGTCGGAGACATCAGTGGGGTTTGGCGGCTGCGTCTCACGGAGAACTGCCAAGCAGGTGGTGGAGATATAGCTGCATTTGGAGGAGAACGCTAATAAATACATGAAATATTTGCGTTGGAAAGGAGAGTTTTATGTGAGTAGAGCAGTTCATAGATGGAATGAAATAATTCTAAATGCCTGGAAGTGCTTTCACCCTAATGTTCTTGACCAAATCAGAGATTGTTCATTCCTATTTTTCAGTTTCATTGTGAAACGGTGGAAGTTTATGTAGGTAATTTTACGTGATACTGAGTTTTTCTCATTTTCCTGTCGTGTTCGTAAATTCTGCTTCTTACCTGGAATTCACACCCGCGAAATATTGAAGATGATAAATTTTTTAAGGGTGAAGAAAGAAATAATATTCCACAAAGTGGATATTAAATGATAGTATAATATATTCATATGTTAATTATGAAGTTTAAATAAAAATTGTAGTACATTTGAGTTTTTCAAAGTAGGCAAAATGTTTTACGGTATTCGTAAGATAACATCTTTTACAATATTGAATTTGTTGTCAAACACTGCCTTACGACGTCGATAGGTAAAACCCCAAACTCTTATTCTAATAAGCGGTCTTATGATATTTTTTTACAAATAAATATTGCGCAAATGTGGTAAATGATCTTTCTTTCATCTTCAATAAGAAATATCACAATCTCACGACTAAAATTATCAATATATCACGTAATGTATACACGCGAATTCTGCTCAAAAGGATCTTTAAAAGAAGGAATACAGGAGAAAATGAAGCAAACCGAGTGAGAGTGCAGTCCAGAAAGGGATTGAGCAGGAAAGGGGCGGTGACCGCAGGGATTGGAGCGAGCGGGGGCGCCCGTCGAGTGTAAACCCGGTCGGGTGAGTAACCGCCGAGGAAGAGGGTCGAAGGCGCGCGATGGCGGAGGGGGCGGGGCTGGCACGAAGATGGACCGATGTTGACGGTGGCCGCAGCTCTTCTGCGCTTTAGTCACGAGGAGCCGCCGTGCATCACCCCGCCCCACGCGTCACCCATAACTGCCGCTGCAGGCGCGCCCTCCGGACGCTGTTTGCACCGAGACTCGGTTATGCTCCTATTCAAACCCCGGAGCACTGCGGGCAGAAACCACTTGGTTTGCTTTGGTTTGTTTTTTTCGTGTTTCCGGGCACGTCAACTGCTTTGGTCATTAGTCCCGTTAGTGTAGTGTATGTTTTTCTCGGGATATAGCGGTGATCTTCCCCCGCTGGATGGCGAGATCCGCCGCCAACCTACCGTCGGCTACTGGGGTTTCCCCGTAACCAGGACCCTCCCACCAGTGGGTCCCCACTCCAGCCGAGACAAGCTCTACGACCGATCTCCCGCAATATGTGGTAGTGTAGTGCATGTTAGTGTAAGTGTGTGTGTAAGAGGGAGAGGATAGGAAAAGGAATAGGAAGGAAAGATCGCGCGCGTGCCGTGGCCCGTTTGGTAGGGTACTGCTCCGTCATTCGCATGGTGTTGATCGGAGAAACCACGGAAAACTACCGATCAGAGCAGCCGGCCGCTAGAATTCTCCTCCAGGCAGCGGCTGAATTCGACCTAGCTGAAAAGCTAGTGTCGAAAATGCTGCCGCCGAATGAAACCTAGGACCTCCCGGTCAGAGGCGCTGCAGTTGATGCACTGAGCTACCGCTCCCGGTCAGAAACTACTTTGCATGCAAGGTGAGCGTGAGAGAATACTGCAAGTGATACGTTGTGGTTGGATCGTTGGTGTCGTTATCGTTATGAAGGGGGGAAACGAGGACTGGATGGGGAGGACAAGATCACGTGTGGTTTCTTGACGTGTTTTTTCCCTGATGTTCAGCTGCGATCGAAACTCCTGCCACTGCCGAACCTCGAACCTAGATTCTTTCGGATAACGAAACTTCGGCTGCGGTTACACAGCTTCTACAAGCGCTATCACGACCGATACCATACAATATAATACTACTACTACTACTATAATAATATTAATGATACGTTTCTTATAAAGTTAACGTAAATTACTTAGTATATAAAATATTTAAATATGTTTATTATAAAGTTAACGTAAATTACTAAGCACATTAGAATTAGCACAGATAGTGTTCCACAGTCACTAGGTCACATAGTCACTTTTAATTACAATAAAAGAAGAAACACATATTTTAAAACATGGAGTTGGTACATACTCTTATAAAACCATAGATATTTTTCATATAAATTACAACTCCACCCTAAAATAAGGATACCTGGTAAAATGTATTTATAAACTAAATGTAAGGAAGTCTTAAAACATGAGTGTGTTTATACTGTATTCTTGATAATTGGAATAACTTGTGTTTCGCGTGGAACATGATTTGGGGTTGACAGTGACCATTGACTCTGGATGCGATATTTTCCCTACATTCTCGACAATGGGACTGGCAGTACACAGACCATAATTATCCTCCGCATCTCTGCATCCTCCGAATGCACGGTGGGCGAGGGAAAGGTAGCTTTAAGCTCCGAAGGACATTTCGTCGGTACGGAAAGTGTAAGCCCATTCACCTGAAAACAACGGAAAACTCCTGGATTCGCCTGGAAATTTAGTGGCCACCAGAGCAGGCAGCCGGTAAAGTGCTTCGGTAAACGGTTGAAGTCGACCTAGCTATAAGAGGGGCGAAAGCCGGCCTTGTCGGGGGTCGAACCTCCCGGTGAGAGTCACGGCAATGCTCTGAGCCAGGCAAGTCAAACCGGGCTTGCACGAGCTCCGTGCCCGCCTGCGGAGCCCGGCGTCCAACCGGCACGGGCAACTTCCCCTCACTCCGCACTGATTTCCCCTTATCTAGAAAGGGAGATACAAGCGCAAGCTGAAGCGGCGAGAGACGGTGAATAGTGGCTTCATACGAAAATATGTTTAACAGATTTCTTTTCTATGAAATAACCGAGAACTAGTATATTTTGTTTACGTTCTTCACGACTTATTGCTATTTGATATTAAATTTTCTTACTAAATTCTCCCTTGTATAAACATCTTTGCTTAGTGACGGGAATATGTTTGAATGGCGAATTGTTTCCTTGTTTTTGTTTTGTGTTGCGTTATTAAATCGTTCAGTTATTTATTGTATTTAGCAATAATGTGAAATAAATTAACTACTTTCTATAAGTTAACATTCTCGTTTACGGATGCCTTTAACAGGCAAGTATATTCCTTTTAAAACCTTTAAACCTTTTAACAGGAACGTAGAAAGTTCATACTGTTTATCACTCTTAAGCAACAGGATTACAAAATCAAAATGCTTCTGATTAAAATTTTTAAATTTTACTCTCAATTAAGAATTTGAAATCGTATTGATGTTTTATTTCATTTTAATGGATAATTTATTTACCATAAATAGAAAATGAAAATTAATATAGCAAAATTAGTGACAATAACTGTCACGTAACGTCTCCAAAAGACTATCATGGGCTACATTCAGTGATTCTCCGCCACTCCGTAGCATTTGACAACCCTTACTTATAGATCACGCGCCAATTTCTCTGGACGCAATGCTCGCAAGCTGTACTAAGCTTGTTTGTTACCTTGCTCGCGGCCTTGACATGCCTGCTCTGAGCTAAAATCAGTCACTTCCTTGTAAGATAAATAACTATTAGTTTGTACAATGCAATGACTAATGACTATTATTTTCATTGTGTGCTGAATGAAATACGTTCGCAACCCATTTAAGTTTGAATATTTTTCCACTGAATAAGCAATAAATGAAATAAACATTACATGAATTTACATATGTATGTATTTATATTGCCTTTAAACTCAAAGCGGCTTTTATGATCAAACCTGAAAGAACCACCAACAAATCAAACTGTCATCAGATATGTTAATGTCTTTCTATGGTACTATCTTTCTATTTTCTTGATATGTAGATATTTTTAGTCAAATTTAAATAGACATAATTATCCGCACTAAACTTAGGCAGCCTAACAAAATAGTAGTACAGCTTCGAGACCAACAGGTCGGTCCCCACAGAGTCGTGTATCTTGAAATGTTTACTGGTTAAAGAGTTAACGCCGTCAGGACAGCTCTTTTACGTATCCACGTGCCAAGACCGAAGAGCACCGAGGGGAAGAAATAACGAATCGCCCGATCGGCAGAAAGGTCAGATTTCTGTCACACACCAGGAGCGAAAGCCGAGCGGGCCGTCATTCTTGGACGCCGTTCGTTTCCCGAGCCGCCACGCCGCGCGCTGTGTGCCCGCCGGCAACCAGACAACTTTCGCATATTTTTGCCTCCCGGCGGAATTGCGAATAGTTGGGACGCGCAACCTTTGTCACGCTGAATATTTCGGGCTCCTGGCTGCTCTCCAAATGGGCGTTTGGGCGGGCGCGTATGTTTGCTTTGGGTTCTTTTGTTCTGCCGAACTAGCGCGGCAGCGGCGGTGGCGGTGGGGGCGGAAACGGCAACGCTGGGTCCTAGCTTGTGGGGCGCCGATGGCATCGCTAGTGTGTGTGTGGGGGGTGTGTGTGTGTGTGTGTTCGTGTGTGTGTTTAGTGCGGCGCCTGGCGACAGGTAGCGCGCGAGTCAACACGCGTGCAGGTAGCACGCGCAAATATTTAAAGTGGCCTTGATGGGGAAGCAGGTGAGCTTCGTCGATACAATAACCGCCTCGCGTCGCTTTGAACGCGATATGGTCGGGTGGTGATGGGATTTCAATCATGAGTGATCGCGACTGCTTATATACTGTTCTCACGAGAGTTTCTTGTTTCCGTTGAATACTTCTATGGTCCATTTTGAGTCGTAAGAGCACTTGTAATTGACTGTATTAGGTATGCAAAAGTCTCTTTACTAAGAAGCAAGTTTTTGTAGATCTGAAATGCATATCTACGATTCAGTTTTTCATAATTTCATGAAATAAACCTGAAAGAATAGTCTCTCTAAATAAACTTAAACTTCTAGTGACGTTTCAGATGTCAACACTGAATAATAATTGATTTTCGAATTCAAATGGCAACAAAAACTAATTATGAATAAACGTAGTTTTCAATTTTATTTAATTTAACTCTATGCAATCAGTTACGTTAATAATTTTTGTATTACTCTGGAAAAGCAAAAACAAACAAAAAATTAAAACAGTTGTGCGTTGCGGTTTGGAGAAAAATAATGAATTTTAAATGAAACGATAATATTGAAGGGATATGTTTAACACCTATTGATTATGACAATGTATCATGAGTAAAATAAATATTTGTTTCTATTGCATTATAAACGACATTTTATGTTGCAAAATAACGTTCATAAAAGGGCCTTTTATGGCACAAATGACGACGTATTAAATTTTACGGCACGAATGATTACGTCATCACATATGCAGCCAATCGCAACGAGCGAATCGTGGGGAAGTAGTGGTAAACGGAAAGCCGATCACCTTTTTCCCGCACCGATGTCAAATACCCGAACCGGGAGCGGTAGCTCAGTGCATCAACTGATGCCACTGCAGCGCCTCTGACCGGGAGGTCCTAGGTTCGAGTCCTGATGGCGGCAGGATTTTCGACACTTGCTTTTCAGCTAAGTCGAATTCAGCCGCTGTCTGGAGGAGAATTCTAGCGGCCGGCTGCTCTGATCAGTAGTTTTCCGTAGTATCTCCGATCAACACCAGGCGAATGCCGGAGCAGTACCCTACCAAACGGGCCACGGACCGCGCGCGATCTGCCCTTCCTCTTCCTTGCCCTCTCCTCTCCCCTTACACACACACACATACACACACACTAACATGCACTACACTACCACATATTCCGGGAGACCGGTCGGGAGCTTAGAGCTTGTCCCGGCTGGGGCGGTGGGAGAGTGCTGGTTAGGGGGAAACTCCACTAGCTGACGGCAGGTCGGTGCCGGATCTCGCCATCCAGCGGGGGAAGATCACCGCCATCGCCGGAGAAAAAACATGCACTACACTAACGGGACTAATGACGAAAACCGTTGCCGTGCCCGGAAACACGAAAAAATCAAATCAAGTACCCGAGACGTCACAAGAAAGTTGTTTCGCAAAATTAAGTTTCCTTCTCTTCAAAATGTGTAATATAATGTTATATACAGAAGGTATAATACGATGTATACTATAATGTTGTTATTGAAAAAAATAGGGTATGCAACTCGTTTATAATGTTAAGCTTTATTACATTCGTATAAATTTGAAAAGTCACTTCTAACGTAGCTCGTTTTAAAAACGTACTCATGCAATAAAGCTTAACATTATAAACTAATTGCATAAATTACTATTATTTGTACCTGTATTTTTTATTCGCATGTGAATCTTTTTAAAGATCTGGATGTAGTACGTGTTTCTTTCGTTGCGGAGGCAAGGCCAAGAGCAATTGCTTGATGCACTCCCGCATGCCCTTGACCCCAGGGAGGTGTCGCGATGTCGCACACGGGCGCGCGCCTCTCGTGCGTGTAAAGGGCGCCGCGTCCGCAATTGGGGTTGAGAGGGGGCGTGGCGGGGGCGGGGAGTGGGAGTGGCCAACCCGCTCCGACGCGCAGGCGACCTGTCCTCCGCCCCGCGCCAAAGGAGCGGCGACCGGCGCTCTGCAGAGGGGGCCTTTGAGAGGCGCCGTCAGTGCACGGCCACCACCTATGATAACGCAGCCGCCACACCGCGCCACACAGGTCGCCTGCGCTGCTCTGCCGTCTGAGATGCATGTTTAGTCAATTGATTGTTTGATTGTGATTACTGATTGTTTGATTAGTTTGGTTTGATTTGGTTTTTTCGCGTTTCCGGGCGCGTCAACTGCTTTGGTCGTTTGTCCCGTTAGTGTAGTGTATGATTTTTCTCGGGAGATGGCGGTGATGTTCTCCCGCTGGATGACGAGATCCGGCGCCAACCTACCGTCGGCTACTAGGGTTTCCCCCATACCAGGACTCTCCCACCAGCGGGGCACCGCCCCAGCAGGGACAAGCTCTAAGCTCCCGACCGATCTCCCGGAATACGTGGTAGTGTAGTGCATGTTAGTGTAAGTGTGTGTGAAAGGGGAGATGATAGGACAAGGAAGAGGAAGGGCAGATCGCGCGCGGTCCGTGGCCCGTTTGGTAGGGTACTGCTCCGGCATTCGCTTGTTTGATTAGTGATTCCGAGCGCATCAACTCCTAAAATCATTAGTCCGGTAAGATTTATTTTTATAATTTTTTAATTTTAGATTTTCTCATACAGTGTGGCAACCGCTTTTTCAGAGTGAATATAACTGCAACTTGGATGTCAACTCCAATCTGCAGTGCGTTTTTAGTAAATCGATTGATTGGTTAGTGATTATGGGCGTAGCAACTACGAAAATCATTAGTCCCGTAAGATATTTTTATTATTTTTTAATTTTAGATTTTCTCATACAGTGTGACAAGCGCTTTTTCAGAGTGAATATAACTGCAACTTGGATGTCAACTGCAATATGCGATGGGTTTTTCGTAAATTAAGTGATTGATTAGCGATTCTGGGCGCAGCAACTGCTAAAATTATTATCCCATGAGATTGTTTAAAAATTTATTTTACTTATTCTCATAAGCGAGGAAGCGCTTTATAAGAGTGAATACAACTGCAACTTAGCGCGCGTAGCACTAATAGTCACCAACAGGAGAGCGAGGATACTCCCACTGGAGACTTCAGTAGTCAATAGTTATTGTGCGCGATGAAAATGGGAAAATAGGGGTATAGGTTGCAATTACAGGAAGAAAAAAGTTACAGAAAGTAAGGTTAAGAAATCATGCGTTTCTCTTTAGGGCGGTTTAAATTTGTCTTTTGGGAACATAGTTTATTCTCGTAAGTGTATTAGGTAATTTATCGCGCGAGGTAGCGGTGATGTTGCCCCGCTAGATAGCGAGATCCGGCGCCAATCTATCCGTCGGCTTGCAGGGTTTTTCCCACTGCGGGGCACCGCCCCAGCCGCGACAAGCTCTAAGCCCCCGACATGTGTGATACTGTAGTGCATGAAAGTAGTGTAGGGGGTGAGGATAGGACAAGGAAGATAATGCGCGGTCCGTGGCTCTTTTGTAAGGGTACTGTTCTGGCATTCGCCTGGTGTTTATCGAAGAAATCACGGAAAACTGCCGTTTGGAGCAGCCGTTCTGTCGAATAAACCTCTAATCCTCTTGAAAAACAAACAATTCAAATTCAAAACAAAGTAAACTTGTGTCCTTTAAAGTAAAAGTGGGAACAACTATTGAGGTTTAAGCACCTGCTATTTTTACCTGCAGCTTGACAACATTGATCAAGGGTATAAAATATGTTTACCTTGCTTCGCAGGAACGTCTTCTGAGAATTTCTATTCAGAGAAATATTGTCTTGTGACGCCTCGCTCTCACTTAAAGCACAATTACTGAATATTGTGAACACTGAGGTTGAGATTGTGAATTTATTAGTGGTTTAAATATTACTTTAAATGTCCTCATGTAACGTCGCCGTCGCCTGGCTGTGCGTTGACCTCTGTTGACCGTGTATATTGAAAAATCACCAATTCTTAAGGATATATCAGGTGGTGTGTAACTCAATCTGCCCAAGGACGAGCTTACTCCTCACAACTCTGTGGCTCTCCTGTGCCTTATGCATCAAAACAACACTAGCGTGATTGTGTGGGCACCAGAACAACAAAAAACGGCAAGAGTGACTCGCCATGTCAGAAGCAATACATTAATACCAACATCTTGCGGACTATGAACCTTTTTACTTCAAAAATTATTCGTGATCGTGGGCAGTGTGAATCAAGATTGCAATTTTTCACTTATTTGAAATTTCTAAGTATATTCGATATTTTCTATTAAGTGTTTAACACGTTCCCTGTTCCTATGAGAACATTAAAATATCTCCCCACGTCCAAACCTTCCGACTGTAAGAAAATTTTACAGTCATATTCTCAAAAATAAAAATATTTTTCCGCACGTCTTGATGCATTTCTAAATTCTATGACCGTCCTAGCAAGTCCACGCCAAAATCTGTGCAGTTACAGAGACTTCAATGAAAAGATTTGCCATAAAAATTGTAAACGTCTGTGACCCACAAGTGGTTCACGGACGTAGCAAAACCATGGAGTTTTATGTCTTGTGAACCACATATGGATCACAGAACAGTGAACGTGTTAATTTCTACAAATTCCCATAGAAATTGTTTACACGTACTTCTTAGAAAACTTTTACGTCTCTGTAGAGGTAAGGGTACCAGAGTTTATCCCAATCTAGATAGATATTTTAACGTATGTCGAACCTCCATTCAGCCACCAATAAGCCAAATCACCAATCACCAGTTTTGTTTCATTTTTCCTCTGAAAAATACTAGTTTTCAAATATCACTCGCAATGTGAAGATTGTTGTGTGTTTGTTGCATTGTGATACATTGATAGTACATTGTCGTGATAGTGATATATTGTTGAAAGATTTATGATATTGGATAAGACCTTATCGTATTAAAAATAATAGAAAAGAGAAACTTTATATCTGAAAACGCGCAAACAAGATTAGGCATTGTATGAATACCAACAGAATTAGAATTTCAATTTAATAATAATAATAATAATAATAATAATAATAATAAAAAAATAAAACTGGAAAAACGAGTTCATTCAAAATTAGTAATATGTAGAAACGGTCTAAATTAAAAAATATTGGTTCAATAAGAGAAATTGTGCTGTGTACTCTGTAACACAGTTTAATGAAACTGCTTGATATATTTGACTAATATTATCTCTCTGAATATTTTTCATTATTGGCTCAATACTTTATGAATGTAAATAATGCAGAACATTTGGATGTCCAGTTTCATTGCGTATAATCTGCATTTATATTGAGAATCTGTCAATCTGCGATATACTGGTGCAGCAATAAGTGTTCATTTAACGATGCTAATGTACATAATATATGGTGTAGTGACAGCATCATCCATCCAGACAGCAATGCTTTACAACTTCACATCACACACAGCGCATATTGATACAAACTTTTAATATAATTGTTTACGAAAATTTAGTTATAAAATATGAATGAAATGAGAATGTGTTCAATTATCAATCTTGTAGAAAAATAACTCCTTTTCTGAAATGGATTTCTTGAACGTAATGTACAGTCATCTGCTTTGTAAACGTGTGACGTGAAAAGCAATCTACGATATTTCTTTGTGTTTTAAAAACCACTTAACCTTACAATGTTTTAAATGGATTTTTCATTTATTCGAGAACAGTACGGAACTGAGCACAGCAAACGCAAACAAAACTTTTCGCGACACGAATTCGCAGTGGTTGTGTTTGAACTTCCTTCTGTCGGAATGGCACGGTGAAACGGCATTAATATTGAACGAAAACACATTGTCGAGCGAAGAAACCGTAATTCCTAATTATCGGGACTTCTTGAGAGAGGCGGCGTCTCCCGTATTTGATGACCGCAGAGCAAGTATTGACTCCGGGCGCGCCTGGCGTCGGCATCCGACTTCATTACGCTGCGCGCGGCCGTCTCTAATGAAGGGGGAAGCGGCGCTCGTATTCGCGCGCTGAGCAAACGCGGCCCGCTGCGCCCGGCCACGCCCCCGCCGCCGGCGCCAAACTGCGAGTTCATTTCTTTGTCCTTTGATGTCACGTTTGACGGAGCGCCAAGCGGGCGCGAGAGAGAGCGAGGATGAGGCTGGGGGGGAGGGGACGGTGGGGAGGTGCCGGTACCGCTGTCCCGTTCCGCCTTCATCTACATTACCTCCCACCCTTGAGTGACTTCATCCGTTGCCACTGGTGGTACTTTTGTCACTTTGTTCCCTTCTTTTTTATTACATATTTATTTTTCTTTCGGAAATACATGGATCAGTTATACTTCTTCATACGCAGTAGTTGACTTACGAATATTCGTATTTTCTAATATTAAAACTAACTCTAACTATTGGGATAGATAGCTTCAATTCAGCACCTATTGTTCTTAAATGTGCTTAGGAAGGCGACATATGGGTATCGGTTTTTGAGTCGAATTGAAGTATGGTATGTTGAGGTCAAGTTGTAGATTGCGTCTGGTAGAGAGTAATATATGAGTAAAACTTATTGGAGAGGTGGGTTATGCGTTTGGTGATGGATGTTTTATTTGCTTATTGCTTGCCCTTTTGTCTGTGCCGGCTTCTCTGTTCCTTCACCATGTATATTTATTATATTTACCTTATTTTGTCTTCTTTTATTTAGGAATGAGTATTTCCACTTTTCCCCGCTTGTTTCGCGACATTCCTCAATTCGTCATATTTTTTCCGATTTTATTCCAAATCGTGTGATTCCTCTCATTACATCTATTTAAAATATTTTGTCATACTCCATTTTTTACCTACTTTTGTTTATGAATGTTCCCACAGTTACTATGATTTTTCCCCCCTAGTTGATCACTTAATTCCCTTTTTTCGCCTCTGCTATTTTTTACGTTCTTTCGTCGCTGTCTGTTGAATCCCCTTTGTTCATGCTCACATCTTACCATCGCTGCCTTTTTGAATCCTTGGTTCCAATACTTCCATCCCCGTTGTTTTGCTTGCAGTAGCTCCCAGCACAGGCACGACTAAGTGCCCTTCTGCCCATTTTTTGATTCCTGCATACCAAATTCTATTTTCTTCTTTCTCTGTAACTTCGCCGCTACCTAAGTCTTGTTAAACCAGCTAATTTCTAGGCCAACCTTGCCTCAATATCTTCTTTTCCTTTCATTCATCATTCTATCGGTATGTTTACATACTACCTACAGTGTATTTTCTCTGTCATTACTACTGCCTGACTGTAGGAATAATACGGAATAAAAATTCGTACAATTTTCGAAGAATTGTGAAAAAGATAAAAACTAAATAATTTCGTGTAAACTGGTTATCAACAATATCATAAGAAACGCGAAAGATGGCGATGTTCCTAACCCGAGCAGATGGGAGCAACTGTTCAATAGAGCGTTAGTTGTAGTCGCGAGGTGTGGAAACTTCGGGAAGGTGTTGGTACAAAGCCGCTGAGCGGTGGACGGTGAGCGGCGGGAGACAAGGAGCAATCCCCGCCGGCTGTGACGAAGTAGCGACGGCGTGACCGGTTGGCGCTGGTACAGAGGAGATGAGAGGCGGCGGCGGCGTTTCTGCTGTGCGCCCGCTCGCGTCGCGCCTGGCGCATTATTCACGGCGCCTGTGAGCGGACGGCGCCGCCCTCTTAACGAACGCGACCCTGTCAGGACGCCGCTCCCGCCACGCCCCCTGCCTGCCCCAGGCATCGCCCTCACACATCGTTTCATCACCTCCTCTCTCCTTCTGCCCCTCATCCTCCACCCCAGCCTCCGCCTGCGTCTCCGCCTCCTCCTTCGCCTCCGCCACAGCCGTTTCTTCCGTCCTCCTCCCCATTCTCATCCTCCGCCCCCGCCTTCGCCAGCGTCTCTGCCTCCGCCTCCGCAACCTTTACCGCCTTCGCTTTTGCCACTGCCATCTTCACCGTTTATCATCTCCCCTCCTCATCCTCCACCCCCGCAACCGTCTCAACCTCCACCTTCACTTCAGTCCTCTCCTCTGCCACGACAGGCGCCTTCGCTGTTGCCTCTGCCACACCCACCACTTTCATCACAGCCTCCGTCTCTGTCTCCATCATGCCTCTCCATCCTTCTATTTGCCTCAGTCTCCACCACTGCCACCGCTTGCGCAACGTCACCACCTCGCTCACAAGTCTGTCTTCGCCCACGGCTCCGTTTCCGCCCACCTCCGTCCCCGCCCCCGGTCCCTCCTCCGCCTCCGGAGCGCCCCGGACGACGGGCGACAGGCTGTGCGGTTACGCCCCCGGAAGCCTTTTGCTTCAGAGCGTCGCGAATGCGTTTATCGTGGGGCTTCACAAGGGTTTAATGATCGCACGCCAAAGGGAATTCTAATTCTGTTGGCACATAAATGTCTTAACGGAAAGGCAATAGATCTAGTAGGCAGAAAATGTTCATTATTATTTTAGAATTTCAAGGGTATTGCGCTTAACAAACATAACGAGTTGTAGGAACACCCAAAGTTTTTCGTACATCCACTTCTAATGTGATGTGTTCTCCGTTTAAACTGGCTGGAGCACCCTGTGACTAAAAACATGATTTTGACGTATGTTGAAATAAATAAACAAATAAATAAATTTTATGTTTTTTTTTAATTCGCAAGTATTTTCAAAATACGTCAAAATCCCGGGAGAGTTTACATTTCTACTCCAGACATTTCATAATCCTGGAACAAAATAATTTTAAACAACCTATAGATATGGCATTCTTTTAAGATCGTGGATAACAATTCCATTTCAGGGCGAAGCTTTCGCAGCTGCAGTTAGTAACGACTTGGTTTATCGGGAGATGCCGCGTCCTAGGCACAGATGGCAATATTTCGGCCGTCATTCTGCGACCTTCCTCAAGGCTAAATGCAGTTACAAAGCATTTTGCCCTGAGGAAGGTCGCAGAATGGCGGTAGAAACGTTGAATCCTGTGCATAGGACACGGCGTCTCCTGGACAGCTAAGTAGTTAGTAAGTTTGCGTTTCAAATTACAAGATAAAACAAGCAAGTTATACCATATTAGTTTAATAATATTGTCACGAGTAGGATATTCTTCGTAGAATATCTTTACAGCCATCGGTTTTGTCCTAGAAATTATTTTGTTTCGATGTTTTAAGTAATGTTTATGTAAGTATTAAAATACATAACTTATTTGGAGGAGAAAAGATTTTTTTAATATACTAACGAAGAAAACAATAAAATTCAGATGAAAGAACTGATTTCTCAAGAAGACAGTTCATTTTTATAATTTTTGAGAAAATTCATGTAGCAAAGTAGTTCAAAACATTTACGCAAACTCACATCAGTTTTACCTCAACCTAACAGTGTTCTTCTGTAAACGCAGACGTTCTATCGTTCTTACATAAAACAATAAATTACACATTTTTTAAAAATAAATTCATTATTTAATGATGCACAAATTTTACTCATCTGTGATTGTCTGTGGTTGACTAAGACGCTAGCTAAAAATGGCGCATTGCAATGATAGCTCTTCTTAATGATTCACAATTCAGAATGATAATACTGCACTGCTCGCGGAATACTTTATCTAAAACAGTGGTCGCCAGAGTTATGGAGACGTAATTCTAATCACAAAAACTAATCAGGATAAACTGGTTGTGGTAAACAGTACTTATTTATCACAACATTGCTAACTTTTTCCATTATATTATATTATAATAATAATAAAATAATAAAATTGTCTTTATTAGTGGCGAGACTCAGGCCATTAGGCCTGCTCTTCCGCCTAACCACATGAAATATTTACATTATTTCTTATACTATGAAGAAGATCGAGGAGGGCATATTTTACATTTATATTTATATCTGGGATGCAAAACTAGGGACCATCCCGGCATACGCCTTAAGCGATTGAGTAAACCCAGAAAACCTCAATCAGGATGGCGGCTGAAGGCCGAGGGAATTGACAATAATTGAAAAATATAAGAGTATATACATTAATTAGAGAAAACAATGGTAATACAAAGGTAGTGAAATTAAATAACAAACCTATACAATAAGAATAAAAATTGCGTAATGATAAGAAGTGACACAGAGGCTGCAACAGTGCGGGAACATAATCAGATTGAAAACAAAGATTACAATATTTTCAGTTTCCATATCAGTTTCAATTGCATAAAATTATAATATAAATTGTTAAGCGGAAATAAAATTTGAAGTTCAGATATCACAGACAAAAGAAATACAATTTACACGACAATAAGTGAATAACAGATAAACATTACACAATTTATAATAATTAAAAACAACCGTTGATTTCTTGGTAGTGAGAGTTCAAGTGACCGAATCAAAACCGTTAAATAGTTATATTATATTGCTACACGAACAAGCAAAAGTGTGTTCAACCAGCAAATATTATTTTCCGCGGCGAGTTATGCCTTCTCAGTTGCCATCTTTTTCTGCCCAAAGGACATTTTTTCACATTTTGGCACATTTTCTACTGCCTAATGCTACAACTGAAACACCAAGATCTAATGACTTACAGAAATGCCAATCGTCGTGGCCGCGGTGGTTAAATGGCGGGTACTGTCTCAGTGCTTCGGAAGGAAGGGCCACTGGTTCGGGCCTCGCTTAGGGATAATTATTTGTCACGATTCTGTGTTGCGAAGAAAACTATTGAGCATGTTTTTTCTCGGGAGATGGCGGTGATCTTCCCCCGCTGGATGGCGAGATCCGGCGCCGACCTACCGTCGGCTAGTGGGGTTTCCCCCTAACCAGGACTCTCCCACCAGCGGGGCACCGCCCCAGCCGCCTAGAGGACTATGTTCAATTGCCAATAAATGTGCTCGTACTACAGCACATTATGTCATTACAAAACCAGGAACGGGAGCGGTAGGTCAGTGCATCAACTGATGTCACTACAGCGCCTCTGACCGGGAGGTTCGAGTCCTGACGGCGACAGGATTTTCGACACTAGCTTTTCAGCTAGGACGAATTAAGTCACTGGAGGAGAATTCTAGCGGCCGGCTGCTCTGATCGGTAGTTTCGATTGAGGTTTCTCCGATTAACACCAGGCGAATGCCGGAGCAGTACCCTAACAAACGGGACACGGACCGTGCGCGATCTGTCCTTCCTCTTCCTTGTCAAGGCTTGTCCCCTTCTCAAGGAATCAACTAATGTCATTGTAGTGCCATTGACCGGGAGATGCGAGTCATGACGATGGCAGTATTTTCGACACTAGCCGGATAGCTAGGTCGTGTTCTGTTGCTGTGTGAAAGGAATTCTACCGGCTGGTTGCTTTGATCGGTAGCTTCCCGTGGTTTCTCTGATCAACACCAGGTGAATGCCCTGGCAGTATCCTACCAACCTATCTACCCTTTACTTACACACACTTACATGCACGAAACCATAACGAGAGTTTATAGTTAACAGCGGTCGAGAGCTTACAGCTTCTCCCGGCTAGGAGGGTACTCCTCTGGTGGTAGGCACTTGGTCGGAGAAAATCCCGCTAGCGGGCGGTATGTCAGCGCTCGATTTAACCATCCAAGGAAGGAAAATCACTGCTACCTCCCGAGCAAAACATGTACTACTTATTCGGGACTAATGACCTTAGGAGTTGGCGCGCCCGGAATAACTATTAATCAATATATTAATCAGTATATCAAACTAATAGCTGTCAGTCCGTCCGTGAAGAACTGCATCTCCTAAACCGTTCAGCCGATTTTCTCCCAAATTGATATTTCATGATCGTTCGTTCGTTTGCAGTTGGCAAACTTTTAAATGGCTTCGACACTTCCTTTTGTGGTGTCATTGCCCGACAAAAATATAGTGTGCCGCGAGAAATAATTTAACTTAGGAAGTGCAGTGTTATGTGCTCTTCTGTAAATTTTTTTTCTATAAACATTACAATGAATTTACTTTTTGTGTGATAAATAATATATTTATTTTAAAATCAAGACTTGAATGCGAGATGCGTACCGGTGTTCGTATTTCCGGCTTAAAATCATTTTTCTTTTTATTTACATTCGTGGCAGTTTTCTTTTACTGATTGTGAGAGCATGTTAAGAGATTTTCCACGTACGTAATTAAATGTAAATATTTCCCGGACTCACGTACGTGCATATACCTCAGCGAAACTCTTAGACTTCTGCATAGGGATGTTTTCACAGGAGCCATCATCACTCTACGAAGGGGTGTCGCTGAACAGCTGTCGCGGCGGAGGGATACTTCTCTGAAATAATGTGATGTTCACTTGTTTTCGCGAACTGTCACTTTGGCTCATCCATAGGAAAATCGTTCTAAATTCTTCTCCCATCTTACGATTCCATGATGTTCTCCGATTTAAATACAGTGGCACTTCAATGTGACGAGCTGGAAGGTTAGGTGGGAACTGTCATCCAATCAGGAGCTTCTTTACGATTAAAATGTTCGGTATTGGAGCTCCGGACTGGATGACAATGTTTCAGTGTACTTCCAACTGGTGACCTTGAATTGCCAGTGGGTTTAAATCGAAGGATAGATACTTGTACTTTGTAACTGCTGACTTGATACTTTATTGGAAATCTACGCATATAATTTCATATCGAGTTCTATTATACAATCGATACTTTCATTTTACAAACACAGTTTGTTTTTATTCCCATAAACCAATAGATATGTGATGTATTATCCGTCAACATTTCTTTTCAATGATACGTTTTAATAATTTACGGTAAACATTTCGACAGTCATTTATATTTACAAATATGCCTGAAGAAACAGAGGTGGTAGGTCCAGATAGGCCAGAAAACGAAATAGATCCGTCGTGTGCTGTATGTGTTCAATGAGTCATGTATATATGTTGTTTAAATATCAGTGAAATAATTTTTATTTTCAATCTTTATACGATCATTAGACTTCATCTTCCAAAATTTCGGAAATTCGTCATGAAAATTCATATAATAAATATTATTGATATACATTCTTGGCTGTCCGGGTGACGCCGCGTTGAATTATCTGGTGCCGACGTTTCGATCAACATGTCGTGATCTTCATCAGGGCTCGCAATGCCTTGTTTATTTATATAAATAAACGTCGAAACGTCGGCACCAGATAATTCAACGCGGCGTCACCCGGACAGCCAAGAATGTAATATTGACTCTGGCCGCGGAAGCCTACGACTTCATTATTGATATACATTTAAAATAGATTTACTTTGTGTCAAGTATACATTATTTTATTTTTCTTTAATCTTGAAATTAATATTAAAATATTTCTGTCATGAAGCAGCAATTTCGTACCTCAAAAGCGTTTTGAATATCGATTTAAAACAATCGCCGTCCTATTACACCAAGCTTCCAGATAAAAGCCACACGAAAACGTCGTTAGTTGACTTTAATCGAATAGAGCATGAAATTTTATTAAGGATTCCCATTACCAGACTCAAAAGACCTCATCCAGTAGTAGGGGAAGAGCTTTCGTACTTCAGAGGCCGAGATAACGATACGATAGTCTTCCGTCGACCGCCGGGATCCGAGGTTTAAAAAGCGCACGCAGCTTCCATTTTCCACTTTTCAGAAAGAGTGCCTCGAAGGCAGCGGGGCGCACACGTGACACCCCAACCACTCCCTGCTCCCGCGCCCCGCCCCCTTCGCCCCTGCACATCTCCATACCGCCTCCTCCGGGACTCCCCTTCCCCCTTCCCTGCCTCCTCCCGCCCCCCCCGCCCACCCTGTCTTCTCCCACCGCCACCCCCCCCCCCGCCCCCCCCCCCCCCCCCCCCCCCCTTGTGCCAGCCCGATGCCGCCCGCGTGCGAGCCTCTGCCTCCGCTCCTGCCTTCGCTCCTACCTCCGTCCTAACTCCGCGCCTATCTCCGCCCTTTCCTCTGTCCCTGCCACCGTTCCGCCAACGCTCGGCGCTTCTACCCATTCCCACCCCCACCGCCGCCCTCGTGCACACGACGCGGTAGACCGAGGGCGCTTTGAATGCTGCGCCATTCGTCTGCGGTGAAAGCCCTTATTTTTCTCCGGGCGGCGCGGCGCGGCGCGGCGCTCCGTGCGCTGGCCACGGGCGAGCGAGGGCGCCGGGCTTTCAGCGGGCGGAACCGCTCCTTGTTTGCTTATCTCCAATCCGCGGTGGGTCGTCTCCCGCAGCGGGATAACAGAGCGCCGCGCCGGAGGTGGGGGGAGGCCGCGTCGGCGGCAGGAGTGATAATGGCGGGCGGAGGGAGCGGGCGGGGTTGGCGGAGGCGTTGGCGGAGGCGTTGGCGGAGGCGTTGGCGGAGGCGTTGGCGGGGCGTTGGCGGGGCGTTGGCGGAGGCGTTGGCGGAGGCGTTGGCGGAGGCGTTGGGGCGTTGGCGGAGGCGTTGGCGGGGCGTTGGCGGGGCGTTGGCGGAGGCGTTGGCGGGGGCGTTGGCGGAGGCGATGGCGGAGGCGTTGGCGGAGGCGTTGGCGCAGGCGATGGAGGAGGCGTTGCAGGAGGCGTTGCAGGAGGCGTTGCCGGAGGCGTTGCTGGAGGCGTTGGCGGAAGCGTTGGCGTTGGGGCTGGTGGCAGGGGTGGAAGTGGAGGCGGTGGGGGCGGCGGCGGCGCGTGGGAGCGGCCAGGTGCGCATTGCGTGCGGTGGCCGCAGCCGCCCCCGTCGCAGTCCCCCGCAGTGCTTCGCCTCAGCCTCACCTCAGGCACCTTGGTCCCCCGATGTTGTTGCGTCCGCGAGAGCATAGTCAACCCCCGTGCGGGCATCTCAGCCCCCTCCCTCGTCAACGCTACCACATCTGTCAGCTCCCGTCCCTGGTATTCTGGATCACTTCTAACTCTGCAATTCATACTTGTCTCTTGTATTGTCATTCCACCCTTCTTATTCCTTTCCCCTCTTCATTTCCCAATCACTTCCTCCCTAACTTCTTTATCATCTGCCACTCTCTCTGTTTTTCATGCCGTTTTCCCTTTTCTTATTACCTTTGTTTGTTCCAAATATTTATTCATCATTTTCTGTTTTCGTGTATTTGCATTTTTTGTTTGCGTTCTTTGATCTGTGCTGTAATAAGACTCCATGCCACTCTTTAGTTACAAGATTCCCTATCTTATTTCTACATTTCCCTAGTTGTGGTAAATAGTCCTTTACAGAAAGGGAGAATTAATGAGTAATATGTGCACATTTAATTCGAATATTAAAACGCACAGCAGTGGAATTAACGATTAGTTGTTAATAAGTACATCGTTGTTTTGTGAAGTTGGTCGCCGTTCGATAAGTTGCCCGTCGCTTTTTGGTTTATTGATTGTTCGTGATTCCGGGCTCGTCATTTTCTAAATAAATGTAGTATATGTGTTCCCATAAAAAAATTAAAAAATAGTGCATGTGTTTTTCTCGGAAGGTCGCGGTGTTATCCCTCGGGTAGTGAGATCCGGCGCTGACCTACCGTCGGCTAGCGAAGTTTCCCAAACCAGGTATCCCCCACCAACTGGGCACTGCCCCGGCCGGGATAAGCTCTAAGCTCCCAACCGGTCTCCAGGCATGTGATAGTGTAATAATGTAAGTGTGGAAGTTACACGTTTGTTAGGGTACTGTTCGGGCATTATCTTGATCTTGATCGGAGAAACCCCGGTAAACTTTCGATTAAAGTACCCGGTCGCTAGAGTTCTCTTCCAAACAGAGACCGGGAACGGTAGCTCAGTGCATCAACTGATGTCACTGCAGCGTCTCTGACCGAGAGGTTCTAGGTTCGAGTCCTGACGGCGGCAGGATTTCGAGTCCTGACGGCGGCACTAGCTTTTCAGCTAGGTCGAATTCAGTCGCTGTCTGGACGAGAATTCTAGCGACGGCTGCTCTGATCGGTAGTTTTCCGTGGTTTCTTCGATCAACACCAGGCGAATGCCGCAACAGTACCCTAACAATAGGGGCAAGGACCGCGCGCAATCTTTCCTTCCTTGTTCTATCCTCTCCCCTTACACACACACTTACACGAACATGCACTACACTAACACATATTCCGGGGGAATAGTCGTGAGTTTAGAGCTTGTCCCGGTTGGGGCAGTGCCCCACTAGTGGGAGAGTTTGGGTTATGGAGAAACCCCACTAGCCGACGGTAGGTCGGCGCCGAATCTCGCCATCCAGCCAGGGAAGATCAACACCATCTCCCGAGAAAAAACATACACTAAACTTACTGGACTAATGACCAAAGCAGTTGCCGCGCACGGAAACACGAAAAAGTCAATCAATCAATCAATCCTAACAGAGACGGCATTCGACCTAGATATCTAGCTAATGTCGAAAATCATGCCACCGTCAGGTCTCGAACGTAGGACCTCCCACTCAGGGGCACTGTAGTGACATCAGTTGATGCCCTGAGCCACCTTCCGGTCGATACGTCGCCAACGTTCCCGTTTCACCTCCTTTCACTGCCCCACCAGCATCCGCTTCCCTTCTCAATTCCACGGACGTCGTCAAAATACGCGCGTCAGCTGCCTGGCAGGCGTCTGATGTCGCTTCCGCCTCCCTCGCCGCGGCCGCGTAAGAAACTTCCCTCGCCCCCCGTAGGTGACTCGTCGTCTTTTGTTTCACTGACAGTCGATAGATCGCGATCGTTTTATTGAAATCCTCCGTCCCCTCTCCTCGCTGCACCTCTACCTTCTTCCCTTCATCCGGAAGTGAAGGGCCGCCGAATGAGACGGCAGGCGGAAACGTTGAAGCGGAAGTGCGGTGACGAGTGGTGTCGACGGTTTTCGACTGTCCTTCCATCCCCACCCCTCCCCTTCCATCTCCCCCACCCTCCCTTACTCGCTCTCTCGCTACTCCGTGTTGCCCGTGAAATTGTGAAGGGTTTTTCAGAAAGGACGAGGTCCCCTCTTTGGTGAAGACGACTATTTTATTACGCGAATCAGAGAGAACAATCAGGCGACAATCCTGCTGTTGAATGTATCAGTTTTTCCAATGTTTCTGCTGTTCGCAGAAAGGTTGTAAAGAAAACTTTCAAGTGCGTCGTGCTGGTCTTTGAATAAGAAATTTAGTCTCTTTTGATGTCTTTCATGGTGAGAAACACTCCGATTAATGAGGTTTGCATAGTGAAAGTTTATCTGTTAGCAACTGATTCGCTATTCATAAACATCAGTGACGATTGCCTCAAAACGATAATAACTTTTATTGTATGATGACGCCTTACACATTTAACAACATTGTGTGATTTTTCATTAATAATAATTCAAATTAAGAGTGTTTGTTTCTCAAACAGGGATTCATTGTGAGCTATGAGTGGAACTAAAACTCCTATGGACTGGACAAGCTACGGACTGGAACTCAATCGACTATTCTAGATGTAGTTACGGCTTACCTTAAAGGCCTCTAATCTCGGCTTCCTAGGAAAACTTTATATACACATTATCTGTCATTGGGATAAAATTGCGAAAGAACCGTAGTAATTACAAGGTTGCGAAATGTCTTTTTCGATTTGTAATTATTTGAAAATCCGGGAAACATAAATTCAGTCTAATGTAACATTCATATCTAATTAAATAATTAAATAAGGGGTTGTTGTACGAAACAACTAATCTGCATAGCTATAACACTTATACCAATTCCACTACAGAATCTTGGAATAATACAGTTTTTTTAATGCCAATTTCAGGGGAATGCCAGTTCAATACCTTATCAACGGGCTACGAACCACGCGAAACCCTTGTTTACCCAATCTCTTCTCCCTCTTAAACTTAGAAACTGGTGTTGGACGGATTCTCTTTTTCTAATATGGACTATTCTTCTGGAAATAAAAGTCTCAGAGAGAACTGCGACTACGAGAATTTTGGTCAAGTCTCAAACTGGGCTGTAGTACAATTGGATATAATATAAATAATTGTTTTATTAGTGCCATTAATGCCCCAATAGTCGAGCTGCTTTTGGTGACCTTGCCACGAGTTACTAATTTATTAGTGTGAAAGAAAATATAATTCATGATTTTATTGATTTATAGTATTAAGACACTATTAATTCGTTAATATATCTCATGACTTTTCAAAAGTGGCATCATATTTAAAACCGAAACCAAATGAAGTATATTGCCAGAATTCTGTAATGAAAGCGCAAGAATGGCCATTGACCACGCCCCCTTTCGCGCCCGTGTTGCAGGATGAAGGCTGGAAGCTGAACCGCACCAACTACTACCAGGAGGGCTGGCTGGCGACGGGCAACATCCGGGGCATCGTGGGCGTCACCTTCACCACCTCGCACTGCAAGAAGAGCGCCGAGTTCCCGCTGCGCACCAACTACAACCTGCGCGGCCACCGCTCCGAGGTAGGCCACGCCACCAGCGCACCAACTTGCATTGTGGTTTTCGGGCAATTCATGTTCAGCGAAACGTCTTTGAAAGACAACCCCTATTTAAACGAATCCCCTTTCAACGATCTATTTTTCTTAGAAAAGACAAAAGAGAGAAAAGGATTGTGATTTTCGGGCAATTCATGTTCAGCGAAACGTCTTTGAAAGACAACCCCTATTTAACGACCATCCCTCTCAAGGATCTGTTTGTCTTGGAAAAGACGAAAGAAAGGATTGTGATTTTCGGGCATTTCGTCTTCAGTGAAACGTCTATGAAAGACAACCCCTATTAAACGAATCCCCTCTCAACAATCTATTTTTTCTTAGAAAAGACAAAAGAGAGGAAAGGATTGTGATTTTCGGGCAATTCATGTTCAGTGAAACGTCTATGAAAGACAACCCCTATTAAACGAATCCCCTTTCAACGATCTATTTTTCTTGGAAAAGACGAAAGAAAGGAAAGGATTGTGATTTTCGGGCAATTCACTTTCAGTGAAACATCTACGAAAACCAACCCCCTATTAAACCACCGCGCCTCTCAACGATTAAATTTTTTCTTGGAAAGGACACTGAAACCTGTATACTGTAACTCGAGTCCTTGTTAACAGACTATCTCCTTTCCCGTCCACAGACCAGCTTCTTTAATGCAATTTTCGTAATTTACCGCTTTTAAGCGAACACTTTCAAGAATTTTCGGCGACATTGATATCAGCTTTCGCGCGACATGCCCTGCGTCTCAGGTTTAGTCCTCGAGGAAATCGATGGTGGGGGGGGGGTCCGGAAATCATGTACCAATAAAACGCCTAACTGACATGTTATTACAGCTAGTCACTCCATTTTAGTTTCATTTCTTATTTGCGATGTCGGATGTGAAATGACCTAACTTTTAACTCTTTGAATTAACAGAGCTTTCCTTACACTATCCTCCTGGAGAACATTTAGTACGGTAGAATATCAACGCCAAAAGTCAAGTGTTAGCGACTTGCCCCCTAACACGCTAGTGGTTGGGTTGCGACCAGAACGTACGCCAGGCGCTCACAAAAGACCCACCGTTTGTGTTTTGTTTTAACTGTGCAAAGAAGTGTGTGAAAAGCAAGTGTTGGGACTCTTAGGATATGTGCCATGCCCAATAATTCAAGGAACCTACGGACTTGACAAATATAATCAAACCAGTAATTTTTCAATATTAATTATGGTTACAATAAGAATAATTTGATTCGATATTCATTGTATTGTTTTATTACCATGGTGACGAATTAGTTTTTATTAGGGTTAGGAAACTTTATAATAATCTAATAAATGTTCTAGCGATGAAACGGAAATTCCTCCGTCCGTCGTTGTCCGCACCCCCAAAAGAACGCGACTGTTTACATGTTATAAATAAATTATTAGAAAATTAGCTACGAACCAAAACAATGGCTGGGAATTGACTTGCAGGGAATGAATTCCTACATACTAACCAAGATGAAACTTGTAAATTATCCTGAATACCAAGTCTGACATTCCCAGTCAGGCAATTTTGAATCATTACGTATTAAATTCATATCATTTAAATTGGCTTTCTTAATGCATACCATAATATTTCATTTGGATTTGGTGAATGAGCTGGCGACAGCCTTTCATATCACACCTCAGTAATTTATCTAAGGACAGAATTAAATACAGCATGATGTTTAGGAATTATGCTAAAATTAAGGAGTCAAAGCGCTTTTTGTAACGGAGAGAGGACGAGTCCTTGAGGTCTTAGAAATCCACAAGATGAACATTCCTTCGTAAACATCTGAGATAGTGAGGAAAGATCAAAGGCGTGTACCCAGCTGTGAAATGAAATCCACGTCTTCTGAGAAGATCTTTCGGATGTTAATTACATCGAGACTCGTCTTAATGGACACATCTGTGTAGAGGACGTTTTTCAATGGCACAATCTTCTAATTCCCTTAAAAAAAATAGTGTAATGTTTTAATAATCTACATCTTAAGAATAAAATACTGTTAAAATGTTCCACGAATGTATAATTAGATATTACGACCTCGCATTTCCAGAGAAGTAGTGATACTGATGTAGTAAAGAGAACATAGTTCTTCGTCAAGTTTGTACGTATTGTAAGGTTTTTATTTGAGAATTTAACTTTGCAATAGAAATAACGATTATCAAAAAAGAAAAATCTATGAATGTTTCAAAATGTTGGACGTCCGAAAACGATAAGTGATTCAGATTATCAGACTTGGAGTTTGATGTTCAAAACGTAGCATTTGCAATGTGTCAAAAATATTTTCATTTGTCACTGTTGATTAGCGAGGACTTCATAATAACGTTCTGGTTCGCAAACCTCAGTTCTGCAAATCTAATAACTAGGGAACGGAATTAATTATAATAAAAAAAGCAAAATATTTACAAACATATGTAGTTATTTTTTCAAAAATATGTAAGAAAAATAGGAAATATGTGAAATAAAACTTTGTTATAATGTTTAAAATTCCATTCTTCAAGCCTTTTCCGAGCATAATGCGTTGCCGATCAGATATTAATATGAATTCAGGGAGGCTGAAAGAAAGTTTTACATCTACAGAAGCAATTATTCGCTAGTTTCATCGGAAATATATATTTTCGTAGAAAGGCTCGTTCAGAATGTCGTGTTAAGTTAAAAAATATTAGTGAATGTTGGTATCCTGTCCCTGCAAAAATATGTATTTACATGAAAATCCGTTCCCTACTAATAACATTTCAAACTTGCCCATTTTATTTTGTATTCTGATTCACAGTCGCATCACGTCAAATCATTAGAAAGTTCTCCATTTCTTTCAGATTAACCCCATTCCGCCTCCTGACTGTACACATCACTAGGAGGTCCTCGTTTCGAACGCTCGTCGTTCATTCTGAAGGACAGCTCCAATATTCTTTTTCTTACTTCCCCTGGTACCCCTCCACGTCCTTCTGAGCGACCTGCCACCAACCACTACTACTTCTTCTTGCCGAAGATGGCCGTTTAAATCAGCAAGCAGGGTCGCGGGGAGGGAAAAAGTCGGACTCACTGTCCCAATAAATCACGCCCCCGAACCATCGCAGGGCGCCGCCTCGATCTGGGGGGCGGTGTCTGTTGCTCGCTTGTGGCACGTCGCAAAAAGAGTTGATTCGTATTCATTGCTCAAACATTTCTCTTTGTTGCGTTTACAGGTCTTGTTTCACAGTTTCACACAATGATGTAGTGAGATTTACTGAGTCCGTAACATAAGTAGTAAATTATCTATTTCTTTCATTCAGTTGCCGGCGTTTCAATGCAGTACACATAAAAAACGAGTTATCTCGCAGAGTATGACGAGCGCATCAAGGAACGCTCCAAAAGATGTGTGAGAAATGATCTCTTGAAGCAACTGTCGACTCCCGGAAGACAAAACGCTGATTCCAGCCTTTGTAACGGCACTATTCTCACTTGCAAGACAGCCACGCTAGCATGTGGAATGGAAAAGGGACCTCCTTCCTATTATTCTTCAATTCTACAGTTTTGTTCACGCATTTATATTTATTTATAACTAGCAGAACCCGGCAGACGTCCTGCCCTCTCTTTTTTCCTCTTTCTCTCTCCCTCTCTCTTTTCACTCTATTTTTCCTTCTCTCGCAACCTTCTCCCTCTAAGCCCTCTCATTGTCTACTTCTCTGTTTTCTCTCTTTCTTTCCGTTCTCTTTTGCGCGACAACCAATTCCGAAATAATTGCTACATACCCGATATTTTTGTAACATTTTGTTATAATATTATAACATTGAAATATTAATACCAAAAACTAGGTTGAATATATGGATAAGTTTCAATTAATATGTTTTGATGCCACATCTATTTAATGTACCTATTTTAGTTGTAAATTTAAAGTGAATTGAATGCGACATAATTTCCTTTGGATGGAACAATTATTATCTTGTATTCTGAATCAACACTACCTCCAACGAAACCATTTTGATATGGCATTTAAATCCCGTTATCTTAGAGATAAGACACATTATTAAAAAGATCAAATGACCTCGTCATTGGATTGTTAATTAGCAAGTCTACAAATTCAATAAGATTACTGAAGATTAATGGACGATCAGTGACGGGAGGTCTTAACAGTGGCAAGTACCATCGTATATCAAGCATTATCCACTTTTTCGTTACCAGGGTCCGACAACAAGAGTTTCTCTGTTGAATATTCGCCGTTTTTCGGAGCACGATTACAATACTTTCTCTTCTTACAAAGTAAGTACTTGAAAGCAAAATAATGAATATAGTCCCATTTTGAAGATGTAATTACTTCGCTATATTTACATATTTTTTTCAAATTAGAGTGTACTAGATCTTAGATCATAAACTCGGGGGTTAAGGGATGTAAGGAGACGGAGATATTCTTTGAATCGAGGGAATGTAATCGAAATTATTTGATACCTCTCTTGTGACTCCTATCCGTGCTATATGCCTGCAGTAGGTGGAAATTAGATCTATTTCCATATTCAAGGCCCCTAATCTACGTGTGATTACGTATTAATTTACGGACAGATATTTTTTAATTCAGTCCAATCTCGTTATCTCTAAAACTTGAATAATTATCCATAAAATAAATTGGATTTAAATTAGAATAAATGACCACCGTGTTCGTTTAGTGGTTCCCAGTTACCCCTCGTGTCCTCATTGGTTTCCATGGTGACCTTTGCCCCCTTCAGAGTCATATCGATTACCAGCGAAGTTCCTGCTTCAATGCAACTGTATTGTGGAGCATTACAGCGTTGAATGAGAGGACGTCTGTCCAAACATTCTGTGAGAATATTTACAAGAAGAAATTTACATTCTAATCGGAATTATAGTTTAATAGCTGAATCTTTGCCCTTGATTAATTAGATGGCTTATTTTCATGCAATTGACATATTTGTTTCCTAGACACCCTAAGCTTTAGAATGATATTATTTTTGTGATAGAGGCATTAGGGTATATTAGTAATTGATAGTAACGTAGAATGTGAATAAAATCCTCTTGAAATCGTTTGTGCGTTTTTCCGGTAAATAATTCCCCTTTATTTATATATGCACAATATAATTTATATTATACACAATATAGCTATAGCAAATATTTATATTAAGTCATTGACTTTAAATTTGAAACATAGTTAAATGATATGCGTATTGTTCAGATCTAAATAATTGTTGAAATTCATTACTTAAGGAAAATTCAAAGACTTTATGGAAACGTAACTGGCATTGTGTCTTTAATAACCTCTTATTTTTGTATCAATTTATGCTTTCTTATGTATTGCTTTGAAAATTATTATTTCCAAAACATATCAAGGTACGTTCGATTGAAATAGAAATTCTGGAGTCCCACACAAATTTCTAACCATGAAGTCACTTACTGAAATTGTGATAGGGTCAGAAACATTTTTATATTAAAAATAGTTTGATATCGCCGATTATCCTTAATAACAACTATTAGTTGAGGGAAGTCGAACAAATCGGAAAGAGAGGGTAAGTAGGGAAACGCTTTCTTTAGTAACTATACATTTATAAAAATAACATAATGATCTGTTTTGACATGACAAAAAATTAAAATCATCTCTTGAATGTAAAATTTTGAAATATATTAAACAACTTTTCTGTAGGGTTTATAAAGTGAAAAAAGCTTCCCGGCTTAACCTACTTTCGTCTAATGAATCTGTACGATGCCAAAATATAAACAGGATGGGATATTAACTATCGATTCACAAACGTCGGTAGTGGCACAAATGAAGGATTTATTAAAACATGGAATTTTAAAAGCGAGCGCGCAAACATTCTCTTTATCCGTAGATTATTCCGATCGCAGTCACGTAAACAAGTGCTTGCACCGCCCCGGGCGTTTGCGGCCGACCCGTGCGCCGGGCGTCCCCGGTGGCGTTTAGGAGAGATAACGGAGAGGCCCTCAGGGGCCGCACTTGTGGCTTAGGGGCTACGCGCGATACACGCATGGAACCAGAGGGTCAAGGGCGAACCACCACCTTCTCATCGCATCAGCTCTGACCTACTACACAGCACGTGGTATTATGGAAGAAAAAAGTGAATGTGGACAAAATTTAATGCATCGTGCGTCCAAACGTCATGACTTGATTTCGTGATCGAATGTTGGCACACAATTGAATTTGGGAAGTTGGATACTTTATTTTTCGTCCATATGATTCTTCAAAGAAAATAACTACATTTGGAAATTTGTATTTTTTTAAGTTTTGTTTATATCAGGAACCCATCTGATGTGGGTATGATCATCTGTTTAATGTGAGAACGAAAATTGTTAATGTAAGTACAGGCAGATAAATTTTATGAGTACGTGTCAGTTACTGAGTTATGAGGAAAATGAAACAGATTAAAATGTGTCAATCATCAGTAAGTCGTTTTCGTCAATTTTCGCAATTAGTATTGTTATATCAGCATAACATAACTAAACAGACAACCGAACATCTACTCTTATCAACTTGCGTCCGCTTTGGATTCTAACAGAAGATGGGTTAACAGAAACCAATGGGATGTACCTAAAAATGGCGTGATTCAAAGGAAAACTATATTATTTGTATCCCAATCGTTCATAAAATGTAAACTTATGGAGCATATTATGAGGTACTTGGTTATGTACGAATAATTGTGTCATCACAGATATGGCCACAGCGAGAGAATCGTGAAGAGGTAGAAGTAAACTGATAGCTGGCTACCATTTTTTCGCACACGTCAAATATCCCTTACGTTACAACGAAGTTGCTTCCAAAAATTAAGTTTTATTCTCTTAAAAATTTATAATGCTGTTAAACACACAATAACGTACGCAACCCATTTATGATGTGTTTTTTTTGCATTCAAAAAAATTTTAATGGGAAAGTAATTTTTAATGTAAATTGAAAACTCGCTCTCACTCGTTTCCAAAACATTTACTCTCGCAATAAAGCTTAACAATATAAATTAGTTGCATAATATACTATTCTTGTATGAATGTTTCTTAATGGTGTTACGAAATGTATTTGACACACCACCGATATCACATAGACTTTGTTACACATAAATCTCTGTTAACGTTTCCTTTATTAGCTTTTTTGGTCCTATTTATTTTAATGACCATTCACAAAGTTGATAATGTGAAATTAGTTTTAATAACCAGTAGAGCTTTATAAATATTTTTGAATAAATGTTTAGAAATATAGCGCGCTAGGAACGTCTCTCCGAACAGATCCAAGCCAGAGCATGTCGCCGCAGCATCTTCCCTAAATTTCGCGGCGCTAGTGTCACATACGTGCCGTCACATCACCCCGTCCTTTCCTGCTGCTTGTGCACCGCTGTCACCACTATGGTGACTGTCAGCAGTGAATATGTGAATCTGGAGATAAATATTTGAACATTCTTATAGCAACTAATAAGAAATTATACATTGTGATAAAATACTTTTCCAACGTGGTTAATTATTGTGATCTGCTTTGGCTTTTCTAACTCGTAATCGTGAAATTCAGTACATACGATGAATATATCTTTGATCCTGGTGAATAAGCAGTCATAAACACTTAATTTTACAGGAAAGCAAAAAACAACGTGTAAGTAAATGAAATCAGAGATTAATGGTATTCAAGCGAAGGTTATATTCAAACAAAACTATTTTTACGTAGGTTTTGTTTGAATATCATTAATCCTATATTTATAACTTTAAAGCAGTTGTTTTGCTCCCCTGTAAAATTAAGTTTTTTGACTTATCTGCTTATTCACCGAGGTCAAAGATACATAAGCCATAGTAATTCATCTCCGACACGTGCATAGTTGTTTGTAATGTTCGTGTTAAAAATAGAGCTATTGGTTTGGTTATTTCGTCCAGAAAACGTCTGCACGGTCGAATAACTTCCGATTCGCTATCGCAGAATAAAATGCGGCCCTGCAGGCAACGCGCTGGGGTCGCGCCTCTGCGGTGGCCCGTAACACGTCGCTGTGCGCCGGGTTGCGGATCCGTGCCTGCGACTCCGCCCGTGCAATACGCACGGCTCCATGGCAACGCAACGGCAATGTGCACGATGAATGGGGCCGAATTTTCCGTTGCGAATGCACCGGATATTAAAAGCGCTAACTCTAGCATGGGGATAGCCGCTCCCGTATAGTTGCTTTGCGTGGTTTCGCTTCCCGTGTGCACTTTTGAACCGAACTTTGCTTTGGAGAAATAATATATTACTCGTCATAAAGGCCTTTTATTCGATTATGTTTCCACTTTCTTCTGCGTAATTTGGAACTCGAGATAAATATTTTGTACATCGATTCACATTTGAGAATGGCTTGGGGTAAAATTATAATATTGTGCTCAATGTAAAATAACTCGACTTACAGTCTACCCAAAAACAAAATTTAAGGTTTCCTTTACGTTTTATATTCTCTAGCTTAGCAAACGTTTGTGGTTGAGCCTTCATCTTTCAAAAATTATTTCGAAGGTGTATATTGTTATCATCATGCTTAAAGTAATTCTTGTTGACACACGAAAAACAATGTTCTAGGGAAGAATGAATAATCAAAAATTTGCAGTCAATTTTCAGGAGATATTTGACAGCTTTTATTTCAATATTTAATATTTATGTCTATCTCCTTTATCAAAACCTCTGTATGTATAAAATCAAAGTACTTAATTGACGTCAAAATAAAAAAAATGATTGTCAGAGTAATTACCTGTACTAAATAAAAACAATAATTTACCACTTCATAATTACGTGCTTTTGGATGGGTTTAATATTTTATAGATTTTATGAAAGGGTTTTATGTAAAATATATAAATAGATACTTTAATATAGTACGCTTTTTATATAATGGTAGAGAGTATTGTCATTTCGTGATCACAAACAGACCATGAATAATTTAAATATTTTAATATCAAAGTTTTTCAATACTATTTCGTAATATGACTGCCAACGAGAAATATTATAATATACTTAGTATTTTATAAATTTTATGATATTCATACTCGATAACGAAGGATCATCTTAACTTTTCTCATTTCAACACTTTTAACGATTTCGTAGTTTTTGTGACGAGAAAAAAATTCTTCTTCTCAACGGGTTGGCGAAAAGCGTTCACATTTTCAAAGAGAACAAAACCCACCATCACCAGGGCCTTTAAACTCCTATATAACGTGGTGGAGACCATTACAGTGGCGCGCTCTCTTCTATCACCTTCTTACAGGAACTAAAATACGAACTGCTGCCAACGATACTTAAAATGTGCGTGGCTGCTGCGTGGGTTCCCGTGACGCAAGATGGCGCATAATGTTAGAAAAGATAGCGTCCCTGTTCGCGCTTTCTTCGCGGCTCTTATATGTATATATTATTAATATTTGAACATTTAGAAGACACTTTTCGTATTTCTCACAAATTATCCAATTTTTAAATGAGGCGAGCCTAACCTACAGCTGTACCTTGCGACATTAGCGTCTCCTAAAGTAGCATCCTCGATTGATTGGTTTGTTCGTGTTTCCGGGCACGTCAACTGCTTTGGTCATTAGTCCCGTTAGTGTAGTGCATGTTTTTTTCGACCTACCGTCGGCTAGTGGAGTTTCCCCCTAAACAGGACTCTCCTACCAGCGGGGCACCGCCCCAGCCGGGACAAGCTCTAAGCTCCCGACCGGTCTCCCGGAGCATGTGGTAGTGTAGTGCATGTTAGTGTAAGTGCGTGTGTGTAATGGGAGAGGATACGACAAGGAAGAGAAAGGTCAGATCGCACGCAGTCCGTGGCCCGTTTGTTAGGTACTGTCTGGCATTCGCCTGGTATTGATCGGAGAAACCACGGAAAACTACTGATCAGAGCAGCCGGCCGCTAGAATTCTCCTCCAGACAGCGACTGAATTCGACCGAGCTGACAAGCTAGTGTCGAAAATCCGGCCGCCGTGGGGAGTGGGAACCTAGGACCTCCCGGTCAGAGGCGCTGTAGTGACATCAGTTGATGCACTGAGCTACCGCTCCCGGTAGCTTAGACTCCGGTTTCGATGGAGATTGAAAGGTCGTGACCATCTCTCTCGTCACCGTCCGCCGCCATCACCGCTGCACCCGCCGGCGCCGCTTCCGCCTCCTTTCCGCCTGCGTGGCGCGGCGCGGCGCGGGGCGCTGTTGCCAATAAGGTCGCGACGTCGACCTCTCGAAGAGAGGGAGGTCGATTGCAGCCTTCCGCTCGACGCCTGTTCGTGCCGTGTTCGGCGCAAGCGAGGCGCGACGCGGCGCGCGGAGTTGTTCGGCCCAGCGGCCCCGTGTCGCCGTCCAATTAAAAATTTTGGCGAGCGCCGCCGTGCTGCTTCCGGTGCGCCGCGTGATCGTCTTTTGTTCGGTCGCACTCCCCCTTCCCTCTCCCCCCGTGAGAGCTAATGACACGTGATTTCGCGTCTCCGCTTCAACGCTGGCAAAGACCAGTGGTGGATTTTGTGATTTTGAACAGGATACACATGACGAAATATAAATAAATATTTACTCATTAAATAATGTTCTAGTTTATACCTTATTATTTTTATTGTACTATTATTATAAATGCTGTTGACAAATGTATTGCTCAAAATGAAGTAAATAAATCATTACAATTCTTTTTTACGAATTTAATTATTGTGTTTCTTTTTTTTTATTCAAAATTAAAATGATTGAAATATATAATAATATGATAAGAGCATTATTTTCTAATTTTTCGTCTTGAAAATGTATTCTAAAAATCTCAGATGTAATTATTTCAACAATAATAAAATAACTAATAAAACTAACAACACTAATACAATAGTAAGCTTAAAATATCACGTCTTCCAAAAGATATTCCTTTAAAATAGTATTAGCATTAATAATTTCTGGGTATTATTAATCGTTAGGTAAAACCATAAAAATGTAAAATAAAGAGAAGAGAGAATTTCGTACTAATGATTATTTAGATTTATTAAACTTATAAGTACTAAACGTGTGGCACAAAAGGACACAAAATCAGATATATTGGAATTTCAGTAATAGAGGTTTGGTTTGTGGAGGTTTCACTGTCCTTTAAAATAAATGCACTATTAAATGGCATTCTCGACGGAACGACGTGGAGTAAGTCGTTTGTCAACGAAGTATTGTATTGTACCGTGTCCGGTCCCTGTGTCTATCACTCGATAATCACCTGCGTCTGATCGGACTCTTTCTGTTTGATTTGCTCTCTTCCACTACACCGGTAAAGCAGTTCAGTTTGAGTCAATGTAAATTCCCTGAATCTCTTGTCTCTGGGAAACCCTCATTTAATGGCCGACGGTTTCTTTAAAGAACCTCCTATGTCTGGTCATAACTCATCTTCTAAAAGGCAAAAGCCTTCACATTTCAATGGTGCGTGGTTTCGACGATATCCTAAGCGCTGAGGAAATCGCCAGATCGCTCTGAATAATGTGGACGAGGCAAGGCAAAAGGCAAATTACGGAAGGTTGTAGGTTTTCCATGAAAGGCTTGAGTTTATTTTATTTTGTTATTGTGGCATCAAATCACCATGAATCTCATCTGAACCCATCATTTTATCCCAACACTAACAAAAAAGATGGAAGTATGGAGTCGGAGGAATGTTGCGTCAAGAATAATAGGCGTAGATTGCTAAAGACGGAAAGGCGCAAGTTCATTGTGATAAAGCAGAAAAGATTGCAGAGGTAGAGTCCGCTTAGCCCCGAAAAAGGGGATAAACGCTTCAACATATTTAACTTCCCTAATGTCATGATATTCAACGTACGCGCAACGTTAAGGGGGATTTGGGGAACCCTGATACTCAACTCTTGTTTTATTTTAATGACATTATTGTGAATTAAAGATACTTAATTATAAAATATCTTACAGACACATGCAAATCATTTTATTGACGACTATGACCAACATTTTCCATCTAATTTTCTCCACATGCTCCATATTTCCTAAATCAAAATGTGGGTCACTTTTTTCGACGTTTTCTTGATTCATTTCCTAACTTTGACGTTGGAAACAAGTGTTTCTAAGATGTCACATTCCAAAGCAAAATTAATTCTAAACAATTAAGAATAACAGTGAAAGCAAAATGAATCTGCGAAATGTACTCTTACTCTGAATGTTCAAGAAATTTCTTTACAATTCCTGTTATTTTGTGCGCTAATGGACTGCAATAAACAAATTATTTGCATTGCCATTTGTTGGGCAAGTATATAAACTGTTTATTAATCTTGATATAACGGATATTTTTGATACATTAAAAAATTAAACACAATACAACTTAATGTTTTCTCATCATACGTATTAAAAAAATAGAAAGAGTTCAAATAGCCTTTTTCGCTGTAGGAAGGTTAAATACCGGAATGTCACCCGGGATGAATTCATTTCTCCTCATAGCACGTCGCACAGTTTTTAACTTTTTGACGTAAAATAAATAAATAAATATATGAATATCGAATGTTATCACGCATCAGTGAGAATGCGCTTCCTCATCCCCTAAACCTTCTCCCGCCCGTGTGCTTGCTTGCCTCCGCCGTGGAGGGCGACCCGAAGCGAAGGCGCGTAATTAAATTGAACGCGCGGGAAACAGTTCCGCGGTGCTAATTTCTGAATTTCCATCGCTCGCGAGAAAGCTGCTGCGCGCCCGCAGATGCGGGGCAATTTGCAAGCGGTTCCGCGTAGCGTGACACAGCTCACCTCTCCCCCTTCGTCGCCAGGGTGTTGCGCTGCTTGCGAAAGTGTACACATGCTAAATTAAAAGCAGTCGGAGCTGCGTTCAAAAGTGCGTTGGTTTTGGTGGGTTGTTAGTGCTTCCGGACGCGTCAACTACTCAGGTCATTAGTCATTAGTGTAGTGCATGCTTTTTCATCGGTAGGTGGCGGTTATCTCCTCCGCTATTTGGCATGAACCTGCCCCGACCTACCGTCGGCTAGCGGGGTTTACCCTTAACCTTGTATCTCCCACCAGCGGGGCACCGCCCACCCGAAACAAGCTCTAGGATCCCGACCGGTCTCCTGGCATGTGGGGTAACGTAGTGCATGTTAGTGTAAGTCTGTGTCAGTAAGGGGTGAGGAGAGGACAAGGAAGAGGAAGTAAAGATCGCGCGTGGTCAGTGGCCCATTTGTTCGGGTTCTACACCGGCAGTCGCCTGGTGTTGAACCACGGAAAACTACCGATAAGAGCAGACGGCCGCTAGAATTCTCTTCCTGCAGCGACTGCATTGGACCTAGCTGACAAGGTCTTATCGAACATCTTGCCCCTGTGGGGATTCTAACCTAGGAGCTCCCGATCAGTGGCGCTGCAGTGTGCATTGAGCTACCTCTCCCAGTCCAAAGTGCGTAGTTCGCCTTCGAATAAAAATAGATTGCCGATCCTTTTCATCACTGCCGGGAGCTGCCGTCTTCGGAAATATTGTTGAAATATATTTTCAGATAACATTTTCGAAAACTGCAGTTGCAATTTTGAAGATGATTCAATTCCTTCTCCTTTTATTTCTCCTCCATATTCTTTCTTCCTGACGTCCTATTTCTTCTTATTCTTCTACCTCTTACTTAGTTATCCGTCTTATTCATCCTCTTCTTTTTCTTACTCATTATTGTTAATGTTCTTTTACTTGTCTTTCTTTCTGCTCTTTTTCATTTTTATGTTCTTCATATAGCTCTTTTTCCACTACATATTTTTCTTCTTCATTCTCTTCGGACTTCCTCTACATTCTCACTCGTATGTTTGTGACCAAGAAAAGAAAAATATGAATTTTCTGTGTAATTAAAAATAAATAGTTACTCTAATGATTAATGAGATACCTAGAGATTTGCTTTTATCTCTCGTCTCCCAATCAAATTTAAACGCATGCCTATGTGTGTATAATAGAGGACCCTAGAAATATTGTGACCTACTTTACAAAGATTAATGTTTATTGTTAAGTGACCGTAGTTGGGTTTTAGACATGTTTCTACTTCGTAATATGGATTTTGATTTAGATTAATGAAATGCAAGACTAATGATCTTATGCTTTTACATATCCATTAGTTTAGCTGTACTCCAGTAAATCTTTCCTCTTGGAAGATGTAAGATTGATAGCGCATATCAATCAAAAAGCTTACTTAGAATAACCTCGCGAATTTGCATTAAATATATAATCATATGTTAAATACACTTTATGTTAATTAATTATTACAAAAATTTTAAAATACGCAAAGTAGTGGGTGTCCTTACGTTTTATTACCCACAAAACGCAATTACGTAATACACAATTTGAAATTAATTACAGAAGACAAATTATACAACTATAATGAAACAGCTCTGAACATACGTCTGCTGTATTTAAAATGGTATGAATAGAATATAATGATCTGTTTACAAAATTCTAAAAAGTATTTGAATGATTTTAAGTGTGCTTATAATATAATACGAACGTATATTTTGCGCTAAACCATACAATTCCATCTATCTGTAAGTCTCACTAGGTGTATGTAGCAGCATGTGGGCACAACCGTGTGGGTTTCCACGGTGGCGTGCGTTTGCCCTTGCCGCCTACGATGCGCTGCTGAGCAGCAGACCGAAGCGTCGGCCGGCCGGCGACGCGCTTTTATCTTGCAGGGCTGTCTCCTCTGAGTGTTTCAGGCGGCGCCTCGCGCTTTAATATTGCACGAGCAGCCACAGCGGTGGCACCACCCGCCGCCACCGCCGCTGCCGTCACTGTCACTGCCGTTACCGCCACTCTCAGCGCTGCCTCCAACACAGACACCTTCAATCCCGCCGTCGCCGCCAAACCTGGCGACCCTTCCGCTGCCGCATCCGCCTCTGCCACCCCCGTCACCACTACCACCACCACCACCACAACTAAACCAAAACCACCAACACAACCACCACCACAAACACCACCAACACAACCACAACTCCCCAACCACCACCACCACCACCACCACCACCACAACTACCACCACCACCACCACAACTACCACCGCCACCACCACAACTACCACCACCACCACCACAACTACCACCACCACCACAACTACCACCACCACCACCACTACACCACCACCACCACCACCACAACTACCACCACCACCAACACCACCACCACCACCACCACCACCACCACCACCACCCACCACAACTACCACACCACCAACACCTCCGCCCCACTACCTCTGCCGCCACTACCGCCTCCACTACACCACTACATGCGCCCAACCCCCCCTAACACCACCGCCGATCCTGCCGAACATTCGCCAACACCTTTACCATTGGCACCTCTGCTCAGTGACATCACCCCGTAATATCCTCCACCATTCGCATTCTCATCCATCGTTCTTTACCTCCCTCCGGTCCGCACTGCCGTGTGCGCAACCGCGGCCGGGCATCATCCCCCCGACCCTCCGACTTTCCTCCGATGCAGCACATCACTCTCCATGGAAATACGAAGCGTTACACGACTGCAACGTTGTGCAGCTGCGCAGATGGCGCTTCAAGGCCACAAAACGCTCTTTGTTTCTTGTGATGTAAAGCAGAAACAGGATTCTCCCACGAGTTAAAGGAGAAATAACAACATGAAGTCAAATAATTGTGTTTTAATTTTTACTGTTTTTGTGGGTTTGCAACGTTAATGAATGATACTTTAATAGAAACATGTGCTTTCTACTATAATTTTGCAAACACGAGTAATTTATTTTTTTTTGTAAACAGTAATCTACAGTCATCATAATACTCGTGATTATGTTTGCGAATGGTCGTAAATTCGTCGATAAAAAGTGCAGTCCAGTCATGAAAAAATATCTCCCACGAGAAACGTCTGGTCGAAACGAACTACCTGTGATCGACCGATAAAATATTGAAGTGTTCTCAAAATGAGATTTTGAGGGTTTTTTCTCAACGTGAGAGCATGGGTCGTGTTACAATCCTGACGTGGCTTCGGTGAAGTAACGGTTAGAGTATGGGAACTCGGTTATACACAAATTCGCGGGTCCAAACTCGACCGAAGCCATGTATTTTTAAGAATGAAAATATCTTTTGTACGTCTGCCCACGGATGGAAAGTGAAGCTGACAGTCCTTGTTGTAGATTGATTGCATGTAAAAGATGGTCAAGCCTACAAGAAGCTTCAGAGCTGAATTTAAATCGCGTGCTTCGTCGCCGGAAAGATACCTATTTCGTCAGAGGAGCCTGGAGAAATATTTTTCGTGATCTGGCGGAATAACTGGCTTGAGCCTCGCCAAGTAAAATAAGGCATCATTAATTGATTGGTAAGAGCTGGCTAAATTTTACATTAGCCTAGTATCAAGTCTTGTTACACCTCATTCACTCTGACTCAACTCATTCAAGTTGCGAATGAATTTTAATAGAAATTGTTGCAATAAACCTCCTTTGATTTTAAATCAGTTCTACTATTTAATGTCTATTGCTACGTCTAATACTGTTAATACGTGTATAAATAACTCGAAATTTTTATGCGTTCCTCTTCTATTCTTTCTATTTTAGTGATATTTTGAATTGTAAATGAAGAATCAACAACAAAAATTATTTGTTTTCAACGAAAGCAATATCTAAACTAGTTCTTGCATTTTCCAACTACCCCACGAAAGTCTCTATAATCCCCCCAAAGATTTATACGTTACATCAATTTTCTATGTAAATTATTATTACTTATATAATATTTATTTATATTTATAATATTTATATATTATTTATATAACAGGTCAGCCACCTTTTCGTAACTGCGGGCTATATTGTCAAACCTCCAGGTATGCTGCTCACAGCTCCGAACTTCATTTTTAATAAAAAAGTTAAAAATATTAAGTTGCAATTAAATTATTTTATTTGTATTATATCTAAACAAGCTAGAGATCCAGTTTGCAATAACACAGCGAGGAAGCACTTTAGGTGGTTTATAACACAATTGTATTTACGAAGATTACAGAAGATTTACTAAAAAAGAATACAACAAAGATAATCAATACTAATACAAAACCAGTTTAAGAAAGGCCAGTCAGTGCGATGTTTGGGCTTGTATTTGGAGCGCGCTTTTCAATATCAACTTTGGAGTTAGTTGGGCACGTTCTTAAAAGTTTGTGTAAAGAAGAGGCCCTTCGGGCTGCATGAAATGACCTCACGGGCCCCAAGCGGCCGACCCCTGGTTTACATTATTATTATTATTATTATTATTATTATTATTATTATTATTATTATTATTATTATGCTATTATTATTATTATTATTATTGCTTGATTATAGACTGAAGTTTATTTATCAGAATAATTTATTAATTGGCAGGCAGTACTACCCATCCAGTCCGTACCACCTACTTCACCCGCTCCGCCCCCTCCGATCCCCTAATCCCGTCCACCTACCTTGCTTCTCTCGCTCTCTTCCACCGCCTCGCTCCCCCCACCCGACCCTACCTAGCACCGCCCCCTTTCGCTCCGCCCGTTCCTTTTGTACCCACCAACAATGCCCAGACATGCTCACCTTGGGAAGACGACTCAAGATTAAGCGCAGATGCTTTACGGTAAATTTTGTAAAAAAAAAAATTACGGGATAAATCTTTGAATCACATCTCACTTTTTTTTCTTGACCATTCAAATACATGCTCCTCATCAAAATGTGAATCAATTGTTCAAGCTGTTTAAACTGTTTTTGTCGTACGCATACTTTCATACGTAATTTAATTCACTTTTAAATAACAGAAAATGACTATTTGCAATTGCTATAATAGATTATTAAAGTCGATGAAAATAGTTTCATTTTGCTTCCTATTTAAACTCTCTCGGTTCCTCATATGGGATGTCATGGATCGTATTGGCTTGGGTTGACATGCCTGCCACTCGGAGATAAAGCGGCTATAAAAGTGGGTGTTTACTCTTTTACGTTTCGGAGCGATTTTAGGTCGGAAATTGGTTGCAACCTTATTGGCGGATATTGGATATTCCTGCCCCTGAGGCCGAACGACCGGTTTAGTGTTAAAGCGCCAGAGAATCAGAATTGAAATCCAGCATTTCTTCAAAATACTAGCAAAAGTTTCAAAAGACGACTTTGGATATACAGTTGACTCCAGTTATAGTGAACTCAGATATAGTGAACCCTCGGTTTGGAACTTACGTCACTGGTCCCTTTCACTTTCATTACAAATAAGCATAAGAAGAGTCGGTTATAGTGAACCTGAACCTCGGCTATAGTGAACTTAGGAGATACAACGTCCTGCAAATTAATTCCTTCCTGGAAAAGAGTGTTCCTCTTAGTGCCACAACGTCCAACATCAAGCAGCTTGAAAAAATTATCGTCGGCGAATAGTCATAATTGAAGAAGTCTCCCATGATGTGAAGGTAACGGTCCTGGAATGGAGACCTTAATGACCACCTAATGTCACTCAGTTTCACTGCTGAAAAAAGGCAGTGTCCTACGTGGTCTACAACTGACGGCGACGCGCGATTGCTTGCTTCAGTTTCAAGCATGGTGTTTATTCCACGGGACAAAGCTGGCTGCATTGTACGTGGGCGACAGGAAGCGCGCGACTGTTGCAGCCTTCCAGTCTGGCGTCACCCCCCACGCCGCGCGGAAAAGCGATCAGTTTCATTAGCCACTTGCGCCATCGCGCTTCTGAAAGCATCTCGTATGTTATTGGGCGAGTAAAAGAACCTTCGGAGAGTGTGACGGTGTTCCAACAGTGGAAGAGGCATTGAGTGTCAAGACTATTACTATTCTAACAGAGTGTTCAATGCAGCATCAAGTCTAGAGGGAGCATGAACTCTGGAAGAGCATCTAGAGAAAATACTAATAAAAAATGCACGAAGCAAACAAACAAAAATAATTGAATTTTAAGACCAAATAAAGATATTGAAATTTTCAGTTCGTGCTGTCAATGTATTTTGCTGTATCTCACTTGTATAAAATCAATCACTGTGGAGAAATTCTATTGAATTTTGACATCGGATATAGTAACCTCTGATTTAGTGAACCAAAAATGTTAGTTCCCAGAAGTTTATATATATATATATATATATATATATATATATATATATATATATATATATATATATAGCGGAGTCGACTGTAATAAACATCTTTTAGTGAGAATGGCAAGTTTTCCTCATTCGAGGAGCATAACGCTCTCTCGAAGAACAGACCCAGCATGTAAGACAAGTCCCAGCACGCGATGTATTTGTGTTTCAGAATATTTTTGTAGTTTCAGAATACTTTGTTTTAAGCAGAAGGAAAATACGAAACTTCGAATAAATAAAAAATACCTAAGAATATATTTACATTTAAAGAAATTGTTCATGTAATGTTATTTACAATGTATAGCAGTTTTGAAAGAACTTCATATCAATACACGAAGGATGGTAGTAGAATATCTGGACACAGTTCAACGATCTTCAGTATTCAGACGAATGAAAATCTCGGAATATCATTCAAAAGAATTTATTTCAAAGGACCTGGCAACTAAGCACAAACAAGTTTCATATCATGAAACGCAAGTATGATTTATTCAAATTAACAAAAATAGTACATTTTGTCTATACTTTACAAACATCCTGCTTAATTATAATTTATTTTTAATTCTTCTAGACGCATAAAAATGGTAAACGCGCAATCTCGATGACTTCGCCGTCTTGACCTGGTTGCTCGCGAAGTGTGTCTTACCAATTACGTTCCAATATGTACTTTGTTGGTACGAAAGTTTACCAAATGATTTTCTGCTCTTTACTCGCTCACATGCATACTCCCCATATGGAACACAGACTTTTCGGTAATGTTCATGGATAATATTCTGACAATATTATCTGTATTCTGTTATTCTTTTTACTTAGGTTGTCACAAACATTTGATTAAGGATCCATACATATTATTATTTCTCGACATTTGCACGAGTGTTCTAAAGAAACCCAAAAAGGAATAATAGAACATCATTAACAAAGTTATCATTAAATTATCATTTCGAACAGGTCAACTTATAAATCAGAAAAGGAGCAGAATTTGCTCAGAACACTTTGTGTGATTTACACATTATACCAATACCATCGTAAAATAAGAGTTATTGCGAAATGAAGAAGTCTTCTGGATCAGTAACTATCCTAATTTGCGATCTTTTTCATATCTCAGCTCGTCACCCACTTATTTTCATTTCCTTACCTTCATAACTAACCTTCCCTCCAGCTCCCTCGTGCATTTCGCCGAATGCAATACAATTGTGTGTGTCAACTTACTGGTAAGTTTATATTGTACGTAGTCTTGCGCCATTCTTCTCGGTGATTTTCGAGAGTAGTCTTTCCTTTCTTCTTCACGGATCGCCTCGTTCACCGACCGGCGGTGAAGACAGGGGTGAAGACAGGACAGGACCGACAAGAGGAAGGAAAGATCGTGCGCGGTCCGTGCGCCGTTTGTTAGGGTCCGGCTCCGGTAATCGCCTGGTGTTGATCAGGGAAACCACAGAAAACTACCGATCAGAGCAGCCGACCGCTAGAATCCTCCTCCAGACAGCGACTGAATGCGACCTAGCTGAATAGCTAGTGTCGAAAATCCTGCCGCCGTCAGGACTCGAACCTAGGAGCTCCCGGTCAGAGGCGCTTCAGTGGCATCAGTTGATGCACTGAGCTTCCGCTCCCTGTCAGAGTTTCCGGTCATTATTGTGTGCGCTAATTAAGATGCGGAGGGAGGCGACCTCGCGTTGTCTCGCCGCAGTGCAGCACAGGATCGTTCGTCGCGCGACGGCGCTGCGGCTTGGGCTTCCGGCCGGATTTCCTCTCCTTTGCGGATGCGCCCGCGGCTTCGCGAGGTGTCGGCATTTCAAGGGGGCGCTGGCGACGCCGGCCTCGCGCGGGGGCGTTTGGGGGCGGAGCGCCACTGCCGGTCTGTACCGGGAATCAGGCGATGGAGGTAGTGGGGAAATGACGACTTTGGGCAGGAAACCGACGAGGTGGGAAAGAAGGGAACGGTGGGGAATCTATGGGAGAAATGACGGAAGGTTTGATCGGCGGTTTGGGCGTCGGAGATGGAAGCGACCGAACACGTACGGGGGCGGTACGGTGAAAGCCATGAAACGCCGATATTGAATATTGGTTTTATGCGGTGGGGGAATTTGAACCGACTGTGTTCAGATTCGTGTCACGTGAGACTCGGTAGAGGGGTGATGAGAGAGACGTTTCGCATCGATCACTTGACAGAATTGACGGGCCAAGAAAGCAAAACAATAATAGATATCACGTTGATCGATAAAGAAGTTTAATGATGTGAATATTTGAACTTCTACAAAATAAATAATACTCTTAGGATAACGTGTTTGAGGTGACATCCCTAAAGCTGTGCTTCAATGTAACAGCCTTGGCCACGGATAAATTTCATTTGTTCTATGCGTCAGACAGTCCCTGACTCCTTATTAGCATGCCTGTCGGGAGGTGCGCAGTCGTGCCCTTCTTGTGTCGTGGTGGTGGCTGCAGTGGCGCGCTGTGCAACGGCGGTGGTTTTATTGCGCAACGAGACGCCAAGCCGCGGGGCGCAGCAACTTCCGCGCCCGCGACACGACTCTGCTCTTGCCCCACCTTCGACTCCCGCTCTCCCACCCACCCGCCCACCTCCCGCCCACCTACCCACCTACCCACCTCCCTCCCTCCCATATTCGCAATTCTACCCTATTGGTGCAATTGCTTGGGGTTGTTGTTTATAATCATTAGTTTAAGTTTTCTCTTTAAAGCAAGAATAAGACAAATAATTCGTGAACAAATCCTTTATCTTTGCCTTCTAGGGTTTATGTTCTTGGAAGTGTAAAAAGTAGGAAATATCATTTTCTTTGTAATATGATGATAATAACAATCAGTTGTCGGACAAAAGCAAACTACTTGTTGAACTCAATATTATTTATCTCCTAATCCTAGTACATGTTTTGTACTGAAAATTCAATTCTACGTTAAAACGTTCTGTATAGCAATGTGAAAAACTTGGTGCATGTGTCGGTCAAAGTAGATTTTCTGTAAAATGGATAATTTTCCGTATTGTGCATTTCTTTACTTTTCCAAATTCATATCTATAATACACATTATTACATTTCCGTTTCGTTTCAACCAAGTTCGTTTGATGAGTCTGTTTTTCTATTTATTAGGTTTTTCTCAATAAAGAACGGCTCTAACATTCCCCTAAATTGAGATTAATTACATTTGTTACACGTAATAACTAGAAAGTAGATCTCCTGGAATACGATATTCCCTCGAACGCTTGCCATTAAAATTACACTAATTCAGAGGGTGTATCGGCGCTGATTTCTCGGTAACTGCATGGAGAGTACTTACGCAACCTGCTCTCCTTCGAATTCCGGGGGGAGAGATTACACTGGGAATGATATAACCAGGATGTACATTTCACTTCAGTCTCATAATATTTTCCCATTATTTTGGTTTATATATGACTACCTCGTATCTGTTATTACAATTGTTTATTGTACATAGAAGTGTGTTACTAAGGGAAACGCAAATCGATTCAACGAATATGAAGGAACAACCTCAATTGCCACCCACTGGTGCCCCACGGTTGTTCTCTCAGCTACTAACCTTCTAATCGAGGGTCAATGCGAGTTAGCTTTAGAGATCTATATACGAAAACACTCCACTGGCTAGTCTACCTTATGCTGTTGTAAATCTGTCTTATTCTTCGACTCTACCACGCAATTTGTTAACAAATTGTTGTGGAAATGATAAAGTTGAGAGTTTTTCAACCGTCGCTAGGCATGTTTGTCAAACTAGACTTGCCCTTTGCGGCGTAGCTGTCGCTTTTGATTGATTTATTGATTTTATCGTGTTTCCGGGCGCGTCAACTGCTTCGGTCCTTAGTCCCGTTAGTGTAGTGCATGTTCTTTTCATGGGAGATGGCGGTGATCCTCACTCACTTGAGGGCGAGATCCGGCACCGACCTACGTCGGCTAGTGGGGTTTTCCCCTAACCAGGACTCTCCCATAAGCGGGGTACCGCCCCAGCCGGGACTAGCTCTAAGCTCCCGACCGGTCTCCCGGAATATATGGTAGTGTAGTGCATATTAGTGTAAGTGTGTGTGTGTAAGAGGAGAGGAGAGGACAAGGAAGAAGAAGGACAGATCGCGCGCGGTCCGTGGTCCGTTTGTTAGGGTACTGCTCCGACATTCGCCTGGTGTTGATCGGAGAAACCACAGAAAACTACCGATGAGAGCAGCCGGACAGCGACTGAAATCGACCGAGCTGAAAAGCTAGTGTCGAAAATCCTGCCACTGTCAGGACTCGAAGTAGCTGTCGCGCCAACTGCTACATGTCGTCTCCCAATCAACCATATTGTTGAAACAATAAAACCAAAAGTTGCACGTCCGAGGCACTTATTACGCTGGTGATGGCGGCAATCTGGGCGCGTGGCGCGGTCGGCGGCCGTTGCCAATTGCGAGGGCCGCGCCGGGGAGTGAAAGAGCGCAGGGCAAAGGAAGTGGCAGCCGAGCCGCCTGCGTTGGAGGCTCAGAAGCCTCTCCTCCAGAGAGCCCCACGCGCCTGCCTCCAGCCGCGCACTCAACCGAGCAAAGGTCCAAGCGCGTCGCCTCAATGCCGTCCCCTCGTCCGCCCTCTCTCCGGCCACGCGCCCCCTCCAGTCCTCTTACCCTCCGGCTCTCCCACCCTCCGGTATTACCACCCTCTGGTCCTCCCACCCTCTGAATCTCCCACTCTCCGGTCCTCTCACCCTCCGGCCATTCCCACCCTCCGGCCCTCCCACCCTCCGGTCCTCCCACCCTCCGACCCTCCCACCCTCCGGTCCTCCCACCCTCCGGCCCTCCACCCTCCGACCCTCGACCCGCCTTCCTTCGATTTGCTCTCCTCTCCGCCGCCCACTCCCTCACCTTCCCTCCGGTCCGCCCCCACCCACCCTCACCTTCACTCTAGCCCACTCGCCCGCCCTCCAGTCCTATAGCATTGCGGCCCTCCGGCTAATTGTCGGGAGCTCCGCCGGTCCGCTCTTTGAAGTTGTACTCGCGAGATCGACGCCAAGTATTTCGAGTGTTTGCTTCCAGTAGTTTCACTGACAAAATTGTTCGAGGAACGGGTTGGAGAGAATTTGAAATGTCATTCAGCCCCCTTACTTGAAACGAGATCTCCATGCTCGTTTGGTCGCATTTAGACTGACGTATGTTTGAATGTATGTTTACTTCATAAAATGTTCGCCTGATAATCGCCATGCCAGACCTTTTCATAAAACATTCTACTTTGGTCTTTTAAGGCAAATAAAGAACTAGACAATAATATGACGATATAAATATGTGCCAGATTGCGTCGAAGCAATTGAAATGACTTATTATTTAGTGTGTTTGTCGCATCAACTACGGTCATTAGTTCCGCAAGTGTAGTGCATATTATATCCCGGAAGTGGTGGTGCTACGGCGAGTCACCGTTCCAGCCAGACAAGGCCTAAGCTGCCAAGTATTCTCCCGACACTTGTGATAATGTGAAGAACACAGAAAATTTACCAATCAGAGCAGCGGTCCGCTAGAATTCTCCTCCAGACAGTGGTATAAGATTATCTACAATAATGCCAAGAAATTATTTCTAGGGGGACAAAGCAATCTTTTTTGAGGTCGGATTTCGATCAACGACTTCTACATTTCATATTCCGGGTAGCACTTCGGTTTTTTCATTAATCATTCACGTAACTTTATAACAGGAATAATCCAGAGATGAAGAAACAATAATAAATTAATAATCTAAAATATAGTCCACATATTTTAAAATACATTTATTTTTATTATTTTTCGTCATCCGAAACATCATTATGTACTGTGTGTATATTAATAAGCATGCTATTAGAGTTTATCGTAATGTTCAGAAATTTGCACAGTAGAATTTTGGGCCAAAAGTCTTGATATATACAGTAACCAACACAGATGTAGAATTTGCGTAAAAAAAGCCAATAATAAATGTAATGTGAAAAATATGAGAAATAATTATTCACAATGATAAGTACTCATTCTTAATATTATCTTAGAATTTCCTTTTCCCAAGGCCGTCGTTTTCAGCTTCATAAAATCAGTTATCGTCATATTGGCAAGTTCACATTGTGCAAACTCCTTCCTATATCTATCAGAAACGCAGTTTCAACACGTGGCGAAACAAGACTGACGCGACACGTTAACGATGAACCTCAGACACAGTATCGTTCCACATTTCTGGCGTAGCCCATCAATATTTTCCCGTGTCTGTCATGTTCTCCCATTTATGAACCTCGTTTAAAACCGTCCAAAGCACACACTCCGGCATGTATCGGGGCGCAGCAATCATCGGGATGGCCTGTATACAAAGTCTGTGCAATCGCGCCGGCAGCGCCGCTTCCGCCACTGCAGCGGCCGCCGCCGTCACCGGTTCCTTCGCCGCTCCCACTGCCTCCGCCACAGTCACCGCACACCAAACACCATCACAACCCCTTTCTTCCCCCCCTCCACGCCACCCCACCGCCTCGCCACCACCGCCACCGCCTTCACCACCGTCACCGCCTCCACCACCGCTTTCTCCACCGCCTTCTCCACCGCCTCCACCACCGCCTCGCCACCGCCTCCACCACCGCCTCTGCCACCGCCCCACCACCGCCTCCGCCTCCTCCACCGCCACTCCACCGCCTCGCCACCGCCTCGCCACCGCCCTCGCCACCGCCACCGCCACCGCCTCCGCCTCCGCCACCGCCGCCGCCTCCGCCACCGCCTCCGCCTCCGCCACCGCCTCCATCACAACTTACTCTACAGTCACCGGTACATTGCTACCGCCACAGTCACGGCCACCACCTCAGCCTCAGCCTCGGCAGCACCAACGCCATCACCTGTGCCTCCTCATCCACCTCCACCTCCAACTCCATCTCCTCCTCCTCTCCCTCCATCACCACCGCACCGCCCCCCTCAACCCCCCCCCCCCCCCACACCATGCACCCCGCCGATCTGTCACTCTCACACAACCGCCGTCATCTTCTACACTACCGCCGCCTCCGCTTACACCAACACCACCACTAACTCGTCAACAACACCGACAGCACCGTTTGCAGCCAGGCAGTCGGGGTGGGTACTGCAACGGAGTGACAGGCGTCATGGCTCGAACGCAGCGCTGTTGCGGTGGCGGTTCATTAAGCGGAATGGGGGCTCCCGAGCGCAGAATACACACGCGCATCTCAGGTCAGAGCACGCGCTCATTTTATGGGCTGCAATGCCCGTAAAATCGATTTGTTCTTGTTATAAAAGAAAGAGGGATTTTTAATTCCTCGGATGGTTCTAAGCACAGATTAATGAGGTAGTGCGACTGTCTGAGTATAGAAAGTGATGAATTTATTTTTTGTTTATATTTTGAAAGTGAATTTAATGGCATAATTGCTTTGCAATAGGATATTCTTTTAAATAATTTATTTGTTGCACTCCTGACCTGTTCGTGACATAATTATGAGAGTCAGGAACATACATTCTTAAATTAATATTACTCGGTTATTTGTTTATGTTGGTCATAAATGTGTAAGAATATGGGTTTATGAATCTATCCAACTGCCTCAGCAGTTACAATACGTCAACCCATATGTTTAACAACTTCTTTGGCATGTATATTATTAATCATGTTAATATTTTACACAATTATTACAGGTAATCATATAAATAGCTTCATAGAAGGCTGGGTAATGAATTTTTATTCATATTTAATAAAATTAACTCCCTCCTCTAAACAGTAGATCGCTTCATCAAACGCAAGCATAAAAGTGAAACACACGCCACCGGAAACTTGTCGTACGTTAAAAGCGCTCTCTCCGTGTCTCGTGGAGATGGGAGTCATAAAGTTGCTTGAGCACGGAGGCGAGTGGTGGATATCTCCTCGTGGCGGAGCGCTCCTTGCGGCGAGGAGCCGAAGGAAAGTTGTATCGTGGAGAAGCGCAGTTTTCACTGCGGCGCGTGCTCACGCGGCGTTTCGGGCGGTAACGTACGCGCGCGCGGCGGCGCCGATACCGCGCGATAAGCGCCGCACTACGTCACAGCGGGCCGGCGGCGGGGCGGGGGCGGGGGGGATGGCGGTGGTGGAGGGAGAAGCGGAGCGGGCGATGGCTCAGCCGGTTGGGACGGAGGCAGCTGTGACGGTAGCAATGGACGGTAGAAAAAATTGGAGTTGGTTGGGTTGGTTGTTATTGATTCCGGACGTGTCATTTGCTGAGGTCCTTAGTTTCGTACCTTTAATGCATGTTTCTTTTCCCCGGAGGTTGCGTTGTTGATCTTTCCCGCTGGATGGCTTTGATTGATTGATTGATTTTTTCGTGTCACGTCAACTGCTTTCGTCATTAGTCCCGTTGGAGTAGTGCATGTTTATTTCTCGGGAGATGGCGGTGATTTTCCCCCACTGAATGGCGAGATCCAGCGCCAACCTACCGTCGGCTAGTGGAGTTTCCCCCTCACCAGGACTCTCCCCACCAGCGGGGCACCGCCCGAGCCGGGACAAGCTCTAAGTTCCCGACCGGTCTCCCGGAATATGTGGTAGTGTAGTGCATGACAGTGTAAGTGTGGGTGTAAAGGGAGAGGATAGGACAAGGAAGAGGAAGGAAAGATCGCGCACGGTCCGTGGCCCGTTTGTAGGGTACTGCTCCGGCATTTGCCTGGTGTTGATCGGAGAAACCACGGAAAACTACCGATCAGAGCAGTCGGCCGCTAGAATTCTCCTCCAGACAGCGACTGAATTCGACCTAGCTGAAAAGCTAGTGTCGAAAATCCTGCCGCCGTCAGGACTCGAACCTACGACTTTCCGGTCAGAGCCGCTGCAGTGCCGGTCGATGGCGAGATCTGGCGCCAACCTACATCGGTTAGAGGGGTTTTCTCCCAGCCAGTAACCAGCGGGGCACAGCCCCAGTCAGGACGAGCTTCTAGATCCCGACTGGTCTCCCGGCATGTGTGATAGCGTAGTGCATGTTAGTGTGTGAGTGTAAGGAAGGGGTGAGGGTAGGACAAGGAACAGGAAGAAAAGATCGCGTGCAGTCTGTAGCCCGTTTGTTATGGTACTGATCCCGCATTCCCCTGGTGTTAATCGGGAAACCCACGGAAAACTACCAATCTTGAGCAACAGGCCGCTAGAATTTTTCTCTGGGCAGCGACTGAATTCGACCTAGGTGACAAGCTAGTGTCGAAAATCCTTCCAGCGACAGGAATGGAACCGTAGGATCTCTGCAGCGACATCAGTTGATGTCTTGAGCCACGTGAGTGGTAGAGGGAATGTGATGGTTTTGCCGCGGTGAATGTGACATTTTGCGAAGGCAGCGGTGATGGCACCCACATGAGCATTGCTATATAGGATGTGGCGGGGGCAGCAGTAGCGGTGGATAAAGTGGTGAAGAGGGTGTGATGACTTGGTGGTGCCGAGCAAGCTATTGTTGTGGTGGTGATGGCTTGGATGTGGTAATGGTTAAAACTGAGGCCGTGGCTTTGGAGGAGTCGTGGGAATGGACAGGATTGACGAGGATGTGGAGATGATGGTTCTGCCACTTGCGACAGTAGCTTTGATCAGTTGGAGTAGCCTTGGGTAGTAGTGGCGGCGGCGGCTGTATTTAATCTGGCAGTGTATCCACTTCTAAGGCAATCGCCATTGTTGAAATGGTTGCGGAGGCACCAATAAGGTGATGGATTGCGGAAGGGATGTCACACGGTAACTGCTTCGTCACGATGGAGGCAGGTATATGAGGTTAGTTTTGGCAACTACGTCAAGGATGTGGAGAGGGTGACGATAGAGGTGATGACTTCGCTGGTTTGGGGCAAGTAGATTTTTATGTGGTGACGGTCGGGGTGACGGCGCAAGGATAAGGAACTTGGTAAAACATTGACGCAAAGGTTAGTTTATTATATAACATAGTGGACAAATTTCTACCTATTCCCTCCAGAACGTCATAAGGAACAAGACAAGAATGGTGGTTTGAGAGTATGAAAGTTTCGGTGAACAAAAGGGTGAATGCAACTTGCAACGGATATTCCAAACCATGAAATCAAAAATATTATTTAATATTTTCTATAAAATTATGTCTTCAAATGTTTCTTCTTGGTAATAAATTTGCTATACACCATGCCTGGCCAGTTTTAAAGTTCTCTTTGCTCTAGAGACACAATACAGGCCCTATGTGCTTCAAGGGTGCTCTGCTGAGAACGACACAGTGATGTACTTTTCCCTTTGCAATATGGATAGTTACAACGGCGTAGATAATGAAAGAAAACGCACCCTGGAAGAACGAGGTTGGCTGTGACTGCAACTGCTCATGCGCGGTTGAAAGAATCGTAATCTTCGAAGAGCACGTTTTGTAAGAGCGAATCCTGCTTATATGTTGCATTATTCGCAGCACATTATACTGACCCAGCAATTTCCCACAAGCTTGCGTTCGCACCGAAAGGCAAAGTTGTAAATTTCAACGATATTAATAATAGTCTAATATGATTATAGATGGCGACTCTATTAATACTCACAGATTGGGGACTCTGTAGTAATTAGTGTGTTTATGTGAGGTCAGAAACGACGGTATTGAAAAAAACTGAACCACGACGTGACAATAAAATATTGTTTAGACTTATTTGCAATATTCTGAAACTATTTTCCTGAAATATTGTTACGAACATTAATACGATTCACAGAAAATCAGATGTATCATATTACAAATCTTGAATGTAAATGTCCACAAAAAAGTATGACAAGTTTTATTACAAAATTTCTAAGAAATAGTAGAAACCAGAACTATTACTAAAAGATTGCTAACATTCAGTCAAATAAATGAAAAATATTCAGCGTGGACACAACGCCTTCAAATAATGGAAGATGATAGGCTCACAAAAGTTGCCTATCGTTATCGACTAGCTGGAAAAAGAAATCCTGGTCGATCAAGGCAACGATATAGTGAAACAGGAACAGGCCTTTTGGCCTAAATCGTGAAAGCAGGAAGAAGAAGAAGAAGAAGAAGAAGAAGAAGAAGAAGAAGAAGAACATTACTTTTGACGATCCTCGTTGTAATATAATTTCTCCTTCGTTGCTACGTATAATTATTCAAATGACAAATCAAGTAAAAATATGTAGGTCTTTTGCACTAGTATGAGTTTCTACACTATGCAGATATGGAAAAACATTGCCCAAACCCTTCTGCATAATGTATATGTTATATTTTCAATATCAAATAAAAATTCATTTTATTTTCTAGTTGGCAAATTTATTATTTAAATATTATTGACTATTGATTTTCTGAATTGTGGACCATTTGCGTACCAAAAAATTACTTTGCAAAGATAGCCTTTAACTTTCTATTCTTAGAACGATAAAATACGGAATTATAACTTTGATTACAAAGGTTTTGGATGAATTATGGCTTAAATTTGCTTTTAATATTGAAAAAAATGTGTCCTGCAATTTTTTTTGGTTAGAATTTCGATTTAATTTAAATTTCAATCTTTATTTTTATTTGTCACACAAACATGATGCATATTTACAGTTATGGGATCGGAAGTAGTTTACATACTGGAGGAATATTCTATTCAAATGTGAATGAAGAAAAGCGATGTTTTCATAAAAAAAGTTTTCCCAAGACTTGCGTTTGACAACATCGGACGCAAACACGTTATATTATTCATTCTTGAATGAAATTTGAATTGTATGTTGTGAATGGACGCGGGAGTGAAAGGGACGCCCCAAGAGGGACACATTTCCGCATTTACTCGTTGGAAGATTTCCCCTCTTTCCGATGCATAATATAACGATGACGATCTCGAACCAAAGAGAGCAGTGTGTTTTAAAGACAGGTGCATTTTATTTACATTTTCATATCGAAGAACACTCTAAAGTTATATAATAAACTCTTATCTTCATATGAGGCTGAGGTGGGACTCCAATACAAGTCTTGCTGAAAAAAAATGAAGTACTAGAAATAAAGTGTTTATCGTGCCAAAAACGTAGATGCATTGTGATCTAAGTTTTTGTTATTGATTGCATCTTTTTTCACAAATATGGAGATAGTGTACAAATGGTTACTTGTTGCCTAAAAATAAAAGTTAAAATTAATAAAAAAGGACAATGAATATCATTGTGATTTCGAAGGATGAGTGAAGAGTCGCTTTCAGTTAGCAGAGCTTATGTGAGCCAAGTAAAAACGAAATCAAACCTGAGAGATTTCTCTGTTCGACATGCGCTATCCGTTTTATTACCACACCATGATAAAAAAAATCCAGTTAACAGAACTACGATATCATATTATCAATATTGTGACGGCATTTATTACTAAAAAACTTGTCAACACCTATGCTATAACATACGACTGCCATGTGAATTAATAATATGCTGCCTCTAAGCAGGACTTAACCTCAAATCTCATTCCAGAGAACTTTCTCTTTAACAAAGTAGCTTCTTATGAAGTATATCTTCCGTTATTTGGCATATGAAAATAGCAATAACGCAAATTTATCCTCTGCACGACGCAAGAATACATTTTTTTTTAAAACAAGACTCGAATTCGAATTCACGTATAAAATTCCAATTGCCATTATAACAGGAGATGCACATTAAATGGAAGTAATTGCAGTTTCAGTGTAAGACAATGTAATTTATTTAACGCTGTCAGGTCCTGCCTTAAGCACAGTTCGTTGACATCGACTGGTTTCCATTCCGAGCAGCGGCTTCATGTATAAAGCGACGCAAGTCACGCGAAACTCTCTTCGCCCGACGTGGCGTAGACAGCGGAGTGGGAGTGGGCCGGGGGCGGCGGCGCTTGATGGAAACGGCGCCTTTCTTGTGACTGTTAGCGAGCAGCGACCTCGCACTCATTTTAGTAGGCGTAGTTTTTCGCACGACTGCGCAAAGGAAGTAGTGTCATGTTTTCAATGCGGACTTTTTTCTTACCACACTCGTACCTTTTCAACCGATAAGCTCATTATTTAAGATTAAAAAACAAACGATCTCAAATAACGGAAGTAATTAAATATTAAGAATTCTTGTAAAGTATCTGCTTAATATAACGGGAGCGGTACCTCAGTGCATCAACCGATGTCACTGCAGTGCCTCTGACCGGGAGGTCCTAGGTTCGAGTCCTGACGGCGGCAGGATTTTCGGCTCTAGCTTTTCAGCGAGGTCGAATTCAGCCGCTGTCTGGAGGAGAATTCTAGCGGCCGGCTGCTCTGATCGGTAGTTTTCCATGGTTTTGCTGATCAACACCAGGCGAATGCCGGAGCAGAACCCTAACAAATGGGCCACGGACCGTGCGCGATCTTTCCGTCCTCTTCCTTGTCCTATCCTCTCCCCTTACAAACACACTTACACTAACATGCACTACACTACCACATATTGCGGGAGACTGGTCAGGAGCATATAGCTTGTCTCGGCTGGGGTGGTGCCCCGCTGGTGGGAAGGTTCTGGCTTTGGGGAAGCCTCGCTAGTCGGCGGTAGATCGGTGCCGTATCTCACCATCCAGCGGGGGAAGATCACCGCCATCTCCCGAGGTAAATATGAACTACACTTACGGGACTAATGACCTACGCTGTTGACGCGCGCGGAATCACTAACAATCAACCAACCAACCAAAAGTGCATGCTGCTTTGTGCCACCACCCGTTGGTTCGTCGCAATGCAATCAATTAATATATTAGATAAACTGGAAGTGTCTATATGAAATTTTCTTATTTTGAACTTTTAAACAAGTTTTCAACTTTCTTGTTCGATTTGTAAAATGTATGTCACATCAAATTAATTGCTGTCTTTCTGTGCATCTGTATGAACCGATTTAAGTAAACTAATCAATCTATCACCATGATTGTGTTAGAATGTTACAAACTGCATTAATAATTTCCTATGAGAGCAGAGATTGAAAGAAAACTATGCAGCTTCTGGCCATATGAGAGGTGCTCATGGTTTTGTTAGATACCAAGGAACTCAAGGAATAAACCAAAAACAATTAGTTTCGATTTTGACCAAAAAATTAAAATATTTGATTGTATTATTCCGCCTAGTCGTATACTGTGCATACCAACTGAATGCCCATACGCCGTGCGTCGCTATTTTCGACACAGCTAACGTCGTGCAACAGCAAAGTTCTGGGATGGACTGCCCGACACAAAATCTTTGCTATTCTCGTGTATCGTTAAGGAACGCCATTTTTTTTATATTCCTGGTATGTAAAGGCCTGATGTACTGGTATCCCTATATACTGTATTATTAAATTGCAGTATTCGTGAAGATTCACAATAGCAATAATTTTTTACAGTAGTTGTACTTTCCCAATTGCATGGTATTGGGAAATTCCACTACTGTTTGAATTAAAACAAAATATAATGGAAGAGCTATTTAGGCTCTTAAATCTACTTGATGATCAATATCGTGTACACTTTTACAAACATTTGACGCAGTGTTCAAATCAAGCCGTATACCTCGTAAGTATCTTTCAGAGGATTTTTCTTTTATTGTCTAAAAGGAAGAATGTAATGTTTTCTATTCCTCTCCGTTCGTGAGGTGATTTCTGTGGCGAGTTTCGCTAGACTTCGATGAGAGCGTAATTGTAACAAATACGGAGGATAGAACGCAAGCGTTTCGTAGGACGCTGGGAATCAAATAGTTGCTTTCTGAAAATGTTTTTCCAATGATGGTAATTGTATGATAGCAATTATAGGCATTTAACTTTTATTAAAAATACATTTTCCATTAATTCGTAGCTTAATTACTTTTCATCCGGTAGAACGATTAATAATTACGATGACTTATAGAAAAATAAACTTTATCGTTAAATGGCAATGTGTTGTCTAAAAAGCTCCTCAATTGAATCCGTGCTCACTAATGAAAGTTACTGGCGCGTTGTTCTATGATGATACAAATGAGTTGTTAATTTGAATTTCGTTTCATTGCTTTCGTATCTTCCTCAAATAACTTTTTTTTCTGAAACAGCTCGTTTCTTCGTGTTTAGTTTTCTGTTTTATTATTTGGGACCAGGGTAGCTAGCTAATTTAGTTTTTTAAATCATTAAATTTTCTCCCTTCCTGAATTTTTCCCATTCATCTATCTATCCCTCTACTCGTATTTTTATCTCCTGTCGTTTTAATTTTAGTAAGTTTCCATTAATTTATTTCATCCGCAAATATTGGAGAATTAAACAAGCAATTTTTTTCCACAGAAACTATTTTTGAGGCTCTTATTTTTATTTTTCTGATAAATTTTCTTTTTATTTCGGACCTTCATGAAGAACTTTTGTATGAAAATTTTCTAAAATATTACTGAACTGTTCACAAATATTAATAATGTCAATAGTGGAAGCTGCATATCTGAAGAATTATCACCGCCATTGAAAATGTCAGCTTGTCGTTCATTTCCCTCGGAGACGCATGCGATCGCTGCAAAAACAGGGGGGGATTTAAATATGTGGTGAACGCGCTAGATTCCGGGGCGGCATGTTTTGACGGGCAGTAAATTTTCCAAAAATATATATATATATATATATATATATATATATATATATATATATATATTTATTTGCAAATAAAAGTATCCAAAATTTTTAATGACAACACAGTTACAGTTTTGTTACAAACTAGTTACGAAACGTTGTGCAATTGCTGAAATAAATGATTGTCATTAAAAACTTTGGATACTTTTATTTGCAAACATATATTGAGAATCAAGAAGAAATATTGATTTATAATATTTTGAATTTTAATGTCATGTTAGTTTCAATGAACAACTGAAATTAATCCATATTCCATCTTTTTCTTTCTTAGACATATCCCATTTTGAAACAGTGAGAAATCTGTTTCAATATTAGTTTTTGCTTGAAAAGAAATGGATTTAGGCACAATGTACATTTTTTTAATACGTAAAAAATATGTAGAAAATATTTATTCCCCATCAATATAGTGGTATCAGTATCTCACAAATCATAATTTCATTTTTATAAATAATATAAATTATCAAGGGGCGGGAAATTAATGGAGCCCGGGGGCGCGTGTATAAATCCCCCCGCATAAGCGGCGAAGAATCCATCTCCCCCGAGAGCGGCCTGTGTAACAACAAGCGATCACCCCGCGTGGCGTGGTGGGGCCCGGCTCGTGTCGTCCCGGCCGCGCGTTATGTACTGCGCAAGCGCACGCACCGCGCCCGGGGCGTGCGGCGCCCGGGGGCCTGGCACCCCGCCCCGCCCCGCCCCACCCCGGCACCGCTTTGCCCACGCCCCGCCCCGCCCCGCCCTGCCTCCACCCCCGGCACCGCTTTGCCCACGCACCGCCCCGCCCCGCACTGCCCCACCCCGCCCCGCCCGCCCCGCCCCGCCTCGCCGTGCCCCCAGCCCGTGCACCGCTTCGCCCACGCTCTCGCCCCGCCGTCCGGCGCTACGGAGCGTCTATCTCACGAATTGAACTGCGCAGTTAAACGCATGTCAATGTACCGTGATGAAACAGTGGTTGCGTATGTCGTGAGTAAAATGAAAGAAAATAAGACACTTGCATGTCTTTAAACGTTTCGGTTTGTAAGAAAATGGTTTTATCCTAAGTGGGATCGTCTATTTCACGCCCAAAGAAAAATATTTTACGTCTTTATGACATTTTTTATGATTTTTTACTTACTATGAAAAAACTATTATTTACCAAATATATTTTTCACCTATCAACCATTATTTGATATCATTTTCTTGGGTATCAATACCGTTATGGCATATTTTCAAATTCCGCTACGTGCATTAATTTTTCTTTGGCTCTTTCTTTCTGCCGTGACTCGGTGAAGCAGGGGTTTGGAGCGATGCCAAACTATGCGATTCGAGCTTTCGCGATACACATGTGTGCTTTGATGTGTGTCACGTGATTACGTTGTGGTTGGCTTCTCTTAAGAACTTCATAAAGTGCATTTGTACCATTGTTCCAATCATTCATTCTTCACCAATCTTAATCCAGCCTGCGATCACTCCTACCGTCATCTATCCAATGGAAGAAGGTGGCAAACCATTTCTGATATCTTCCCAGGATTGGGAGGACATGAAGACGTGAGCCTCATCCCTTGCCGAAGCTAGTAAGCCAGCCACGCAACTTTCTGTAACGGATCCCGGGCTTTCTGCCTGCTTTTCAATGAATATTGGGAAATTTCCGGAATATGATACATCCGTTTCCACTTGGGATCTTTGGAGAATAGTCTTCGACTGTTTTGTCATGATCATACACTATCGTGTCCTAGTTACTCAACAATACCTTCTTTGAAAAGTATGTAAGGGAATGTATTGTCAAGGCGACTAAAATATCTCTATATATCGTTTAGTAAATAATTTTATTCATATCTAAAATTTAAAAAATTGTAAACAATGTGAAAAGGAAGACTTAATGATAACAGGTTACCCAGATTTTGCAATGGTGCAAATTTAGCTGCCTTTCAAAAATACATATTTTTCTCAATGATCATTTGAAGCTCTTTCAAAGCCTTCCAAAACTAAAATAAGTTCTTCAAGCTTTATTGAAACGTCAATACTTGATTCCTAATCGTATATATTAGAAGTAAATTAGGAAATTGCGATGTGCTTCTCAGAGAAAGTAACGATACAGGAGTGTTAAGTTGCAATAATTATGATAATGGAAGACTTCTTGAATTTTATTTTTAAAAAATCTTGGTTGAATGCAACAAAATTGAGCACTTACGCAGAAAAACGATTTTCGAATATAAACGTTTTCTTTACTTTACTATACAATACTTCATAGGTTTTGGTTTGACTCTCAATATTGTCTGACTCGTTTCTTTATCACGGAGACACATAGATGAATGGGAGATCAGCCAATCACTCCTCCCTAATAATGGGACAGATTACATGATATAAAAATAGTGATCGTGCTCGACCAAAGGCACTTTGTTTCAAGACATATCTACATCAATCTGTAATTGATCGAATGAAAACTACGGAAACGTTCGATCAGAGCAACCAAACTCAAGAATATTTTGTTGCTGTTTTTATTTCAGATCGCTTTAGCTTTTCCCGAGTTAACGAGCCTCCCAAACCGACAATCATATGATCCCTGTACTTATCAATGTTTACCTTGGTTTCTCTTTCTGGATGGGTTCCCCTTCCCTCTGGCACCAAAGGGAACTAAACTGAGGCATATATATTCGGCGAACATCATTCCACCCAGGATGTCCATCTGATCCCATTTCCCCTCGTACTTTGGTTACTTTACCATTATTTCGCGTTATCTTTTGGGCTCAACACGGTACTTTCAGCAAAGGTCGGGTAGCCAGCTACTTCATTGCGCCATTCCGTTGTAGCCCATAGGCTCACAACGTGCCAGCCTCTTTTTATTGCGGGGAAAGGGTCAGGGCATGGAAGGAAGAGGGTTAAAGGTGGTACATGATATGAAGAAATGCCCTAGCATCCTACAAGCCTCAAGCAAACATCCACGTCCGAGAGATGATTCGAACCCGCGACCCTTCCAACCGAAGCTGCTAAGGCACTTCAGCCTTAACGATCTCGGCTACCCAGGCTGCTTCAAGGATTTCATGCTGTAGCGTACAGCTGCATAGCTACAATTGATAAAAACACTGTTGTAGCAACTAGAACGTAGGGCCTATCGGTCGGCGGAAGTGGTATTACGCAACCACAGATCTAAAGCAGTCGGTACACATTAACAATAATATTTATTCTTAAATTCTATTTACATAGATAACGTATGGCCTAGCTACAAACTAGATACTTACAAACTAATCTAACTCTACTTTGTCTTACATTTAACAACGAACATTATTTACATTATTTACAGTAAGCAGTACATACACATATAACACAAAAACATACGCTTATAAAAATCATTTAAATCGCGTCTGCACGAGTCATCCACAGACCATTCTCTCTCATCGACCACAGGGGTATTGTCTTTATGTTTCGGCTCGCCTGTACTCGACTGGGATGAGGTCATTTTGGGCAGAGTGGCTAAAATAGCAGGCAGCGCTCCCTGCTATAGCCTCGGCGACAATGCGCTCACGTAGCACGCGCATCTTTTCGCCAGTGGTAAATTTACGGAGCAGCGCTGCACTTGACTCACACCACTCGCCCAGAGCTCCTACCACGATGGGAAGGAAGCTGACGTCCCGGAAGTTCCTGGCTGCTAAGAAGGGGCGAATATGTTCGTATTTCGCCGCCTCTCATCATAGCGTTCACCGAGGCGCCCCGGGTATGCTACGCAGACCGAGGCGTCGACGACGATCGCTTGATGGTCCTTAACCAGCACCAGGTCCGGACGGTACCGCCCTCCGATGGCTTGGTCTTCGAGAAGCACCGTCCACCCATTTGCGACTGCGGCTGCTTTAACGTGTTCCAGTATTCTGTTGTGGCGCAGCCGCCAGATCGCGGAGTGGGAGCGGCACTCCGAGAAGACGTGGGCGATCGTTTCGGAGCGGGGGAGTTCATGTCAGCATGCTTGCAGCCGCGGCGGCAGGAGCGCTGATCCCTGGGCCGCTGGGGTTGGTGATTAAGCAGCCGTGGTATTAAAGGTATTAAAGAAATAACAAATTCGTTAATCAGCTAACGTCCTCGTATCTGAATAATTGTGGCAATTCCAGGAGCAGAGTGATCCATTGCCCTCCCCCGTATGTCGCGTCTAAAGAAAAGTGACATGGGCCACGCACGGCCGTGGCGTGAGTCAGCCCTTCTCCGCCACCACACGCGTGCGTCCCGCCTCTCGACCGACAGCGCAACTTGCACGCTTCGCCAAACTTCTTCGCACCGGCCACTTACTCGCACAAGCGGGGAGCGGTCGCCCGGCCCGGCGGAAAGCACTTGAAGTTTGGGAGGTCGCGTTTCTCGATCAACCCCTTGATAACACCGTTGTCTCTCCACTGACCTACTCCTCGCTCCTCGGCGGCGTAAACGAGCAAACTTAGTCACGAAGGCCCCTCAAAATACTTCAAGGACATTTCCTCGTTTTCGGGAGCGCTAGATGCCAAGGAGAGAGTGTGATGAAATGTATTTCCAATTTATGACCGGAAATCGTACGGAATACTTTTTATTTTTGCGTTTTCCGGCACGGCATGGTTGATGTTTTTTTACAACTTTCTGAGTAACAAAAAAATCTTGAGAATCATTAGCAGTTAGATTATGAACTTATCTTTCCAATGTAGAGCAAGAAATATTTTTTACAATCCCTGATATATTTTTTTAACTATTTTAAGAACATTATTTTTTTCTCAGCAGACTTGGATGTCCGAGGTGACTAAAAGCGTGTACAGACTCAGCGCTTTGAACCGAAGGGTCGCGGATTCGGGTCCCGCCTTAGGCATCGTTGTTTGCGCCTTATCTCTCATGTATATGTTGTCGCGGAGGATCTCGCGTTCTGCTGACCCCAGATCAGAGGAGCCCGCACTTACGTTAGTGTCTAGTGTATGGTCGAATTTGCGTCTCATCGGGACGTAAAACCTAACCGGCTGTCGGCTGGAAAAAACCCTAGGGAAAAAAAGGGTTTTCTCAACCATGTATTTTAGATATGAATTGAAAAATAAATGAAGCACATTTCCCTGAAGGAATATTTAGTATTTGGATAAAAACAGACTCTGCTCATTCATGCGTGCAAATCGATGTAAACGTTCGCTTTTCTAAAATAATTTCTCGAACAAAATAGTTTATGACTGAAATGCTGTTTGTGATACGATTCGTTCATGCGCGAGTATTCATAGAGGAATAAACTTGTGGAGAAAATAGAAGACAAGAAAATGGACAGTTTCCGGGAAAACATACACAGGCTGAATTATTTTTAAGGTGTATTCGCATAAAACGCGTTGGTAATTATACTTGGACAGATTCAATAATGTTTTATGTTAACGCGAGGGCCGATGGCCCCAGTCTCCTCAACTTGGAACTGCGTAGATTCCTCAACTTGGTCCTCAACTTGGAATTGCGTAGATTCCTCAACTTGGAACTGCGCAGCGAAGCGTCACTTTTCGCGGGAATGTGCGTCGGCCGCGCACACTCTGGCCGCGTCGCGTGTGATTCATTCTCTTAATCGACAGCGCGCGTGAACGAATCGTATCACAAACTGCATTTCTACCTAGTTTATAATTGTGCAGCTCGTGACTATCATGAGAATTATGGTTGTCGACTCCCCGAAATTTAATCCATATACATACATTTATTTATTTGAACTGCAATTGGGCATGACCCGGTGGCAGTTTAATAACAATAATAATAATAATAATAATAATAATAATAATAATAATAATAATAAAGTAGTACAGTACAAGCCCAACATGCAATAATCATACTATCACTAATATTAAGTATTATAACAAATATTTCAACCCTGTCATGATATCCAATAATTATATGTCGGTGATCTAAAATTTAATACAAGCTACATAAATATTGCTAAATATTGTTTTTAATTCATTTATCGCGTGCATACACTTAACTGCACTGCACAGCACTACTTTTTTTACATACCAGCCATCACAGCGCTTCACCACACTTATAATAATAATAATAATAATAATAATAATAATAATTATTATTATTATTATTATTATTATTATTATTATTAAATGAGCAATAATATAGCTTTCCAAAGTGTAGAGCCTGTATTTGATCCTAATGTAGAAGAGGCCGTGGTCAAGGCAGCTAATGTTCCCTACTGCGAGAGTCAACTGGGAAGAATGTCATCACGAGCATCCGTTGAATTCACAGTTGGATATTGTGAGGCGACGCGGACAACAGCGCGGCTACCACGCCAACTTTTGATGAGTTTCTGCACGTTCCACGCCCCCCTCCTCCCATTGCGACCGCCGCCGCTCCAACCAGGGTGTCTGCGCGTCTACCTCCTCTAATTGGCCTTCCTCCGCTGGGGCTGTGTCCTGCATTCTCTCGCATTTCGACCGTCCCCTGCATTTGCTTGGTGGATACAGAGTTCCTTGTAAAATTGCCGGATCATCTGTCTAATTAGAGGAACAATCACGCCAACACTTAAGTGGTGCCAACTTGATAGCTTCCTTTAGGCAATTTTTACGGTTGTTTGAGATGGATATTTATTATCAACGGAGAAATAACTCAGACTGATGGAGTTTCGATTTTAAACATGAATCAACTTGAAAAAAATTGAGCATTTTAATACGACAAAGAAATGTAAGGGAGGAATAGTCGAATGAAAAAATGTTCATTTTCTCACAAGATGTCTCGATGCCACTAAATTACTGATTTTATTGATGTCTTTGAGATGAAAATTTCAATGTAGTACAGGTGAATGCAACCCTGAAGAAGGCCGAAGAAAATGCAGTGAGGAAATCAATCCATCTATTCTATTTAAACTCATCAAATTTCTAAAAAAAAATTAATAACGTTATATTGAACCTCTTCTCACCATCCTGAAAACTGATGTAATGCCGTTTCAATTTTATTCGTTCTTTTTCATCACAGGTAATATTACGAGTGCTTTGCAATTTACTGGAAAAGTTCCCTACCCAAATAGCGAAGAAATCAAAGGGACTGAATTATTGCATGGGTAAAATGTCTTTCATTTGCTGGAACTGATGAAATTCGTTAACCATATAAGAAAAACTATTTATGAATGAAATAATCTTATCATTCATCCCCTTCCTCATTCTTTTATCTTTTGTGTTCATCTTCGTTCTTTTCATCTGTTCCCTTTCTTTCCATTCTTTCTCGCCATGTCATTCTTCGTCCTCCCTGTCACCGGTGGCCAGCGCGGGCGAGCAGGCAGCCCTTGGACGGAGACGGCCGCCCCTCGTGACGCACGGGGCCCCTGGCCGTGTGCGTCTCCCGGGGCGCGCGTCATCGGCTGTCGAAGCACCCGCACGCGCGGCCCTGCGCTGCACCAACTCCCCGCCCCGCGCCCCATGCTCCGCGCTTCACGCTCCGCCCCGCACGCCCGCCGAACATCACCCACCGCCCATCACCCACTGCCCACTGTCCACCGCACTTCACCCCCGCTCACCCACCGCCCACTGTCCACCATCCACCGCCCATCACCAACCGCCCACCGATCATCACCCACCGCCCATCACCCACTGCTCTTCACCCACCGCTCACCACCCATTCCCACCGCCCACCGCCAATCACCCACTGCCCATCGCTCATCACCAACCCCCATCACCAACCGCCCATCACCAGCCGCCCATCACCAACCGCCCATCACCAAACGCCCATCACCAACCGCCCATCACCAAACGCCCATCACCAAACGCCCATCACCAAATGCCCATCACCAACCGCCCATCATCCACCACCCATCGCCCACCGCCCATCACCCACCGCCTACCGCCCATTACCCTCCGCCAACTGCCCATCACCCACCACTCACCGCCCATCACCCATCGCCTACCACCATCACTCACCGCCCATCACCCACCGCCCATCACCCACCCCACCACCCACCCCACCGCCCATCACCCACCGCTTACCGCCCATCACCCTCCACCCACTGCCAACCACCCAGTGCCTGCAGCTTCGTGTCGCAATCTTCCTCGCACTCCCGAACTACGCCTTCCACTTAGCGCCTCGTACACCCTCTCGCCACGTGTCGCGTCTCCACCCCCTTGCGTCGCTGCCTTCGAGCTCCGGAAAGAATGCACCGCCCCTCGGAGGGGTGGCGGGCGACAGGGGGCGTGAAATGTGAAAAGCGCGAAAGTAGGAAGTTGTTTTTCATTGATGGGGATTTACTGCAAGTACAGTGCTTTCTTTTCTTTTCTGACTTCCCCTTTTTTTCTTTTCCACTTCCTCTCTCTTTGTCTACCACTCTCTCTCTCTCTCTTTCCTACTTTCATTGCCTTTGTATATCCTGATGCTACACCTCGTACTTCGCCCGGAGGACATGATGAAAGGGAGTCGGTCAAATACAGGCATAAAGGTTTAGTTCAACACAGAACCACGAGAATGGAAGAGGGCTCCAGTCGGAGAAGGAAGTACTGCACGCGGTCTGTGGTCGCATGTTGAATAGTCTCATAACAACCGGTGCCCGGAGGATACCTAGGGGGAGAGGGTCAATGGCAGACCCTAGAATAGATTATACATTTCATAAGTGAATGGGTGAAAAACAGAACGGTATAAGTGACATTTTATAAATTGTGAGAAAATTGTTTATTTAACTCAATATCACTGTAAAGTAACGGAGATTTGATTCAGCATTAAAACCATGGCATTTCAGTTGTTCATTAAAACCACAAAATTACATTGGCTCTGAAATATTGCCTAATGTAAATACGTTTTTCTTAGAATTTATCAAATGTCACTTATACTGTTTTTTTCACTCATTCAACTGATGCTACATCTATATAGCAGTATATTTCAATAATTTTCTGCAAGCAGGGATTCAGTGAGTATGAGAATTTCGTCGATAAGCGCCATATGAGAAGAGGCAGAATAAGGCAATCAAATATTTACTATATTTTCAATTAAACTGTATTAACTGTATTTGTACTGCACTTTCCCGAATTCCTAGGTATCTAACAAAACCATAGACACTTCTCATATATTCGTTGGTTGCATAGTTTTCTTTTGATTTCTGCGCGCATTGTGCAACGATGATGTACATTGTGCAACGCACATTGTGAAACGATGATGTAATTGTTATATCCACAATACACGGTGTTTGTAAAAGAAATTATTTATTCTTCATGTTTATACAAGGCAAGTTCTCTAGATATAATATTCCCCTCTGTGTGACGGCCCGCGCGCCTCCTGCCATTACGTGGCTCGGTGGCGAGACTTGCGAATGCGCGCGGGCGGTCACAACCGTAATGATTAATACACGAGTGTGATATTAAGATTTGAGTGGCGCGGTGCGGCACGTTGGAGCTCAGCATGGAGCTTTGAAAACAATGGAGACGCCGTTACCAACCTCTTCCGTGTTCAGCAAGTGATGCCAGTCTGCCATATTAGTGGGTCCAAACACGTCTGTCAAACCAATACCTTCTATTGCTAAGGCTTAACAATACGTCATTAGCCGCTTGCTGAAAAAGTTGGAAAATATGATGGAACAGCGAATTCCCACAAAGATGTTCTATCAACACGATAAAGATAAAGAAGTTCTATCAAAATCGTGTTCTTAGAAGTGAGAGGAACATAACCTACTGTAATTGCTAGGCTGCCAATTGTGCCTTCCTACAGCTCTAATCCACAATGCTCTCCGCTTTGGATCTGTAAGAAATCTTTAAGAAAAAATTAACAAATAACTTACAAATGTATTAAATGTTCCAAATTATATGGAATAGCTACTTACTTGTTGAAAGTAATTTCCGGTTTTTTCGTACGCTTTGTTCAGCCGTTTGCCACCCAAGCAACCATAATGGAAAAAGCTATCTATTCTGAACAAGACTTTTAAATATTAAAAACGATGCTAAACAATAGAACTGAACACGAGCACAGCTACAATGCACAGAGCATTCGCACGCAGTTGTCTACGCTACATGCTTTCTGGACTCACCAATATGGTGGAGGTGGCTTCAAGTTTGTGACGTCATGCCATCTCCCTATATTCCAAACCTGACGGAGCGCAGGGGCGCGCCCTGGCGGAGCAGCTGCGCCGCGTCGTCGCTGGCGGCTGCGCCCCCGCGGGAATGTTGCGGGGCTCTCGTGACTGGCGTCTCGACACGCGACCCAGCGCTTCCTGTCACGGGCGCCGACCAAAATCGGGCCAGACGGGCAAAAATCCCGCAAGTACTCGAATGGGAGAATGAAAGCAAAAAAAAGAAAGCAAGAAGAAAAAGGGTAAAAAGATGAGAAAGAAAGAAAGAAAGAAAGAAAGAAGAAAAAGGGGGTAAAGATGAGAAAGAAAGAAGAAAACGGGGAAAATGAGAAAGAAAGAAGAAAAGGGAAAAAAGAGAGAAAGAAAGAAAAAGAAAAACGGAAAAGAAAGATGAGAAGGAAAGAAAGAAAGAAGAAAAAGGGGGGAAATATGAGAAAGAAAACGAGAAAATAGAGACAAAACGTTGAAGAGTAAAATTGAAAGAAAAAAGTGAGTGAAAGTGTGTATTTTCTTTCTTTCTTTCTACCTGGGGCTTTTCCAGCCTAGGTGGATGTTGACTGTCCGCGCCGAGTACCTACTACGTATGTCCCTCATGGGGACACTTATTAAACCCTTTTTACACTAGACACACTTGCGGGCTCCTCGGTCTGTAGTCAGCAGACTCGCAAGACCTTCCGCGTCAACACACATACATAAAAGACATGCCCCCGGCGGGACAGAACCCGCGACCCTTCGGACCCAGACGCTGAGTCTGCACATACTCTAGTCACCTCGGCTATCCAGGTCGGCAAAGAAAATGTATATTGAGTTTATGAAAAAATATAAATCTATTCTGAAACAATAGAAATGGAAGCTCAAAAAGATTTATGTTAACTACTATATATTTTAATTTCACCATTATCCATCCAGATGTTTTTAAATGTTCCGTTATGGAACATTTATTATCTATTAGTTCACTTCCTTCCAGAGAGAAAACGAAATAAATAATAATGGCATTAAGTATCTTAAAGAAATACGAAGTGATTTAAAACCACTTATTCATTATATCTTTACTGTAGGAATACAATCATTGTAGACTAATTTTGTACACTGTTATTTTTCCTTGCATTTATATTTGTAATAAAAGTCTCAAATAAAAATACATTTGTCAATTGAGGAATGAAAACACCGACCGTACCAAAATAGTATATTAATCATACCTCGGCGGTGCGTACTGTTTAATTTATTCACATTGTAATTCAAGTCTGTGAAAAGGGCAAATTATAAATATATTTCACATACATAATAAAAATTCACAATAAATTGAACAAATTTAATCGAGTAGTTTACCAAATAAAGTATTTAAAAAATAAACCTAGAACCAAAAGTTTAAATGTGAATGACACTTATAATTTCGCGTAATATGCGTTCTAATGTAACGAAGTTCTTGTGGAAGAACCCTCTTTGTCGAAGGAACACTTACGCCAAAAATCTGCCTTTCATGAGTGGGTGACAAATTCGACCTGATTGGATAAAATCCGATAGCGCCTGGCGCAGAGTTTTCGCTTCGTAGACCATATCGCCGTTTGAATGCGGAACGTGAGGCGGTTAAACGTGGAAGGCGATCATCCCGTCTGTCGCGCACTCCCCCTCAATCAGGCGGCAAATCGCATTGCAGGAAATCAGCGCGCGCAGGGGGCCGAGGAGGCGGTGACGTGGCCGCCGCCGCTTGTCCGACGCGTCGCTCAAAAACGAAAAGAGACGCCCGTCACCGCCGCCGCCAACGCTACCGGTACCATCACCACTACCTCCACGTTCGTCGTCCCTGTTACCTTCACCGTCTCCATTACCTCCAAGGCCCCGTTACCTCCATTGCCACCGACCTCCTTTGCCAACGTTACTGGTACCATCACCAATACCTCCTCCTTGCGGATTCGGTGGTATAACGGTCAGCGTACCGGACTGTTGTACCCGAGTTTGTGGGTTCAGAACCCGATCGAAGCCGTGGATTTTTAAGAGCGAAAAAATCCCTCGTACACCTTTGGAGGGGAAGTAAAGCCGGCTGTCCCATGTAGTAGATTTACTGCATGTAAAATATCCTCAAGCCTAAAAGAAGCCTCTGAGCAAAATTGATCCGCTAGTTTCGTCGCCCAAGATAATACCTCCTTTCTCCGCTAGGTGGTGAAAGGAGCGTATCGAAATTTGCGTGGTTAGACGGAAGAGCGGGCCTGATGGCCCGAGTCTCGCCACGTAAAATAAGGCATTAACTGAACTAAACCAAACCTTCGTCGCCCCTGTTACCTTCACCGTCTCCGTTACCTCTATGGTCCTGTTACCTCCATTGCCACCGGCACCTCCCCTACTACCGCTTCTTCCACAACCACAGATGCCTCCGACTCCGCCCCCTCCTTCGCCACCACCTCCGCCACAGCCGCTTCCACCTCCGCTTTTGCCTCCGCCTAACAACACTATCACCACCAACAACAAGACTAATACCAACAACAATAACTCCACTACCAACACTAACAACACCTCCTCAACCACCGCCACCGCCTCGGCCTCCATCACTGCCTTCGGCACCCCCACAGCCATTTCTATCGCCGTTCCCGTCGCCGCCGCTGCCGCCGCCGCTCCCGCGCCGACCCGCCACCTCCGCGCGGGGGAGAGGCACTTGTGCGACGCCCGTGGCAAGGGGCGGGTTGACGCTCGCGGGTTGGGGCGGTGGGGCGAGGGTTCATGCCGCACTGGCGGAGGTGGCGGGAAGGGACGATGCTGTTACGGGGGTGGGGTGACGACGGCGCTCGGAGGCGAAGCGTGGGTGAGGGTGAGGGTGAGGGTGAGGCGGCGGCGGCGACGCACGTGCGACAGGCACGTCACAATGCGGCGGAACTCTTGAGGCGCCGGGGGCGGGAAGGGGCGTTCCCGCGGGAGGCGGCGCCGGCACTTGTCGCGCTCCGCCGCCGCCCCCACGCGATGCGCCCGCGCATGCACCGCCGTGCAGCGCTGGGGCAGCGCTCCTTTACATCAGGTTTTCCCTCCCTGGAAGCAGGACTGGGATACGACGGGGGGGAGAAGCGTAAATGCTGAGGTTTCAAATCTGTATCTTCTGTGCAAAGCACGCGATAAATGTGAGACGAGGAATGCTCCCTAAATGGGATGTGTTTTATTCACTCGCCGCTATTTTTTTATGTGATGTGCGCCGTGATAAATCGACTCCCTTCGTGTATACGTTTGTATCCTTCACTCGCTATTTGGTTGAGTAAATCCTACAAGCAAATTACGACATTGGCCCACGATTTCATATTGATTTTACTTACTGTATGTTGACTCATTAATAATACCATCACGTTCTCTTTCATATTTATGTTCATTTGCCCCAAATACAACTGTTTTCTTCAACCTTTTCTGTTGATAACTTAGAGATTCGTGTCCATTTCATCTTTGCGTAAGTGGTACTCCCCACTGCATCCCCTTCTTTGTGATGCCTCGAGCGTCTGCATTGTTCATTCCGACTTCCCAATTGCTTCCATATTTTCCCTCCGCAGGCTCCCTCCGCACCTCTTCAGACGTCGTGCTCTGAACCATGACTCTTCTGCCCTCCCTCATTTCGTCTTCCATCGCTCTCCCTCGGTAGGCTCGTTCGCCCCCGCCCCACCTCACAACTCTCGGTGACAAATCCATCCACCAACGCGGTTCCTCAGCCTCTCCCTCGACTCGACTTGGCGGCCGCCCCGGCCACCCTGCTGAGCGCGCTCTACCCCCCCCCTTCCGCTACGCTTCTGCGAGCCAAACTCCTGTACCATCACGCTGCCGTTCCCGTCAATAAGTTGGCCGGTTCAAGGCGATGTTGGGTGCGTGATGTGTACAACAGATGGGAACAGATGCGATGGATGATTGCCTTAAATGACGTGGACGATCCATTATACAGGATAAACATGACACCATAGACCCTTTCTTTTGAACGCCGCATATTTTATATGGTGTATTTGTTTGATGATACTGCACGTCGTGATTACTGCACGCCCTCCACACATTTTGACATATTTTATTTTCTAGTCGCATCTTCTATGTATCCATTGAGCAAATGCAGCAATCTATGGCTTTGTTATTTGATTACTAAATATAACTTTTCTCTCCCTCTCCAAATATGTAAATGTTTAATACACAAATATTGTAATATGATGTTACTTTTTACATTGTGCAGTACCGAAGATTAAATAATAGATGCTAATTCTAAATACAATATGTATATACAGACTTAATTTGAAATTGTATTTGATTGGAAAATTTTTTCCCTCATATTTTGTAAATTCTTTACTGCAAACAACCGCTAAAAATTGATGATCTGAAATCAAATTAGAGAGAATCCTACATATATTTTTTACATATTTTTTAACAGATTGATGCAGTTTTTCTGTTCTTGCTACTAACGGCAATTATACATGAATACTCAATATCTTATTGTTACAGGACGTTGTATTAACATTTTGCTATGATTTCATGAAAGTTCCGATTCATGAAATTATTATCTTTCAAATTTCTCTGGGTTTAAAAATTGTTATTTCTTTAATTTATTTAAGCATTTAGTGAACATTGCTTTCATTTAAGTATAATTGATAATTATTTATTAGGAGAAAAATGGAATAGTCGTTCATTTCCTTTCGCCTTCCTCCTCACAAAGTCACAATGGATGCACCCATTGCTTGTGTGGAACGCCGGACACACCGCCCTCGAGCCTTCAATGTTCAATCCTCCACAACCCCCGCGTGCCATCGAGGAAGGCGATTTGGGAGCAATCTCGCAATATGAGCGCCGGCGCCTGCACTCCCTCGCCGGACTGTACCGCGCGCGCAACTTCCCTTCTTCCAACGTCGTCCCGGCGCGCCCCGCCCCTCACCGCCCCGCCTCGCTCGGATCTCCTCCGCGGCAGCCCCTCCGCCCTCGCTTGACAGGCTTTTTGTCTTGTCGCCGGTTCCCCCCCCCCCCCTTTGCCCTCCCCCTCGAACCGCTCTCATCGCTCTCGGCTCTCGCTTCTCCGCCGGCGCCCTCGCCCGCCCCCCGTCCCGTCTCCGTCCTGTCTCCGACCTGTCTCCGTCCTGTCTCCGTCCTGTCTCGTCCTGTCTCCGTCCTGTCTCCGTCCTGTCTCCGTTCCGTCTCCGTTCCGTCTCCTCCTGTCTCCGTCCTCCTCCGTCCGTCTCCGTCCTGTCTCCGTCCGTCTCCGTCCTGTCTCCGTCCGTCCTCCGTCCTCGTCCGTTCGTCCTCTCGTCCTGCCCGTCCTGTCTCCGTCCTGTCTCGTCCGTCCGTCCTCCGTCCTGTCTCCGTCCTGTCTCCGTCCTCTCCGTCCTGTCTCCGTCCTGCTCCTCCTCCGTCCTCCGTCCTGTCTCCGTCCTGCTCCGTCCTGTCTCCGTCCTGTCTCCGTCCTGTCTCCGTCCTTGTCTCTCCGTCCTGTCTCCGTCCTGTCTCCGTCCTGCTCCGTCCTGTCTCCGTCCTGTCTCCGTCCGTCTCCGTCCGTCTCCGTCCGTCTCCGTCCGTCTCCGTCCGTCTCCGTCCGTCTCCGTCCGTCTCCGTCCGTCTCCGTCCGTCTCCGTCCGTCTCCGTCCGTCTCCGTCCGTCTCCGTCCGTCTCCGTCCGTCTCCGTCCGTCTCCGTCCGTCTCCGTCCGTCTTTATTTACTTATTTATCTTTAGTTGTTTTACTCGTGTTTTTATTGTATTAGTTAAAACAAAATACGATAAAAAAATATGACATTCGGTGGGGGCGGAGTAATCTAAGTTAGTGTCCACAAACAAAGCAAAGACGCGTTTGAGGAAACATCCCATTATATGCTGAACTTTAAAACGACTTCTTCTTTAAATACGGTGACAATTCAAAGGAAATTCTCGCAATGCAAGTCTCACTGAGTGGAAAATCGGACTTACTGTAAGCGCACTTCAAAGTGTACTTCCTTTCTAACTAATAACTACATCTCGATATTTTGGATTTTGTTATATTAGATTGTTGCCCGGAAGAGCACTTTCATGAGTTGAATAAGGAAAATAAAAAGAATCCTCTCCAGCTTAGAAAAATGCATAAAAATATTTTTAAATTTTAATATTGAAATTCATAGGACCACTGTCAGCGTAGTAGACAGCAAATGTCAGCATCTCTCAGCTCTAGCCTTGACATACTACTCGTTGATCGACAGTCGTCTCTGAAACACAAAAAATATTAACAGACATTTCAGCTCGAATATGCACGTGACTTAGAAGACCTAATACTCTCATAGCTTCCAGAAGTCTTACGGAACAACCGCTGAAATGGCAGGGACATACGGCTTCATTTCTGACAGTTTCGCAGTACGATGTTCGTATAGGATTTCTTCAAAGATGGCCACCGTGGCTTTCAACTATCGCAAAATGATCTTGGCAACTGTCAGTTAATTCAGGTCATGATAGCACGTTCCCCATCATTATCGAAACTATCCCAAAGGTATGATGTGACAGTTTATAATAATGTCATAATTTCTTGAAAAAACAATTTTGTATTTCCTCCTGAGAGTTATTTGTATGAAATTCAATCCATAAAATAAAACACTTTCACGGAAAATAGTATTTTTGTCCCGCTTAATATTCAAAATGTTGAATCAACTACGTAACTTTCTGTTCTTATTTCGCATTTTATTTCTTTCACAGAGATAGAATAAAAATTTTCATCACTGCACCACAGAATATTGGCGTAAAATAGTCTAATATTTCGTTATTTTAGAAAATATTATTTCCTAAAGCGAAGATTCATGGTTACGTGTTATAACAACGTTGAAATGCTTTGTGTGCGACGCAACCTATATACCTAATCTACTGAGATTTCCAACGTTGCGATGACACATGATATTTCCCGCGGGTGCCGCTTCTTTTATTGCTTCAGCCTTGACCCGCCACGCAGTGGCGTCTCTCTTCGCAGAACAGCGTCCATTCCGTCGCTTTTTAGTTCCGCTGGCGTCCGCTCGCCCGCAGCCAGGCGTGCGCTGGCACACATACAAATCCGGAGCGCGGCGCCCTGCGTCACCCGTTCCAAGTCGTGTCCGGCGGCGCCTTCGTCGGCCCGTTTTCCCCGCGGCGCGTGACCGTGACCCTTGGCCGCCTCCGTGGACGCCCGTCCCCCGACCCCAGGCCGCGCCGCGCCGCGCCGTCCTTTGCTTGCCAGCGCCTCAACCCTCGCACCGGGAGCGGTAGCTCAGTGCATCAACTGATGGCACTGCAGCGCCTCTGGCCGGGAGGTCCTGGGTTCCCACTCACCACGGCGGCAGGATTTTCGACACTATTTTTTCAGCTAGGTCGAATTCAGCTGCTATCTGGAGGCGAATTCTAGCGGCCGGCTGCTCTGATCGGTAGTTTAACGTAGTTTCTCCGATCAACACCAGACAAATGCCGGAGCAGTACCCTACCAAACGGGCTACCGACCGCGCGCGATCTGTCCTTCCTCTTCCTTGTCCTATCCTCTCCCCTTACACACACACGTATACAAACATGCACTACACTACCACCACATATTCCGGGAGACCGGTCGGAAGCTTAGAGCTTGTCCTGGCTCGGGGCGGTGCCCTGCTGGTGGGAGAGTCCTGGTTAGGGGGAAACCCCACTAGCCGACGGGAGGTCGGCGCCGGATCTGGCCATCCAGCGGGAGAAGATCACCGCCATCTCCCGAGAAAAAACATGCACTACACTAACGGTACTAATAACCAAAGCAGTTGACGCGCCCGGAAACAAGAAAAAATCAAACCAAACCAATCAACCCTCGCGCGCGCCGTCACCTCCGCCCTGTGGTGGACGCCGGGGGCGAGGCGGGTGGGACGCTGTGATAGTATAGAGCGACTTTCCAAAGGATGAGCCAAAGTGTCAGTTAGTGCTGGCAACATAACTAAAAGTTCTGTGATCATTATGCCCTTGTACCCATTAGACTCCCTTCCCGCATTCGTTCGTTTGCAGTTGGCAAACTTGTAAATGGCTTCAACACTTCCGTCTGTGGTGTCCTCGTCCGACAAAAATATAGTGCGCCACGAGAAATAACTGATATTAGGAAGTGCAGTGTAAAAATTCCTTTTTTCTTTATATATTACATTGAATTTACTATTTGTGTGATTAATATTATGTTTATTTTAAAGCCAAGACGAATGCGAAATGCGTACAGGTGCACGTGTTTCCGGCTTAAAATCATTTTTCTTTCTATTTACATTCGTTTTCTTTTATTGTTAGTGAGAGAATGTTAAGAGATTTTCCACATACGTAATTAAATTTAAATATTTCCCGGACTCACGTACGTGCATATACCTCAGCGAAACGCTTAGACTTCATAGGGATGTTTTCACAGAAGCCATTAGCACTTCACGAAGGGGCGTGACTGAATAGCTGTCGCGGCGGAGGGATACTCGTCTAGGAAAATCGTTCTATATTGGGGGTTGCTGGGAGGGAGCAGGATCGGTTTATTGATTGATTAATTACTAGGGATTTCGGATGCGTTAACTGATGTCAGCAGTCACGTACGTGTAGTGCAGGTTTGTTTGTTTTGTTGTTGTTGTTTTTTTGCTCGGAAGGAGGCGGTGATTTTGCCCCGCTGGATAGCAGATTCATCGTCGGCCTACCGCCGGCTAGTGGTGTTTTCCCCAACCTGGTATGTCCCACCAGCGGGGCACCGCCCCAGCCGGGATAAGCTCTAAGCTCCCGACCGATCTTCCGGCATGTATGGTGATGTAGTATATGCAAATTAAAGTAAGTGCAAGTAAGGGTTGAGAATAGGACAAGGAAGGGAAATAGAGATCGCGTGCACTCTGTGGCCCGTTTGCTAGGGTACTACTCCGTCATTCGTCTGGAATTGATCGGAGAAACCACTGTAAAAGTACCGATCAGAGACGCCGGTCGCTAGAATTCTACTCCAGACAGCGACAGAATTCGACCTACCTGACAAGCTAGTGTCGAAAATCCTGCGACCGTCGTGACTCGGAATCCAGAACCTCCCGGTCAGAGGCACTGCAGTGACATCAGTTGATGCCATGAGCCACCTCTCCTGGTAGGGAGGAGGGAGAGGGTGTCGGTGGAGGTGATGAAGAGCAATATTTGCACTTTACTGAAATATTACAGGGCATACTTAATATCAACGAGGGCAAAGTATTTCGTTGTTTCCTCGGGCTGAAGTACGTTCTCAGTAGAATTACTAAAATTGATATCTGATAGCAACGGAGCACAGTGGTTGAACATGTGCTGATGAATAGATGTGATTGAGTTTAACAACTGGTGGGTGCTACAGCAGCGCATATTTTCTCTCTGGAAATAATACATTTCTAAATTTGTAATTTTCGAAATTTCAGAAAGTAGACCGAAAATGAGATCCACCCAATTCTTGTAAGAGTACGTTTTTTATTCGTGGAAAAATTAGAGAAAAAATTTGGAGCAGCTTTTGAAAAAATTGTTTCTTTTGTAAATTGCATTAATCTAGGGTACAAATTAGCAAATCTACATGTTTTTTAAGAGCTGATTTTTTGGACCAAATTTCGTTTAAGGCAAAAATCTCTCTTCAATTTTGTAGTTTTGAAAGTTTGCAATTTTCGAAAATTCAGAGCTTGCCTGAAATGACACTATCACCTCTTACAGTCCTTTGATACATAGCAGGGGACAAATTAAAGAATGATATTTGGAGCCGTTTTTAAGAAAATAGTTGTTTAAAAAAACTCTATACCATCACCATTGTAGTTATAGAAAGACGCCAAAAAGTAGTGACAGCTGTGGCGTGTTGGTGGATGGCGGTGATGTGGTGGTAAAAATGATGGCGAATGTGGTGAAAGGTCGAAACTCAAGTGGCGGTAGCGTGGCGTGGTTGGCAGTGGCGTTGACGGCAGTTGCGTGGTGACGGCGACACGGTGGCTGGCGGTGGGGCGGGAAGCGGGTGAAAGGGGCGGGGCTGGGCGGCGCGCTGAGGCGAGGGTGTTTGCGGGGCCCCGGCGCAGCCACTTGACAGGCAGAGCACGACCTCGCCGCGGAAACGCACAATACTCTGCCACGACCCGCTGCCCTCGCGGTCCCCTCCTGCCAGCCTAGCCTCCCTGCCTCGCCTCCCCGCAGACCTGGCCTTCTGTTCTTGGCTTCTCTTCGATTGCGCTCAACTTCTCTTCCTTTCCTATCCTCTCGCCTGTTCCTTTCCTCGTATTATCTTCACTTAAATACTGCTAGAGGGAAAGCATAATTCTGCTTTGCGAGTCTCCTTGATTTCTTCTTTCCTTCCTATTTCGTTGTTTTTTCACGTTTTCTTTTCTTTTTTTTATGGCGTTTCTCGTAACACACTCGATTTCGATAGTCTCTGCGTCTTGTTTGCAAGGTATGGATGTGTCTCATGTCTTCACGTTGACCTCTCCTTGTTTGTAACTTCAATTGTCGGCAGTGCCAATGACGTTTGTAGTTGAGATTGCGTGATGATGGGAAAGTCGAAAGTGGTGCACAGGTCACTTTCGTGACTGAATAATGAAATTTCTTCCATACATATTACAATTTACTACGTACACCGATAACTCACCATTTCTGACCTCTCCATCACCTCTGAGATCCCAATCAGGATCCTTCTCGTGATCTCCGACACAACTAGCGCTTCAGGAATTCCTCCATTATCCTTCTCTTCCAACCTCACACCTTTCCTATCCCAGGCCTTACCCTGAACTTAAGGCTGCACGCCCGTCACGCCCCGGCCATCCAGGCTCCAGGGCCGCCGTCCCTCAGCGCCCGGCCCTTCCTCCCTGCCCCTCCCCCACCAACCCTCCGGCCCCAGCAGCCCAAGCCCGCGTCCGAAGGATATTTGTAAGACGATCGCTTCAATTCAATTTAGATGGGGCGGCGGTGGTGCCCCGGCCTTCTGCCCGAATAATATTCGAGAGGTCAACGGAGGGAAGGAGGGGTGTGTTTCGGAGCGGGCGACCCCGTGCCGTGGAGGGCGCTCGTCGTAACTCCGAGACAATTCCACGGCGCAAACCGCCCCCATTAGCAACCCCGGCGGGGCCGACGCCTCGCGCCGCGACGCTTCGCGATGCGACGGCCTGGTGGCCTGGCGAGTGGCGCGGGCGGCGCGGGCGGCGCGGGCGGCGCGGGCGGCGCGAGACGGGTCGCTGCGCGCGGTATTAGCAATGCATGAAGCGCCCTTAAAAGTGGAGCGCCGCCCGCTGCTCTTTTGTTGCGTGCCCTCCGCGCCGCCGCGAGAGGACGCGGAGCCCCGCCCACGGTGCCGCGCCACCTCTCCAGTGTGGGTGGGTGGGAGGGTGGGAGGCTGGGGCGACCGCCGCACAATGCCACGTCTAGGGCTGATTGTGTCCCTCCGCCGCGGAGTGCCTCGTGCGAGCCTAGGGCTTCTGGGAGGGGATTTTCTTGGATTTGTGGATGGTGATTTAATAATCTCGAAAAGCCTACTTGGTTGAGTTGTCTTTTGTAATAAATTTCTGATTTTGATGTACATACAATTCATGCACAAGTGCAAATTGGTTGTATGCAATGCAATGCAATGCAAATGCAAATGCAAATGCAAATTGGTAGTATGTGAATAAACAGTTGCATTGTAACTAAGAAATATCGATATAAAGAGAGCTGTAAATAAATCACCTGTACTTCTAGCTGTTCTGTTGGCTGTTTCCTACTCCATGTGTGCAATGTCGACTCTACGTTGATATTTGTCATCCTTCATCATCATTCACGTACGCACTCATTGTGTGCAATATTAGGAAATGCCAATCATAGTGACGATGGGCAGAAGAATAGTGAAAGCGTCCTTCTGTCTCACCTCTCTTTCAGTCGGATCACATTTCCATTTAATAAACAGAAAGCTAGACACACGACGTGTACTTGCATTGGGCACAGTATCTCTCTATCAGATACATTCATTCCTTACATGTGATTCACGTTTTGTGTTTTATATTGGACCGTTTCAGTAAACTCGTCTAATTATGATAAAAAAACCTAAAACAGAACAATTGAGCAGAGTTCCTTAACGATGTATACAAATATTCCATTGTATGTTTTAGGCGCCGTACCTAAGCTGAACTCTTGACTAGAACCACCTGTCGTGGCTGGACAAATGTAGCTGTCTCAAAAAGTAAACAACTTATATTAGTTTGAAATAGTAGTAATGCTAACTTTGAGTCTACTCATTAAAAAATACTTCAATTAAAATTTTCATATTAGTCAAACGAATTAAAAAGGATTTAAAAGAGGTATAGGTAAATGGAGAATGTATTCTAAAATTAAATTATTCTATTGTAGGTTACTTTAAAGACTAAAGATGTTTGCTTACAAAGTCCAAATTCCTTTCATAAATGTACAACGTGCGAGTAAAACATCAAAAGAAGACTTAATTTGCCAATAACTAATACTAACTGAAATATTTACTAATATTAGATATGAAAACCAGTACTATAGTCGTGTAACCCATTATGGTGACGCCGGAACCCGCAGCTGGTGCACAGTTCGCATCGTACACTAGTGTGCCCACTGCATTTGATAATTCGAAATGTCAAGAGAAGTCTTCTTCGGAATGGAAATGATTTTTACATGACTGATTCCGCCAACATGAGGCCAGTAATTTGTCCACAATTTCCAATGAATTTGTAGAAAAAATTAAGACTAGTGAATAAACTACTGGCTATTTTGGAAAATCTGCTTACATTCAGTGGGAATAGTGATAAATATATTTATCTATATCCAAACTTGGTATTTACTCTGATAAATCTCAAAATAAACAGTTAATGTATTTATTCCGTTTATTTTAACCAGAGAGATGCTTCGCTTTTGTCTAGTCTACTGTATGGGTGGGTTTCACCACGGTGTAAGATATATAGGTGTGTCAACTAGCCGCCTTTTGGGCAGATTTTCTGAAGCCAGTTTGAGGCTAGTTCCTAACTCGTCCGTACGGTGCGCACGATCGGTATGGGCATAACAAGTCGTGGCCAGGTGATGGCCGGCATGGTGCCGCTCACGTTTCCAGCGTAGTATTTTTGTCAATCGGAGAAACGCTAACGTAAATGTATTAAAGCCTATTTCGATGTATTACAATGTGCGATGGAGGTGTTATTTTTTAAATTTACCACCGATTGAAGATTTGCATTTTAAATCAGGAGGTGAGGTTATTCTAAAGAGAAAAACAAAAATAATATTATATAATAAACAGGGATTACGTTTACGAAAAACACTTCAACTGTGATTTACTATTAATCAAGTGACGGTCACGTTGCTTTGCAACCCATAATGTCAGCAATCAATCGATAGGATTGTACTTAACTGCAGTGTACTGGATCATTTGTGAAGACAATTTCAATATAATTAATAATTTTATAATAAGAAATAGTCATTTGCAATAATAATTTTGCACATTCTTTTGAGATTGTTTAATAAAAATAAATTTTATCCTATTACTGATGATTACTTACAAATCATATTTTCACACAATACCAATATTCATTACTACGAAACATGTCAAAGAAATGACATTCATGAGGCGTCAGTATCAACAGCTCACAACAAGAAATCTTTATATAATATGGGTATGTTATTTTACAACTTATTGCCAGATGACATTAAACAATTAAAATCAGTACACAAATTTAAGTTACAAGTAAAATCTTTTCTGCTGCTTAACTGTTTCTATTCAATTAGAATCTATACTGATCATCAAAAAGAAAAATAATGTTTAGTTTAACAAAACAATGATACACAAAGCATTAGTTTACATTTGTATTGTATTGTATTATATAAAAAAGACTTAATATGCCTGTAACAAGTAATTTACTTCAGCTTGAGGGTCAATAATCCCCACTTTGATGAGGTTTTTTGTCCAGTTCATTTTGATCCATCAAGGAAATTCTGATATGCCTTGATTTGCTTTTGGGTATAAATGCAGCTTCCCCATGTGCACGTATTGTTGAGCTCTCCTATTGCTAGTACTGGTAGGAGTAGAGCTGGGAGTGCGTTACTATTTTGTTAGCAATACAAAAATCCCACCCACAGTTCATTTACCGATGCAAATAAATTTTCTAGAACTCAGGAGCAAAACTTGTAGTGTTTTAAATGTTGCAAACCTCAGGTTTTTTAAATTTTTTATAATTATTAATCACTTTTATTCATCTTTCAATTATTTACAGTTAAAATGTTGGGAAGAGATTTTAGAGCTCAAAAAAACGTTTGCAGAGGGTACTCCTACATCACATTCTTTACTATTTTTTGACTAAATAAATCTTGCAGTTAATAAATTATACAAGTTACAGGAAATTTTCTTTCCAAACAATAAAAGAAGTCAAGACAAGAATGATGACTATAGACAGGAGTATTGAGGGGCAATAAATTGAATGTGAGGATGATGGCTGGGCTAGCATGGATGTCCATGTTGATGGATTGAATAGCTCACAAGTAGGGTTCAGCCTGCCTAGAAGAATTACCTACAAGAGCCTATCAAGAATTACCTACAAATTAATAAAAAGAATGAGGTATCAATTAATTCTTTATTTCAATATTAATAATACTCAATACATACATTATTTTCTGAAATAAAATTACAAAATGTTACAAAAAAATACAATAACAATATAAGTACAAAATATGATTGACAATTCTGAACATCACAGATTTATAAATATATAAATTACATACACTCAACATTCAGTTTACTTTTATACTTTATTCTCAATATATTAATGTTCATATATAATGCATGTTACTTGTATTACAAACATTAACATACAGTCAGTTGCCCGTATCTCAATTTCAAGACAGTTGGATATGTGCTTATTATAATAGCTTAATTGTAAAATTGCTTAGACTACAACGATTTACGTAATTTGTTTTTGAATAGCCTTTTATGTTATTCTTGTAATTTTTTATGTCATCTGGTATCAGCATATCTTAATTCTGTATACGCAAGTCAGTATGGTATTTTGAGTTATTGATCTGTATGTCTATTTCTAGTGTACTTCCTCACTTCTGATTACAAGTGGTCAGTTTTAAAACATTTGTTTTTGTGGGTGGACAATCATGGAAAGGTTAGAATTGTAAATTTTTAAAGAGTCTTTCATGTGACACTTGTAGGCTCAATAATGCTAATAATAATAATAATAATAATAATAATAATAATAATAATAATAATGATAATAATAATAATAATAATAATAATAACAATACTTGAATAATAGTAATAATAAAAATAATAGTGATAATATTAAAAGTATTAAATTTAAAATTAAAATGAAAATTAGAAAAACAAATTGTCTGGTTCATGTTTCACCATCATGTCCCAAGATTTCCCAGGAAGATGAATGATTTGCTTATTTAAAACCATTTTTTCAAAGATTAATTCTTGACAGATATTCAGAGAATTTTCAGGAATTCCTGAGACTCCTCTCAACATATTTTCCTTATCATCTGAAAAATTTAATAGAATGAAAAAAATTTTTTAATTAATTTTGGAATTTTTAATTAATTTTAAAATTAGAAGAAAAAAAATATTAAAAGTAATATGCAAATAGACATACCATTGCTAAAATTTTGAATATCATTAACAGTGGCTGTTGCTTCCAACATTTTCTCATTATCGTCTTTTGAAAACAGAACAGTATTAAAATAATACATTTTTGGTTCAAGAATATAGTAATTTTCATTTTTCAGATGTATCATTACTTGTAATTCATTATAATTAGACGAAAAAAAAATGATTAAAAAGTAATATGCAAGTACACATACCTTTGCAAAAAAAGGGGACATTACGAACAGTTTCAGCTGGTTCAAACACTTTTTCATTATCATCTGCTGAAAATACATTAGTTTTAAAATAATATTAGTTTTTAAAAATTGCAATTTATACTTTTTGCAGTTATACATTGCTTGTTATTCATTATCATTAAAAACAATTGATATTAAACAATAATATACAGTAAGCAACTTGAATTTTATCATGCCAATAACATGTACAGTATGAGGATCATAGTCACCAGATGTTTCCTGGGCATGGTGTTTCATTGCCACAGTCCTTACATCTGCTGCATCCATAATAACAGCTGAAAGTACAAGTTTCACAAGAATCTAAAATAAATAGATGAATTCTTACATTTAAAAATCTTAAAAATTACAATTTTAATTATGAACAATCCTATTTTCTTGTCATGTAAATCATGTCCTCTAAAAGTTTTCTACTTTCAATGGTATTTAAAATACAAACCGTTGTAAAAATTCCCAGAATCATCAAGTTTGAATTTACTTGGAACAGCTTTGGGTTTAAGTTTTTTCCTAGTGACTTCTGAAAACTGTTTAATAGTTTAGTATTACAAAATATTTATTTATATTCTTTGATTATATGTGGATGTTCTTTAACTTGTGGATAATTTTGAATGTTTTTTTTTTAATTGATATAAATAATGAATTTACTTAGGTTACATTTCTCAACGTTGATAGTATCTGATTATACAAATTACTTTAATTATTTTACAATTAACTCATTCACAGTATACGATAAATTCTTGAAATGTGTACTTACAGCATTTCGCATAACAATGATCTCTTCACTGTTGAAATGCTTTTCGCAGACATAATCGCTCTCTCTCAACTTTCTTTTTTTCTGGGGAACAATATCAACCCATTTCTTTCTTGTATCTTCTTGCTTGGGGACACAAAATAAAGCAGTTTCCTGTGAATTACATACTGCACTGTCACTACTGCACAGTTTTACAAAACATGTTCTACCCATTTTCAAAACTGTTCACTCTACTTGACTGTCGCAAATCTCTGATTTGAAATTTGAAATAGAGCTGGCCACGGAGCTGTCAAATGGATCATGGTCATGCTACGTCATACCCAAACAGATCGCAGCGCTTACATGCGAGAACTACGAGAACTAGCCTCACACTAGCTTCAACTTGGGACTGGGAGTGAACACACCTATATATCTTACACCGTGGTTTCACACGTTACCAAACGCACTTTCAGCGCCCTAAAAGCAAACAAAGTAAATGAATAAATAAATATAAACAAGTTTTTTCTCTTCACAAGCACTAACCGTTCACAAAATAACACAGGCCAACGACCAAAATACGTCTCGTTCGTGTTCACCTAATTCATATTGTTTTAAGTGTACTGATTCCAAAATAACATTAAAGATGCCATATCACTCACCATTTGATCACACTTCAACTTTTTCTCTGTATAGGACGACAAAGATGGCCTACACTACTATGGCAAAGATGGACTAAAGATGGATACGCTTTGGTAAACAATTTCTACATTGTGATCCCTTCCATTAACAATCATCGATAGCTGTGGCGGTTTCAGAGTCAGTTACATTTGACAAGCAGCACCGTGTTTGTTTTAATCGAGGCGCATGTGTTTCCATTGTTGCTATCAAAATAATATTATAGTTATCAGTTAGTGTTCAGTCATAGTTAGTCGTGGGAGTAAGAACAGTGCTGACAGTTTTTTAGTATTTATAGCGAATTTTTTGATTACAAAACACCAATGGAACTTATCAGACTTGGTCAGAAAGGCTTAATGTTTATAATTCGTAATTAAACTTGGTGATAAGGACAAATCTTGGGCGCTACACGACGTATGTTATATTTGAGTAGAAGACCTTAGAAAATGGTCGAAAAAGAAGAAACCAGCCTTTAGATGTATCATTCCAAAGATATGAAGGGAGCCAAGGAGTCTTTCAGATGATTGCTACGTTTTTTCATTGATTTTATTGGTTACAACTCAAAAAACAAAAAAGTAATTCAGTATCCTGACCTGCCATATGCAATTCGGGCACTAGGTATTAGACCGGAGATGTCTGTTACTGAACCCCCAGTTGTTATTGCAACCGTTAATCTGGATAATGTGTCAAATGACGAATCTCCCTATTGCAACCGTTAATCTGGATAATGTGTCAAATGACGAATCTCCCTATGATAAAGATGATCGAGCTGATAATGAGTTTGTGTCTCGTATACTGTGTGGAACCTCAATAGTTTATACAAACTTAGCTAAATGATTTGATGAGAGATCCGGTCTTAACAAAGGATAAAGCTGAATTGCTTGGCTCCAGACTCAAGGGAAAAAATTTGTTAGCAGCTGGAAATTTTAATTAATGTATACAGAGAAGAGAGCCGCAATTTGCTATTTGTTCAAACTAGAATATGCTTTGGTATATTGCTCGAATTTGCCAGAATGGTGAATGAATTTCGAATTGGTTGTAAAAAAGAATGAAGACTATCGATTCCTCTGAAACTAATTTAAAAGCTGTTCTTTTAAACAATACTAACACCTATGCATCTTAACCTGTTGCTCTTCTGTATGAAAGTTACGTAAACCTTGACGTAGTTTTAGAGAAAATAATCTACACCGCTCATGGATGGATGATACGGTGACTTAAATACAATTCTTCCACATAATTTTTGGAGTCAAAGTGGTTTTGCTAAATTTTCATATTTCCTATGTAAATGGGATAGTATGGCACAACATCAGCAATGATCTAGAAATAATTGTTCAGTAAGAAATTCTTTAAAGTCAGGAAAAAACATTCTACGGGAACATCTGGCAGATCAACACAAGATTCGCCTGTCTCCATTGCACATAAAATTAGACCTCATTAAACAATTTTTGAAGGCTTTACCTAAAGATGGGTAGTGTTTCAAAAACCTATATGAAAATTTTCCGCAATTTTCTGAAGCATAATTATACGAGGTATCTTTGTTGGGCCTAATATAGAAAAATGATGTTTGATCCCCAATTTGAACAAGATAAGACAGTAAAAGAAAAAGAAGCGTGGATTGCACTTAAACTCGTTGTAAATACGTTCCTAGGCAACAAAAAAGATCCAGACTATCAAACAATTGTTGTCAATGTACTGGATGCTTTCAAAAATTGGGATGTTTAATGACCCTCAAGGTTCACTTTTTAAACAGTCATTTACAATTCGTTCGGAACAATTTAGGGGATGTAAGTTAAGAACAAGGTCAGCATTTTCATAAAAATCTAAAAGTGATGGAAAACCATTATCAGGGATACTGAAACACCAACATGATGGGAGATTACTGTTGGTCACTTCACCGAGAGAGTTGGGTAACGGCGCATAGGAGAAAAAGCTCTATCAGCGGCTTTATAGAAAAGAGACAAAGGTCACACGTCAATGTACATGTAAATCCTTTCGGAATGTAATGTTAAGAATAAAAAGCAATCTTCTTGTTTAAATAAAGTTCTGTTGTCATTACAAAAGTCGTTTATTTTTCATTTTTATTTAGTATTTAACATATTTTCCCATATCTCACTCGATCAAATTGTGACTAAACTCTGGATGAAGGAAACAGAGTTCAGATGCAGATTCAGCACACAAACGTCTATAAAAGTCAGCTATCAAGGTTTAAAAAGTTTTTGAAATTTGTTTTGACTGTGTAATTCGTAACTAGAGATCACAAACAATCCTTGGGCATATTTTTTTTCTCTTAGCTGTTTCCTGTATAAATATGATTTTCCCTAAAGTCATTCAATTCACATTCTATGAAGCGAGCAATACATTCCAGTTCCCGAAAATTTCTCGTTGAGAAAGAGCAGCGAGTTAAAAGTAAATGTACGACAGTGTAGAGCAGTCTTTAGACTTCATGCTATACACAAAACATATGGTTATGTCATCAGAGCGTGAAATTAGAACTTCGAGCCGTTTAGTACGCTTAATATCGTTTTATCCATTTTAATTCTTTTATCCACTTATCCTGTGAAGTCAAACATAACGAGTTATTACAATACAAGTGGTTTAATAATTCATGGCTCACTAGGAACAATAACAATAAATTTCGTAATGTTAGTAATACTAGAATTAATGGCCTGCCATCTGCAATATCCTGACTTGCCACTATTTCACAAGAGACTCTTGGTCTGTACAAACGAAAAGGAATAATAATGCATGTATGTTTCTGAAATTGAAGACGATTGTCCGACATTGCCGGCTAGCAAACGGTGTCTCCTATTATTGAGCTAGGTTAATACCCACGCTTGGCAGGTAGGGAATACTTGTGGCGAACATGACGTTTTCTCTTCACGTAACTAGCAAACTTTCTTCGTCACACACTTTCAGAAACGGGGACGATTTTAAAGGAAAGCTACAACTCAATTTTTGCCCCGACCGGGTATCGACTTGGACTTGCACCGCGGGATACTAGTACGCTGCCTGTGAGCCATCGTAACACTAGGATTAATAATAATAATAATAATAATAATAATAATAATAATAATAAAACTTAGGATTTGTTTACCAATACTGATTAATGATTGAATTGAATTCAATATAAAACTTCATATTTGTCACATCCAAATTATTTAAATCAAAACAAAACATCAATCGTTTGTCTCCTAACATCCATAGATGTTGTCAAGTAATAATTTATGATCGGCAGACGACGCAGCCAAGTAAACCTTTTTTTATTAATTTTTAATTGCGGAATATTCTCTGCTACGACTAGTTTATTCTAGTTACTGCAGCAAGTCGTGCCTCTAAAGAAATCAGCGCCAACAGACAAATGCTCCACATGGTGTAGTTGCAGGCCTTCTTTTATCTGTCCCCAATTCACAGAATAAACAAAACCTATCATTATGTCGTGAGTTTTAAGAAATTCATTTTTCTTTCTCGTGAAACTTAGAATTAAGTATTATGCGCCCCATACACGCTCAATATTATTGTGCAATATTTAGGTTTGTGCAATATAGTTGATCGTGTGTAGTCGGAATTGAAAGGTTGTGCAATATATTGGCTAAATTCAAATCCTTGAAAATATATTGTGCAAACGGGAAAAGGTTGTGCCGTGTGTAGGCAATATTGTGCAATATCCCATCAGTCAACACGTGGTAGAGTACGCGTCGTCATGGCTGCCAAGGAAGCAGATAGACAATTCATTCTCGAATTTATTGAAGTTTACCGTGGCCTTTCGGCTCTGTGGGATGTAATGTGTAAAGATTATACTAATCGTGCGAAAAAGGGGGAGCAGTATGAACTTCTGTTAGAAAAATACCGTGAAAAATATCCGGAGGCTGATAAATCAGAAGTAGAGAAAAAAATTAATTCTTTGAGAACAAACTTCCGAAAAGAACTAAAACGGATTCGTGAGGCAGAGAAAAGTGGTGCAGGGGCGGAGGATGTGGAGCCTTTGCTATGATATCAAATAATTCTCCGTTCATCCTTAAAAAGTTGCGAAAGTCATCTGGTTCAGTCACTCTCAGTTCTCTAAGTAATTTTTCGTGGGTGTACTTTTCCCTATAAATTAACCACTGTTTGGCCCATTTTCTACCTTTTTGCGAACTCTTCTTCTTTTTCGCTCTGGCACTCACAGCGATAATCACACAACACAAATCACTATCACTCAACATGACTTCACTACATGAAATTCTGGTTGGAACTGCTTGCACAATATATTGCCTTGAAGGTTGTACGTCTGTGCTCGCGATTGCGCAATATATTGCACAACCATCAATATTACCTACATACGATACAATTTATTGCACAAATCACAATTTTGCTCAATAATAATGAGCGTGTATGGGCCTCCGTCAAAATATTGTGCAACCCACATTGTGCAATAATATTGAGCGTGTATGGGCCCCTTTACGCATCATCCTAAGGCATCAAGTTTGTTGTTAGCTGTTCGGAATTAACTCGTATTTCTACGTATAAAAACGTGTAGGAGCTTGTTACCTAAAATGCCAGATGATTACTGGAACGCTTGCTACCTAAAATGCCTGAGAGAATTTTAATAATGGCAGAAGACGGTAAAATGTGTTTTGCTGAAGCAAAACACTTTGTATAAATAGTATTTCGTTGTGAAGAGCCTCAAAACTCAGAGAATGCTTTGCAACTCGACCATTTTCGAAAATATTTAGTACTACATGAATTATCTCTATTGAATGAAGAAAGAGGTTGAGTTCAACATTAAAGCAAATAAACTGCGTCTATAAGGCCTGCAAGTCACTCATTGTATTGAGATATCCTTGCATCACATTCACACATTTTAAAAATGTTTAAAATAAATTTTTAATTTTTTTCTTTCTTATCGTTCGTTTTCTATTATTGTTCATTTGCATTTAATTTACTTTTATTGTTTTCTGATCTCTTGAATTAATTTTTTAAAATATGTTTTTCATTTTAGAGAATGTTTTGCTCATGATCCAGATGCTAGAGGCGTATTATCACGTGCTCTCGCAACAGGTTTTCAAAACAATCGTGAATTTACAACTCTACTCATGTAACCTTCCGTCAGTCAAGACCCGCCTACGAGCGAGTCCTCGAGAATTCAGTGTTAGCGTGACGTGCAATCACATACTATGGCAGAGAGTTGATATCAGCCAAAAGTGCAATGTTAATTGCTAATGTTTTATTATCCTGTTTTTCTGTTGTTTTACATATAACTTGATTTCCAAGCACTAAAAAATATATGTTGTCATTCATTATAATATTCAAGTAAAGAAATAATTATTCTTTACTATACATTCATTATCTTGTAATTATTTCTTAATTTCCGAAGACGTTCTTTTCTTAATATATCAAATTTCAGTTTGATCCTGATTTTGCGATCTTGGTTATCACAGACTAATATGCACATCGTTTAATTTTCATAGACTTTGTTCATGTTGTAGGAAAACCGTGTGCGTTGTGTTAATACGCTTTACCTTGGTCGGCTCAACATCGCGAGAAAAGTCAATACCTCGACTAGCTTACGGTTTCCTAGTCCGCACGAGAGCGCGGTTGGCAGGGAAGGGGGTGGGCGGAGCAGGGCGGGAAGGAATGAGTCATTGCGGGGCAGGGTGGGGCAGGGCAGGGCGGAGACTGACATGGCTGGGAGGACCGATCATGACGGGGAGGAGCAGGGAAATTCACGGAGGAACAGAGCAGAGTGGGTGGGGCGAGTCAGGACGGACTGTGGCATGGCAAGGCGCGAGGCATTGCGGGGGGGAGCGGGGAATGGAAGGCAGGAACGAAACATTGCCAAGCCGAGCGGTGCAGAGCAGGGCGGAGCAGAGTATAGTGAGACAGAGCGGAGAATGTTTGAGGGAGGGACGTGGTCGGGGGGGGGCTGGGCAGATCGGGCATTAGGGCGGGGCAGCACAGGGCGGGCGGGGGGGGGGGGGGGGGGGGGCGGGGCGGAGCGTGACGGAGCGTGACGGAGCGTGACGGAGGGACGGGCGGACGGGGCGGAGGCGGTTGCAGCGGCCGCGGCCGCGGTGGCGACGGCCGTCCCAGGGGGCGGTCACTGATCGCGGGGGCGACGGCGGCGGCGGTGGCGGCGGAGCGCTGCAGTTGGCGCCGGCGTTCCGCAGCCCCTTGCGTCCCCCGGGGCCGTTTACCGCAGGCGCTCCCCGCCACGCCACGCCCCTCCCCTCCCTTACCGCTCTCGCTCGCGCTGCTCTCGCCGTCATCCCGTCTGGTCGCCTCCGCGAGGGAGGAAGAGGCGGTTGTTGGATGGCAATGCGCGGATACACGGAGGAAGCTCCGACCTTTGCACTGTTTCCATCTGAAGCTCGGTGACGGTTCGCAGAGTGATCTAACTAATGTCTGTTTCTACGCAAAAGTATGGATTTATTTGCAAGAATGCTTTGAAATATGTTGAAGCAGTAAGCACAAAGAATGTTCTGTCATGACTGCTAAATATTTTGGTCATAAAGTGTTTCAGGGCATATATTCTACTCGAGATCTCAAAATAAATGTTACAAACTTGTAAAACATAAAAATATGAAGGGGTATGTAGTGGAATAGCCAGCAAGTATGCATACGGAGTAAGCCAGCAAGTATGCAAGTATGCTCGTATAAGCCTCGGTCCGTCAACGTGGTTCTTGTTATTGTTAAACGTTCCGCTACTAACCGCTGGCGCGCTGCTCGCCGAACATTTCTCGATCGTCTGCTGTATGCAAATATACAGAGATCCGCATTATAAACACAGATCTTTTTGACTTAAAGGCTTTGAATTCAAGTATTTAGGCTTCTACATTAATTCATTAGTAACAGCTTCTCGATCACTGATACAAAATGTTCACAAAGTATGTCAATGATTGTTATTAAATGCTCTGCGCTCTCGTCGCACGCAACGAAACTACTTCTTTCCAAAGCTGGCTTAATATATTTTTGAAGGTTTCTTTTCACAACAAACCTTGGATGTTGTGATACGGCTTTCACAATAATTTCCTCCACCACCGATAACCTTCAGGGTTATTTAAAAATGAGAGTGATATATTTAACATGTGGAAAACCACCCATGCTAATTATATTCACACAGTAAATAAATATCAAAACATATATTCTTAATATTTCTGGACGTTAATAAAATATATTACCATTATCACGACTACCTAACAATTCAGTTTAATCTCAAAATTTGATACAAAATAAAAAAGAAACTCGGAAAAAGCACAAACAATTTATATTTACGTTCAATGAGAACACACTGGCTCAAGTACTGGGAATGATTGTCAGCTTTGGATGTTTCTCGTATTATAACACTTTGCAATCAAAAGGTGCTATATTTTCTCACAAACTTCATTAGGGATCGCGAGATGTCTGGTTGTTGATTTTTATTTCTAATATCTGATATGTTACTCTATCATTGTTGTGGAATTTAAAGCGGCCTACGCAAAGAATTAGAAATAACATCTACATTGGACTTGAGTTGCTCTTATTGAAGATCTCCGAGAGTTTCTTCTTGAACGCCCGTGAGTGCGCCAATATGAATTTCACTAATTGTAATTAACTTTCTGATTCTCTCTCTAGATGAGAACGTTTTTGTCAGGGCAATAGTGATTTGGATTGATGTCATTTCCTTGGTGTGATTTATATCAGCGTCAGTCGTCTTTTCGTAGTTTCTTCTAGTTATTTTTCTAGCGAATTTTATCTTCAACAACAACAAACGCTATTCTTCTATTTTTAATTTGTACATTTTGAGCATGTAAATGATGGCATAGATAAAATAATCAATACAGTTTGAAAATATAAAAACAGATTGTATAAATACTGATAAAATAATATTTTGGATTTTTTTTCGTTTTCATCTATTGTCTTTAAAAAGTTAAAAGACATTATGTGCATTATAGTTCTCTATAGACACCTGAAAATACAGGTAAAATTATAAATAATTAAGAATAAATATTGCATTTTATACGTCAAAAAGAATTACTGCTGCCTCGCTAAACAGGTACATTTCTCACAAGCTATTTGAGGGTTAATTTGAAGTATTCACTTCACAATTTCTTTTAAGCAAACTGCACAGAAATATATAATTTTCGTATTGTTTAGTATTTAGTATTGTTTAGTTGCGAACACGAGTTCGCAATGCCTCCTATCACTGCAAGAGACCAAAATTGCCCGAAGTGCGGGCATTTCTCCATGTATTAAAGAAGCGTGAAGGTCTCGTAAATGGTCGGCGACCAGGGCTCCAGCGGCCACAATGTAAAACTTCGTTCGCTGGCTTCCATAAGGATCGGCAAAGTGCCGCGGCTGTTAGGCATACTAGTGGTCTATGGTAGTGGTATCTAGGACATGTATATGTTGGGGTTTCCGTTTTTAGGCATATATACGTAGATACATTTTTGCTAAAGGTCATCTGTTGGGAAATCTCTAATAACGAAGTCACATATGTGACATTTGCCCCTCATTAGTAGGCAACACATCCTACACTGTTGATTATCAGGTAACATTCTGACGCAAGGAAGTTTTGTACCAAACGCCAGTGAAGGTCGAGTTGCTTACCAATCAGGGGGCAGATATACGTTCTTTATGTGAGATTTCACCCCTTGCTTAAATTGTCAAATAGTGACCATCTTCGACTACCACACATGCCCTATGAGCTTATAACAAATACCGTGAGACTCTAACAGAATCCCTGTAATGAAATTGTGAGAGAACCATGGCACTTCCAATGCTCAGAAAGGTCTCTTTTGATTTGGTTTTAACGCATAATGTCATTGATAACGTTGTTTATTTGTTTCTAATTACATTGCACAAATTCTCCATGATCAAATGCAAAGTAATTCAGTGGTTGAAATGCCTCGTAGGAATAGGTTTTCACCTTTGTTTGATTTAGCAAAATAATATTTGTTCTCTAAACGCTCAATGATCTCAGCCTGCTGCAGTTTAGTTGTAGCTCATTTACTGAGAGACATTATTGTAAAAGGTGAAGAACCATAGTTGACGTAATGATCCAGCGAGTGGAAAAGTAATATTTTTCTTTGAAAATTTCAGGTATGTGTTTCCTGGGAAAACGCTGCCCGTCTCGAAATTCTGCTTATAAAATGGTAAGATTTGGAATTTCCTTAAAATTTTCATTTGAAACAAAAGTGTCAATAATCCAGCGTTTTTTAAGTGGCTGTACGATTTATAATACGAATAATAATAATAATAATAATAATAATAATAATAATAATAATAATAATAATCGTTGCAATGAACAACTTTTAAATTCTTAACAAAGATATTTCTATTCTTAACTCTGAGAACTATAACATCAATTACAAAATATCTTATAAGATTTTATCCAATTTCATGGAATTCCTATATCTCAATTTTTTAATTCGAACAATCAAAATATCAATGGTTGAAGAGCTTTTCCTGCTTCAGTCCATTTGTTAATGTGCAAACTCGAACTGCGGACAAGTCCCTTGACTGATGAAGAATAGATAACCTTTTTTATAAGTCACTAAAATAGAACTGAAATTTATTTTCTGAAACACGTAATTCGTAAATGCTTTTTCAAATTCAACTATTTCGATTTAAATTTTAATTATGTATTAACATTAATATCGTTAATATCATTACTTAGTTATCATTAGTCGAGAAAATAAGTTTTCCTGTTCCACCAGATAATGGAGATTGGATTGCATTTCGCGGATACACGAAGAGAGCTCTCGACTTTGTAACACGACCTTTTGCTCTGCTATTACATGACCTACTGCCAACAGTGTGCTTGCTGTGCGGCTGATGGATTGCAAATTAGGAATGGCGGAATGTGTTTCCAAAAAACCATAAAGTTTTCTTTCTGAAGAATAGTTCTTTAACGAAGGCGAAATGTAGAATTTAGAGTTTGACCGGTTGGCCAGAAACGTATTTAAAATCTTGCCTAACTTTTATTTGATGACAAAATATCCTCAGTATTTATGTAAAAAGATTCTTCTCGGTATTGCTGCATTTTGCAAATTCAATTTCCATGATTATCTATCTACCCCCGAATTCACTGACACTGCGAAACCTAAATGCGTGCCGCGAAAACTACAAAATTGTACCGGCAATTTGACGTTCGTTTTGACTTTGATTGCTTATGGAGACGTTCTATCCAAAAAATCGTTTTGGCAGAATATTCTTTAATCGTAAGTAATAATATGCAAAAATTGTTGTTATTTTGCTCAAATCTTACAAAACAATGTAGGAGATAGAGAAAATTAGGTTATATATTTTGAGTACAATCTCTTTCACCTTGTACACGGAAAATTTGAAGCGAAAGCTCCTCGAATTGGAACAAAAGAATGTCGCCCGCAATGGGGGGTGGGGAGTGTCCATGGCAATACCCCGGGCATATTCCTGGATTGGATGCCCCTGATGTAGGCCGTAGTCGGCGTCTATTCCTTAACTAGTTCGTATCGAAAAACCGCTCTATTTAGGACAAAACCCAAGCACTTTCCAGTGTACATTGTAACAATAGTTACATAGAGTTACATGTAGTGTGTATTATATATAGTGTGTACAAATTTCACCATATTTAACTAGATAAAAATACACCCGCCATGGCCTACAATCTGTGAAGAAATGAAATAGGAAACAACATTCATGGACCTCAGCAGGTTGTACGAATGTGGGAACAGAATTTAATGTTTGATCCTCATCACACAATCATTCAAATGAACTCTAAATCACCTTTGACCTGGGAACTTTATAATCAGTACCAAACATTAAGTGCGTAGTTCTTTACATATTAAGATATATTTATTCTTCAAACTAATAATAGCCATAGAGAAACAAGGTTTTATTTCCCATCATTCATTTTTTACTTTCTCATGTAACTAGGAAAGAGGAAATATAGCAAATGGAAAATCGGTTTTGACACAAAAACACGTTTTGGGAGCCCTGATACCAAAAAGGTAATTTTACTTGCTGGTATTTTAATACGTACTGTACGGAAGGTATTATAATTCTGCATAAGAAGGTGCCTATATTTCGATAGAAAAACCCATTTTTAAGGGAATACCAATATGGCATACTTTCTCTCTTTCTCGTATACGTACTGTATTATATTCTAGTTCACGTAGTAGAAGTACACACGATGATGGTTCTTGATTCCGAAAATGTAATTTTCAATTTCTGTCTACCTGTTAACAACGCCTAACCGGTGACCTTCGGTCGCCAGTGATAATATTTCAGAATAAATTCAGAATGTCGAGACTTCTAATGGCGATATTGTCCCTTATGTCAATTTGAAAGGATGTGACATGTATGGTCATAACTTAATATTTTTCTCAAGCAGAATATTATCTATACAGAAATAGATAGGTATCGTTTAGTTGAATGCTTCTTTATTCTGAACTTGTTTTTGTCGGTGGCAGTAATGCTCTTAATCCGCATCACGACAGCGTGATTGTATTCCCGGAGTAGCTCGATTGATGTCACATCGACTTTTTGTGCGACACGAAGGGGGTTTGGTTCCACCAAATTCTGATATACAACCTCCTCGTGCGTTTCGACGCCGACTAGTTTCCCTTGCTTGATCCACGGCAACGACGAAATTTCATAAAAGGACGATCACATACAAATCACGGCCCAAATGCGTAACGATAGAGGATCGCCGCCAGTACAATGAGCCTCGCCTCATGCGTCACCGTCACATTGTCCTTTCTCCCACTACTCGCCCCTCCATTCGAACTTTCTCTCATTTCTCTGCACTCCACCGACTCGCCCCTACTTCCATTTCTTTCTCCGTTTTATTCTCATTATTCTCCCATTCTATTTTTGATTCTCCGATTTATTTACAGTCTAAATGTAGTGCCCACGTGTCGGGAAAAGTTGTATTGCGATGAGCAGAAAACAGATTACATGTTGGCATTGCAATACATTATAAACTTTCCACTCTTCATTCTTCTTTCACTCTTCTTTTCTTTCTTTTCTTGCTTCACATAATTTTTTCTCCCCATCATCTTCCTCTTGTATATTCACTTGTCTCCGCATTATGTTTTCTCCTCTTTCGTCTTCTATGTTCTCTTTCGTCTCCTTCGTTCTTTTTTGCTTTTTTTTCTTCTTCTCCTTATTAATCTCCTACTTCTTTGTTTACATTTCTCATTCTTCGCTCTTGTTCTTATGCTCTTCTTTCTTTTCCCGAACCTCTCCCCACTGGGGATGTAATCTGTTCAATAATGTATTGTTCATAAAGCGTTTGTACCCTGACTTTTCTCTAATTTATCTGCGATATTAGATATCTTTCTCTAATACCTGCGATTTTGGCCTTAAGAAGCCGCCATCTTCATTGTGGTTTAACTTAAGTTTATTCAATCACGTAAGGCGTTTCCCGGATTTGTACTTTGCTTGCTAATTACAGGTGGCTGCGTACAGAGGCATGGGGGAGTCTGTAATACATTATGTTAGTTGAAACCGTTGTCAGATACAAGCGTATCTTAATAGGGAATGTTTTTAGATAGTTCATGTGAAACATCATATCACATAAGTAGAGAGACGTCTTGCATATTCAACGATGTAATACATACACCAGTTGAAAATTATTTTCATAATTATAAATCAATAGAATGCATCAGTTTTCCTCTTACCAATATTTGAGTATTCATTTAGCACCTTCAGAGCTGCTGTTATTTACTTATATGCTAAATTACACAAGCAACCATGTCTTATAAACCGAGTTCGTTAATAAGTAGCTATCCGTACCATTTGACAAATTTTAAAACAGCCTGTACCTAATACAGGCATCAGGAAGCGCACTGAGTTCTACCCTCCCGTCAAATGATGTTACAAAATCACCACCTATCTACCCACATTCATCTATTCAGTGGTTGGTTACATATTAAACTTGTTAGCGATTATCCTTATCCGAAATAAATCTCAGAAGTATCATTTGATGAAAAGCTTTCTGACTTCACATTTCAATTTCCTGCTGGCAGAAAAGGAGACCCGTCCAAACGTATCGAGAATACCTACTTCCTCCGGACAAGTTGGTCGCCTGTGAGAGGGGACAACCTTGTAAGGCTTCCTTTCTGGCGCTTCCTTTTTCCCGCGCGAGGCGGGGTGGCGCGGGCGGGACGGGGGTGGCGCGGGACGGGGTGGCGCGGTGCGAGTGGCGGGGGGGCGGGGCAGGATATCGCGGGACGGGGATGGACTGGGGAAAGGAGGGGCGGCGTGGAGCGGCGTGGGGTAGCGTGGGGCGGTGGTGGGTGGCGCGGGGCGGCGCGGGGGGGGGGGGGGGAAAGCGGGGCGGGGCGCGGGGGGCGGGGGGCGGGGGGGCGGGGCGGGGCGGGGCGGGGGGGCGACTTTCTTTGAGACTCTCTCGCGAGGGATCGACCCAAGAGGCAAGGGGGAGGGGCCGCGCCGAGTGCCGGGAAGAAGTCGCCGCCCCGCGCCGCCCCTGCGCCTCACGCAACCCACACGACGCGCCGCGAAGCACGGTGGTTTGAAACACGCAAAAAGCGGACAAAATCTATTTTTTCTACACCCATCGTATAATGCTGCTATTTCTTGGCTGCAACTAGTTGCATAGTGATACTCATTACGAATATACAGATCGTTTCCTGTATTATTTCAGTAGTATACATGTCCTTTTGCGGCTCGCATACGCAACCAATCTTTATAAATGTGGCCTCCAAAGAAAGATAAGTTCACGTAGACGTGACAAATTGCATTTTGACTTCAAAAATATGAAGGATTTGTTTTTTAAGAAAAAGCATCTAAATACTCATGCCAAATGCAACCCGCGACACACTGCAGCATTTTTATAACATCTATATTGTTAAATAACTCCTAAACGAAGCGTTCTAGGACCTTAAAAAATAAATATTGAAGCAAAGAACCTTGCCTCACGCCGTAATCTACTGGATCTTCAACATTCTATTACATTTTTGCTGGTTCGACGCTGCTCGATTCTGAGCCGTTCACAGCCTGTACAGAACCTGTATAATCTGTAACTGTAGGTTAAATTAAACTAATTACTTGATATTATACGCGATTGAATTACATAGGTGTACCTTTCTGCTCGGTTGTAACATTAAATATGAATAGTTTGTATTGACAAGGTGTATTGTATTGTTATCTAGTACAAGGAGACTTACAGAACATGTGACGGAGGATAAAAGGGTCTTGAAGAATAAGATATATTACAAGTTTAATATAGAAATGGAAAAATACGGAAGAGGGTGGGAGGTTAACATGCGAGAGTACTCGCACGGGTACGCTTGTTTCATTATGAAACAGGTTCTTGACCATTCACAAAGAAGTTAACAAATCAAGTATTGACAAGTAATCATTGATAATCGTTCTAGTAAATGTTTCATTCGTTTTTGTACATTAAAATTGCATTTGATATTAGATTATGATTGTCAGTTTTAATTTATTTTATTATTAGTATTTTTTCGTAGAATATTATTTTAAATAATTAAATATGAATAATTAAAATTAGGTAACAAATAAAATAATGTATGCACCACGGGTGTTAAATGATCATATGTTTTATGTTATCTCTCGATCATTAGAACTCTTATAACGTCGTTGGTGCCTAAATAGCTATATTTAGTTACTTAAGGTCGCTTTTCAACAGCTATGGTCATGTAGCGCCTACTAATTTTAACTTCGGTTTTATAAGTTTGAGGTAACGGTAATGCTATAAGCATACGGACACACATGCTCGACACACATGTTCGAAGAAATAAAAGAAGTCATCTTCGTCAACATATCATATGTTATGATATGTTGACGAAGAAGACTTCTTTTATTTCTTCTTATAAGAACGTCAACAACATCCAATCAGAATTCCCACAACACATGTTCGAAACGAGAATCGAACCTGCGACCTTTCATATCCAAGTGACACGGCTTTTTAAGCCTCCAGGCCGGCAAAACCAACTTTTTGTTTCTTCAAAGCCTTTCAACTTAACTCTGCAGTACTCGCGCACAGGCTCTCAATATATCGAAAATTATTTTTGTCTTGTTTTGTAATTTTTCCCTTTTTGGAATCACGTAATTTTAATACCTTCGCTCCGACAGTAGTTTTAAACAATTATTTCGTTTCGGTTTCATTACTGCAGTGATATGAGAATTATTGATTCCGGACTCCCAGTCCCGCGCGACTTCTGGAGTTGCATCTTTTGCTCAGAATGTTTACATAAGGAAAATACTAAATAAGTGGATAAACTGAAAAAAATGTCAACTGTGATGTACCGGTGTGATGTACAAGTGTGATGTACCGGTTTCGTTCATTTTTGGATGTCACAGAATTTGTGAAACAATGTTAAACATTTTGTTAAAAAAGTCACGAAAATGTTATATAAACTTTGAATCGTTTCTCCAGACATATGAGAAACAAAATTGATCTTCTATTGTCATTCATTTTTTGTTTGAAATATGTTTAACATTCCGGAGCGTTTTCTAAGTAGTTCCCATTCATTTATAGGCTTATTTGACTTGTGTGCTTTGCCTTTATTCACAGCAGGTTACGTGTGGACTCAGTCCGCTGCGACTACTGACGTTTCAAAATATGGTCCGACTTTTGTAGGATTAAGTTTACTTGAAAACACAAATCTCTACTGGTTGAAGTTTCAAACTGCAAATCTGTGGGATTTTTTCCCATTGTGTAGATGGTCCGCAAACGTAAAGTTTCTAAGCATTTAGATGGTCATACATTCATAAGCTTTTAATATCCACATTACTCATTAATTGTCTTTTAAATTACATTTTTCTTTTCTCATTCTTCAGTTTCCAACAATATTTCTTAGAAAAACTTATTCATTACTTTCATATTTACAATGAATAATTCACGTCAGGTCTTCTAGGAGCAACATTACATCTACGCTTATTATAACACAATGAAGTAATTACGTATATTTATATCATGAAACTTATATTATTATAAAACTAGTGGTGATAAAACAGTACGTACTTTCTCGCTAGTAATTCCTCGCAAAAATATGCGAAAAGTACTCAAATTTTCTAAACATCGTTAATGATCGTATTTGAATATCTATCTACAAGGTATAGATTTCATTAAAGGAGAAAAAGTCTGTATCTTTGTAACTGTAATTGTAAAGGCGCCGAAAAATGTTCAGTTTTTGCAATTTTAGAGAAATCAGAGGTTTCCACGAATATGACACCTGCACTATTCTCTTAAACGTCCTTCACACTATCCAATAACTCGCACTAAAAAAATTTAATCAAAAAAGTTCGAACTTTTTTTTTTGTGCAGCCTTACATAATTTTCTCTCTACTCCGTAACGAGAAAGTAAAAATTACCAAAGAATTCGTAAAGTTTGTGTATCCAACTCCCGCCAGCTACATATGTAACTTCAAATTAACTTTTGATGTAGAGTTCTATGATAAGATAATGGGAAAATGAAAGAAGGATTGCACAGGGTTGATGAACCGCTGTCAAAGATACTACTCAGATATTCGTCTGAATTTCATCGAATGGAACGACCAATCAGAGCAGGCGTCCAGTAAATACCTCGACTATGACACAACTGTTTAGCAGGTGTCGAATCTGAGGCCCCTCATCTCACGATGATGCAGTTGCGAATTTAGTTCTATTTTCCCCCGCATTTTTCCTATTCGGACCATAGTGCGATGACGACGGGAGTTCGTTGGCGGCGGAGGCTGAGGGTGGCGGCCGCTGGGAACGGCACTTCGTGTGAGTCCAAATTGCCACAAATCCTTTTCGCAAATCCTACAAAGGCGCCCGTAAGCCCATTACCTGAGCAAATCTCATTGTGCCCGCGATTGAACATTTCTGCTCCCTACTCGGCTGTTGCGTTGCTGTGTCATAATTTCCTGTTAGTCTGAGAACACCGCTCTGAGGGGGCGTGCCCCGCTCCAAGAAGGGGTCTTGCTAAGCTAAGAGGCTGTCTCTTGATTTATGGAAACCGTAGTATGTACCATACAATGGTTTAAGGATGCATTTTAAGGAAACTCAAACAAGTAGAATTATATTCATATGTTTACCAAGCCGCATTAGCTCATTGAAATCTTTGCTATTTTCCTGACATTTTAGTACTTTTAGGACAAACAAGAGAGTACCACATCAGTTAATAATACTAGTCAACTCTACTAATTAAAGTCTCATCGTTTTTATTAAATATTTACGTCATAAGATGGCATTTAAAGTTAATTCAGTAACGAACATTTTTCTTTATACACTTTTATGTTATGAAATGAAAACTAATATATGTGTATTACACATTCACGTTACATACACGTTTTTCAGTGCGATATTACATTTGCTATTTATTTTCTGTCTAAAAGAAAATCAAACTAATTATAAAGAACAATCATAATTATCCGAATTTTTACAAAATACTTATACATTTGAAGAGTTGAGTTTTTTATCCGATTAACAAAAGAACTGCGTCCAGTATTTTTTCTTCAGTTTATTTTTACCTTAATGACGGCTCGAAATGCTCGGACTCAATGTTACGATAAGATTCAGAATAAAGTGTTCTTAACGTCCGACAGTAATGAACTACTTCTTTTACTACTGATGAGGAGTAAATTTTTCAAATCCAGAGACTTGTAAATCTGTAGAGGAATCGGCGAAAAGAAGTCCCAGATTCGCGTGCCGGCAGTTCTCAGACGTCGAAAAATAAGACCCGCGCCGTAAACGTAACTCTGGAAACGAGGGCCACGGCTGCTGTTAAGGAAATGCTTCCTCTTTACTACTGATGAGAATCAGCGCACATCATCGTTTTCATCGTAATGGCGCTTGCTGGAAGAGACAATTGACTTGCCCGGACTCTTAAGGACTTTGAGTCCTTGCGTACTTTCGTAACCCGTTGTCGCATCCATTCCATTTGCCATCTTATGTTCCCGTATTTTCGAGTATATTGTTGTCATATTTGCAGCAATTGCATAATTGCAATATTCCAGATTTGGTCCGTATATGTTTATAGTATTTTTGTTTGTTTGTTTGTTTGTTGCATGCGAAGTTTCTATATTACGTCTCACTTCTCCAGACTTCAGAGTAGGTGATAGAGACATATGCCATCAAAATATCTGGGTGCAATTTATTGCATGTGCAGTTAACATTTACGGTATAATGTTTCGTACACATTTTCCTTTGGTTGTTCCTTTTCGCAGAGACCCAGTATGAATGTTAAATGTAAACCTATCTCAAATAAAGATTAGTCGAAAACAAGATAATTTAAAAATAATTTGATCTACCTCACTTTTACTTGAGATTCGACATAAACAGTGTCGATAAAAATCTTTGCAATGTTTCTTAACTACTGTACTAATTTAAAAACAATTGAAACAGAGTTCTGTCCTTCGATTACCATAATCGAGTCTCAGTGTTTACTTTGATACTGATGGCGTTCAGCTTTTCGATTGGGTGACACCGTAACACTGATTTACTTCAAACGCAGCTCTATTAAACCACAGTATAACCTATCGCCTTCTTCACGCAAGAGTTCGATCTTTTTCTCATTTTACATCTCTCCGTGGCCTTCGTGTCGCCCGTGCACCGCTCCTCAATTCCTCGCTTACAACGCCTAGCGGCTTCTGCAGCTGCGGCCGACCCCGCGCACACTAATATTTTCTTTTTCCTCGTATGGCGAACCTCCAACTCACTCTATCACACACTCATCCGTTGCTCACCCTCCCGTTAATTCCCTCACTCGCCCACACACAACATCCAATACAACCACCGCCATCCCAATTTACCCCCCCCCACCACCGCCGCCCCCCCTCTCACTCACTCGCCCTCTCGAACTACCATCCCCCCACCCTCTCACCCGGCGGCCCACGTCCCCACCCACAAATCACTCTACGGCTGCCCGCCCATCCACCCTCCCCGCCGCCTATATTTCTTTCGAAAGAGGTTGTTTTGTTTTAGAACGGGCTCTAGATGAAGCAATTAACGGAGAGCGTTAAGTCCACGGCTCGGCGAACGTCGCAAAAACGCGAACCCGGCTCAGTCGCTGCTTGGATGCCCGCCTCGCTTCGCGCCTCCCCGCGCCCTCTCGTTTTCTCGCGTTTCTTGTTTCTGCCCGCCAGCGCTCAGTCGCGGCATTCTTACGTTCTGTGTCACTGAAGTCCGCACCCCGTTGCGCTTTGCACAGGCCTTTGCGTCGACTTTTGATTCCGCTCGGATCAGAAAGATGGTAATGTATCTGCCTCACACGACTGAAATACTGTGTCATGCTCGAGCCTTTATTCATAGCTCCCCTCAACATTCGCCGCCTGATTTTTCCTACATTGAAGAGCAACCCATTTTGATAATTACTTCGGTCCATTTTCCCAAAACCTACAGGACAAGTTCAGAGATATTAATAGCCTTTTTCTTCGCTTCTTCACAATAAACATAGCACGTATGCACCAAATAGTACGCACATTTTACCACGTACAATTTTTAAGCAATTTCTTGACATTAAATTAGTAAAATACATTCGTGTTGCTTTACCCTTTCCTTCTATCCACATTTCCCAGTTCTGATTGTGAATATTGCTCGTATTATGTTTCTGTCGCCTTCGCCGCTCCCACCTTCAGCTGATCTCACTCCCACCGTCACCTAGTCTTCTTTTTCTCGACACCGCCTGCCTAGATTCACTCCATCACAGATCCTTTCTCTTTGACCCTTATCGCACCGCCTCGCCCCAACCCTCTCCGCCCCTCTCTCAGATTCAGCGAAGGGGAATCCGAGAAATCGTCACAAAAAAAAAAAGACCGACGATAATGTAGAGAACTGCGCGGCACCACGACAAAGAGCGATATTAATGACTTAATGGGTGTGGAAGAGGGATTGTCGGAGGGCGAGACGGCTGACAGATCGGGATATCAATTAAGGAAGATTTTTTTTTTCGCTTGCAGATAGCGGCCGAGTCGCCGTCGGGTTTCGGGTTGAGCCGCGGCTCCCTCTCCAACCCGCCCTCCGTAGAGCGGACGTCAATCAGCGTTCTGGGGGCGACTAGCGCCGTAATCAGCCGGGTTGCTTTCGGTCGCCGTTTTAATTATTCACTCGAGTTCGGCCGTTCGCCGCCCTGCCTCGCCAGCGCCACCCACGCCGCCCGCACCTCCCTCGCACCCTTCAAATAATCCCTCCGGAACTTCCGCAGAGAACAGTTGCCGGGGAAAATTTCGAGCCGAGATATTCGACGGAGGGCGGGTCGAGAACTTCGCAAACAAGCTCTTCCTGCGTTTAGAGACTGTTCTCTGGTTCTCCCTAAATTGCCTAGACTAATGTATTATCGTCGTTAGGCTCAAGTAAATGTTTGATGAGGTGATGTCATTTTGTGGTTGGGGTGCGGCATCATAGCCCTTGGACTCTCCAGAAATGCGCTCTCCATGTTACATGACGGCGCAATCTCTCGTTCCTTGACGATACATTGTCTACTCTTTACTGTTGTCGAACATTGATCTGTGAATATGTTTCTTGACTGATAGATCACGATACAACATTCACAAATTTAACTCTTTTTGAATAACATTTTGAATATGCTTTCTTATGAAGTTTCGAAAAAAAGTATCATTACGTTACTTCGAAAGAACTGTCACTTTTCCTCCGTAAATAATACGATCTACAATTTTCCCGTGTTGTAAGAACATTGTCTTTTCAACCATAACGTCGGATACACGTCAGGATTAACATCTATTGGTACGTGCTAAAGATGATTAAGAGTGGTACAGGTGGCGAGGCAATAAACGCAATTTTGTGCCCGAAAGGACAGATTTCTGAATGGATGGAAACATATGTGTCACTCATAACTCTGTCAGATTAGAAGCTTGTAAGCTGAAATTTGGAAAATACGTCAGGAGTGTGATCTACGTGTTTATTAAGATATTTTAATTTCTGGAGGTAACTTTAACTAAAGCCCCTATGGCATCTTGGAATTTTCTGGAAAATGGCTTCAATTTTTGTTCTTTTTCATTTTTTGCTCGAATAGATGAAAGTGTAATTATAAAAATGATGTACAAGTAGTTTCCATTTTCATTAAAACTTCAAAAAAATTGAAAATTGCAAAGTTCACATTTATTTTCGAACATATTTTACATGTCCAAAATTAAAGCCAGATATTTTTTCTCAATGCGAGTTAACCCTTAGTTTCCAATCTGTAAATGATGTGTCCACTTTTTAAAAAAATATGAGTAGTTTTTGAATAATTACTAGGAACACTAAGACGAGGAACAGTTTTGGTGTGCGGCGCATACCCAGTTGTTTTACTTTATTTTCCGAGAAAATTGGGGTATGCAATTTGAGCATTAATATCGTCAACTGATAATGAAACCATTCCTTAGTCATTTATCAAATTGATTTAATTTAGATTTCGAAGAAAATCTTGGGAAATAAATTGCAGGTAACGGAGAACTCTGTTCCATTGTAAAAGTAGAAATTCCATCCTTGCAGTTTTATGCTGTTCTATTCCTATTTATATTCTCTGATTGTGTATTGTATGTTTCTACACCAATTCGTTTTTGAGATTAAGTAAATAAATAGTAAAATTCAATGGAATCTAATTGAATAGTGCAGTCGTGCACGAATCGTGGCTCGTTTGTTAAAGTATAAAGCTGCAGCATTCGCCTGATATTGAAGGGATAAACTCGTGAAACTACCGATCAGAGCAGCGGGTCTCTAGAATTGTCCAACAAACATTGATTGAAATCAACATAAGAATGAAGCTCGTGCCACCCACCACCGCCACCGGCGGGATTCAAGCTCCAGGACCTCCTGTTCAATGAAACTGCAGAGGCCACAGCAAGCTGCATTTACGACATCGCAAATGTCTAATGTAAGATGTCTAAATCTAATGGAAAAATCATTACTTATGAGGCTAAGTTAACGTTTTTGATCATTCATCTATTAACTGGTGTTTTGGTGTTCAAATATCATCGCAATGACGAGAAATGCCTCACATTTGGAATGTGAGTTGGTATGAGAAGTTAAGGAATGTGGTACGATTCTATTACAAAAGGTATCAGATTCACAATGTCTTCTCTTCTTATTAATGAAAGTACCCAAACCTTGACTAAGATGATGCACGAACTCTCATAACATTTATACCTAATGCTAAGACCTAAAATGTAGAGAACTACGGTGTACTGTTGTGTAATATCCTCAGCCAGTAAGATCGATGTAAAATTAATTTACACCGTTTTTCGCTTTCTTTCGTTTTCAAGTATGCTGGCTACTGCTTTTGTTCACCGACATTCGCATGTTTTATTTCGTAAAATATTTTGCAGCTAATATTTGAATACTTTTGAGTTACATTGGTGTCGTTCGTAAATTTTCGAATTAGATATGAGATCATCTCGAATCTCTTAACTTACACCTTCTCCACTTTGTCTGGCGCAGTTTAACTGTTATCTGTTTCTATTACTTTAATCCTCTATATTCACATACTTTACACGGATTAAGTATTGTTTAACTTATTTTTAACTTACCGGACTTAAAAGATGAATTATCTGTGAAACTTATTCCGAATCTGACTTTTTCAATGATTTCATCTGTCAGGGTCCTTTTCTAATTTTTTTAGAACTAGCCATGTTTGTTCTTCTTTGTACCTGGACCAAAAGTTTGAGAAATAATGAAGTCCTGTTAAAATTCTCTGAGGATAAGTGAATGCAAAACGTTCAGTAATGAGCAGGAGAGTTCTAAAAACCCAAATTAGTGTTGCTCCGGTTCATAATTATACACGTAGTTGTCGGTGACACCAATAGATAGTGACACCATAGTCTATCAGAAGTCCACATAAGTCGGGGTGACGTAGGAGCCTCTGATACCAATTTCATACCTCTGTGGCCAAGTTAATAAAATGTCTCAGCTGATTGAGAAACATTTGAAGGAGGAGGACGTCAACCCCTTATCCCACTTACATGGAATTGAGTAGGTCAAGTATTGAATACGAGAACTTGTCAGTATCTCCGTGCATAAAAATATATTTGGGAACGTTTATAAAAGTACAAAATGTAGTATTGGGAAAAATCATGATATATAGAAAGGTTACACCTATTAATGTTGTGTGTGCTGAATGTAAAATTACTTATATATTCTATAATCAACATTTAAAAATTTTATGTTATAAATACCAATTTAAATGCTTCTCTCTTCAAAATTGTTGAAGGTGTGTTTGTTTGTTGGTTTTTGAGAAAACAACCAATGTTTAAAAGCATTTCCGAAAGAAAAAAATGTCTGGAATGGAATGTGTTGATACTCGAAGAATCAAATTGATCACCCATTCTTTCAGGTGATATAGAAACTGGTGAGAACTTTAGAAATATATACTGGTAGCTCAGTGCATCAACTGATGGCACTGCAGGGCTTCTGACCGGGAGGTCCTAGGTTCCCACTCCACACGGCGGCACGATTTTCGACACTAGCTTTTCATCTAGGTCGAATTCAGTCGCTGTCTGGAGGAGAATTCTAGCGTCCGGCTGCTCTGTTCGGTAGTTTTCCGTGGTTTCTCCGATCAACACCAGGCGAATGCCGGAGCAGTACCCTACCAAACGGGCCACGGATCGCGCGCGATCTATCCTTCCTCTTCCTTGTCATATCCTCTCCCCTTACACAGACATGCACTACACTGCCACATATTCCGGGAGACCGGTCGGGAGCTTAGAGCTTGACCCGGCTGGGGCGTTGCCCCGCTGGTGGGAGAGTCCTGGTTGGGGGGAAGCCTCACTAGCCGACGGCAGATCGACGCCGAATCTCGCCATCCAGCGGGGGAAGATCACTACCATCTCCCCAAGAAAAAATTATGCACAACACTAACGGAACTAATGGCCGAAGCAGTTGACGCGCTCGGAAACACGAAAAAATCAATCAATCAATCTCTATGAATGGTGAGATCTAGCAGTGACACATCGGCTTACATAGGATTTCCCCATCCCAGTATCCCCCCAGCGGGGCACACTCTTCTCCCAACTGGTCTCTCGACATATGCGGTAGTGTGGGAGTAATGTGAGAGGAACGAATATTCGGCATTCGCCTGGTATTTATCGGAGAAACCATGGAAAACTACCGATCAGAGGATCGGCCGCTCGAGTTCTCGGCCAGAAAGCGGCTGAATTCCACCTAGCTCTGAAGCCGTCTCTCTGTACTGGGCGCGACAGCCCGCATGCTGGCCATGGGCTACCAGCAGCGTCCCAGCTTCGCGGCCATGGGTTAAGTGGGGAACCGGTTAAGGCAGTTCGTGTGGTTAGCACGAAGATATCCCCACGCCGTATTCTGGTCTTCGCAACCTGAGAAGTGAGTTTTGTCTTCATCACACCGCAACATATACTGGGACATTATAATCTTGCCCGACCGGGAATCGATCCCGGGGTCACGTCATGGAAAGCGAGCATGCTGACCAATCAGCTAAATTGCGAGGGCATCTGTGAAGCTAGTGTCGAAAATTCTGCCATCGTCGGGACTCGAACTCTCGGCCTTCCCGGTCAGAGCCGTCGCAGAGACGGCAGTGCTGGCTATGTTCTAAACTCAGGCGGTGAAGTGTGTGTGTGTGTGTGTGGAAGTCAAGGATAAGGAACGGTGGAGCACGCGCGACTCCTTGCCCTCCATTTTCTTAGGGTTCTCGGTTATTCTCGCTCTAGCGGATACGGCAGCTCAGCGCGGGCAACGACACTGCTTCCAACTGACCAAAATCCTTAATTAGAAGCTATGTATAAAACCCTACGAAAATGTGTGTATTATGATTTTTGGGGTCTCTGATTACGAATCTGATGTCAAAATGTAAAAATTCAAAATGGCGAATCCAATATTTGAAAATTAAGCGCATTCGCGTAAAACTGCGTATTCAAGGCCTTTAAGAGTTGCAGATTACAAATTTGATGTCAAAATTGAAAAGTTCAAAATCAGAGATCTAATATGGTGGACCGAATATTTGAAAATTAAGCGGTTTCGTCTGAAAATCCACAAAATTAGCGTAAAAATGTACTTTCACAATCATTACAAACATATATTAAAATATTTATACAAAGTATGTTTTATATTAAATTAATTATTAATATTTCACTATAACGTTTTGTGTAATTTTGAGCGTCAGATATAGGTAAATCAAAATTATCAGAGGTAAACGGAACATCACGCGACATGTATCCGGCCGCGGTCTGGCAGCTCGGGTCGTGGCACGCCGTGTCGAAACACGCTGGTTACGCACTCCAGTAGTTAAATGATAATTAAACAAAAAGGGACAAATATGTGCAGCTGCAATTTGATACTGCATATTGATAGAGAACTATTGGAGCTTTTAGACAAGCTAAAATTTCAAAGCGGTACTAAGAGGTACAAAAGTTGTAGATCTCAACATGCAAATAAAAAGATATACTCGGAAGAGGTTAAGGTGCACTCAAAAACCTCGAATACTCGTAAAAATATATACAGAGAAGTACACTTGTCAGATATTTAACTTACCTTCAGATGTATTATCCATTCGGAAATACAGAAAAATCCAAGCAAAATAGATTTTTTTTAGTTTTAACTTACGAAAACTTGCTTCACAATCTCGCGTACGTTTCGACTTTCAGATACCGCTCATCAAAGGATAAAGTAGCAAAACACGATGTTCTTTATTGTTAATTTTTTCTTTACATTCGAAAATATTTTTTATTACCATACTATTAACATGCTGGTAACCAAACAATAAAATATATCACTTTTACGCACTGAAATTTAAAATGGATAGGAAAATAGCATGTTTATTAGTCTATAATTAAAACATCGATGTTTTTTCGTCTGTTTTCATCGACATTGAAAATCCTTTAGCGATGTATCGAAATATCGATGTTTTAGTAAAATTTGCCATCACTCCTCGCGGTTGGGCGCCACTGTGGGCGCGAGCGTGCGCAGCACGATGCGAGGTGGGGCGGGGCGGGGGGGGCGGGGCGGGGCGGGGCGGGGCGGGGGGGGCGGGGCGGGGCGGGGCGGCGTGGGGTGGCGCGTGGGTGCCGTGCGGGCGCGTATTACCCGCGTCGATAGAGGCTGAAACGGCCCCCAAATGACGGGGCGCTGCAGCACGCGACTCGACCCGCGGCAAAACAAGTGGCCAAACTACGCGCAACTACCACAGTAAACGCCTTCGAGCATTATCATCATCCGAACTAGTGGATAAATACTTATACACTTTCATACTACGATGATTGTAAAGAGATTGTTTTTCTCGTTCAAGACGTGGAATGTTTTCTAAAAAAATGTACAGCTAATTTTTGCTGAAAATATTAAGTTTTTATTTCGGACTGATTACCATCAACTGTACGAGTGGGTAATACTTGTACACTTTTAAACTTGAGAATGAAGAGAGGCGTTTATTGGATGGCGGAAACTTCAAAACGAGAAGTTGATGCGCCGACTTCCTGACGCGCCTTGTGTGGAGGTTCCGCCCGGGAGAGCGCGCCGGGCGACGAGCGTCTTCGCCTCAAGACTTGCCAGGCTGTGTGGGAATACATGCGGTAGCGGTTCACGTGCTTCTGGGTTTGGTGGTTTAGGCTTTGCTCGTTTCATTTTGGTCATATCGCGCAACCGTCTCGTTAAGGAATTGTGTGTGAACAGGGGATAAATTTAAATATTGTTAGTGGTAATGTTTTTTTAATTTATTTTTATCGATCAAGGAATTGCTGCGTAACCAGTAACAAAAGCTAATTTGAATTCCTTCTGCAATACTCGTTTTTATTGACTTGATTATCTTTATGATGGAAAGTTTTACTGCTTGAAACTGCAGTTTCTTTAAATAGCTTCGTCACTCCCTTTGCACGCTGTAGAGCATATCTGCTCCTTTTTTTAACTTTCTGTTTTTTTCATTGCGTTTGGCGTAAATGTTCTTCGTGAGTGTCTAGTAGCACATTTCTCTAAGGATACAGTATAATTCCTTTTCCTGTAATTATTAGCAGCAAAATATGATGGTTTCTTAATGTTCTATTGTACCTGACTTGTATCCGTATTTCCAATTTATTTTCTGATTTGTAATAGTAGTACAAGAACGTTTTGAGTAAGATTTGTTGGTTTATGAACTTTACGCGCTATTGAGACATAATTACACGAGATTGATAAAGAATTTCATACTTTGCGGACCAATACTTTTTACTTGATATGTTTCTTTAATTTCCTCTCCAAATAAATAGAAATGTACATTAAATGGCTTCTCCTAGTCGCTACTCACCTTTTTTTAGAATTTCTATGTCCCCAATTTCGTTCTTAGCCATCTTGATTTTAGTCCATTGCTTATTTTTTTACCCTCGTGCATCGCATAGCATACTGAGAGAGTCCCTCTCTGGAGCGTCGAAAGAGGGGTCGATGGGAGAATACGAGTACACATCTCAAACTTGGGCGCGTCCCAGGGCCCCCCGTCGCCCCGCGACGCGGGCTCTTGAATATGCATGGGGGCCGCGGGGCGCCGCGCCCGTTAAGTGGTGAATTGTGGTCGGAGCCACACGGTGGCCCCCGCGGCGCAGGCTGCTGCCGGTGCGTGGCGTTGCGGCGCCCTCCCCCCGTGGACTCGGTTGCGCCCGCAGCCCTCAGCACCTCAATCCACCAGCCCCCCTCCCGCTCCACAGCCTTTAGGTGGTCTTCCAGCTTCGGAGTTTCCCAGTCCCCAGTCGCCTAGTCCTTGAGTCGTCCAGATACCAACTCAAACTTCAGATCTCAAAACCGCCATCCCCAGTTCCAATCACCCAGACCGACCCTCAGCTCAAGCACTTCTTATCCCAGCCTTCAGCTCTAATCTACCCATCTGCACATCCTGGCATCCCCATACCAGTATTCAACAACCTCTAATTTGTCTGTACCTCAATCCTTCACTATTCTTCCCCCTAGAACCTCTCAGTTCTTCAGCGACTCATCCCCTAATCCCCCGTCTCACTCCTCCAACCACCAGCCCCCAATCTACCCATTCTCTATTTACATCTACAATCCTTCCAATCCTACTCACCGAAGCATTCATGTCCTCATTCCTCCATCTCTTTAGCCCCCTCAGTCCCCTTAGACCCTCAACTCGAAAGCCCCTCTGACCTTAAGCCTTCCAGGCCGTGAGCAACCGCTGCTCGCGCTGCTCCCTGCACCCTCTGCAGCCTCAGGCAGCGCCGGCGCCCCGTAATTACCACGGTCTCAGCAACCTCGTCGCTTCTTACCACATCCGCCCTCTCTGTCGCCTCCACCTCTTGGAAGGAACAATCGTTTCCATCCTTTCCTCCCCTACCGTCTGGGCCCCCGACGCCGGGGATTTGATCGTGTTACTTATCTCCGCAGCCACCGCGTTACTCACGGTTAACATTCACAGCCCACATGCATTATCCAGATTATACGAACCCGCTCGTAAGTTACGTGACTATCCAGTTGATAAACATCTCTATTCCAAAAAGGCGTGTTGTTGCGGATTTGGAAGTTTCACTTTTTCGAGCATCTGATAACCTTATTATTCCTATGTGTGCAAGTCCCTGTATAATTGCTTAAAACTTAATCGCATTTCACATTTCAAATTTTGTCACCTTCTGATGTTTCTCCTAGTCTAGCAGTTCCATTTACAAACCTAAAATCGAACTTGTAGAAAACCTCGCGACCTATCATTTATTATATTATTATTATTATTATTATTATTATTATTATTATTATTATTACTCTCTAAAAAAATTCAATTGGGCCTGCAAGAGAGACAAAATATAATTTACAAATCAAAATATAGTGCAGACAACAGTCTAGTCAGAAAAGTGAGCATACTTACATTCTTGTGTACATGAACTTTGCAGAAACGTCTTTTTATAAGTACATTCAAATGAATATTAATATCTCTTTTCACAAATCTGTTGGTTTTTAAAGAATTTATAAAGTTGGCTCTATCCCTAATAAGGGATAGTCTTCATGTTAAATAAATTTGCGAACTGTCTCTTATCTCAAAAATACTAAAAATAATCCTTCCTTCAAAGCCGTACTAAAAAAGCTCTTTCAGAACCAAAATCAAAAAAAAAATTTCTTCAACGAAACTATATGCTAGTGTATAAATATGCCATCCAAACTGCGTTCATAATCATGATCTACATACGTATCTCTTAAGTGTAGTCAGTAATACGTTAAGAGAGAAATGGAAATTATGCCGAATATTACAAGAGGAAACAATATTTCTTTGCAGAATTTCATTATTAATATAAACGATTGGCATTTCTATTGGATTCCTTACCTTGCCTATTCAACCAAATCTAAGTGTTCAGCTGTCTTCCAGAATTCTAGAAAGAAATAATTTATTTCTTTTAAATAATTTTTCAACTAGCTTTCTGTTGCCTGTTCACTCGCAGAGCCTTGAAAACTCGGTGGATTCGGGTCAAGTTTGCTTTCTTCCTCGTATCATCATTTTTAATTCATATACTTTTCTCTCTTCGTGGTAGACGTTCTTTCCTTCTTAAAAATTGATTTCCATTTCTGGTACGTCATCTTCAATTTGGCTCTGCGATACTTCTTGAGAAGCTAGCCTAACTTTCACACAGCATACGAGAATACCGAAGTTCTGCAAGGTTGCTTTCCCCGACCAAATTCGTAATTTCATAGCACATAAGTTATTAAACGTTGCGTGATTATCTATTGCGATATTGTACTGTTTACATTATTATAGTATTTCATTATTTTTTATTTATTTAGTCAAAAACTGTATGTGACGTATGGGGGAGAAAATCATCTTTGCACGCTTTCTTGAGTTTCAGAAAATATCCCTTCCCAACAATTTAACTATAGTTGAAAAATGAAAAAATAATGGTAATAAATAATAATAATAATAATAATAATAATAATAATAATAATAATAATACATTTTAAAAAGCGAGAGATTAACATTTCAAAAACTAGATATTTTCGTTTCCGAATTGTAGAAAACTTATCTGTAATGGTAAACGAACGGATTTGATTTTTCTATATTGCTAACAAAATAGAAACTTACCCTAAGCTCTACTACCACTACAAGGTAAAAGAAAGCTCAACAAAACGTGAGCATAGTGAAGCTTAATTTACGTCCAGAAGCAAATCAAGGGGCCATCTCAGCATTTGCTCAATGGATCAGGGAAACTGGACAAAAACCCGATCGAGATCGTATACTGTATTAAACTGTATTTCCGACATTAAAATAAAACACATTTGGAACCTGATAGACAATGATACAACAGGATATTACTTAATTCAAATTAAATGTTCAATGGTCAATGACGTGCCGTAACTTTTTCATCTGTAATTATTTCCGTCATTTGAGGTTTCAAATTATAATTGCTGCTATTAAATAGCAAACCTAGCGGATCAAAAAACTTAATTTTATTTTTAAAAACCAATATTCTGGCAGTTATTAACTGTGTTCATGTGAATTCTGAAATACGATACAAAATATTCCTCTATATTAGGTGACTGTTTTAATTCTGCACGTTTCAAGTTTACCCATAGTACCCATGCCTCATTCACAAAAAATCTCTTCGTATATAATCATCGCTTTACATATAAATTACAATTGCATAAAGTAAATATTAAAATATTACAAAATTGAAGAGGGAAAGGGTAGTGAATAACTGTGAGTCCACAACCATTTCCGGATGCGGTGATTCCTGTATTTTAAATATCATGGAATTGAAGAAAATATTTGACCGTTTGAGAGTTGTTAACAATTCCCGTCCTTCAGTATGTGATTACAAATTAAAACAAGAAAGTATATTAGTACACGTATTGACCCCCACCAACTCATACAACATTTATTTTTTATTCATTTACAAGCACGTATCTTTATTTTTAGAAACAAATTTTGATGTCGTTTATGTATTACATACATATTACAAATCGGTGAATTAAGTTTCCTTAAAAAATACATTTATTTGAACATCATATGTGCCAAAAGTGGTGGTAAACGGCTTTCGTTAAAAAGATCGCGCAAACAAATACTTGCGTGGGACGACTTAACTCGGTAGGGAATTGAAAGCGACTCCTGTGACTTTTTCAGTGAGGTCAGAAATCTTTTGCATGTACCGGCCGGAAAAGAAGAGCAGGCGTCCGTCATGCGGCAGTTGAGCGATGCGCTTCCAGTGCAAACCAACCGAGGCGTGGGCGGGATCGCGACGGCATCGGGGACTGCGGAACGGGGACGACGACGCGATGGCGCGCCGCACAGTGGAGTGGGCGGGGACGAGGAGTGGAGAGACGACACGGCAAAAAAGAGAGTTGCAGAGTGGGAAGAGGGCGGAGAGAAAAGAGGAGCGAATGGAGAGAAAACTAATGTACGCGGCGGAAAGGAAGGGACAAGGTGAAAGGTAGAGAGGAAAGGGGTCAGAGTAAAGGGGGTACAAAAAAAGGAGGAAAGGGAAAGAAAAGAGAAGAGAGGAAAGGAGAAGAGGAGCGATGTGAAGCGGAGAGGAGACTGGGAGGACGGAGAGTGTCGTGCGGGGCGGTGGCGACAGAAGGGGGCGTGGCAGGGTGGGCGGTGCGGTTACATCTCCGCCTGTCAGCAATTGCCGGTGCGCGCTGCCGGATCCACTATTCATCACCGGACGCGCGCCGCCGCCGCGCCGGCGCGGACGGCGCAGGACGCGATGCTGCACAATGGGGGACGCGGGAAGCGAGGGAACAGCCACTGCACGAGAAGATGACGGGAGGATGTGGAACGTAAATATTACATCTAAATTACATTTAAACGAATTATTCACGATATTCCACGACCAAAATATTATTAACATGTTTCTCCTAGCTTTTGGATGACGTTGGACATTATAATCTCATTTGATAATTTATCAAGTAAACAACTACTTGTTTGTTCATTTATACTACTATATGCTGTCGGTAATCACAGGTCAGACTCAAACAACTTTTGTGGGTTCGAATACTTATTAATATTTCAACTTCGTAATTGTGACATTGCTAGTAAAGGCAGTCCAGTATAAAACGCACATGTAAAATCATCTAAATCGTCGTCGAATATTTCATAATTGTTAAGGAAAGTAAATATAATTTCCTTTCACATAACCCCAGACATTTTGGCGATGAAAATAAGACATATTATTCTTAAAATTACATTATATACTGAAAAGTATCTACGAGTTGCTATTATATGCTGAGACGTACGTGTATCTGAAAGAAATTCAGTTTTACAGAAAGGGAAAATATTCGGATTCAACCTTGTAGTTCAAAAGTCAACAGTTTTCAGATTATTTTAAATTGGATGATGCGTCATTTTTCAACACATTTGGCAGAATGATGAAGCGTCTTAAGAATATACTACTGATGATACATAAAACTAAAAACAACAGAAATGAAGGTAAGTTGTTTTGAAGACATGCTCATCAATTTTCTGGGAAAAAGGTGAGGAGTTGTTCAAACACGTCGAAAAACATGTGTCATATAAGTAATTATTGATTTCTTAATTTATAATTCTATTTATAAATGGAGCACACAAAATGCATGTTCCTAACCTTTTTATTTTTCGAGAAATATTATATTATCGAAAAAGCTCTTGATGCTTTTTATTTTCTCTCCCTTACTTCATAAAAAGGGAAAGTTTTGAAATCGTTCTCATTTCCGTTAAAAGTTGAATGTTCGAACATTGTAAATTGAGAAATAATGCAAGAAAGTATGTGTTGTTGTTGCATTGCTAATTTCATTTACTGCTCAGATTGAAAAATCATGTTGAAAACAGTATGTTTCAAATATTTTGAAACAACACTGAATCCAAATGGTGCCACAAAATTAATTAAGCTACTTTGACAAAAAGAGAGCTACTGTGTTTTCGACAAAACCCAGAAGAGGTGGTGGTGTTGGTGGTGGTGGTTGTGGGCGGCGTCGACCGAAGGAGACGTGGGCTCAGTTCGCGGCTGGGCCTGACTGCTGCCGCGTCGGGTGATGCATCACCGCCAGCCGGGAGTGACGCCGCAGACCACTCGTCGGGCGGTGGGCGGTGCCCTCCCACCCGTCCGCCGCAGCTGCCATCGCGTTTCGCCCTGCTACCCCTAATTACACGCACTCGCAACGTCATTATAATTGCAAACCGCCCCCGATGTGCATTGCGTTGCCGCCGCTGCAGGTTGTTTAAATTCATTTTCTTTGCCTCTGTGCAGCGTCAAACGTTTTTGAGGGAACTTCTTCTTACATGAAATTGAGACTTTAATGATAGTGACGAGTCCCATAACCATCTTTTTTAAGAAAAAGGATGAGAAGTTACAATGTTGCGAGAGATTTCTCGTTTTCATTATGTAGAACTGCAGAGGCTATCGCTTTTCGTCGACTGGAGCCTGCCTCTTCGCGTTTCAGAGATATTAAACTCCTAAGTTACTGTCTCCCGCTGGAGCGAAGCACATTCATATTGCAAGGACCTTTTCATCGACGTTTGAAAGAATCCCGCAATAAACGCGGCAGAAGCTTGAGTCTGCAACACACACTTCACCCTTTGAGAAACATGTGTCGATCCCTTAAATAAAGACGCTTGGTTCTTTGAAACTCTTAGAACATTTTTTCCCTCTTTGGTGTGCCTTAAAGAAAGAAGAACCATTCCTTATCTTCTCTGGGTAATTGTCACGATAAATAAAGTTTCATTTTTGTCACTTAGAGGCAAAAGTTACACTCAACTCGGAAAATTAATTACTTTGAGAATAGTTTTTTTCTGAAAACGAAGTTTTGACTCAACTTTTAACGTGCTCTGTCACAAACTTGGCTTTGAGCTTCCAATCGAAAACCACATAGTCCTCAGCTGTACCAGTACTATGTTAACGATCAGTGAACACCATGTGATCAGTCAAAATACGTTCCTATTTGTCTCCTGCAGACAGTTACAAATGTGAGCTCCCATATTGTGAATGTTCAATAATTAACTGGAAACAGAATGTGACATTCACGGCGCGTCTGCTTTCGCCCATACACAGTGCCATCCGTCTGTTTGCGTTGGATGTATAATTTTCATATATTTACTTACACAGCCCATCTATTTGAGTTCATATGTGTTTGCACTAGGAATGATGAAAGCATTGAAAACCCCTTGCACACTACGGGTGGAAATTATATTGATGTGCGATCATATTTTGAGTTCTCTTTCGAACGTGGAATTCAAATGCATTTCAGAGTAAGCTTCTTGTTTAATTGGAGGTTTCTCAACTACTGTTGCATCGAATTCAAAATTTTTGGATGAATAACAGTCACGGTCATCCCGATAAATAATTTAAAATCCATACATAATTTGCCATATTTTAAAAAAGAAATGCTTTAAATCAAAATAATTGCAATGCATACTCTTCCTTAGTTATACAAATGTAATATTCCACTTAAAATTATTGTTCAAGTAATTTAAGATTAAAATAGTTTTTTCGTAAACATTTTCTGAATTTTTAAAAAAGGTTTCCTAATGGGTGCCTCCACAAAAACTTTAAGAAATGTGTAAAAATAAACGAAAAAAACTGCAAATAGACTGAACTCAGTATAATATTACAAAAATACAAGTTTAAGATATATAATAAATTGTCTTATGTGTCTTGAACATAGTGTATACATTCAAGCACGACAGAAGTCACGTATACAAGCATCTTTCGCGCCCCCCACATTCTAAATGAGCTCAGAGTAAACACATGAGGCACATCACCCATAGTTCTCCTAGGATCGTATTTATGAAACTCTGCTAGCAGCGCTCTTAGGGGCCTGCCATGTGGGGGCTTGCTAAGAGGACAAGGGGCGACTGGAATTGGCTGGGTGCCGTTCATAAATCGCAAAAACGAACACTGGCAGCCTGATAGGTCTGGCAGGCCCCTGGCTGAGGTTTATAAATACGGCCCGTAGAGTCGTCTGAAACTTTTACATTGCGTAACATGTACTCTGCATCTTTACCTGGCAGGGAAGATATCCCCGGTGGAACTTCCAATTCCGGAGAACCAGATGGCAAGTCGTTCGATTCCCCGTCGAAGGTGGAATCTTCCTTTTGTTTTTTGTTTAACTTCAGAATTTTCTTAAATCTCTCTCTTTCCGACTTTTCTGGGATAAAATTCTGAAATTGTCCCGTGACTTCTTTCTTCTTCCTACCTTCTCGAACTGTTAGGCTTCAATGTAAGCTCTTGCTTTTTATTAGATTCTTAAGGTAAAAGGAGTGCCAAATACCTTAATTGGTTTTATTTTACAAGACGGAAAATTGAAGTCTCGCGTTAGGAACCTTTGGGTGGCTCAGGTTAGGTACCGGCGTGTTTGTATTCCAAATGCCAATGACATGTTTACAAGGCAAGTAAAATAAATTACATTACCTCAATAGCTTGTAATGTCCCCTCAAAATAGTGTAATGGTTAACAATGACAATGACTTAACATAAACGTAGCGAAATCATCAGCTGAAAATTAACACTTGAAAAAACCTTGCTTTTCATTGTTCACTCTAATGGCCGTCTGTCCGGAAAAAATGATGATGACCCTACCACTTGACTGGTCTACGGACTTGCAAAGAACTACTATTTTAGTATGTTTCCTATAGGCAAAATCACTAGACAGAGCTTAAATCAATGGGTACGCATTACGAACCGGGCCCGGGTTTGGGTACTTTCCTATACTGTTGCGATAGTCATATAATTCACATATAAATTATTTCTATTTAGAAATTCAATTTAATTTATGGTATTTGTTTCTAAAAAAATTCAGAAATGTTACTGCGTACAGCCACAGGTTATCAAAGGTCTGTCCTTACAATATCTTTAATACATATATTTTGTTCGAGGCAAATAGGTCATTAGCTTCAGCCGCTATTTTTCGCAATCAACTGTTGCATTTAATTAAAATTTTCATGTTAGGAATTCTTTTTAAATATAACAGAACTGAAATGTTAGTTAAATAAAAAATTAATGAAATAAGTGAAGCATCAAGAATTATTTCGTTCTTGGGCATTCGAAAACAAGGTGGGAGCAATCTTGCAATAAAATTTTTTTTATATCTTTATGAGCTATATATTAATGAAAGTTTAAAACCCCGAATTTAATGATTTATACATTTTCTTGAGATAGTAATATAGTACCTGAATAGGAAATTAAGCAGCAAGACTTAGTGAAACTGTCTCCTTTCGTAATTTCAAAGGAAGTACATAATTTACAATGCAAATAAATACCGATACAATATAAAAAAAATTAATTTTTAGTTAAGCAAAAGTACTGACCTTTGTTTGATAAACGGACTACTATTTGTTTTAAATAATTTAAAAATTGTATTGTAGTCTGTTTAAAAAAATGCCGGAATACCTTTACAACTTTACGAGATAACAGATGTTAACATTTTCTTAATTCCAGTTGTACCTTGAGATTGAACTCGCAGACGAATCAAATATTTGTGTTTCAAAATACATTGGTAGTTCAGCCTTAAAATTACCAACACCACAAAGACCATTAGGACAATTTAGAAGTTTATAGTTCCACAAAATTGAGAGACCCACTGTGCTCTGAAATGAAAGTTCTCATAGTTAATTATATTGTAGGCTTGGAGTAGATTTTGTAAAAATATTAAATGTTAATAATAGATAATTAAAACAGGTAAAGTTATACCACCCACCGCAATATAATATGCTTTTGTTCAGTCGACATACTCTGAAATATTGAAAGGCAAATGCCAATAAAAATGTAATGTTGCCATTCCTAAGCAAATTTGTGAGGCAAAAGGGGGCACACGAACCGGCCTCTCCCAACAAAGGAAAACATTTAGAAAATGCAAACGGTTTTACACGAGCACAAATATACACACACAACTTGCGGGACGTGTTCATGCACTAAACTGAAATATAATACAATGTTGTTTATTACTCTAACATTATGTTCATTAATGTGAAAATGATAAGTTTCCTTCTGGACGTTTCCGACAAATTCCAGATATTTGGTATTGTTTCAGTTCAGATCAGTGTCAACATACATGTTTCAGTTAGACCCCTGTCAATATAAATGTTGTCTAAACTATAATCCCTTAACGCTCAGAACGAGTTTCTTCGACGAATCGATTTCGTACATTGGAAAAATGGATTGTTTATTTCACATTTTGCCTTGGAATTTTATTTCTAAAATTGTTAAAAGCACTACAAAAATGTGATGAATTTTTAAATATACAATGCAACAAAACGTAATGGCGAAACTTCTGAAATTGGTTATTCCTAGAGGCGCAAAAAAGCATTTTCTGTACAATATTGGCCTGAGTAAGCATGATTACAATTATCAGACTAATTTGAACGTTATCTTCACACGTGACAATAAATAATCAAAGACAACCCTGACAATAAGCCTCTGGTCGTCATCGCATTGAGTGCAAAGCATATTCAAAAATGTTTGGTGTTGTACTTACTACCTGGCAGGCTTCAGGTGTCCTTGGGTTGTAAAGCTTCCGTGTTCTCGTAACTGGCGATGGATTTCTTCGAATTGCTTTTGGAGTGGGAATCTGAGTGTTCAATATCATTCCAGACACAAGCGACACGCTCTCAAAGTATTGCCATTCGTCCAACCTTAAATGCAATGCAGGCACGCGAGTTCTCTGTGTGCATTAGTGGATATAGTCGTATACCACAGAGGACAAACATATTACAAATCTTATTTCAGTAGATTGAAAACAGCAGAAAACACTGTCAGAAATACGGAAAATCATATACAGGAGGTGAGAGATATTCTAGTCAATATCGATTTTATTCTCAAAATACTTCTGATTTATAAGAATTATAACGTCTCGTGTTTTAGTCTAGTGATCCAGCGACATTAGTAAAAGTTGGTTTATCTCGGTAATGAAGCATTTCCGGACCCGCGTGGTAATGGACTCTCTTTTTCATGAAGAATTCATTCCAAGTTTTGAGGTCGAGTTTTGTTACACCTTCCAAAGATATAAGATAAAGATATATATAATATATAATATACACACACACACACACACACACACACACACGTACATACACGGTATACATGTCGAGTGTTATTGAAGGAATAGTCAACTTCGTTATACTAAGGTCTATTATATTTTTCGCCGAAATCCTAGTGTTAAATGCAGTTCATGTAATTGTTATGTGTATATTATATAATTAGACAATGCAAATACATTTTTAAGACGTTCGCTCCCCCCCTCCAAAAAATACACTTCAGACATGCCTTCAAACTGGGGCATCTCCTTTCCTCGTGCTTCAAGGTCACTTCCGCCGCCGACACTGCCATGACCTCCATCTCTCTCCCACGCCACCGCCACCCCCGCCGCGAGCGCCACCGTCTCCATGTCCAGCACCACCACCACACCACCACCACCGCTGCTGCCTCTTCCTGATCAATAAAATCCGGCTCAGTCGCCCGCGTGGCGCCTTCAGACTCCGCTGCAAGAGGCTTTCCGCCCGGGAGAAGAAGCGACGCTAATTATAACTTGAGAAAACTCAAACTCACGGGCAACGACGCGCTTTTCGCCCGCGGCCGGGTCTGGCCGGGCCGGGCCGTTTAGGAGCCGGGCTCTCAAGCCGAGTGGTGGTGGGCGGCCGAGCTGGGCCTGCGAATTGCGTGGCGCTCAGGAAAGACACGTGGTGAGGTCGGTCCACGAGGCACCCTGAGGGTGTACGTACACTAACTGAGGGCACTTCAGTACTTAATGAAGTTTTTACCCAGCTGTGCGAAGGAAGAAGATAAAGTTTCTAAAAAGGAGTTGCTGAGTCCCCGTCCTCATAACTTCTCAACAGATCAATGGATTTTGACAAACGAAGGCTGTATAGTTACTTAATATTGCAATATGTCCGGCATAAACAATTTGAATCCTTAGTTTACTACCCAGTTTGAATTCCCTTTTGAATGTTGCGATTTTGAAAATTATTCCGAAGGAGAGGATCGCATTACATGTCATTTATAAGCATGTATAAACTCGAATACGTTAAATAGAGTACAACACTTTTACATTTCACACTACTCCAAACACACAGCGAATTAAAGAAGCTCGGCAACATTGAGTCAAATGCGTGCCACATCAACACTGACGTCTGACTTATATTATTCCTGCCCACTCAAAATCAAATCCAATTTCTTTACTCCAAACTTTGTAAAAATTCCTATCATTATATCAACAAAACTTGCAGGTAAACTTAGCGATATTTCTATAAAATATTGTGAAGTAACACAAAAATGTGGGAGTGAATGTAACGTTTATGGAGCGGTCTTTACAGGTGTATGAAAGGTCTCTAAAGTATATGAAAAAAGTGAAAACATGTTTGCTAGCTGTAGTCATTAACGAGTACACACGAAAGATTTTTAATCAAACTCAAACATTTCTTGACAATCATATTCATTCTTTCAAATGAAAGTTCCAAAACCTGAGATCCCACAGCAATTCATCAAAAGTTTCACAATACATACGTAGATCGTTGTTTTACATTTTCCTCTCAAATTCACAATATCTTTGCTGTCATGGTATTAATTAGTAAAATCTACCGTATTAAATAACAGTACTCATACTTACCGTGTCAATGAAATTTCAACTAAGATAATTCGAATAAATACAACTATTGGTTTTCCAATAGTTTATGCTGGTATTTCTCCACTTAAACGTTCAAGAGCTAGAAAGTATGGTGTAATTTCCATTTTTTGTACCACGATCACAAGTTTTCACTGGTCTTAAAACCAAGTGTGTCTGCGCTAGTGAGAAGTCATCTCTGTTACATGAAGAATCTAGCTCTGTTTAAAAGGAAACTACCAATAGAAATTAAGATCAAACAAAATATCACTTGTTATTCAAAAATTTATTACAAAGAAAACATAATTGAACTTCAAAATTAGTTCAGTAGTTTTAAATTGTATGAAATCTAAATCATTGAAAACTGGTTACTCAACATAAATTAAAACGCTACACTGAAATAATATACTTACATTTGCAATCTCAATTGAGTACCTCTACATTTATCAACAACTTATATTTTAACAACTTAACACACAGTTCAGTGTACAACATGCTATGTTACGCAATGCGCACTATTCTACGAAGAGAACGATACTCGATTTTTATTTCTTTAAATTCACTAAAAACGTTATTATATTTCAATAACGTATCAATTTACAACACTTGAACAAATTAACATTACGAACTTCACTTAATTCTATGTGGCCAATATCACCTGACACCATCCTCTCAAGCCCAAGCCTTAGAATAGACCTAACAGGTTGTGTAAAATGTGAAAGTCTTTTGGAAAGATGACCTATTAGGGAGACTATTGTTTAAAACAATGTGCAAGAGCGATAAATATACTAGACGAAGAGGAAGTTGAAATCATTGTGAATTAGTGATGGATTTATATGGCATTTAACTTGCCCTATGCGTTGCATCATTAAGAGAAAGTTGTGAGAAGTTTGAAGAAATATCATTTGAAGCATCTCTAATCACACAATTTCCACCCGGTTGAAATTGATTTATCAATCCATTCATGTATCTCCTTCCTGGATTGCGACAACACCCCCTACTGCATTCGCAGCAGAATTGTCTTACAGTATTAGCATTCTCGCTATCATAGCAATTATTATCCGTGTGAGCCCCTGAAAAACGATTGTCAGTGCGTACCTCGCACTTCAAAGGGTTGCAGGGGTCGTCTTTAACTTGAAATTGCGCCCTATCGCAGCAATGTATCCTGTGACTGTCGCCATCTCCTAACTCGCGGCGTGTTGGAAGTCCCTGAGACCTTTCATTCCTGAAAATAGGTTGCCCTTGATAGACGCAACCATCGGCCCCCATGATCAGATTTCGTTGTGGAATTGGGTCATTCTGTCCATCACCTGAGCCCGTAGACTGCTCGGGGGTTTGCTGGTAAAACTGGCAGTTTTCATCAGATGCATTGTATGCATGAGTCTGCAGGTGCGTGTTGCATTCGTAACAAGGATGATTAGAATGGTAGGAAGGTGTTGCTTCTTGAATGTCCGACCCTCTAGAAGTTTCTTCCTCGTTTCTATAAGCTCCTTCGTCGATGACTTCATAAATTTGTTGAGGTGCGGATACAGTCGGACCAATCCAGGGTTGCTGCGAATAAGGCATTGGTTGCCCAATCATTGTCCCTCCATGCGCCGAATTGTTCTCCCAACCTGCATTGGTTATATAGGCCGTTGAGTGACCAGGTGTTGTCATAGATGCAGCCTCCATATTTTCCGCACTAGTAGGGTAAGGCGTTCTTAAAGGAAGCGAGGAAATTACAGGGTAATCGGATCGTATTTGGCACATCTGCATTGCTCTCGGGTCAGCAGAAAATGGTTGGCCACAATTGTTTTGGTTGACGCAAATGTCTGGAGCTCCGATTGGTATGGAACAATCACGTGCATTTTCCGAATAGCAACCATTTTGTTGATCTTCAGTATGAACTCTTTGAGAATCGCCAGAAGTATCATGATAAGAGCCCGCTTCTAGGTAAGCAGAATTAGTGCAATAACCCATGATGGGCTGAGGAACAAAGGAAGATGGATGCTCTGTTGCCTCAGGTCTTAACGAAGCTGTGTCGTCGACTGCTATCATTTGGTTACAATTCTGATTGCAAGATGTTATCGTTGGTACATACGTTGGGTAAGGAGCACCCTGGCAATTTAACGGCGACGTAAATCCGCACGCCAGCTCGTTGGGAATACCATGCAGTTGTCCAGGTATCGCTTGATGAGCAGGAGTGACTTGATACACAGGCGCTGAAGGGTTGGCAGATCCTTGCTGGAAGGCCGGTATTTGGTAAAGATGTGTTTGCTGATACATGGTCGGTGGCTGGAAGATATCTGATTGCTGGTAGTTCGGTGGACGAGGTAATACAGAGGTTTGATACGCAGGAGGCGGCTGCTGCAGAGCTTCTGGATTATATGCTTCTATTGCTTCGTAAGTAGCCGCAGATTGACTCACAGGGTCAAGTGGGAAAGGAGTTTCCGGCTGGTATCCACCATCGTTGGTATATGCCACACCAGGTTGTTGGTGTGAATTCGCATCTTGACACAGAAATACTGGCGAGAATCTGTGTGCAGGCGGGTTAGTTGGTTCTGGCTGGCTCCCAGATAAACCCTGATAGACAGCTGCTGGATGGTATCTAGCAGTAGTGTGACACGCACCTCCCGTATTCAATGGAGCTACAGGGTGATATGTAGCCCCATAGTTGGTCATCGCTCTAAAAGGGATAGCAGGTTGATTAGTTGCTGCAGTTTGATGAGAATGTGGTGTCGAATGCATTGGTGCTGGACGATAGAATGTTGTTGATAAGTCGGGGCTCGCTGAGTTGATCGCTGATTACTAAGGACGCATATTGATTGCAGTCCGATGGTAATTTAAAGGACGATAATTGCTTGGAGAGTGCTGCTGGTCCATGCATCTTTGAATCCCAAAGGAATGCTGATTTGTGGGCCTCGGAGGGGCAGAACGACGTGGGTGATGTAAAATCCGTTGGTTGGAGGAGGGCTGTTGGTTGGCACATGTTCGTAGGTGAGGAGAGTAGAAGACCATACCAGGGCGATTATTTATTGGTTGTTGATTATTAAATGTTTGAGGGTTTGTCGATGCCGATGGGCAAAGAGAATTTTGAGTATAGTCTTCGGCAGATGGACCGGCCTGGCTGTCGGACATTACTGGGTACGTTGATACTGTAGGATAGCATACCGCTGGATTCGCCGTATACGTAGGAAGGCCTGCCGTATTACAAGGTGTTGGATATACATATGGCTGACGTACAAACGATTCCGGGTAAGATCGATTTTCAGGGCATTCTGATGTAATTTGAACAACTTCGCTATTCGAACTGGGTGGTTGAAGAGCACAAATTGAAAGTGGACCTTCTGTTCTTCCTCTAAAATCAGGTATGTATCCTGCATTTTCTGGGCAAGCGGAATTTGAGTATATCGTGGATGTAGGAACTTGGTTTTCCGATCCTACTATTCCTTCTGGGTACTGATAGTGTATCCCGTTATGCGGATTAATTGCTGCTTGAGAGTACACTGGCAATGGATACGTCAATGCAACAGTTGAATAGACTGTAGTTGGAAGACAGCCAGGTGAATATGCTTCTGTAACAGCGTAGGTTTGCATCGCTGGAAGTACAACTGTCTCAGAGCATGGTCCATTCGAAAAGTATCCCTGAGTATTAGGATAGGTAATCGCTGATGGATAGTCTGTCGTTAGTGTGAACGATGAGGGCTGGACGAAGCCATCCGACAGAGATGGCACAGTCACTTCACTGTTTGTAATTTCCAATTCGGAAGAATTAGGTGGGCAGGCCGGGCTCCCCGGATACGATGTCATAGGATGCGGAACGACCATGGGACAAACCCAAGCTGTTGGATATGCTAGGGATACGCTTTGCGGTAAGACTGAAGCATGCAACTGTTGGGGATGTACTGCATTGGTTGGTGCAGGGGAAGGTTTGGGGGTTTGCTGAGGTGCTGTTGGAGGACATGGTGAAGTTAGTAATGTAGTCTCGACTTCTTGACTTGGCATTGCTGTTGGTTTACTTTTTAACGTAAAATGAGATGAAAGAGATACTTTAAGTGAATCATTTTTCGTTGTTGCAAGTTGGAGAGCATCATGAGAGGGAAAACAAGTTGTTTCAGAAACAGATGCTGTAGAATGTGACAAAGAAACTACAGCCAAAGAGTTTTCCGTACTCGCGGACATATGTGATATTACTACTTTGCTTTCCTTTCTCAATTGACTAGATATTTCTTGTAACGGTGATTCAGTGAATGACGAAATTGCATTGTGAGTAGATGCACATCCGTGCGGACTATCTTGGAGGTGTGAAGTTTCTTGATAAAACTGCAGAGCATTGCGAGCCGTAGGCGATGAATGTTCTCTAAATGTTAAATGTATCGGCTGTGAGGGTAATAGCACTCCATTGTTCTCCGATATACCTGTGGGGAGCACTGGTGAATTAAGGTGGTTAAAAGGCGGAGCACTTGCACATGAACGGTTTTGCGGAACGTCGGCCATTCTTAGGTTATCAGCCTCAAAATACAAACATGAGGAAGGCACGGGTAGTGAGAACCTCCTATTATTTATTCCATCTATAAAAACCATAAACAGTTTGTAGTTCCTGAAGGTTGTGGGAGCCTCCGCATACGTGTCTCTTGTTCTGATACCGAAGAAGTGCCCTGGATCACTTGAATCAAAAGGAACATTTGCTACCACGCTGAGCGGACTGCGACCGACGACATGTCTTGTGGCCTCTACAACCCTGAAATCATCAAACACCTCATTAAATTTCATGGTTATTTAGTAATTTTCAAATATAATGTAAAATCACGGATAAATAAAAAAAACGGAATATTACCAAAATGTAATTATATATTAAATATACATAAATTTGCCTGTGTTCTTTCTGATATTTTATTTGTCTTATTTGCGATGAAATTAACTTTCGGAATGAATAAATGAGAAAAGGGCAAATTAATTTGTGTGTGTGTGTCTCCCCCATTATTGCACTTGTATTATCATACTCTTAGAAAAAGTAAATTAAAATTTTCTTTTTTTTTTACATCAGTGGAAATAATTATAAATACGAATTATTTTATCACTTTGGTCTTAGATGCGTTTTTCCTTTTCATATTCTTCGAGCTGTTGCCTTTTAAACGAAAACATGGAAATGTAATTCCTTCAAAATAGTCTTATAAATAGCTCGTTGCCTATACTAGATAATAGCCTTTAGCATTTCTCAAGATACATTACACCGGTACTATAATATTTTTAACATTGCTCGCCTGCAGAAATGCCAGTCACTGAGAGTAAAGTAATCGAAAAAAAATAATTCATTTACAGCATATCCAAGGAATAAATACAAGATGTTGAAGTTAAAGTTCCCTGTAAAAACTTCTTCCCGCATTCTTCTATTAAAAAATCATTTTTAACAGTTTCCAACCATACGTACGTGTAATTCGTTTAGAAAACATTAGTAAGAATTTGCAATTTAAAATAAATTGTTGTGTAAAATATATAATAAGTAACAAATGCTAGATCCTCACACATACGCTAAAGAGTTTTAGTTTAAAGTAAACATTTCCATATCCTTTTTTTTTAGTTTTACCAATATACTCTTATAGACGCTTTCCATCATTCTTCCATATATTGTGTTCAAAAATTGTTTCTCCTGTGTTAAATATTTCAAGAAAATAATTGAACCTTGAACTACATGTCTAAATATCAATATACACCGTTTATAAAAAATTGTGTTTCATGGAGATTTGTCACTTTAAAAATATACTCTTCATTTTCACCAGTAAGTTAATTTACTATTTACTTTAGATTTTGGATATTTTTTAATCTAATTTCTGAGATTGTGAGTATTATCTTCAATAGACCAAGAAAAATTTAATTTTTGTACATCACGTCTGAACTCCGTATTACTTAATGTAACAGTTATATAGTTAACAGCTTTTATTCAGGAAAAAATCCCCATCTTCAAAATTGTTACTCTGAAAAGACGCCGAAAAAATCTTGCACTTTGCAATTTTCGAAAATTCTTGAACATCAAAAACCTATGCCATTTTTGAGAAAATTTTGATAATGCTTCATAATTTATAAAACTCTTCTTGTAAAGTACCCACAAAAATCAAAATAACCGTTTCAAATTCGCAGTCTCGAGTTCGGCAGATCGATCGCAAAATGTGAATTTTGTAGAACGGTTAAGGCAATAGTGTTGATCACAAAAATTTTGCCGAGAATCAGTTTTTTGGTATGAAAGACGTTCAAATTGTGGATTTTAAAAACGCAATGCATTAGAGGAAGTAATTTACTAAATCTAGGAACAAGAATTATTCTCTTTTTCGGTATCAGAGATCCACTAAACGAGTTTTTTTTCTGTCTTCAAATCCCACTTTTGTGCTGCAGCATTCTATACAACGTAAGTAATATGCGACGAAATTAAAAAATGGTTGAAAAAAGTTTTGATTTATGTGTATTAAATGAAAAGTCAATTACAATGTCAATGTTACAATCAAAGTTCAAACAGTTACAACAACAGTTCAAAGAAAAGTCGTTAGCCGAATTGAATGACGACGCTTCGTGAAGTTACGGAAGTTAAGCAACTCGAGACACCACGGATTTCCCAGATAGATTATGGTCTGGGAACCTAGGTTACTAAAGGAGTCGAGGTCCTGACCGAAGGCATAAAAGTATTTTACTGACTGCGACGTTACAAGACAAAACGCCAAAACTTAACGGAGGAATATTTCGCAACACGTCTCTTATCCTCTCAATTCAGTCAAACCTTAAATGGAACGTCCATTTAAATGAATTGAACACAAAGTCCATTATGCTACGCGTTCAGAATTCTTGCAAATTCAGTCAGTTTCCATACTGTTCGTTGTGTATATTTCGCGAATGTTCATTCCCGCCTGAGATATGGCATAATATTCTGGGGAAATACATCTTATAGCTTCCAGACTTTTAGATTACAAAAACGAATTGTACGAATAATAACCAAATCCCACCCACGTGATTCATGTAAGCCTCTCTTCATTAATCTAGGAATTCTACCATTACCGTGTCTGTTTATTTACGAATCAGTGGCTTTCGTCAAAAATGACTTGCTTAAGAGCGGGAATATATTTTCAGAAAATGCCGATGTCTATTACTATAACACTCGACGTAGAAATCATATTCATCAGGTGACAGTATCAACAGCTCATTACAAAACAAATCACATACAATACATGTACATTATTTTACAACACTTTGCCAGATGACATTAAACGATTAAATTCGATAGAAAAGTTTAAACCCAAAGGGAAATCGTTTCTGCTGCGTAACTGTTTCTATACAATTAGAGACTATACTGAGCGTCACAAGAAAAGTAACATTAATTCTAACAATGATACATAATGCATTATTTACAATTGGAACTGTATAAATGTGTATAAACAACCCGTAACAAGTATTGTATTGCAGCCTCCGGGTCAATGACCCCCATCTCGATCAGGTTTTTCGTCCAGTTTCCCTGATCCATTGAGCAAATGCTGAGTTGGCCCCTTGTTTTGCTTCTGGAAATAAACGTAACTTCATTTTCTGTGCACGTCTTCTAGAATTCAGTGGGAAATACAATTATTCAAATAATCGTTTCCATGTTGTCGCGGCAGGAAGTATTATTCCGAAGGGCAACATGGATAAGAGCCAAAACTTATTGCCTTTTTATCCTTGAAAATAGATTTTATTACATGGGAGCTTTTTTCTTTTATTTCTTCAAAATTTAAATAGTATATGACATAGTGTAGGGATCACAGAATTTTGAAAATGTGCACATAATTCACTTTTCCCCATAGCACGTCATACACAGTTTTAACTGTTTTTTTTACGTCAAATAAATAAATAAATATCCTAAATGGTGGGGCTTAAACATCATATACTTTCTCGTCCAAAGTAATGTTAACGTAATACTACTTATACCGCAATTTCTCTCCGAATTATTGTAATTCCTGTGATTTTCATTATCTATTCGATTCATGTAATGTGAAAATTCTTGAAATAGTCGCACTGAATATCACTCGACGTGATCTGATATTACATATAACTATTCAACTCGTGAAATCAAAACTAATACTGTTTAACTATACCAGGGTGGCCAGCGATCTGGCTTTTTGGAATTCAAGTTTTTTTCCCGGTTTTCCAGGTCTGAGAATACAAATTTTCCAGGTTCTTTTTCGCAACAACTTTTTCTTACAACACGTTCGTACCTTCTACCGCTTACGCACTACTAAACAGAAAGTTATGTGGATAAAGCGGTCAATTTTCGGCCGAGAAACTCATATTGCCGGCACTGGAAACGAAAAAGTTGATAAATCTAGTTGCTAAATTTAGGAACAAAATCTTCTGACACGCGGTGTTAAATCCATGTTTTGTAGATCCTTGATACCCGAACTTGGTTGACGGCAAAATGTCCGTCCGTCCAGTGAACAACGCTAGCGGCTAAACCGTTCAGCCGATTTCTTCAAAATGTGTATTCCTTAATTGATCTGGCGATGTCGCGGTCCCTTAAATTTGAAACCGTTATTTTAATTTTGGGGGTAATTAAAACTCCTGGGACATTTTAAAAATTTTCAAAGAAACGGCTCCGTTTGTGAATAGTATGAAGCTTGTTAAAGAGAATGGTGTAGATCTCATATTCGTTAACAACTATGATTTTTCGAAAATTGCAAAAATCAACATTTTTTTCGTCGCCTTCCTTAAATTACGATTATAGAGATAGATTTTTCCTTTAATGAAATCTGTTCCTTAAAGCTAGATTTTTAAATAAGATCATGTACAATCTTTGCAAAATTTGAGCAGTTTTCGCGTAATTTTGGGAAAAATATAGGCAATTTTTATTTTTTTTAACAATTTTTTTTCTCAAAAACGGCATAAACAATTTTTATTCAATTTTCACCTCGTATAGCGTATTGAACGTTCAAGAGTGCAAAGCTCATGTTCGTGGAAAATTTTGACTTTTGAAAATTGGGACAATTCTACATTTTTTCGCTGTTTTTCTACATTTACAATTATGATGAATTTTACTTTGTCGCGCGAAGGAACTAATTAAAAAGAGAAAGTTATGTAATGTTGCGCGAATAATGGTGAATTGTCGGCAGAAAAACATATTACAGGGCCGTAGTGACGAAAATGTAGCCAGAACCCGTTTTATGGATCCTTGATACCGAAAAATCAATTGACGGCAAAATATGTATGTGGACAACGCTAGCGACTGAATCAACCTTTTTTAAATTAATTCCCCAATCGATGGCTGATGTCTGGCACCTTGAGTTTGAAACCGATATTTTAATTTTGGAGGGTACTGTACATGAAGCCCCTTGGAGATTTTCACAATTTAAAAAAACAGTACCTTCGATTTTGATGAAATTTTGTTGTGGGATAGACTAAAGGACTTTTAAGGGAATGGCGCAGGTCTCATATTGGTTGAAAACCCTGATTTTTCAAAAATTGAAAAAATTAAAAATGTTTTCGGCGTCTTCCCACAACTATAATTATGAAGATACAATTTTTTTCTTAACGAAATTGGTTCATCAAAAACAGATCTTCAAATGAGGCCATGTTCGAAAATATGAGTATTTTTTTTAGTAAATAGGCGTCAAACTTAATCGGCTGCTCTGAAAATCATGCGTCTCGTGATCGTAATTTTAGAAATGTTTTGAGGCAGTTAGAAGCTACGTAAGTTAGAATGTTTATGTTATTTTATATTTCTTCGTTTTTTAAATTGGAGTTTTTGTTATACGTTTACAAATTAATCTTTTAGAAATTATTTAAAACCTATTCAAAATAAATATGTAACAAAAGATTGCTAGCCTTCAGTCGCCCGCTCTCAACTAACGCAGTTGGATAAGTTAGGATTTGTATATTATTCCATATTTCATTTTATTAGTATCATTTATTATATTTGTGTTATGCCATTTTAAATTGCGTTCTTTTTTTAAATGTGTATACGAATAGATGAGCGGTCATTGAAACTCTCTAATTTCCATTACTTATTGCGAGAAAGGACGTGCTGTTTTAGCACCACGATTTCTGGGTGAAATGTGTTCATCAATAACATCTTTATATGTCATGTTCTATTTTTCGTAAATATGAGTGTTTTATGCGAAAGCTTGTGTCAAACATTGACATTTTAAAACATTTTTTCTTAAAAAAATGCTAAAATTTTATTGATTAAATTTTGACCTTAAATAGCGTAAAGTGCGCTTAGAAGAATGATGCAGGTCTCATGTTGGTTGATGTGCTCGATTTTTCGATAAATGAAAAAAAAATTGTTTCATGGTCTTTGCTTATATTTCAATTGTATCTGGGCCTTTGCTTATGCTTCAATTGTGAAGATACATTTTTTTTCTTAATGAAATATGTTCATTGAAAACAGTTCTTCAAATAAGATCCTGAAAATTTTTTCGAAATTACGAGTATTATTGTGCAATTTGGCATCAAACAGTCGCGCGTTTCGAATTTCCTGGGCTTCGTAAACATAATGAGAGGCTTTTGGAAACTATTGCTATTCTTATAAAAGAAAGTAGATTGATGAAAGGTTATAAAATTAACTTCAAACTAACAAATTACGTCTTTACTTCAAGAAATTTTGATCGCTAATTATGGTATGCTTCATTTGTAAAAGTTTGAAATGACTACTGTTCCTAGCTATCAAAATGAACGTTGGCATGCACCACAGGCGCTTCGTTTGAATTGGTTAGGTTTGGATTATATTTGCATTATTTCTAAAACTTTACATGACATAAAAATTTGAGTACCATATTTTTTTTTTAATGTGTACCAACATTTTAACTTAAATTTCAAATTACTACCTGTGCTGCCTTGAAGAGCAATGCAGTGAAAGAAATAGGCTCTACTCATATTTTCTGGCGCGCAATCCTGTCAAGATCACTGCATGTTAATTTTCTTCGTGTTTCCCGTCAATTCGGGCACTGTCACTCTTAATCTCCGTGTAGGTAGGCTATAAGCAAAGAGAGGTTTGACTGCGCGCTTCTAGAAAAGAAGTTAAAATTCCCTTTGAATATCATGGACGTGATAACATTGTCGTTTCGATCGAAAAAAACAGTGTGGTACCACCCATGTCATCAGAAAAGAGTCTCGACACTAATCGAAATTCAGCGATTGAGTTCCCAGTCAGACGTTTGTTCCGCAAATACCTCATCCATGCACGAGCAACCCACAGGCAAACATAGGTGCCAGAGCACCTATGGTGCTGGTACTCCACCAATAATGCATGTACACAAGGGGCAGTGTTTGAAGTAGTGTTATGCGTGAGTCAAGAACTTCACGATGTATTGAGTTGAATTCTGCACTTTACTGAACACGATATCGTATGTGAATTTGTGCTAAATGTGGGGGGGAGGAATCTGAAAATAACGAAAAATCCCGGTTTTTAAATCAAATTCCCGATTTTTCCCCAGTTTTCAAGGATTCCAGGTTCGCTGGCCACCCTGTATACATATAAAATGCCCCAATAAGGGCTGTGAATCTCAACATATTTATCGCTTTTTCAGTCCAATTGTACATATCGCTCGTCCCGACTGGCCAATAATAAGCTGCGACTAGGGATGAGTCCTCGATACTTTCGATACCTCGATACTCGGCTGGTATCGATAGCGACCGATACTTTCGGAAAATGACTCGATACTTTTAATTTGTTATGCCATTCCCCATTTCTTCTGATTTTACAGAATAATTGTCTTCTTTACATTCCTCTCTCTCCTATTGCTCTTCTGTTAGCAACAAGTGTCCGTCTGTTCGGATTCACTTACAATCGTTGAAATTTGCAAACGCTGCAACGTCCGAGCGCCGTGTCCCGCTCTTGAGATAGCACGCAATTCGCGAGCAATTTATGGGAAACTCTTCCTTGTGAGCTCCCGGCAATCTAGTGGCGACAGACACGATAAGCAATGCTCGGTGACGGCGTTTCTTTCCGGGATACTCCCAGCAGCCCACCGTGCAGGCATCTGACGGAGCTCTTTCGAGTTCAGTTCTGGGTTTTGAAGTGACCGAAAGACGACTAGAGTAATGCATTCCATGTGCAAAATGAGTGAAGTGTGGAATTATTTTGATGAGGTCTAGAAATATGACAATCGTGTTAATTGTAGAATATGTAAAAAACATTTTCGTCAGGTGGAAAATCACACAATACTATTAATTTAAAAAAAAAAAACAAGTTACACCGGGTAGAATTAGGCTCCGCCGAACACAAGAGGGCCAAGCCACCTAATATTGCCCCGGACGATGGAAACGTCGCAGATCGTACAAGTGAAGTGGTATGCGTTAATGACCCCTGACCAGTCCTGCCAAGATCCTCAAGTTCCAACACAAATCAACCGACACTCGTTGTCATTTTGGCCACAAAGAACAAATTTAAATCAGGAGACAACCGTTCAAAAGCAAAAACAAGAAAATTTGCTTACATGATACGCAGATAATCAACCGATCAGTATTATTGAGGACAATGTATTCAAGGAATTAATTAAACATCTTGAACCTAGATACTCCATGCCCACAAGAAAATAACAACCCTTTAATCACTATTTCGATTCTCCGATATTTCAGTAGTTTTTAAAAAAAATTAAAGTCACTGTATATAATTCTGTCATTTTCAATATCTACATTAGAAATTTCAAATTAGACAAGCATTTATTGTTCAAAATTTTAATTCAAATTTATTTTATAGCCATTTTCAACTACTGAACCCCCGAAAATGCATTGACATGTGGTCTCTTTTTAGGAATATTCTGAAGAGTAACCATGAAATATCATGCTGTGTATACGAAACCATAGCACAAGAGGATAGATTAAATGAGCGGACTTTCTTACTCCTGATGTAAATGTACGATCTTACTGGAAAAACAAAGTGACTCTCTCCAATTTAAGAAAAAGTGCTGTTCGATACCTGCGTATTCCACCAGTTAGTGCTTTCGGACTATTCAGTACAGCTGGATTGATATGTGACAAAAAAGAAATAGAATGGATCCAGAAAGAGAACGTTAGTTTTCCTTAATAAGAACCTTTAAAAAATGTATGTTCATCTCATAGTTTTTAAATATCAAAATAGAACATGCATGCATGTATGTATGTATGTATGTATGTATGTATGTATGTATGTATGTATGTATGTATGTATGAAAGACAAAATATATCCTTCCAATTCTGATTCAACCACTTTTGCTGCTGAGTCTTTAAAGTAGTATGGTATCAAGTATCGAAGCTCTCAGACAGGTAACTATCGAGAAATTCAAGTATCGACCCATCACTAGCTGCGACTCATTAATCTTAGGAGGCGGTATGTAACGATCGCTGTATTGACGTGCAATAAATCGTGTATGTACTATACCTAACCTCTTTGATTTTAACATGCATTCAGTTATTTTCAATATTTGGGCATTTTGTAACTCTGTTGGACCTAATTTCATTCGTGGAATCGTTATATTAAATATCGCTTCGCGAGTCGGCGATTTATCGACAATTTCCAAAACACTCGTGGTGTTACCAATAATTTTATATAACCATCGTACGCTGCATTGGGCAACAATGCGGCGATATGAGCGATAACCGGGAAGTCCATTGTTGAACGGCTACGTGATGGAAAAGATAATATAAGGATGTTTTATTTATTTAACTTTGGTGTTACAATATTCACTAGCTTCAATAAAATAGTGTGCCCAACTTTATTAAAATCGGTAAGATCGGTACAGTAAGGTAATGATATCGTCCTTTCGAGTGCATTCATAATGCATTATATTGGATGACCTTTAGTTCTGCATGTTCAATTTATATGTGAAATTGTCCTTGCTTACCTGTATGATATGCTGGAAATAATGCGAGCAGTTACAAATAATTCGAGGACGTATGTGATGTAGCACCACTAGTTTGCTATAATGTGAAACATTTTCAGCTGCCATAAGTCATAATAGGATCTAACTGATTGTGTTATAATAAACGATATAATTTATTTTGAAAGGGATTTCAAGCGCCTAGCTATTCAACCTAGCCGTACGTTCCTGATATCGGTTGTATACAAGGAAAGTGACAAATCAAAACTTTCAAAGCGTTCTGCCGCCAAAGTTACCATTTACGTTATGTATTATGGCTATCTTATGAACTATCTTAATGACAATACTAGTAGAAATAGGATATTTTAAAAACAAATGTCTTAAGTAATCTAAAATTGACGATTTTTTAAATTAACGATTGTCGCCATACTATTCTGTCACAATTTCCAACAGTGGCACTTCTCCTAGATGTGGCTTGGCCACGGCCGATATATATGAATTAGCTTGTCTGATCATTGCCAACAGTTTTCTATGATAAGAAATAAACGTTTCGTGTTCTGGGGGGGGTCGGAAACGAACTTCAGGCTTTTCTCCCTTATCGTAACGAACGTGAATAAATCGACACTTTCGCAAGATCACGCGCACGCCAGCGGAATTGTGTTGTATTTGTAACCCCAAACTTTTAAGGCGAGTTGATGCTCCAGGTGTCCAGCTCATCAGTCATGACGAGAGTTCGGTCTTAGGCATTCGCAGTTAATATAAAATTACCTTGAGTCTGTCCAATGCATCGTTTCAAAGAAATTTTATTCCAAATCACTATATTGCCACTTCTAACACACTTGACGGTTAGATAAGCGTATCGAGGATTATAACTGGGCTACACTACTAAAATCGAAACATTCTTGGACCTTTTCAGAGCATTCTGTACCAAAATAACTTTTTAATTAATTAAAACGCGCCATGGTTGTTTGAACTACGAAACACCTTGTTCCCGCCACTCGATCTTCGCTTTCGTTCACTGATCCCGCGGAATCGATTCGTTACGATAAGGGATAAGACACACACTTCACGTCACTTCCACACGGGCCAGCGGGCCGGGCACGTCCACTTACTCGTAGCGGTTGAGCCACGTGGCGGCGGCACAGGGCGTCCAGTGCGCGAGGTGGAAGCGGCGCACCAGGCAGCCGGCGAGCAGCAGGGCGAGCAGGACGGCGGCGGCCAGCAGCCAGGTCGCGCGCTCGGCGTCCGGGGCGGCTGGCGGCGGCGCGTCCGCGAGGCCGGCGCTGGCGCTGGCGCTGGCGTTGGCGGGCCACAGGCGAACGCCCAGCGCCTCCAGCATGAGGCGGAAGGGCTTCTCGGCTTCCGCCCCGCTCCCGCCTTGGCCGCCCGCCGGGCGAACGACGCGCAGATGCTGCCGACGTGTGGTAGTCCAGCTGCGCACCACGTTCGTAGTCACGGCATACGGTTGACGAGATTTTTTTTTTTTTTTATTGTAAATATTAATCAGGCCGAATGAAGTGTCGAACTCCGTTCCCTTACGTACCACCCAGTGAAGATGTACTGTTAACGACAATATTAGTATTCGTTAAAGGCACAAAGTAGTACAAATGAAGTGTTGAATTCCGTTACTTGCCGCACTCTACATAACCAAGAGCTTTTGGCTGGAGAAAAGCTTGTTTTATTTTTGGTTGTTATTATTATGCAATTATGTAGCATTAGATTATTACTCCTCTCTCCTTGTAAAAAAATTCCTACGCCAAATGCAAGGAAATCACGTGATAAAAGATAAACAGATGCTGTCTGACGCTTGTCCGCCGGCGTTTAAGTTTCAGTTCGCTGATAGAACGTGACGCAATGACTGAATTTTAATTATATTGTGATTGTTGTATGTAGAATGGAAGTTTCCTAGGGCCAATGCAATGTCAGGGCCGTTCAGGCTTTTCCAGCTTTTGGACACCCCTTTTTTTAAGATTCGAATGTACTACTTTTAAAAGTGCTTTAAGTAATCGAATGACTTTGTTGCTATGCCATGAATTTACATTTTCGTATTTTCTCTATTTTAAAATATTTTATTTGTTCTTTTATACGGTATATTTTGATATGTATTCAGAAAGTCAAAACCGCAACTCCACATCAAACTAAGCTCCGTTTCCATAGGCTACAATCAATCACATCTGCTCGCTTCGGTGTTGCCACGTGTTCCGGTTGCTCGCTCACCAAAGTGGTTCTTCTTGGGGGATTGCGATTGGGTAATTTTTTGATGCCATTAACTTTCTGAACAATAATTACCAGTTGTGAATAAAGTGAAGTTTAGCATCACAGTAGCGTTAAAAGAGGTACTCCGCATTGAGTCTTCTGAAATAGTTATACCGCACTAATTATAAGCGTAAAAGAGATGGTGCTTTGAGGCCAGCGAAAAGTTTATTTTCTTGGAACATGCGGATTAACGTATTACGTTCCACATTGTATTGTCTTTTATTATTACATCATTGTTGTCAAATGCCATTAATCTAGACGCAAGTGTCGCGTACAAATTATGCGCTGATTTAATCCGCACATATTCTTGGGGTGTCATTTCGCGTGATGGAAGAGAAGTGGACGATTCGTTATTTTGTCAAGTGATATTAAATCTGTATCTTGTTTATCAATGGAAATGATCTATTACACTATAACAAAAAATTCGTTACCAAGAACGCTCGTTGCTATTATTTATTCCCAATTTTTCTAAGTTCAAATAAGAGAGGGCGTAGAGATTCCGAAGTTCAAAAGACGTATTATCCGCGCAACTTTTCTTGAACGATGACCTTGCTTCCCCTTCCCTAGAGAAATAAACAGTTGAAGACCACAGCTCGCAATGAGCACTGATGACAACCTTCCGAACAAATCTTCATTGGCGCGTAAGAAAATATATTTACTGTTGATACCGAGAACTGCTGGTTGTATTTTTCTAAACAATATCTAAAGATGTAGTAGATTAAAATCCATCGCAGGAGATACCTCGAACTCCTGGGAAAATTAGAACGCAATTTATTAAGAAAGTTGCGAAGGCATAAGGTTGACCGATATTCCAGAGATTGGCATTGCTTCATAAAATCTAGTAGTCGATGTCGTACTTAATACCCTCACTCTACCCGCATTCTCCAAGCATTGTTCACGAAAAGTTGCGCTATTAATACGTGCGTTTGAAATGTGCTAGTCTAAACTCTATGTTACGATATTTCAAGGAGCTTATTGTGAGGGCGAGTTTCATTTAATTGAATAGTCGATGTTTTGTTAAGAGTTGAATGTTTTAAGTTGAACAGAATGGAGATCGTAAACAGTCATTTTTTTCGAAGGGGCAACACTTTTATGTGATACGTGATGCCATTTAATGCATGGAATATCCTAGACACCAGCAGTGGTAGCAACTTCTCAACTTCAATGAATTTGTACTCTTGTTGCCAACATCTCGGAGCGAATAAATGAGTATTTCGGCGGTGTTTGAAGTATGCTTTTACATTAGTGTTGAATTTTACTTGCAGTTTTTAGTTTGTATTTTTCATTGGAATTTTTTAATTTATTGTAATATATTTTCCATTTAAATCACTTTTCCAACACGATTGCCATTGTTGCATGTGGTCTCTACAGAACTTGACGCTGGGACGAAAAGAAAATGTATTGGGTTGACCACACACATGTCAGGAAAGTTTAGGTCTCATGATAGCATCGTGAAGGTAATCTGCGGAATGTGTCTGTGATTAATTAGAGCATTCTAAAACAGAGACCAGCATATGCAATTCTCGGACACAGTGATGTCTCTTGAAAGTGTCGACATGAGTCGGTTATAATAACATTTTCACTATCTGCATGTATTTGCATAATAGCAAAGAACGAGTGGAAGTACAAAGTACATGGCAAGCACAGCAACGATGCTTTGTGTGAGGAATTTTGTTAAGTGGTGTTGATTTTAGAATATACAGGTGCATCAGTCAATGCGTTTGGAATGCCAAACCATTAATGACGTTATCTGCAGACTGGAGCAGCCAAAAGTTACTGGTTCGAGGTTCAGTGTTCACTTTGAACGTGAATGTTAATAACCAAACGAATAACTTGCTTGCAGAACATCATGGACAACAGGTCAAAATGTAAGAACTCAAAAACAAAATATAAGTTTTGAAATGGTCTGGTCACAGACATTAATATTTGCTCTACTTTTTAAATGAAATTAATTTTCTTTCATACAGTACTGATAGGTCTTTGGTTTTCACAAAGTTTAAATATAAGAATTCTCCTTAAACTAAATGTAAATTAATTATGAAGTAAAAACATTTCTCTCGGTTGCTCCACAATCATCGTCTTGCTTGTATCTATGTACTGTCAAACGCTCATTACTCAGTCACAACACCAATGCACTTTAACCCTATAACTGCACACTGGGGTCTGCTGGACCCAAACATTTCAAATTCACACCGAGTGGAAATTTCTGAAGGCCCCGCGTAGCGTTTTATGTAAATTTAAATGAAACAGCTAGTTTGCTCCTTACATTGTAAGGAGTTCAATGTGTAGTTTCTGAATGTTTTGCTCATAAAGAATAAAATAGAAATAGTATTCTTTCTATTATGCTTACCCGATGTGACAATGAGAATTCATAACATTTTTTTGTTTCATCTGCATTCTTGTGTGACTAATTTCAACGGGTATTTGTAATAATTTGGTTTGATCTCCAACTGACGAATGTCATATTTTTGAAAGCAAAATTTTACATTTTTTAAATCAATTTTTGTTTTTTCTTGTTTTCATTCATTCTTAAATGAAAATAAAATACAATAACACACTTTTGAATCGTGCATTATTGAATCTTTTGTAACATTAACAATCTTTGAGGTCCCTGAGACCCCAGTGTGCTGGTTACGTATCAAAAAATAAGTGCAAGGTTAAAAATCAACAAACGGCCAAAAAACAAACAAAATCTGACAATTTTCATAGCCACTACTCAGTTTTGCTTATTTGTAATGCTAATAGATGAAAAATACATTACTTACCGTGCAGACACCTTGGATAACCTCCGGCCAACGTTTTGTAAAGTAAACACCACAATTTATGGTAGTGTGACCGTAATGCATACATTCTGGCAACATGGCATAGCATACCATCTGTAAAATAAATTCATTATTGGTAGTAGTTTTGTTGTGTAACAAAGCTTATGCAATATTTGAAAATAATATTGGTTCCTTAATAATTAATTATTGATAATCGTAATAAAATTATTAGTTATTAAGGAGTTGTAATGGGCACTAATAATGTAAATAAATTATTATTACATGAATCTATACTCTGCACAGCAGATCACAAGCTTGATCGATTCCCTTTGAAACGTAAAAAAATACAAGTATCATGTCGCTTTGGATTATAATTAAAAATGTGAATAACGAAAAATAATAAATGTCAAATAAATGCACGTACAAGTATCCCTCAAAGGTCTGGCAAAAACTGACTTTTCAGTAGATTAAAATAATGTAAACACCGATGTAGAGATTGTTCTGTTGACCAAGTTTCAGGCTAGATTGTCATAGAGAAACACAAGAAATCGAAATTTAAAAGGGCTCTACAATCCACAAGCTATAGTGTCTAAGGGTGGCAAAAGAGCAGCTTTGTTTTCCATTTTAAACATTGACGTTCTCTTTCCAAGTTTTATTTATATCAATGGAAACAATGTTTTCACTGTGCAAAACTTTTCTCATAATGTATATAAAATTTTCAATATTCCATTTTTTCCTGTCGATCCTCAAGTTTAACGGACCACGCCACTGTCATATGTCACTGTCGAACTCCACACTTCAGGAAACAGTTCGCCGTTTGCTACTTTTCTCCTGTGTTGCTGTGAAAATGATTTTATCCCCAAATTTGTGTTTTTATTCACCTTTAGTAATAAGTCTGGGGGTAAATTTCCTTCTGGCTCTTGGACAAAGTTAGTTATTCAAATTATCGTTTCCATGTTGCTGCGGCAGGAAGTATTATTCCTTGACGAAGGACATCATGGACAAAGAGCCCAAAATGTATTGCTTATTTATCCTTGAAAATAATTTTATGACATGAAACCTTTTTTTTAATTTTCAAAATTCATCTAGTGTATGAATTAGTGTAGGGATTATAGAATTTTGAAAATGTGCACAGAATTCACTTCTCCCCATAGCACGTCATACGCAGTTTCAACTGTTTTTTGACATAAAATAAAATAAAAAAAGAAGTTTCATTGTTTTGATTAAACAAGTTATCCCAGAATCATTTTGAAATAGATTGCTTATAATTCTTATTATTGACAATTTTGTAAAAAAATCCATTTTATTAAAATTAACAAACCTTAATTTATAATATGAAAGGATCAGAGTAAGGAAAAAAATGAATTACTTATAAATACAATGTTTATGCTTATGAATAAATATATTTCTAAACATTAAAAGCAATTTGTTTAAAACACCGTTTTTTTTATAATTTTTGTAGATAATTTAATTACAATAGTATCATTGACATAGAAAAAGTTTCTACATGTACTGATACACAAATATTTTGATAAAATTTGCACTAATAGAATAGAAGAAACTAATAGAACCTACTGTAGTTTAGTAACTTTCCGATTCGTCATATCTAATGTTTCAGTAATTACATTTTGCATCTCCGAATTTTCTGTTGTAAATTTCTACCAGTAGTGATGACATTCAAAGTTACAGGGTATTTCCAATGTATTTCAACAATGAAAAATCTGATAAGAAGTAAACCCATCAGGCATGCTGACTTAATATTCCTTAAATATTTCTTAAATTAACATAATATTGTAAAATAATGAAGTGAGTGAGCTTTGTAAGAATAAAATTTCTATGATTTTGAGACGTGACATGTTCGTATTCTTGCTGTTCAAAGTTTAGATAGAAGAAAATAGGTACTCTTAAAAAATTCGCTCCGACAAATAGAGATATTTATCCTTTTGTGTCATTCAATTCTCAATTAACTACATAAGCCTCATTTTTCAATAAGAGCATTGTACAAGTAAGCTATAAAATCCAAAACATTACCTATTTATTTTTATTGTATTTCATACTACTTAGAATAGTTAGCAATAGTATTAAGTTGCGGCAAAAACGGTGATTTTCCGGCAGAAAAAGTATTGTAAGAAATGTTTTTGTGTCAAAATTTCCTTTAAACACGTTGTGTGACAGAATCCACGTTTTGCGAAGTCAAAATAATAATTCCCTTTCCCTGTAACCCATTCCATCGCCAACTTCCCCCAAAAAGACATAAAATTAACAAATTGATAAATGGACAGGACCCAATCGGGTTCACCTGAATGTAAATAGTGCAACAAATGTTGCATGTATTGTGTTTTTTTTCTGGAACCATCACATGTAAAGTCTTAGGCTGAGCAATGAATAAAAATAAATTTAAACAAAGGAGGTATCACAGGCAATCATAAATTTTCCATCATTCTTTAGTGAGATTTAACAAAAAATCCTAGTACTTCACTCGCAGACAAGACATGTGCAGTAGAATCGTTTTGAACAGAAATCTTTTTCGGATGATCGCATTTTAAAATTATTTTTATGGTACGCTGCCGCAAATTTTACTCTCCGCCTTATAGTCATAATGAGAATTAAATTTTATTAGGTCTGCACCTTTCATTTCATGCATAGTCCTGCAAGTGAACGCTGTAGTAATGAATGAATGAACTCTGTAGTAACAAGTTCAAATCCTATAATTTCTTGTATTTGCCGTACATACTTTATTCGCCAATAAACACGAAGGTAGAAGAGAACATCGACAGAAATCTGGCCCTGCTCCTGCTCCAATCCAACATTTTTGTGCGAGTATATTTGTCAATTTGTTGGAAAGAATTGAGTACTATTTCCAAAATTACCATTCCAAAAGCGTATTCGCAGTAAGCTCGATCGGGCGACATTTGAATAAATTTGCGTTTCAAATGTAGTTTTATTCAACAATAATTTTTAGGGAACTGAAACCCCCCTGAAAAACATTCTGGATCCGCCCCTGGCAGATAAACAATTATTCAGTTTCACCTGATAATCCGTCGGGCAGCATTTGAAGAAATTCGTGTTTTAAATATGTAGTTTTATTCAACAATAATTTTTAGGGAACTGAAACCCCCCTGAAAAACATTCTGGATCCGCCCCTGGCTTTAACCGTCGGGCGCATTTGGAAATTCGTTTAAATTATTTATTCAAAAAAATTTTAGGGACTGAAAGCCCCCCTGAAATACATTCTGGATCACCCCTGGCAGAAATACACTAATTATTCGGTTTCGCTCTAGAAACCGTTGGTATTTCCGCCAGTCTCCCCCGTGCTTGTGCGGTGGCATGCTCACCCGAAGGGGGCTACCGGGCGCCAAGTAGAGGTCGCAGGGGCGGTGCACGCGCGAGCAGCCGCGTTCGCAGCGCACGCGGAGCCGCACGGGCTCGCTCGTCAGCTGCACGAGCAGGCGCAGGGCCACGTCGTCGGCGGCGGGCTGCGCCACCGGCCCCGCCCCCTTCGCGTCGTCGTCGGCCCGGCCCGCGCGCGCCACCGGCACCGCCACCGGCGGCGCCACGCCCCCGCCGCCGCCACCGCTGTCTTGGCCCCTCCCGCCGCCACAGCCTGCGCCGGGAGGCCATTTCGTGGTACTCCTTCAGGAGCGTCCAGAAAGCCAAGTCTGTGGGGTCATAGTACCAACAGTCACTCGACAAGACGCAACGCAGAACGCACGGGTCCCATGGGCCCTGGCCCAGAGACCCCAATTACTCTAAAAAAAATATTTAATACTAAACTTTTCAAAAATTAAAATAAAAAAGGTGATGAATGATTAAATTACATGCAATAAATTGTCATAATGGAGTGATGTATCGCGCGTCATTTGATAATATTTATATTATGGAATGGTGCTGGTTGATGTGAGAATGTCACTCAGTGATGAGAAGTTAAGTTCTTTAACAGAACGTGTCTTTAAATTGGAGAGGGGGAGATCGGTGAAAGTAAAGAATACGCCCCCCCCCAAATTAACTTAGCCCCAAGGGTCCCCAAAGATAAGTTTGGTTAAAACGACCCTGCAGATACGTTTCTTTGGTCAGTGACGAGTAAAACAATATATTCCGTGTGGTGATGGTAATGAAATGACCGTTCGCAATAATGCAATGCTGATCAAAAAATAATAGTTCCAGTATTTATTTACTCCTCGTTCGTATCCAAATCCTACTTTTTCACCATTTGGAAACGATTTTAACAAAACTCTTTGGACAAAAAGTTAATTGTATTTTTCTACATGTTTAACTTCCATGGGAAAAAACTCACTCCCTCGTTGGTTCACAAGAAACACTACTAAAAAATGTCATATGGCGAGAGAACTTTTTTTAACACTAAATGAAACATTCTATTTTGCAACCAAGTGTTTTACACAATATATCGACTGTTTTCTAAACTATATTTATGTCCTGTTCCTTTGTAAAAGTTTGTTTTCGGAACATAGTATATTCACCCTTACCTAAAATATGATTTTTTCATGTCATTGTTCTTTTCCCATATCAACATTTTGTTAAATATTCATATTGTTAATTCAAAAAGTTTATATCCTACAATACTTTAGTTGTAAATTAGGCATTTCTATAATGGCATCGCCCGTGGTAAAATTTAAATGCTAATGGAAAAATTTCGCGTGAAATAACAAGTGATTTACTAGAAAATTTATTTACAAATGCGCGTAAAAATCCTTAATCCTCATTAGTCTGCAGCAATCATTGAAATTAATTTATTTAAAATCACACACTGTTAGAATTAAAATGGTAAAAATATAAAATAAATATTTGTATTTTTTTGGAATAGTGTCAATAAAGCATTACTTTACTTCGATTTCATAATTTAGTTGATAAATGTTAATTCTTCTTCAATAGGAGTTTATCATATAACTGACCTCGTTCCCTTACAACTTCAACATGAAATTATGTATAAACAAATAATATTGAAGTCGAAATAGGTAATTTATCAAAGTGCCAATACCCAAAATAAGAGAAATTTCAAGGCATATAACAATGAAAAATAAGAACTTCAACTCAATCCCACTGGGGTTGATTTTATCGCAGTTTTACAAATCCGTATACAGTAACGATAATACTAATTTTAATAGTAATTTACATTATAGCAGGAACTCGATTTTGTTTCACCAGGTTGGGAAACTACGTGCGATATGTTAAAAATATGAGGATCCACTGTGTAATCTGTTAATACAAACTAAAAACATTGTTAATGATTGTACAAATGAAAAGCATTTCAATTATTATACAAGGTTCACAAATTGCTTTTATAATAATTCACTCAATTGCACCCTTTAAGAAAATCGAAATGCGAAACGTACTCCATTGGTAACAAAATAGAATTGCTTTTCATTACGAAATGTGGCTTATGTAACGGTACTACATTACTATCATTGTTCACACAAAACTGCTTACCATTTTGACTGATTATTGCGCTTGAACCACATATAAGGAATAAAATCACGACACACGTTATAAAAACCATTCTTCGCTCCATTTCCTCGCCGAATATTGTGTAAACAAACCTTAATCCGCCATTCTGACTTGTTTGTATAAAGTGCTATTCTGTATTGTTACGTCATTTACTTTGAAAAGAAGACTTCGATGCGCTCATACGACAATGCTTCTTAAATATTGACCGATTTTCTACAAATATTATTAAAGCATATTTAATTTAAACTTTATGCTGATGAAAAAGAAGAAAATGTTTCGAAGTTAACTAGAAATGTGATTGAAAATCTATTGATACAGTATATTTTTATGAAATCAGTTTCAAAATAGTTTTTAAAAGATGCAAATATCATGCGCTGCTCTACTGTTCAGCTAAAATGAATTCTCGAAATGAATTTCACGTTCAAAGGTTGACTCCTGGAATAAAGTTATCTTTTTGTAGAACATGAAAACAACGTAGCTTTCAATTCAATTCATTGCAGTTCGTCAGACCAAACGTTAACTTTGAATATTCTATGTTATCTGTGTTTTTATTGGATTTTAGACTTTCAAGTAAATAACACTTTTACGACATAGGTAATTTGATAAGGGACATTTGTTTTGTACATTTTGTAAGGTACTTTTTTTCACATTTCAAGAGCTTTTTTCTATAACCAATTTTTCTTAATCCGATTAACTTTAAATTATTATATTTTTCTTCCTTTTAGATTTATATTGAAGTTGGGTTAGGGTTCTGATTCTAATTCATTTCTTTTACCAGATTACAGGTTCACATTATTGTTATTTAATCTTTGCTCCAGCGCTTCGGGTTAATGTAGATATTATATTATCAAAGTAACTACCATGCTGTAAGTACTAACTTACTACACAAACCGTGTTGTAAGTAATAAGCGCGCAACTTATGCGGATGGCTTGGACACATGCGGGTGAGTGTATTAGTTACAAAATTGTGAGGGTATTAGTTACAAAATTGGCCTTAGATTTTTTGAAGCAATGGCAACCTCTGTCATGTGATACATGACTGGTCAAGTTTTTGATCTGGGAAACATACTAATTTCCTTGCCTGAACGGACAAATTTTATTTTAGTATAGTGAATTCTACTTATTAACTTAATCAGTCTTAACAGTAACTAACAAGATAAACTTTTTGAAACTTAAAATACTACAAATCAACATTTAACTCCAAAATCGGCGGAAAGTTTGTCAAAATTTGTAAAAAATTATATAGTTACCTAAAGTGTGATAAATTGGTATCCTTGCATGCTACATTTTTTACCAGGCGTTTCGAGAATTTAAAGAATTAAAATTATTTGCTCTTTTAATCTTCATTTTCCGTCTCGTCGAAATACTTGCTCCAGTGTAAGCAGAGTCCGATCAAAAGCATAACTTAGTGAATATATCAACATCTTGTTCCATTTTTCCGATTCGCATGCCATCGCAACTTTTTCGGTAATTTGCGTTCGCCGCTATTATAAGTTCGAAGTTCCCCTAACTTTCTCAAGGGTTCGAGGTGTCTCCAATGTAGTACCGAATAAGTCTCAACCACTTTTTTTTTTTGAGAAAAATACAAACGAGTTCTCGTATTCAATGAAGATGATTTTGGAATGTTGTCATCAGTGTTTGCTAAAATATTTCACTTTCACCTGTTTATTGTACCAGGGAGGTGTGAAGGTACGCCGTCGGTCAAGAAAAATTGCGCGGGCAATACTGGCATCTCTGTAGTGATCTCTATTAGTTAATATTGAAAACACTTAAAAGCTGGTTTCATTTTCGCAGAGTTTTAAAAAAGATCAAATTTTGAAATAATAGGAGAAAGTATGCGCTGATGTAGTGCAATCTGAATTACTTGAGAGGTCTGTTTATTCGTAGCTCTACGTTTGAGGTCAGGGCAAGGTAGAGCACAAATAAATCAAGCAGAGAATTCATTCCTGTCTAATAGACGACTGACTCGGGCAAAATAGGTACTTTAGCTACCCTTAAAGTAAAGATGACATGTTTTAAGTTGTTACATTTATAGTTGTTTAATAAATATAAGTAATATCACTGTGAACGTAATTCACGAAATAATTTTACATACATTTTATGTACAAATAAAAGTCTGTCGGTTTAGTAGAGAAACAAAAACAAACATTTATATGCACTATCACAAGTGTTGTTTGCCATTGTTCATCACTCACAGATCTTCTTTTATACATTTCAATTTTTTATTTCCACTTTACTCTGAGGAAAATCGCACACCTCTAATCAACCTTTTGACACGATAATTCACTGTAGTAAGTTACTAAACGAGTAGGAACAATGAAACTTTAGAAAATATTCAACTTAATTTGTGTTGTATAAGCATAAAGCTAGATAGTAGCAAACGTTTACAGAAAACAGCCTAGACAACCTCTTTGGATCTTACAGATCGCAATGTGTACATCCAGGGTGACCCCCACCAAGTTCCGATCCGAATTTAAATTTCAGAATTGAATTTAGCCGTGTGAAATTATTGGTATGATAATTGAATGGAATCTTGTGCCTTGGAATAAGGAAATGGAATTTATGTATGGGCTTAGTCCAATATTATATCCGCATTATAAGTAATTGTCGGCTATGGTGTGAGGTCTGACGAGGAATATTATTTCTCCATAAATAAAAATACATTCGTTTTTTGTAAACCACTAACTAACAGAATGAGTTGTGGCTAAAATAATATTGTTCTTGCTGTTCTACACGCAGTGTCTTGTCATTGGAAACCACTTTTTAGATCGTTACGTGTCGTAAGATTGTGAGGGAAAACGTTGGTGGAATAAAACAACGCAATACATTCGGAATGCATCACGAGCTCGCCCCTCCCCCGAGCGCCGGCGAAAACAGTTAATTGAAACCTCACGTACCGCGGCAGATTGATTGAATTACAGGATTCGGCGCGGAGTATCCAATGGAGATGGCGGGATCGCGCCGTATCAGGTTTTTCGTGTCGGGTCCGCGGGGCGCTCGGCTCGATGAAGAATTCCACGGCTTAATCTCGCGCCACGTTCCCGCTGCCCCTTCATTTGCATGGAAATGCCCGTCTGCCGATGAGCGCGCGCTCAATTCGTTGGCGCCATCTCCCCTCCCCTCCCTCCACCTCCCTTCCCCCTCGCCCTTGCGCCGCGCACTAGACCTCACATTTCCTCCGTGCTTGAGCCCCCATATGCACCGCCCGTTCGGAAATGGATTTCCTTCAGGGCTTAAAGGAGAGAAAATACAGAGGTATTTAGGCATTTTGTGAGGAAAATGACATCATAAATACAGATAATTCACAATTATCTTGTACCGGGAGAGGGGGCTAATGGTATGAACTAATGACACTGCAGTGCCTCCGACCGAGAGGTCCTAGGTTCGAGTCCCTACGATAGAAGGATTTTCGACAAGCTAGAGAGCTAGGTCGAAGTCAGTCGCTGTCTGGAGGAGAGTTCTAGCGGCCGGCTGCTCTGATCGGTAGTTTTCCGTGGTTTCTCCGATCAACACCAGGCACCAAGAACAGTGCCCTAGCAAATGGGCCACGGACCACGCGCGAACTTCCCTTCCTCTTCCACGTTGTATCCTCATTCTTTTCTTACACACATACTAACATGTACTACACTACCATATATGCCGGGAGACCGGCCGGAGGCTTAGAGCGGTGTACCGCTGATGAGAGATACCTGGTTGAGGGATACCCCCTTAGACGGCGCTGGATCTCACCATCCAGCGGGGGTCATCTCACTATCACCGCCACCTCTAGCGATAAAAAACATGCTCTACACAAGATTAATGCCGTTATTAGTTGTCGCGCCAGGAATCACGTTTCAGTCAATCCAAAAAAATTAAATTATTTTGGCTTTTCAGTTTCTGAGTTTTATATTCGTATATTTCAAACATGGTTTTTCTCCTCCTTTCATAAATTATTAAAAAATTGTATTTATAATTATGATTTTTTCTTCTTTTAGCCGCATCGTTGGCATTTTTGCAAAAGAAATGTGGAAATCAAAATCTTTTTGGAATTATCCCAAGAAGATTATATTGGTTATATGAAGAGTCAAAGTTTACGGTATAATGCATTATCCATATTATCTTGCTCAAAATTGCCCCTTGATTATGACGTACACGTGACGGATCAAGTACGAATCTTTTTTCTTCTATTAGCCTGTCTATATTCTCATTATCCTAAATGGATGGATAACCCCCAAGGAGTGACAGCTTCGAAGTATACTTGGGGCTTCAGTCACACGAAGGTGACGTTAGCCACCATTATCTAGGGTAGATGAAGGACGTAGTTCGTTACCATGACGAGTCCCGACGACTTGCGACAAGAACGCGATAAACAGGAAGCTCACTGTCGGTGGTAGGTTTTTGAAGGTTGTGAGACACAAGGGGGGGATGTCTAGTTGCACTGTATACCACTCGTAAATGTCTATTTTCACGATACCACCAAACCTAACTAACTTCACCATTCCTCAGTTGAGGCCTCGCTATGCATTTCCGAGTAGGAACGTCGAGGCTCTGGCCTTCGGCCTTCGCCACTTTCATAAAATCACCCTGAGTCTGTGCAAAGTATAATTTCTTACTTTTTTTTTACAAATATATTTATCCCTAATTGAATCGCTGAATGCGACCCTCTCCTAATAGTATTCCCCTCTCCTCATATATATGTTGACGTTACTCTTCCCAAGCATTCACATTCTAATTATTGACGTTAAATAATATATTGTGTTCCTCTTTGGGAACGTCAAGTGAGCTTCGCGCATAAGTACGACAGAAAATAAATTTTATTTTCCTTCATTTATAAGGGAAAGGAATATGTTATTTGCTTGCATAAGCTATCTCTTATTATAAGTGCTAAAACACGAAAATGGTTTTAAATTTTAATTTTTTTTTTTTTGTGATTGCTTAGAATATCTGAAGGTGTGACAACGGAAAACGCTAAAAGCAATAATATTTGTAGGAATCAAAACGCACTATCTACTCCCATTCTGCCAATATTTGCTTTTAAAATTTGTTTATTTTTCGTGAGGCGCGCTACCCCGTGGAAAAAATAAATTTATTTGCCTAGATCAACTTCAAAATGCATAGCAATTTAAAAATCGCTAGGTAGTGACGTATCAAGGAAAACTAGGAGAAATATTGATTTTCTTCATTCAATAATGTGTATGCGAACGCTTCTAAGGGCCCCTCCACACGAGCGTTGCGTCGACGCGCGTTAGGTAATGCGCGTCGTAGAATAACACTGTACCTTATGGGAAAGGGCACACGAGCGCTTTGGCCGTTCCGCATAAAATAGTGTTAATCTACGACACGCGTTACGTATCTCGCGTCAAGCAAATCTCGTGTGACTCGTGACTAAATATTATTTTTTTGCATTGTCAGTTTATTAATGTTATAGTTGGTAAGGATATGCGAGTAATAAGAAAGAACTAGACTATACAAATCTATACTAATAAAAGTGAATTCAACGACATGTAACCGACATCGATCCCACAAAAAGTAGCGTATGAATAGAAACGAATTTTTTACAGGTTCTTCTTCAGGATTGTCGCAGTGTCCTTGCAAAGTTTGATAGACTAACACAACCCAAATGTGGAAAATAAATAATTGAAATAATATGTTTGTAGATGCACCGTGACCATATTTCGCCTCTCGCTTAGAGCACGTGGTTCCTAATATATTCCGCCAGCGTCCAGTAGTGCTGCAGCAAAACGGTACCTAATGTATTCGCTAGAGGTCAGTAGTGGTACATAAGATAAGAAAAATTTCTTCTAATAGCAATGTGTTGTAAAATAAAATAAAAGAAAATTATAGTATTTATTTAAAATTTGAACCAATTACGTTAAAAATAATAATAACACCGTGGTTTATATAAAATTGATCTTTTTTTCTCATTCGTAAGGATTGAATATGAAGAAAGCCCGGGCAAAGCCAGGTATTTTTATAATGCATTCGGTCAATGCAATATGTGAAGTTAGATCGGGTGTAATCTACGAAAAAGAATATGAAAATCAAAATTATACCGAATTTACATTGGTAATTAATTTTCTCAGCAATTTCCTTACGCAAGCAAAATTGCATGTGTAAATGTCCTGGCCAGTTTCGTTGCTCCGCCGCGGCAAGCGCCGGCATCTAACTTTGCTCTGCGTCGCGCAACTTTTATGAACGCCTGTTTCCGGAAGTTACCCCGACTCTTGCAGAAAAAAGAATTCATTTCTATGTACTGGCAAGTTTATTCGATAGTGCAGCGTTGAAAAATCTTCCACATTTCATTTGGAGACACAAGAGGTTCCACGGCGAAGAGAAATTATGAATTGCATCCGTTGTTTCTCTTATTTTATATCAAGGTTAGAAAATGCAAACATGCAGGGTCATGAAAAAATGGCATTGAATTTTGAAAACTTAACGAAACAATTCTCTTAACAGAGTAAGAAATATGAGCCTTAATAATAACCATAATAATAATAATAAAATAATAATAAAATAATAATAATAATAATAATAATAATATCAATAATGATGATGAATTTTGCGAGAAATTTCATAGCTTGAATAGGACGTTTAAAGAGAGACGGGAATTTATTTGTGAAACTCACTTGACTGTTATTGACGTAGTAAAACATATGACAATTTAATAGAAACTTGTTACGGGACATTCTAAAAGAAGGGTATACGAAAATCGGAAACACCTTGTAGAGCTCAGGGGCGTTTATTCCATGGAAACAAGGCAAGCATTGCTTCCCCTATCATTTCCAAGGCAATCTTATATTTTAATACCACTTGACTAGTAATTTTGTAACATTTACTGTAATCCAAGTCAAAACAATTAAATAGGGCGCGTCCAATCTTATCTTTCCAAAATGAGCACGTAATTGTTATTGTCACTAATAGATAGGGTAGAGTTCGCCTGTAAAGCTCTTTGGAAGCACTGGGCTGACTGCATCCAGCGTGTCATAGGGAAGCTGTGATCATTTGGTGGCGCGCGCGGCTCATTCAGTCGAGCTCCCTTTGGAAGCAATCGGCCAGTTGCATACAGCGTGACTCACTGCGCGCGTGTGGTGGGCTCCGCATGTGCTTATCGGTTCAGGTTTAAATTATCTATTTGTCGTCTTATCCGTGTGAATAATTAAGTGTTGCTACAGAATGGCACATACTTTTTAGTAGTAATGTTTTCTAAATTCCTTGCTGTGGACTGGTATTTCGATCTTGCCCCACTCTCTTGCCAGCTGCCCAAACTTTTTTTTATTTTGTGAACTTTTCGGCTTGCAAATAGCAGAACCGAAAAATTACTTTAAGAATTTTAAAATAGAGTAAAATCTTGTCCAAAAATACCAATTTTCATTGAAAAATATAGAGCGGTTTTCAAGAAAATGGCGGTTAATCGTTATTGTAAATGCGAAATTTGAAGCTCTTTTTCACAGAAATGCATTGAGTTTTCGAAAAACTTCATTTGAAGTCATTTAAAGCACATATACTCACAAATGCAATAATGTATACGAACCTTCAATTTGGAAAAATTCCTACGTGTGGTTTAGGCGTTAATAGTGTTCACAGACACACGGATGGACGGACAGACGCTTTCAAGGGACCCCAAAACGTGTATTTCCGTTGTAATCTCGAAATCGATTTTCCGCAGCATTACGTAACTTTCTCTACACTACGTTTATTACTTCGGATATACGTACGTATACGAGAAAGTAAAAATCTTCCATCTGTAATGTAATTGCTTCCCTAGAAAAAATGTCACCACACGCCACTGGTAGAGCTACACAAAACTGTAAAGACTTGGTCGACGACACTAACTATGCGTTAACGTAACGTCAATGTAAGCTGCGACTTGCGCGCAGTCAGTGTTACAGCAACTGCGGACGAGAATAACTAGTCGTGCTACAGCAGCACGCACTTTTGCGCATTAGTAACGGTTACGTAATATTTTCATTTCTGTCCGTATTAAGACATCTCAGACATTAGTCATCTCATTGTGAATCTCATTAGCAATTGTAGCGTATGTGCGACAACTAATTCAACAAATTCAAAATATTTTAAAGATCAACTTTTGAAGATTATTGAATGTATGGCCGTTGTTGCGACAGCATTACAAAACTCTCCCTACACTACGCAGGTAGTATGCGAGAAGTCAAAATTTCTCCTTTTGGCAATGTCGACTGGAGCAAGCTTGCTCTCAACTAGTGGGCAGGAAGAGCCCGCAACTACTTGCAGCATCGAGCCAGCTTAAGTTCGTAGTAGCGCCTCCGTTCGTCCAACCGCCATGGAAGTGCCGGTTCACGCGCCCTGGCCTCCGTGTGACAGAGTCCGGGGGCGCGTGGCGCAACAGCCCTCGGCGCATCGACGGAGCCCGCGCGCGGAGGCCGCCCGGCGCCGCCGCTGGTCGATAGGGGCGAGGACGCGCTCCTCCGTCCCTCACCGCCCCAGATACACCGTCCCGCTCCACAGGGCCATCCAGCCCGTTCAGGTTAACCCCGCCCCGCCCCCGCTGCACATCCCGCAACCCCGCCGCCACTGCTCCACCCCCGGCCCCACTCCATCCTCCCACACCGCCTTCGCTCCACCACCCTGCTCTATCTTCCAACACCACCCCGCTCCACACTACTATCCACCCGCCCCATCTCGCTTCGCATCCTGCAACCCCGCCCCCTCCACCATTCCCACCGTCCCGCTCCACAGGGCCATCCAGCCCGTTCAGGTTAACCCCGCCCCGCCCCCGCTGCACATCCCGCAACCCCCGCCGCCACTGCTCCACCCCCGGCCCCACTCCATCCTCCCACACCGCCTTCGCTCCACCACCCTGCTCTATCTTCCAACACCACCCGCTCACACTACTATCCACCCGCCCCATCTCGCTTCGCATCCCGCAACCCCGCCCCTCCACCATTCCACACCGTCCGCTCCACAGGGCCATCCACCCGTTCAGGTTAACCCGCCCGCCCCGCTGCACATCCGCAACCCCGCCGCCACTGCTCCACCCCGGCCCCACTCCATCCTCCCAACCGCCTTCGCTCCCCCACCCTGCTCTCTCTTCCAACCCCCCCCCGCTCCACACTACTCTCCACCCCGCCCCATCTCGCTTCGCATCCCGCAACCCCGCCCCCTCCACCATTCCACACCGTCCCGCTCCACAGGGCCATCCACCCCGTTCAGGTTAACCCGCCCCGCCCCGCTGCACATCCGCAACCCCGCCGCCACTGCTCCACCCCCGGCCCCACTCCATCCTCCCACACCGCCTTCGCTCCACCACCCGCTCTATCTTCCAACACCACCCGCTCCACACTACTATCCACCCGCCCCATCTCGCTTCGCATCCCGCAACCCCGCCCCTCCACCATTCCACACCGTCCCGCTCCACAGGGCCATCCACCCCGTTCAGGTTAACCCCGCCCCGCCCCCGCTGCACATCCCGCAACCCCCCGCCGCCACTGCTCCACCCCCGGCCCCACTCCATCCTCCCACACCGCCTTCGCTCCACCCCCGCCCCCCCCCCCCCCCCCCTTCCCGCAACCCCGCCCCCTCCACCATTCCACACCGTCCCGCTCCACAGGGCCATCCACCCCGTTCAGGTTAACCCCGCCCGGCTCCGCCCCTTTCGCCCCTCCCTTCCCCGTCGTCACACCGCCCCGCGTCGTCCCCCCGCTCCCCCCCCCCCCCCCCCTGCCCTACCCCCTCCCCCCCGCCGCTTCCATCCCATCCCCCCCCTCCCCACCACCCCAGTCGCCGCTCCTCCATCCCACACCGTCTCCACTCCACGGTGCCATCACCCCGTTCCAGCTAACCCCGCCCCGCCCCATCGTCACACCGCCCTGCTTCGCCGTTACCTCGCACTGCCCCGTTCCAGCTGGACGGGGGCGCACTCGGCTTCACATCCTGCAACCCCGCCGATGCCTCTGATCCAACAACCCTTCACCCCCAGCTTCACCACCCTTCCCAGTCCCCGCTCCTCCATCCCGCTCCACCACTCCGCTCCATACTGCCCACCACCCCGTTCCAGCTAACCCCGCTCTGCGGTCGCATTCACCACATCTGGCCCTCGCCGCCGCAGATGCACTCTCCCGCCATCTCCTCCGTTAACGCCAATACTCCTTCTCTGTCCTTGTTGCATCCACTTTCGTAATCGCTTTCACCGCCAGCCTCTTTGCTGTCCTTGCAAGCTCTACAGGTCCCCACACTTCACCGTTATCTCTGACATCGCCTCCCGTCTTTCCTTGCAGCCTCTATTCTTTCCTTTAATCTCGCAGTATACGGCAGTTGTCGCTATTTTAATTTCGTCGCCTATAGCTATTTTAATTTTTCTCTTTCGTCATAGGTATTAATAACACCATTGTCTGTCTGTAATGCTATCACTATTTTCACCTAATGCGAGGTCTAGCGATTTCTGTTGACGTCTTTCTACTTTCTGCCACAAACACCACCTAAACAGTGAAAAATGTGCAATATCTACAGCAAACGAGTAATCGTGATTACCAAAGTCCACCTCTGCCATGTGACACAAAATTCCCTCAGAACACGTTTCCTAAACATCGTTCGTCCTTGTTTCTAGCGACATCATCCATCAGCATTACCCTAGTTTCGACAGTGCAGGTCTATTGACTGTACTTCGACCTCGGTCTGCAGAGCAAGGGTCCCGGTTTGACGCCCGATCCCGTTGATGAAGGCTTCTTAGAGGAAATTGGGGCGTTGCTTCCTCGGAGCCTTCGATCGAAACCTTGTTTCGAGAACACGATTGGTTGGAGTGCGAATACCTGCTTGCAATTCAAGCAGCTTCGCTGTATGATCAGCATTCCCGTATTTTGAACCATATTCAGGCAGTCTAATCCACATTCCAGATTGATCTTCAATAGTAGTTCATAAAATTTGTTAATAATGTTAAGCGAGTTGCATACATACAATTTTTTTGTAGAACAGCATTGTAAATTTATGGAAGAATCAAACTTAATTTTGAAAAACGTCTTTCTTGTGACGTCTTGCGTATTTGACATCTGTGGGAGAAAACGATGGTCGACTGTTTCATTCACCGCCACCTCCCAACGACGAGCAACAAAAAAGGTCTTGAACAATTCTGGTATACAAAAAAAATATTCTTTAATATTTCTGATTTCAATAAATTTGTTAAAAAATGTTAACTAGACTTTTTTAAATCTCAATAATTTTCAACGAAAAGTGATAAATTAATTTATATCCTTGCGCTTTTGTATTAGATTCCTTTCTAAATAGCAGGAGTGAGACGTCAGGTTTAAAATGCTTGAATGCGTTCCTCAAAACCGCACAAAACGTCCACTCCACATGTTTTAATATGCAAATGGAATATGAAGTTTTATTATGAAATGCGGTCTACATTTTAATAATCCAAAATTTATTTCAAAAACCTGTGTTTCGTTGTTTTATATCTGACATTGAATTGAAAGCACGTTCAGTAGCTCTGTCGTTCCATATTGAGGCATGTTTTAAGTGAAGAAGTAAAAGCATGCCTAGTCAAATCATTAATAAGAATTACGCATTGAAACCCCCAAAACACTAGACAATAGTTAATATTTTGTTAGTGAATATACAAAAATTGCTTGGTTACCATAGACGTATGCAAAGGCAAGGCCGGGGGCCCATGCTCTGCCTAAAATTTTTTAAAGGGCCCTCATGATAAATCATTTTATTTTCAATCCCCGATTTCCTCTTTTTTAACCTGTTAATTCGAGGAATTGTTGTACATTTGAAAAAGGGGTTTTACAAGCCATCTGGAAACACTCTTAATGGTTCGGCATAATAGTTATTTATGATACGAATGGTAAAAATAACATTTTATTTTTCGAGAAGAAAATATTGGGGCACGTGGCCGATAGGTCGAGTAGATCAATCCTGCAATCTTCCAAATAATTTCAGTTTTACCACGTGTGGCATACACTATATTTAGGTAGCCTCACTGATTTTTATTTTATTTTAATTCAAGTATGCAAATCATTTAATGATACTTTCAGATCAGTATCTGGTGCGGTCAGACGAAAATATTTTGTTTTTTGTTGCTTTCACAGTTCTAAACACTTGAACATGATCTCAATTTTAGCATGCTGTGCATGCCCTGAAAGAGCAGCTTTTACTGCTGGCTACGAAATCAATTTTATTTTTAATGGTGTCATTAAAGTTATCTATACATTCCCCTTGTAGTATGTTTTGATTAGTATTTTATTATTAAAATATGTCGCATTAAAGAATGTTAAATTGTGTAGGGGACCTAGAAATTGAGTTGCCCTCCTCCTTTTTAAGGTTAGGCACGCCCGTGTTGTTTACTATCTTGTAATAAGAGTAGCAGTATCATAAGAGATTAAGAGAAATTCGCTTCACTTCACTTCATGTGAAACTCGCTCGAAACCATCTTCGTGTGCCATACTATAGTGAGTACCTATAAACATTATACGCCAAAGTACATATTCGTATTATGAGAATGTATGGAAACGACGGTACTAAAATGCATCCAAATCGTCAATATGGATGTAAAGAGATATGTTATGAAAATGTGGAAGGCCATTGCGTACGTCACGTTTAAGCATTAAAAATGACATCAAATGAAGTCGTCAGCAGAGCGGAAATTTCAACATAAAATGTTGTCAGTAAATTACCATAACATCTGCAAATTTTGTTGTCTGATCTCTTGCTTAAGGCTTAATGTTAAGTCCATTTCATTACAACATAGTGAAAGTTTTCAGATTGGGAAGAAAATCTAATAAAAAAAACTATTAGAAAAACAGATTAAAATCAAAATGTCAAGAAATCAAAATGTCGTTATTTTCAAAAGTATTTTTAGTCCCTGTTAATGATGAAATAGACGTTGATTAAATTACAGTTCAAACTCTAAGATTCATTCATTGGTGATTCTGGGCGCGATAGCTGCGAAAGGCATCAGTCCCGTAGGTGCAGTGCATGTTTTTTTACCTCGGGAGATAGCAGTGATCTTCCCCAGCTGGCTGGCGAGATTCGGCGTCGACCTAAGCTGGCTTACGAGTATTTCCCCTATTAGGTATGTCCCACCAGCGAGGCACCGCCCCACCCCGAACAAGCTCTCAGCCCCCGTATGCTCTCCCGTCAAGAGTGGTTGTGTAGTGCATGAGAGTGGAAGAGTATGTAAGAGCTGAAGAAAGGACAAGTAGAAGGGAAGATAGAGCGCGTCCGTGGCCCGTTTGTTAGGGTACTGCTCCGGCATTCAGCTGGTATTGATCGGAGAAACCACAGAAAACTACCGATCAGAGCAAGCGGCCACTGGAATTCTCCTCCAGACAACGACTGAAACCAGGAGCGGTATCTCAGTGCATCAACTGATGTCACTGCAGCGCCTCTGACCGGGAAGTCCTAGGTTCGATCCTGATGGCGACAGGATTTTTGACACTAGCTTTTCAGCTAGGTCGAATGCAGTCGCAGCTTGGAGGAGAATTCTAGCGGCCGGCTGCTCTGATCGGTAGTTTTCCGTGGTTTCTCCGATCAACACCAGGCGAATGCCGGAACAGTACCCTACCAAACGGGCCACGGACCGCGCGCGATCTTTCCTTCCTCTTCCTTGTCCTGTGCTATCCTCTCCCCTTACACACTTATACTAACATGCACTACACCACCACATATTCCGGGAGACCGGTCGGGAGCTTAGAGCTTGTTCCGGCTGGGGCGGTGCCCCGCTGGTGGGAGAGTCCTGATTAGGGGGAAAACCCCACTAGCCGACGGTAGGCCGGCGCCGGATCTCGCCATCCAGCTGGGGAAGACCACCGCCATCTCCCAAGGAACAAACGTGCACTACACTAAGGGGACTAATGACCAAAGCAATTGACGCGCCCGGAAACACGAAAAAAACAAACCAAACCACACAACGACTGAACTCGACCTAGTAGCTAGTGCTAAAAATCCAGTCTCCGTCGTGACTCAAACCCCAGGACCTCACTGTTAGAAACACTAGAGTGACATCGGTTGATGCCCTGAGCCACCTTTGCCTGCTTATCATGAAGAGATTTTCGCACTATTTTCATTTAATTAATTTGCTGATTTATTTCAAAGTGAATTCCGATGAGGTTCTCCTTTTAAACCAGAAAACAAACATAATTCTCTTAAAGCATTTACTAAATACTATGAAAAACAAAGTTCATCTACTCAACAACTCTGCTGAGTTCGGACAGTTGCTTCCCGGCCTATCGAGCCGTCAGCCGCCCCCGCACGTTCCCCTGACCCGGCGGAGCGACACAGAAACGCCCCAGTTTTCTGTCAAAGCCGATTATTAATGTTTTCTCTTCCTCACAGAAGCCAACAGGGAATGAAAAAGAGAATGTTCGGATTGAAATCACAACGTGCTGATAGCCCACTGCATCACTGTGCACGTAGCATCTCTTCGAAACAGAATGTTTTATGACGTTTTGTGAACTGCAGACAATTCAAGAGTATAGGAATTAGTCTGTGACCGGCGAGGTCTCCCGACATGGTGCCGCCCAGTCATGTTTCTTATGAGATGGGTTGAAGTACAGAGATGACAAAAACAACACAAACACAATAACGGTGTTTAAGAAAAAATAGTGAAACAAATATCTAATATAGACAGGAATATTTTAATAATTGTGTTTCGAAGGAGCCTTAATTTTGTGTGTAAGCGGAGAGCTTTTTCAACGTCCCCTGCGAAGAAAGTGAGGAAACAAATCAATTTAATGCTTTTATAACGGGTTACAGTCTTACATAGCTAATCTTACTAGTGCTTACTAAGCTAATCTTGTATATTAAACGTACAATCTACACTTATTTGAGACTTCACGCATAATTCGACATACATACGTGTTTGCATTGGTTAATGGCACATATGGGTGACAAGCACGCGGGCCGTTCCCGTGGAATTGAGGGCCCATCGCCCGGGAGCCAGAATCGCCGTGCCCACGCAGTTCTTCAGGAGACAGCCTGTTTTACTTTCTCGCTACGGAGTAGACAGAAAGTTGTGTAATGCTGCGCGAAAAAACTGTGAATTTGCAGCACAAAAACTCTTATTGCCGGGCCCTAGTGCCGAAAACGTGTATAAATCCAGTTGCTAAATTTAGAAAAAAAACTTTAACATGTGGTGTAATTAAAATCCATATTTTGTGGGTCCTTGATGGCCAAAAATCTTTTAGAATAATGGTGCAGGTCTCATGTTCGTTGAAAACACTTATATTTCGAAAAAAGAGATTCAAAATTTTTCGGCGTCTATCTACAACTACAATTATGAAGATAAAAATTTTTCCATTAATGAAATCTGTTCCTTAAAGGTATATTTTGAAATTAGATCACGTAGAATTTTTCGAAAATTTGAGTACTTTTCGCTTAATTTTGTGTGAAAATACGGACGAGAAAGTACGTGCTGTTTTCGGACTACTACTTTTTCAATGGGTATTTATCGTAGTTACCTCGCAAATAATTGGGTACATTAAATTTTATATCAGGGTGTTGTAGTATACAAATCTGCTTGTACAGTCGCTTGTAAATTTAATTGCGACATTTAAAGAGGGAATTGAATAAACTCATGAAGAATTCAATGGTCAAAATCACTCGAATAAAAATCTTCCGTTATAAGCAATGAAACTTTATCATTAAATTCATTCGCTATCTATTTCATCCTTACCACTTTTGATGGATGGGAGTTATTGATAAGATGTCAATGATGAAAGGAAATATTAAGTGATAGGCAAGGGAGAATCTCTATTAAAAACCTGTGTGGAATCTGCTTTTCTCGTCGTAATTTTGGATCGACCGGGATTCCAGTCCTGGTAACCCAGAAATGGCACCGCCGGCGCGTTCCATCCCTCTGTTTCAGAAAAATATATCGAAAAAAATATCTAGCATAGATTTTAATAAATGTGTCTGAACGTGCTTCGAAGTAGCCATTAAATGTCGCGGGGCTGACCCCTATACCTCAGTCGCTCTTCTGCAATGTAATTGATTTATTTTTCACCTTTCTTTACAGTACCACGAAGGGTGATTTCACTGTGGGGGTAGATGCCAGTCATCGAGCGCTGGTCACACCCTCTTACACTCGTAAAATATGTCCACGTTCAAAAGCGATACTAACAATTTCCTTCTCTTGGTATGAATGTTTAGTTTATTTTAGTTAATGTTACGTGGCGAGACTCGGGCCATCAGGCCCGCTCTTCCGTCTAACCACGCAAATTTCGTTACGCTCCTTTCACCACCTAGCGGAGAAAGGAGGTATTATCTTGGGCGACGAAACTGGCGGATCTCAATTTTGCTCAGAGGCTTCTTTTAGGCTTGAGGATCTTTTACATGCAGTAAATCTACTACATGCGACAGCCGGCTTTACTTCCCCTTCTGAAGGAAGGCGTACGAGGGCTTTTTCGCCCTTAAAAATCCACGGCTTCGATCGGGTTTGAACCCGCAAACTCGGGTACAACAGTCCGGTATGCTGACTGTACCACCGAATTCGTAAATGTAACAATGTTATCATTGTTACTCTGTCGCTCCCACGAATTCTTTAGAAGGCAGCTTCTGCCTTTTAGGTGAATTCGTTGGGGAATCCAGAGCAGATGTTTGCCCGGGCGGTCCCTGCTTGAACCGCTGTCCCCTTTGGATGGGACCACCGCTGCTGCCTTCGCTGACCTGGCCGGAAGCACGTGGGCGGGGATAGCGGCACGACCGCACGCGCCCGCGTGGAGGGCTGGGGAAGGAGCGAAGGGAGGGGTGGGGCGGGGGTTGGAGCTTCTGGGAGAGGGGCGGGGAGGCGGCGGCGAGGGCGTTCGAGCTGGCCCCAAGCCAAACACCGGCGACTCTCAACCTTCCTTCCACCTCATCCCAGAGGAATCTTACACTGCCATCTAATTGTGCTGCAGCACACGCGCCACAACATTTTCGTTACAATTTGGCCGTTAAAAAAATTAACAGTATAAAAACGCTAGTGGCACGTAGCAGCAAACGCTGCGCATCTATTGGGCACCATATTAAAAATATTTTTCCCCTCCAATGATGCTGCAGCTTACACTGAATCGTGCCTTAATATCCGCATACTCGCAGTAAATTTGCAGTCTTTCGCGCTATGAAGATTAGTTCTTTATAAAGTTGCGTTAGATTGAGACCATATTAAATTACATTGTGCAGTTAGTATCACAGATACTGCTACAGATATTTGTTTTATATTATAGGGAGAGTTATATAGAATAAGAAACATTATTAAATTACACAGGGCAATTGGCACTAGAAATAATACCATTTTTTTAAAAATATTTAATATTTGCACTCGTTAAAATACTATCATAGTTAAATAAGAATAAGTTGTAACAGCAGGCATTTATTATTAATTGTTCGTTTTCTTTTCATGTATTGTAACTTATATTTTGGGTATGATTACAGCTTTATCTTGATTCATTCTCATGGTACCAATATTACATAGCAGTTTTGCTGGAGGTCGTTATCAGATTTCTAAGGAACATATTTCAATAATAGTTTTCACAAATCATACAAATTGCGTTGTTTAGGGAAATGCACAATATTCATTTTTTTTTTGTAATTCGGATGTTCAGATAAATTCCTTTTCCATAATCAAGGGTACACCTCCAAGACATCTTTAAAATAAAATAATAGGTATTGAAATAATATCAGTATTAAAATACTTTCTTCTTGCTGTTGCCTTCAGTTCCAAGCAAGGTGTACTTACGTTTTTTCCCGTCTCATATAATAGTAAAATATAATAAATTCAGTAGTTCAAAATTCAATTTACACTTTGATCGTGAATAACAATTTATTTTATTTAATATACTTTTTCATAACCATTTATCATAAAATTATTTAGTATATTCAAAATCCTTTAAAAAAATTAGTAGTGAAAACTTACATGTTTCTAGGAGGATATATGTAATTTTCTATTTCAGCATTCATCATATTATCGTAATTATATAGAATTTTATTGTATTACCAGTATAATTAGAATTATATAGAATATGTTGCTGACACAAAAAATCTCAAAACTCTTATTTTTAGATAAATATAATAATTTAGAAATAGTATATTTTTATTAGTAAGTATGTCGTAAAGATAGCTCACAAAACAGCTGAATTAAGTAGACTAAATCACTTTTACTTTATGTAATAAATGGCTCCTCTCATATTAAAACCGTTCCTCCTCAAAATGAAAATGTTTTAGATGTGACACATTTCTTGTCCAACGCTGGCATACGTACTTTATTGCGTGTCTGGAGGTATTCCTCCTTCAAAATGAGAAATGCTGAGACAATGCGGTCAGACGTTTCAGAATGCATGACGTAATGGAGAAATCTTTCATCTCAAAATACTTTTCAAGACGAGTTTTCTTATAGTGGCATGAAATATTTTCTTTGCAATTGCAAGTCTGGTCATGTAGACAGTATTCTTATTTAGATTATTGTTGTTATACATAAAAGCTGTTTTCTCTAATAAGGTAACAATGACATAATCATACATGTAATCGTAAATAATTCAATATTGGATACGTTACTCTCTTTAAGGCAACATTCTTCTCTTCTCAGTTATCTTTCAGACAAAATACTAGAAGATAGCCTCGTGTACTACCGAATTTCATCTTTCTCCGAGTTCATGCATTCTTTCAATGGCTACACGTGAATACAGTAAAAGGATCACACTGTTGATCATTTAAGTAAATATGTGTGATTACAAGAACTTGTACGTGTAACACAAATGGAGAACACTCCCATTTTATGAAAGAACTGAGTTTGATCGTATTGATAAATAAACATCAGGGACTTTACAGTTATTTTGAGTAATCAATTAATCCTGCCTATTCTCTCTTCAAAGAAAAAAAGTATTTTCCATAGTTTTCAACCCCAACGAAACAACATTTAAAATACCCAAAACATTTTCTTAAAACTGTTTTAAAGTTTCATTTCTATGTAGTGAGGTGAAAAGCAGAGATTCTATAAATAATGTGAGTACCATCCAAAATTTTCTACTTCATACCATTCACGAGCACTCGCCAGCTTCACTGCCATTTTCACTGCTGTCCGCTCCGCGTTCACCACCACCACCTTCACGTCCAGCTCCTCCTTCCCTCCCACCTCCGCTCCTGCTTCAGCCTGCGTCCCTGTTACCCTCACGCTTCCACCTCTCCCCTTGGCCACAAAGCCTCCTTGCACCACAGCCCCCCCCCTCCCCCCCAGTTTTCGCATGTCTCCGTCTCTGCCTCCGCCCCTGCCTCCCTTACCGACGAGACCCTCCGCCCTCACCGCCTCCCCCCCCTACCCACGCCTCCCCCCCCCCTCCCCCCCCCCCCCTCCCCGAGCCGTCCCGTTACCGCCAATGTTGTGGCTGCCCCCCACGGCCATCGCTTGCTTCTCCCCCTCACGCGGACTCGGCCTGCGCCGCACGCAGCACTGCTCGGCGCGGCGCGGCGCGACGCTGCTCCGCCGGCCACACTGTATCGCTGGCGCGGCCCACTTCCGCCTCGTCACTCACTGAATTTTAATGTGAAGATAATTTAATTTTCGGCGCGAGCGCTGGCGGCGGCTGTGCGCGCCAGGACCGCGGGGGCGGTAGCTGCAGCAGAGGGGCGAGCCGGGGAGGGCGTGGCGGTAGCTGGAGCAGCGGGAGCGAGAGCCGGGAACTGGGGGGAGGGGGCGCGGCGGTAGCTGGAACAGCGGGAGGGAGAGCCGAGAGCCCGGGGAGAGGGGGCGTGGCGGTAGCTGGAGCAGCGGGGCGGAGCCGAGAGCCGGGGCTGGGGGGGGCGTGGCGGTAGCTGGAGCAGCGGGGGCGAGAGCCGAGAGCTGAGGTGAGTGGGCGTGGCGGTAGCTGGAGCAGCGGGGGCGAGAGCCGAGAGCTGAGGTGAGTGGGCGCGGCGGTAGCTGGAGCAGCGGGGGCGAGAGCCGAGAGCTGAGGTGAGTGGGCGTAGCGGTAGCTGGAGCAGCGGGGGCGAGCCGGGAGCCACGGCTGGGCAGAGAAGAGGCACCGACTAGCGTGGAATCGGAAAGAGAGGAAGCAACGCCCTGAAAGTTCATAGGAAAGGAATAGTATCTAGTGAAACGATAAATTTGAAACGGTCAAAGTAGTGGAAAAGATAAATGCAACTAGTGCAGGGGACGATGGTGAGTTGGGAGAAGTAATATGAGGAACAAAACTCTATATGAAAATTAATAAATTTATGAAGTGATTGGCTTGCCATAAAATATATTTCTTGCAGCAAGAAGTTTTTTCGTCTGGACATTGTAATCGTCGCCTTGAATATTGTTACATTCAGTCCGAACACTGCGGTTGGTACTAAAACCAGAACTTCATCTCGATTAAGAACCAGTTGTAATTGCGGTAGTTGTCTCGCATTTCCGAAAAAAAAAAAGTGAGGGGACAGGAAAAAAAGGGATGACGGAAATACACCTAGCGCTAGTGATCGCACGTGTGGATTCTCTCACAGATATCGAGATCGAAAGCGCGAGTGGGCGGGCGTTGCAACACCGAGGGTTTTAGCCGCGACAGCGGCCGTTTGAGTGGCGGCGGTGACGGCGGCGGCAGCAACAGGGCTGGCGAGGATCGAAGGACGTCCTTTCGCATTAGCGCACTTGTAAATGCAAATCACGCCGTTGGTCATCCGGAGCGCGGAGCTCCGTCGACGGAAATAAACTGCGCCTGACGCGCGCCAGCATTTTGACAAGAGGGAGTAAATTAATAACGCCCTGAGCGCCAATGCAGCAGTAGCTTGCGCGGCCTATACGCGCCGAGTGGAGGGTTAGCTGCGAGCCGAATTAACGTCGGGTAGGGCGCGTTCTGAATGGCGCAATCTAGAACGAATGTTACTGATGCAATTAGCCGCAAGCGTACGCCGTTGACTTGCGCCATTGGAGTGAGTATTTATTTCGGGCGCTCTCTACTACTGAGGCCATAAAGTCGTGTAAGTGTAATAAACGACGTGTCCAGGAAAGTGGTGGTGTTCCCCTCCCGTTTCAATGAGATTCGGTGTCCATCTATGCTTCGGTTTGCTCGTTCCTCCCCTCTATGATTCCCAAGCCTTGTATCGTCCCACCCGGGACATGCTGTAAACTCTCTAATGATCTGCCAACATCTGGAGTAGTGTAATGCATGTAAATGTGTGGGTGTGGACAGTGGCGTACCTAGGGGCAGGGAGGCGGTGCGTACGCCCCGGGTGACACAATTTTAGGGGTGACACCAATTATAAAATTGTATAGTTCGAATTATAAAATTTTAATGATTTATTTACAATTGATATATATATATATATATATATATATATATATAATAGTTACACCATTAAATCATATATACTAAGATATCAAAAAATATAATGTAAAGTAAAACGCGAAACTATAAGCAGTGAGCCGTAATTCTTCAGTGGTCCGAGAGTCTCGATTTCGGCGATTACTTTATCTTATCTTATCGTTAATCTTCATAAAATAATCTATAAATTATCTTTAATATTGTGCAAATATACTTGTATTTTTATTAAATAATGTATAAACTCTTCAGATATTGATATTTTTATATTTAATTTGAGAGGGGTGACACCTTTAGTTTTAACCCGGGTGACACGAACTTGCTACGCCACTAGGTGTGTACAAGGGAGCAGAAGGAGACAAGGATGATGAAGAAAATATCGCGCGCGTTCTGTCCTTTGGTTTCGGGACTGCTCCGGCATTCGTCCGGTATTGATCCGAGAAACTTCAAAAACCTAGCGTTCAGAGCAGACGGCAGCTAGAATTCCCCAGACAATGGTTGAATTCGTCACACTTGGAATTGTAAGTTCGCTATAGCCAGGACTGGAAGTCTACGACCTCTCGGCCAATGATGCTGCAGATGCTGAGGTGTCGCATAGAATTGGCATAATTTTGAACGAATATCACGTATGCAGTTAGCCGTAAGCACGTACCGTGTTGACTTGTGTCGTTGGAGTTCTGAAGCTTCGTGCTCGAGGCTGATGATACGATTAGTTTCAAAGACGAGCACCCTTCACCCAAAACCCTTCTCTTCAGGGAACGTTCAAGGGTTTCCCTTCGCGGAGGGGGAAATGTTTATCGGATTTCGTGTCGACTCGCACTCGAGCTCGTGTCGGCTCGGCGGCGGCCCGTGAAGCAGGCCTGCCATCTCCATGCTTAGCTTCCAACGCAAGGAGGGGTAAATGCTTTTTGTTGTTCTCGCTTGCAGTGTCATGTTGCGAGCTAGACAGGTATACAAGGGCGCGGGTTTCATCGATTCTAACGTTGAAAATTAATTAATTCCCATTCTTCGTTTTTTTTATCTCCAATATATGTATGTATGTATGTATGTGTGTGTGTGTATATATATATATATATATATATATATATATATATATATATAAAATTGAAATCATTCATATTATTAAACAACGATATGAAGTAGATTAGTAGACAAACTGAAAGAATAAGTTGGTTATGATACGAGTAGTAAAGTGACATTTTATTTTGTGCGTGAGGAAGGTTGTGACACGAGACCGAGAGACCAATGACGCAACTCTATGAGCAAAATAGAATCACTTTTACCACGTGTGTAATACAGTGCTTTTTAGATAGTCTTACTGTCTCCTTTTATTTTAATTCAAGTTGTAAAGGCATCGAAATAGTCGTTTAGCATGTGGTGGGTGAGCAACTTAGTTGACAACTTGTGATTGATTATATTCTAAACAGTATCCAATGATTCTGACTCCTGAAAGTGGAACTATTACGGTGTCAACGCATTCCGGCGATACAATCTGTTTGCAACACTAAATATATCAACAACGATATTACGTGACAGATGTCTTCAACTTATTTACACATTTTTCCAAATGTCCGCGTGGCTCCGTCAATTGTTTCTTCTCGCGAGGAGCGCTTGTTCACGGATTCCCGGAGCCGTCAAGGGTTTCTGATAATGCACTGAGAGTCAAATGATAACCAAATAAGAACCAATAATTCGGACTATGCGAAAATGTCTCCTGCTCCTTATGCGATGAGATCGGCAATCAGTGAGGTTCTGCTGGTGATTCAAACAATGCAAGCGAACGCGTCTTATGAATTTTATCTTTTTATGAGAATCCTTTATCGAATTCGCCTGGATAGTGCTGCACCCAGTTCGCAACGCTGCGAAGAAGTTTTAAGTGTAATATTCTTTGGGTTGCTTTTTACACTCTACAATGCGTTTCGTGGGATTTTAGAGAAAAAAATAGGTTGTCTCCACCGTTGGATACTTAAAAATGCACGAGCTTAGCTCCAAGCATTTTAAAGTATCCCTTGTGCCAAGAAGAGCTTAAAATTGTTTATTAGAGATTATTCGCCAAATTGGAATAAAATGCGTAGCAACGTGGAAAAACAAGTACAATACAAATATCTAATTTTGTACTACGTTATATTAATGTCTGTAGTAGCTCATACGGTCAGACGAAAATATTTAATTTCTTTCCTTTCTTACATTCACAATTTCATCTGAAAATCGATTATCATCTCATTTTCGAGAATAGTGCTAAAAATTGAAAGTTTAGCATACTGTGTATGCCCTAAAAGTAACCTCTTTTAGTACTAGATGTCTTCAAAATTTTTTATAATATTGAGTTTCTTAATCTAGATTTTCTATTATCGTTTTCTCAGAAGGTAGAAAACGTAGTGCGGGCCGTATATACGAAAAAAAGCGGTTTTCTGAAACGATTGTCGTTTGATAATAAATTTGCACCCACTCCGCCCAGCATAACTAGAACAATGAGATAATTTGAAAAGCGTTTCCGATTATTAAAGGCAAACGAAAGTTGATGCTCGTTGGATCACGAACTTCGTGCGTCTACGTATAGAAATATCACCAAGACCACCACTCCCCCAAGACAATTAGGAGCATCGATAGATCAACTTTCTCATTAATTCCTCATTAGGCTCAGTAAATTTAAACACTTTCGAAAGCCCTTGTTACTGACACATCGTGTTATTCTTATGTAATGCTCAGAAAACGGTTTAATGAGGGATTTTAATAGCTAATATTGGTGGACAATAAGGTAAATAGCAAAGGAATCAAACATCATCTTGGATAATTCAATTTCCCAGATTGATATGTTCGTCGGAAGGCACAACAAACTTGCTTCCCTGTACAGGTAATAAAAATACAAATGATCCAGGTCTTGCACCTAAAAAAATATTTCTCAGTGTGAATTTTCGATGTCTTCTGTACGCCTTCTTGGATGTCTTGTGTAGCCTCTGCTCTTTTTAAGAAAACGTAGTTTATAAATGCGCCATTGTTCCTGAAGTATTCACGTTTTAACATGTTTAATAGTCGGTATACGGATCGAACGCCACTCGAACTTCTTGACCGACAACTCCAAATGTGCCAGCTGTAGCAACACATTGAGAAATTCAGCGCGAATTTCCTATCTGACAGTGTAATATGATAGTTTCTCGCATTTCCGAGAATGGGGAGTGTTCCAGATATTTCTAAAATGACTTAGACCCAATCTAGCAAAAAATAATTATCAAGCTTGCCCTTCATATTTATTCACTCCCTTCTCTGTGTTAAAGAATATCTTTGCGAGTTGTACATAAGTAATGCATTATGCTCTCTTCTTCACCAAATGAAACGTTCTTTCAGAAGGAAGACCATGAGTCTGTATTTCAAGAGATAAGCGATTTCCAGTGCTAACTTTCTTCAGTTGTGTTATATTTCCATTTTTCTTCCTGTAATACCCCAATAATAACGAACTCTAAAGAACATTTCAGATGTGCGAGCATGAAGCTCATCATGTTTACGCACTAAATTGTATATTTGAGAATACGTCAACCTGCTTCGTCGTTTCTAATTAATCGTGTTCATATTTTATTCTCTCAATTTGTCTATGATTTGATTCATTTTAGTTTTTGAGGCTTGTACCAAGAGTGGGAACTTATTTATCGAATATAAAACACTTATGAAAGTGAAGAGAATGATGATACGGATAGGAACACCGCCACTTTCTGAGAGCTTGAGTAATTGATTATTTTTTCTTTCCGGGCGCGTCAACTGTTCTGATCATTAGTTGACGTTACTTTCTGGGAGGTGGCGGTGATTCTAAATGTCGGCTTGAAGACCTTCTGCGGGTATCTCTGCATGCGGGGCACTGCCCCTGCCGGGACGAGCTGTAAGCTCCCGAATGATCTCTTGGCTTGTGTGATACAGTAGTAGGTGTGTGAGCGACTACGTGTGTGTGTGTGTGTGTGTGTGTGTGTGTGTGTGTGTGTGTGTGTGCGTGAGCGACTGCGAATGTGTGTTTGCTTGTTGACCTTTTGTTAGGGAAATGCTCTGGCAATTACTTAGTACTGTTCGTTGAAATCTAAAACTACCGATGGAGCGGTCGACCCCAAGAATTCTCATCCAAGTAGTGGCTTAATTCGATCTGGCTTTGCTAGTGTCGAAAATCCGCCACCGCCCGGACAACCTAGGATCTTCCGGCCAAAAACGCTACAGTGGCAAAACCTGGCCATTTTCCTGAATAAAACACGCCCTCCAGTTACGCAACTAATGGCGATACAGTTGAGCGGAAACACTAATCAATCACTAGAGACATGGTTCCCTGAACAGTGCGGCGCGTCCTGAGCTGGAGAGCGCGCCCGTTGGCCGCCTGCTGCCCGCCGCCGCCACTGCCACTGCCCCCGCCGCCGACCCCGTCGCCCGCCACCATCGCTCACCTCACGCCACCGTCACCGCCACCGCCACCGCCCCGCCACCGCCACCGCCACCGTCAACTGCCACCGCCACTGGCACCGTCACCATCATCGCCACCGCCACCGCCACCACCACCACCACCACCACCACCACCACCACCGTCACCACCACCACCACCGTCACCACCACCACCACCACCGTCACCACCACCACCACCACCGTCACCACCACCACCACCGTCACCACCACCACCGTCACCACCACCACCACCGTCACCACCACCACCGTCACCAACCACCACCGTCACCACCACCACCGTCACCACCACCACCGTCACCACCACCACCGTCACCGCACCGCCACCGTCACCGCCACCGCCACCGCCACCGTCACCGCCACCGTCACCGCCACCGTCACCGACACCGTCACCACCACCGTCGCCGCCACCGTCACCGCCGCCGGCGTCTCCTCCGTCGCCGAGGACGCGTGTGAGGGCGCTTGGGGACGGTGCCGCGCACGCAGCCGCGCGTCGCGGAAACGTCACGCGGGAATCGGGGCAATGGCATGGAAAACGCACGCTGGCGCGCGCGGGCGTGGATGCGTGCGTGCGTGAGCGAGCGGTGACGTCGCGGGAACGAGGCGGAGATCGCCGACCACGCGATGCTGCCCTGTGGATTTTAGGATGCTCGGGATATACGTGCAAGCGAAGGCTTTGAGTAAAAGCACTGATCAGCATGCAGCGTCAACAAAAGCTGAAGGGTTCGTTCCCATAACGAAATATTTTAGCTTACCTGAGCTTTTCTTTGCGTGTATTAAGAGCCAGCCTGGTTTTCGCCAACTAGCGAGGTTTTCTCCTGGGTCGAGCGACGGATGATGTGGCATGGAGTTTTGTTCATGTTACATGACTCACACTCGCAATGCTAGACTGCACATAGAGAGTAGAGACTTGGAACACTGGCATTCTTTTCAAATATTCTCCACAAAATGAACGTTTGTGTCTTAATTTTATATTTTCTAAGAACATTGTAATTGAATTGAAATTCCATTAAAGAAACATTTTTGTTTTCTAGCTAACTGTTAAACATCAGTTTTCCTCGTTACAAGTTATTTGTGAAATAATGTGTTGTGTTAGGAAGCATCTTATTTCGCTTATATTTACGTTATATAATATTTGGTTAGGTGAAAGAGCGAGCCTGATGGCTTCATCCCCGCCGTATATTCGTTTGTTGTTGTTGTTGTCGCTTGGTGAATATGTCAACTTCTGAACATTTAAAATGTTGCATTGAGAAACTAATATAATTGAGAACATCGATGTGGAGAACTTGGGAGTAAAAAATAATTGTTGAAGCTTGGAACCCGAAGGATATCACTTAAGAAAATAATGTTCAGCAATTCTCTGAGGGCGCCAAATAATCAGTTTATGTATATTTGCTCACATAAATGTATAATTTTACTACAGTTATCAAATACAATTATTAAATGACATTATTAAACAGGTTTGTCAAAAGAATGGTTTTAATAATATATTTTCAAGAATATTTTCTTTTAAGAGTAGCTTTCTTGCTGTAAGGGTATTGTTTTCTGTGGTCTTATACACACTGGAGTATAAATTGTGTTTGCTCTTCATCCTCTGTTAAGGTACCATTAAAATCCTGCATCAATTTCACCCCTCTTTCTGCTACATCATTAACAACATTGAGGAACGATTCTTGTGCTTTTAAATAAGAATCATCCAAAAATCCCTGGGGTTTGGGCTATGATTCAGAAACATCCAATTTATTCATAAGTTTAAATTTCTATGGGAAATGAAATTCTCCATTGTTTTTTCTGAAAACAAATACAAAAATGATATTTTAATAAAGTATATTTATAATGAAAGTATAAATAAATTTTAAAAATGTCATTAATAGTAAAATCTTATCTAAGAGGAGGGAGCATCATTAGGATGAATGATACATATTCTTTCACTAAAAATACTGTCCCGTTACAAATTTTTCTATGATGTTTTTTTGAATGGAATACTAACATTTTTATCAAAAATTGCTAAAATACTTATCTCTTCATTTAAATACCATAGATGATTGCAATTTTTTTTAAGCATTTGACAAAATTCCCTTATTTATATTTCATATTTCTTCACATTTTTTAAAAACTTAAATCTTAATGGGCTCTCACTGCTGATGAACTTTCCATCCAACTTTAACATACACTGTCAGAAGAAACAAACAAATATTTTTCAGACTGTTCTCTTCACACACTTTTAAATCCAACTACTCTATAAACAAAAACATTGTTAAGCAATAAATTGCTTTTGCCATCCTTCGAGCATGGTTCAATGCCCCTGGCGACCTAATTTTGAAAGTTTAGTCCGAGTTCCTACCAATAAAACTATTCATAATTCTACAAGCTCTCGATAATCGTGCTTCAGTTTTTTAAATTTTTGAGTACATTAAAAATATAATTAAATTACTCAGGATTTCGCTTTCACCACAATTTCGTTCAAGTATTTATATCCATCTACATAATTTTCTTTTTCCGAATTATTCCATTTTTCTCTGATTTTTTAAAAGAAAATAACATCTGCACTACTATTCACTCGAGGTAACTCATGTTCGAAAACACTTCGTACCACTAATTCATATATGTGGTAACGACATAAAAAATATATCATCCTTCGTTCTGCAAACTGCTCTAGAAATGTCATCGCACCGTTGAAACGACTACTGTTGGAACTGGTTGTGTCAGAACAAAGAATTTGAATATTATCTTCTAATCCCCAATCTTTTAGAGCATTCTAGGCAGCCATAGCTTGCTCCTTTGAGGAAGAATGTTCTAATTTGGGGCACTCCAAACAGCTGTTCTTGACCAATATACACGAAGGTGATACGATACTGATTGGTATCCTTTCAGTTTTTAAATCTCGCACGGTTGATCCCAGGTTTAGGGTGGCACGGTTCCTTTGGTTCCTTTTATGATTCATTATTTCTCGCGATTCCTATGTTTATAGTTGCGCGGTTCACTATAACAACTGAATTGTTTATGTTCAATGTTAAATGAGAAGAATGCACCTGATAATTCGTTGGCGTGGAATTGTGTGTATTTTCGCATTTCAAGTCTTCTTCAAATAGGTTTGTGTGTCTACTCAGATGGAAGGTATGAATTTTCTTAAAAGTGAGTGTTTCCTTTAAAATAAATTCTCTTACAAGTGATATAAGGTATATAATACAACGTGAGCGCCGGAGCGACAGCGGAGGCGCGAACCAGGTCTCGAGAGCGAGGGCCGGAAGGCCCTCGCGAACGTAGCACGTTGGATCCGTCGGGTAGCGACGTGCGGCAGCACGTCGCGGACCACTTGGTGAAAAAATGCGTTGGTTAAAGAATTGTGTAGATTATAAAATTAAATTTGTAGCGTGAAAAATACGAATAATCAGTTCACTTAATGAGAGTACGTTGCTACGGAGATTTATACCTACAGGGGGGATTTGGAGCAGGGGGTAGCTATTCTCCCGATCTACCTTTATTTTAAATAATTATATTTATTGCTGTAACATCATGAACTACATGCGACTACTACGTATAAGCAAGGATTCAGTTCATGGAGTCGATTCTCTTCTAATGAACCGAATCAGTGAATCAAAGGAACCGTGCCACCCTAAACTCGGGATTTACCATCTCGCACAAGTAAAGCAGGTTGCAATTTCGCGGCGGCGATGGTGTAGCGGTTAGCGTATCGGACTGCTATACCCAAGTTAGCGGGTTCAAACCCGATCGAAGCCGTGGATTTTTAAGGGCGAAAAAACTCCTTCGTACGCCTTCCTTCGGAGGGGAAGTAAAGCCGGCTGTCCCATGTTAGTACATTTACTGCATGTAAAAGATTCTCAAGCCTAAATGACGCCTCTGGGCTAAATTCAAATCGCCTGTTTCGTCGCCCAAGTAATACCTTCTTTCAACCATGATTGGTGAAAGGAGCGTAATGAAATTTGTGTGGTCAGACGGAAGAGCAGGCCTCATGGCCTGAGTCTCGCCACGTAAAATAAGGCAAATTCAATTCAATTCAATTTACAATCCCAATGAAAAGGCATATAACTAGATCCATTTTCTTTAAATAATTCTTTAATCGTAGTAGCCTTCTTCTTACGAAAATTCCCGATATCTTTGTATCGTATTTCGATTGATTGCTAGTTTATCTACGTTATGTTCTAAAGACTCAGCTGCGGTTTCGAGAATAAAAACGGCATTTCTCTGGCTAATGTAGCATCGATCAAGCATTGCCATCAATATTTCATTTAATAATCATTTCCTGTCACGTTTTTTCAAAGTATCAACATTTCTCATTCCTAATCTCATCTGTTCATTTAGGTTTCCTTCAAGAGAAGTCTGGTTAATGTCTGATGAAGGCCCAGATTGATCAGAAATATCTTCAACGCCTGACGAATCATGGGAAGAATCTACACAAATACCAGTAATATCAGAAGTAAATTTATCCTTAGCCCATCTGTTCTCATTTTCTCTAAGTCTCAATAATGCCATTTCTTCACGCTTTGCTAGCTTCATATCGACACCCCAAAATATCCCCTTCGCCCCCTCTCTCTTTGTCTTTGTAAGAATGTTTTATCTTCTTCAATGTTTATAATTTCTAAAGCATTCGATTGAGCAATATCAAATAAATTATTTAAATCTAAAATAAACTTACGTTCATGTTCTTTCCGCGAGTCGGACGAATGATTGGAATTTTCTTGAAGATTGCACCAATGAGAGTACATCTTTATAATTTTATTCTACACAATGAAGAGTTGCTCTTGTAGGAATTCTGGCCTTCTCCCAAAAAATGAGGCCTTGTCGCACTACTAAATTTGCACTTTCACGCAGGGGCAGTTTTACCTCACGTAAATTATAAAATAGCACAGATAGTTGTTGCCGGTTTGATGGAACCTTACTTTCTGCAATTTGGTGACACTCACAGCCAAAGAAATAAATATTTCGATCAGCACGTCTCAAATTAGAAGTTATAATTACACTCGCAGTTCACTCGGACAGCCTCTAGACCTGACCGTGGCCCTCGCAGGGCGGAGCGCAACGTGAATGACAGAGTTATAGTATACACTACAACATACTTCCCACTTCAGCAGCGATGAGGCACGGGTTACCAACCTCTGATTTAAACAAATGAGGTATTAAATTCTTCCTTGCAATAAAAGGAAAAAGTGGGGGGTGACCTGAAATTAAAACATCAAAAAATAAGGTCCGCCCTAAATAAGGGCAGCGCTATGACACCAATCACGGAATATTTCAATTTGTTGATCGGTTGTTCTAACAACGCGTATTCTTTGACTTTCGAGTTTGCAAACAATGCCATTATTACTAACGCTGGATGCCGATTTTAGCATTCAAATTCAATCCGGGGTTCTTGGCTTATCACAATTTATAAAAAAAATTAATTACTCCTTGTTCATTGTCTTTCTGTCACTCTCGTCCTGTTCACATTAAAGTTCTCTCATTCCCTCTTATATCAACATTAACTAACTTTTCAATGTCAAAGGTAATAGCAAAGGTAATGAAACAATAATAGTAACTCCTTGGGGCGGTAGTTAGTAGACACGACTATATGAAAAGAAGCCGTACAATAATATCATTAACGATATCGTTTAGATCATTAATAACTAAATATTCCTTTTAACATTGTGGTACTCGCTCTTTTTCTTATCTTTTTAATAGATCTTTCTTTATCTCGTCAATAGAGCGTTTCATTTAAACCAAGTAATCACCTTTATCAGTAATCTTCTTTATCCAGAAAAGGGTCAATGTCATTCTTCCCACTCAGTCATCCCACGTATTGTATCATCACTATTTCTTATCTTTGCTTATATTCTTTACATATCTCTAAACGTCCCGAAATAAGGGATAACGGTGTTTTCCGTACAGGAGCATGTCCTTATCCAAGGTTATTTGAAGTTTTTCAAGTTTCATGAGAGATAATACATCTGTTGTATTAAGAAAATAAAATATTTTTTAAAAAAGCTTGTAGAAAAATACTTAAAGGATATTTATTTTGACAAAAAAATAGATTTCTTCAAAAATTAATGAGTGAAGGTATATTTTGATAGTCGGTGATGATAATTACTTGAAAGTTTATTGTATCAACTTACGTTCCAACTAGTTATATTGTACTGATATTGTTATTGGAGATCAATTTCTTACGAGATGGTTCCAAGTAACTATACGGATAAAAACACTGCATTATTCATTTTATTATTTTTAGTGATTGACGTGATTTGAGCAAAGGGAAGGGAAGGAATCTACTCTGTGTTTATGAGGATTTTTTGTTCCATTCTAAAACATACGAACTACTTAAACTTGTAAGTTCCTACCTACTCGCAGATTATTGGAGGACACGATCGTTTTATAAAGACTTAAACATGTAGATTCCTTCATGAGAAAGTGGTTACTAGGGTGTACTTTGCTGAAAGTACTTCTAAAAGTTACGAATGTGATAGAAAAGCAAGGAATTTCGTGTGAATAATATGCATTTTGACCCTCCATTACTGTACGAATGATAATCATTGTAATATTTAACATGATATTATTGAACAATAGATAATTTAATATTCAGGTAGGGCCCGAAGCTTTATTGACAACCATCTTATAGTTTTTATTAATTACTTATCTTTACATTAACATTACATTTCGGAGTTTTGTTTTCTCCATCTTCGGATGTTGCATTTTTATAATGATAATAATAATAATAATAATAATTATTATTATTATTATTATTATTATTATTATTATTTATGTTTACACATTGCTGGTTCACAAGCAGACCTCGTGGTCAAATAACAACGGCCCTTCGCGAAGTGTGTTATTTGCTATTTATTTAAGAATCTGAATTTAGAAAGTTCCGGACAATGCGTTAAGAATTTAAGGTGACATACTTCCGGGTTAATTTTCAATGCCTTGGAAGGATACCAAGTTGTTGTTGTTGTTGTTGTTGTTGTTGTCGTTGTTGTTGTCGTTGTTGTTGTCGTTGTTGTTGTTGTTATTATTATTATTATTATTATTGTTATTGAACGGAGGTATTATACGTACTGCGGAAGTGAGAACATTTTATTTTGACTGTGCCTCCTCAATTGAACGAGTATTCGGTATTTATCAGCCCCTTTAAGAAGTGTTTGGAGGTTGTTTTCTTGTCGTGATTGAGGCCACGAGCGGCCGCCCTGTAAGCCACCGCGCGTGGGCGCTTGTGAAGCCAGCGGAGGGGGTTGCGCGGCGCGGCGCACGTGGCCCGGCCTTCGGCGTCCGCCCACGCGCCGCCCGCGCCACTTGCTGGTACTGCCCCACTCTCGCCCCGCCCCGCGCCCCGCCCCGCGCCCCGCCCCGCGACCGCCCCGCGACCGCCCCGCGACCGCCCCGCGACCCGCCCCGCGACCCGCCCCGCGACCCGTCCCCGCGACCCGCCCCGCCACCCGCCCCGCCACCCGCCCCGCCACCCGCCCCGCGACCTGCCCCACGCGCCGCACCCGCGCCCGCCCTGCCCCGCACGCCGCCACAGCCACTGCGCCGCCCCGCACCGAGCCCTCCGCCCCGCCCCGCGCCCCGGCCTTGCACCCCGCGCCCGCGTCCTGCCCTGCCCCTCGCGCCGCAACAGCCACTGCGCCGCCCCCGCGCCGAGCCCTCCGCCCCGCCCCGCCCCGCCCCGCCCCGCGCTGCCCAGCTCGCGCCGCACCCTGCGCCGCCCCTCGCCGCCCCCCGCACTGTCCCGCGCCGCCCCCGCGTCGCTGCCGCCGCCGCCACAGCCACCGCGATCGATCGCGCCCCGCAGGCCGCCGCAGCGATGTGGTGATGGCGGAGAGGAGGAGATGGATTTGGAAGATGCGGGAGAATCAGGGGCTGAGGTTTAGGGGCCGAGGAGGAGATATGACATCTCGTCTTGTGTTTGGGAAGAGCGAGCTGTGTAGTGCAGATTGACGCAGCGATAGTGGTGATTGCAACGTCGATGGGTTTGGAGAGTAGACCTTTTTTACAGGGGACGCTGCAAGCGACAGTATGGTAAAGATGGGAGTCGGAGACACCCAACCTCTGACTATATCATCCTTCCCTCACCCCTAACAGCCACTAGAAGGTTTATTACACATGAGAATTTAGCCATAACGGGGAAATTTTTAATCTATGATTGTTCTCCTCGCTGATCGGCCAGCGGGAGTGGAATACCTTTGAACATGGTTGTGTTTACTTTTATTAGTTTAAATTTTAAAGACAATAAATGACTGGGAAAACTAACTAACCTACTATGCTAATGAATTGACACAATGAATAAGCAAAATAGAATAAAATGTAATACATACGTGGAAAACTGAATCTAATTACAGATTTTATGAACATTACAAGTATAAGTTTTACATATACATTTTAGGATTATTTGCACTAAAATCCGTCAAATTTATAGCGCTTAAAAGAGCCTACTTCAGCATTAATGCCTATTGTGCCTCTTTTACTTTTCAAAACCTAAAATGAAATTAATTTGCCTAATTTCTTTTGCCTGTGGCTTCTTTTACCTTTTCCTTCTGTGTCGGCACAACAGACTCCATGCAACTATTCCTCACTTCGTGGAGAAGCCTGACTCCACTTCTAAGATAAAGCCATTGAATTTCCGCAAAAAAATTATCTTGACCGATAAGAGACATTTCATTTTCTCTTGAAAACGTCGAGAAAGTTTTAGTAATTTGTTGTGGTGCAAATTACGGTACTAACTAGATGACAAACAATTAATCTTGTTCTTAAATAGTACTGTTCGCAAAATATACAGTACTGATTCTTCATAATATTGATTTTTTTTGTTTTTATATTTTATATATATATATATATATATATATATATATATATATATATATATATATATATATATATATAATTGTAAAAATGTGTGTTTCTTGTAAGTTTTCTGTTGTATTTATCAGATTCTTCCATTTAATAAGCCTGAGATGCTGAAATAACAAATTTTAGACACCTAAAATGCATATTTTAAAACTTAAAAATCCGCGGTCTACTGATGACTTATTTGGGGGGTTGCGGCTCAATTGGTGGCGGTGGCGGTTTGACGTCGATGTAGTGTTATTTCAGCGATTCTTGGTTTTGGGGGAGAGAGCAACGGTGCGTGTATACACCGCCTGAGCGTTGGAATGAAGGACGAGATGGCGGCGGAGGGCATAGTAGAATCGGCAACGAAAGCAGTTGTGCTGAGGTACATTTGTGACAGCGGTTCTTTGATTTGCGAATTGGGCGATGGTAGGTTGCCGCGTCGATGTAGTAGTCAACGGATTGGGAAGCAGATTGGCAAAAATCGTCGTCGAAGAAATTGAAAGTGGGGAAGATGAAGTGAAGTTGTAACAGTGATTCTTTGGGTTGGAAAGAGGGAGTAATGTAATGTACGCTACCCCCGATGTCATGACAGCGACAGAGTTGGAGGGTAAGGCATATTTGGTGAATGGAGGCAAATAGTCGTGGAAATGACGATGTGACAGCGAGACCTCACCCTAGAGGAAAAGAATTTGTTAAATGGTTTGAAAACAGTAAATGCGGAACTGCGTGTTTACACGACACCGATTGTTGACGCTACTCTACCGTAATGCAGATGTGATGCACATTGCGTCAGACTGGGGCGGAGTATTATCGGAAGCAATGACGATAGTGTTCTTGGCGGCGGAAACAGGGACGAGGCTAATGATGTCATGACTATCCACGGAAGATTGACAGCGACAGGTGACATCTAAGCCGCCTTAGAAATGCTTGTACTGAGGCATCGACGTTGTTTGATGGCACGTGTTCGCCATTATTTCTCGACGTACTGGATATGGCAGGCGCGGCATTGGCAGCACCGGCATTATGGCTGGCGGCAGCTATTGCTGTTAATGTTGGACTCACGGGGAGCGGAGTGGTGCGGCAGGAGGGCGTAGCAGAGCAGCAGCAATATCCGCAACGGTAGGGAAAGAACAGGAACAAATCGGCTCTGGAGATTGTTAGGTACTGTTGCATTGCCGACTGCGAGGTCAACGGAAACTGGAAAGACGCTCAAGGAACTGAAAATTGGATTCGGGGCAGCGAAGGAAAGTAGAGAACGGGACAGGGAAACAAATTCGCAGCAGATGCTGAAGCTAAGGCTTGCGCTGTGACAGCGGCATTCCGTCGTTGCTTTCAGGCATCGTTTCTCGTTCGGACCGTTCCCGTTTGCACAGTCAAACCAAATCGCTCTCATTAGGGCGCTCAGCAATTAATAGAAGGAAATTACGTGTGGAATGAAACTCAGCGCGTCCGACTAAGCGATCGATGGAACACACAGGAAACCGGAACTGTTTCCTCTTTGGTTGGCGAAGCACCGCGCAAGGCTTGCTCCGTTATTTGTTGGTTTACGGTCTAATGAGATTTTCAGTATGATTTTATACGGGTACCCAATAGTTTGTAGTTTATCAATTTTCCTAGAAACTCAAGTATGTCTAGACACATGTGCGTGGTGAGCTAAATAATATAGTTGAGATTTAAACATGAGGACCGGGTCTAAAGCACACGGCATAATTTGTCAAAAGCAAAGATATGTTTGTTACAAAATATTTTTAAAACGTGACAATGTTTTATTACTATTTTTATCTACTTATACTTTGCGATCTGTTTATTGAACACACTTGTATACCGAATTTTGAATAGCAAGAAAATTTGAAGCAATTTATCAATATATTTGGTGAAGTTTGTCATCAGGCGAAGGTTCATTTTCAAACACATTAGAAATAACTAGTCCTTATCGACTCAGATAAGCACTCTAATCAGATAAGTACTACTGATCAGTTAGCGGGGATTACAAAGTATTATCTTTTGTGAAGCGGCGAACAATGATACAGTAAGAATGTGCGTTGTTACTAACGACTCCATGGAGTGTAAAAACAACATTGTGGCTCCTGTAATTTTGAATGAAACTGTCATATTCCTTTATGTGGTTTATCCCTGCTTCCAACATCCTCGTAAAAGATGTAATTATAGACAGCGTGTATACTTGGATAGCCATTAACCTACATTCTAGATATAATCACCGCAACCTGCCACGTATATGAAGATGTATTCATGGCGCTGTGAAAAATTTAGGGAGGCGAAGTGGAGCTGGTTTGCCGCTCTGAAGAGGCGCTATTTTACTTGCTAATTAGTACTCGCAGATTCTAATGAAATCGTACAATGACCCACTCCGAAGGTCTTATGTCCCATTCTTCATTCTTACAATTATTACGGCTTTAGTGTGAATTTTGAAATTGCACCTTCTCATGTGGTATAATTTTCTTCCTTCAATGTGAGAAGCTTGATTAACTATTATTTTGTTTACAATGCTAATAATTCCCACAATAATATTTATTCACCTAATAAAAACACTGTTATTAGTGATCAATTACAAGAAATTATTGTTAGAAATTGCACAAATTAAAAGGAACGCTCACGAAATAAGAAGAAATTGTAATTGTAGTTTAATAGTTAACTTTTATGGCCAGTTCAATTATGTTCCTTACTCCGGACCTTGTACAACCACCAATAAATTAAAAATTATACCTCGAGAGTAGAATAAATGCACAAGTAGATTTGAGCACGTGCTTAAAGCTTCCAATAATTTTTAAACTCACATTTATATAAATCCATAAATAAGCAAAAACATATTAATATTATTACTTTTTAAATTGCGAAGATTATAATGTATCTGAAAATTCATTTTGATTACATATGTTCACTATTGCAATATTATTAGCAGAACCTATTTTTGTCGAACCTATTTTCGGTCCCTTGAGATATTGATCCGTCCCTGGTTACCGTCGTTGTTAACAGATCACTATTCGGATGAGACCACGACATTTATGTGAACCGAATGATCGTGTAACTGAAAAATGTAGAAGTTATTCTATTCTCATTCTGTATCAAAAGTTATTCTATTCTCATTCTATTCTCACTGCAATGAAAGAAATGAGCCCCTAAAACCACAGACGTATTGGTATTAGTAGGTAATTATATAAAACCCGAAACACCAATGTATTTATACTCTTGAAGTAAGAAACCCTTCGCCATGCTAAAAATAGGACCTCTATAACTGGAACGTCGATATTTCGAGTTAATTGCTTCACAATTGCTTGCCTGTTAGTTGCGGTGTACGGTGCTCGATAAGACGATGTATTTGATGTTAATTTATTCTGTTGAGTGCCATTCTCATTTCTGAGTGTGGGCAAGAGCATTTGCCTTTTTTGTAGTAGTGCAGTTTTTCAGTAGAGCTTTGCCTTGCCTCTGTGTGATGGTAAGATGATAGAGGGAATGAACGATCAGGATAGATGAATGATTATCGAAGGGATAATGTTAAGACTGGGTACGTGATGATACGATAAACAACAACCTCTTACAACAAACACCCATACTCTATGACAGGGTTGTCCAACTAGTGGCCCGCGATGCCATTTATTGTGGCCCACGAAACGTTATTAATCAAAAGTCGAAAGTTCTTGCATCCATAAGAGCATCAATTGCGAGAACATTGTGCGCCTATCACACGCGCTCTACCGGGGTCAACACCCCCTTAATTTAGATTTAAGGATTTTTGTGTAGTAAATTTAGAAATTCACAATCATCGCGATGTGTTTCACAGTGTAATGCATGGTAAGGCCTGATATCACCCATGGTTTCATTCTGCTCCCCCCGCCCCCACGTTTCAGAGCAGCCGGGCGAACTGCCGAGATCAACGACACAGGAAAGACAGGCGCGGATCGCTCGAAAAATGGAAGTATGCTCCGCAACCATATGAAAGGTTTTCGTTGCGGCTCGTGAGAGCTTGCAATTTGGGCACCCCTGCTCTCTGAGATTCGAACCTGAAGCCTTCAGTTTCGCGTACTTATAACATAGTTCAAGTCGCCTCACCATCGCAACGGTATATTCCACTTCCGGGGACGAGTACTGTAATATACAACATATTATATATGTTGGCTCATAAAAGACCTTACCCCCTTCCTCCGATCTTCCCACACGTTTCATATCCCGGGGCTTAAGGCTTTAGAGTTCTCGAGGGGCGGCGGCGACGGTGACCGGATGACGGCGGGGGCGGCGGAGGGCAATCTGCGTCCCACTCGAGCAGAAAGCCGCAACTTCGCCCGCAGAGTTGCACCGATATGCGACAGCAGCTGAACAAGATGTTTGCGAAGCTCCGGTAAACGAGTCGCAGGTGGAGCAAATACGCGGAACGCAGAGGGCGCGGCAAATTGGAGGCGAAGCCGTGCGCGAGGACTTTGCGCACGGGTTCGCTCTTTTAGCGTCCCTCTGTGCGTGTTTATTTGCCACGCTAATATTCTTCGCTTTATATTACTTTTTGTACTTCTGTGGGAATAACTTGAGCGTAGGAAACCAACGAAACCCTTGAGTTAAAAAAAGTTTGGAAATGTTGGTTGTTTTTTTATCAAATGTAGACTTAAAATATTCGTAACAAGAAAACCACTTTCAATGAAAAACATTGCAATAAAATATTGATTTATTTATTAAATTTATTTTCCCCTTAGTTTTATTTATTTATTTATTTTACGTCAAAAAAGCAGTAAAAAACTGCGTATGACGTGCTATGGAGATAAGTGAATTGTGTGCACATTTTCAAAATTCTGTGATCCCTACACTAATAATAATAATAATAATAATAATAATAATAATAATAATAATAATAATAATAAAGCTCCCATGTAATAAAATCTATTTTCAAGGATAAAAAGACAATAAATTTTGGCTTTTATCCATGTTGTCCTTCGGAATAATACTTCCTGCTGCGACAACATGGAAACGAAAATTTGAATAATTGTATTTCCCACTGAATTCTAGAAGACGTGCACAGAAAATGAAGTTACATTTATGTCCAGAAGCAAAACAAGGGGCCATCTCAGCATTTGCTCAATTATTACATTATTACATAGTTTTCAATTATTACATCGGCAACTGATTAAAACCTTTACTTATTTATGAATTTTTTCATCGTCTTTATATTGTCTTTCCATTATTTTTTCGCAGTAGTATGTCAAAACATTGATCAAATACAAATCATTAAAGTATCCTCTCAATACAATACAATACAACAGTTAACTTCTCAAATAACCACCCTCAGGCTAATCTTCTTCAGTGGCCACCAGTCTGTTTCTGAACCACTCTGATTCACTATTTACTCCAGTCTTAACCACAGCGCTCACTAGTTGATAAACGTCTTTTATTGCATGTGTTTCTGGCGTTCCCCAGGGTGCTTCTCCGGTAATCTATTTCGAGATTATGTCCGCATTCCAGGCCAATGTTTTCGCGCGCGCCGCAACACGATGGGGGCTGCGGTTTGCTGTGCCATTTGCGGGAAAATCGATAGCGCGGAAAGTTGCCCTCTGCCGCCATAAAGCGCCCGAAGAAGCGGCGGCGGCGGCGGGGAACTGCGCTATCCAGCCCGCGAGGCGGGGCGACCGCTTTGCAGCGACGCCACTCGGCGCCACGCAGGCTCCCACTGCGCGCGACGCGTCTCGTCTCCCGAGCACTCGGGTGGAGGCAACCCGAGATGACAGTTACCAGTACCATTGTCACTTTACACCGATGGGATAGAGTACCAATGGCAATGGGAATCATACGCCGTTTGGAAACCGATCCCCTTGCTTCTGCAGTCCTCCGGTTGATACAAAATATTATATTCGAATATTCCGGCATTCACGCTCAACATAAGAACACAAAGCCAAGTTTCGTCTGAGAATTATTTATAAAAATTACCATTTTATTATGGTATTCCTTTCAAATTTAAAAAACCGACTGTTTGAATAATGTTTGAAGTATTTGTATGTTATTTTACATTATTGTAGCTGCTTACAGAAAAACTAGTTCAGTAGTTCTAATTAGTTCATTTAATTTGAAAGCCACTCAGTTTGACTACTGATTTAAACATGTAATTTTTAATAAATATAATGTTTTCAACACCCGTTCTTCTTCAAAAATGTACTGGGTAGTTTTCACGAAATTCCACTAAGAAAGTGAGGTGAAGTGAAGTGATTTAATTTGAAGTGATGTGTGGGCTCCTTCGTCTATGTATACATCGTATATGTTTGTATGTATGTATATTTGGGTAATATGTAAGTCTATCGATTTATATGTTAGTGTATATGCATTTTAATGTTTAGTATAGGAATGTAAATGCTATCAGCATATATAGGAAATGTAAAATTTGTTTTTTTTTAAAAAAATAAAACTTTAGTCAAAATTTTCGAGTCCGCTCGAAAACTTGCCTCCCCCAGAAACATTTTATTTGATCGCCAAAGACTCTCCTTTTGTGCTAGTTATGTGAACAGTTGTAAATCCCTTATAAAAACAATACGCTAAGGAATTCCTTTATCTTATCTACTTACGACTTTTCTAACGCTTGAACAGTTGTATCATAAAGATACTACGCATTGCCACGGACCCACGACATGCATTGTTTTGCTCCCTCTGCCGTGACTCGCATGTTCAAGAATACGGTCGAGTGGCGAGTGCAGTAACGATGCATATGGACTCCCTTTACGCCCGCGTTTCAGTCGAATGGTCGCCCATTCGCTCTGAGTAATGAAGTGGAAGTGCTCAAGTTAACCGGTAATTGACTCGTACTGTGGACGTAAAGCGACTAAAATTGTCCCACCCTTGTTCCCAAGATATACCGCAATCAGAATACTCCAGCGTATTACGTTTTGCTTCCTGTACCAAACCGTAAATTCGAAACGGTTGGCGTGATAACATTCGTTGAGTTGATGCACTAAAAACGAATGCAACTGTAGGAATAGGCCGCATCCATTTCCACCACCACTCTCCGAGTGAGGGGACGTAAGGGATTAACTAAAACTGATACATCACTTGAATCTATTCACCAACACGTTTAATCCTACAAACCGTAGTTTCATTGACACGAAATGGATATAAAAAGTTCAAAAAATTTTGTCGAAATTTGTTTCCGACTTAAAAAGTGTTTAGTATATTGATTAACTAGAACAGTTACTAAGTGGAGGGAGAGAACCGTATGAGTATAATGTAAAAATATGAAAACATTAATTTTAGCAAAGATTCACGTATGTACGAAATGTTGGCACTAGTAGACTTTAAATGTTTTTAAATGCATATTTATCCCAAAAAACATACATGTAGCAGGAGACTGAAAAATCTGAAGTGTTAGCTATCTTGTTTCTTCTCTGTTTATGAGAATAATAAAATCCATGAATCCGTTAAAGTGACGAAAGACTATCACTTTGAAACTTTCGAGTTCCGATAAAGAGTCTTATTCTACTGTCAATTAGTAATATCTGGCAACTGGATGAAGTTGTACACCAACTAATTTTTTTCAGTTCGCTTCCATTGGCAAAATGTAAAAGGTCTGAGAGAATACATACTCGTATTTAGAACAATGATTTCTGGGAATGCAATAAAAGATAATATCTAAAAGGTTTTCGAGGTGTAACTCACATTTTGCATCGATATATCACATTGCCTCTCACAAGAGAACGTACAAAATGGAGAAAGTAGAGACTGGATTGGGTGGGCAGATTTAGTTCTGCAACGCCTTCTAGTCCGTTCTCCATCCCCCTGACTCACTCAGATCTTTCATTTCTTTTATGACCGTCGTATATTGTACGCTGGCGGTTTTCCTGCTAGTGCGCACGATTTACGACCGTCCCTTTTTCTGCGTCCTCATGAAGTTTTAAAACAATTATTTCCACGAAATTAATAAAAATCTTTTTCTGCTTAGATGATTCAATCGCCATTAGAATGCCCAACGAATTTTCTAAATTCTTTCTAATGAGAGATCGATAGAAATTATCATAAATCCAATGACGCAGTTGCACTTGTAAACTTCTGACTTCTTGATGCAAATTGACAATTTAATGAAGTTATTGGCAAAATGTTTTTAGAACCATTGTCATAGTTTCTTAATACCTTATTTTTTAACGCTTGTTTCTTATTCTTTTTCTCACCCCAAATGTTGGTAGATGTGCAATTTTCTCCATTCCGAATACACTTTTGACTGTCTTTTGTTTTTATGTCATCCATTTCACACAGAACCATTAACTAATTCTTGCTTTCTTCTCATTTCTTTCCTTCATTCCAGACACAACCTATAAAAACAATTGAATGACGCAATAGATGACCAATCAATGCATTCCAACTTGTTTCAATGAAGCATTCCACTATGGCAGATGTATTGTAATCAGTATTTACGCTAAACTTCTGTTTCCACGTGTGAGGTGGCACGAGATATGATTTTGAAAAAATGAAAAAAATACTAGTACTGAATGAAGATACGAGTAATAAAATTGGTGCTCTGCGCCGCCCATTTGATGTCACTAGTGTACTGATTGACGAATACAAAAATATCACTTTAATTTTTGCTGAATACGTAATATACCATGAATTTATAAGAAATCGAACCAAAAGTGCTCAAGAAAGAAATACCAGAAAATGCAGACTAGAAATAGATTATCTTACGGTAATCCCTTTCAAATATCTCGGTTACAAGATATCAAATGGATATCTGGTAAACAAAGGAAAAGAGCAAAAACCAGTTACTACGATCTGATCTGATATTATCTGAAACAACGCATTTATTTGAAAAGATACGAAGGTTAGAATTTACAAAAACGTCATATTTAATTGGATTAAGGAGGAAAAATAAGAACCCCGACAAACACACAGGAGATAAAGTGAAGCATGTTAATGACAAAAATTTCCAAGGAAGATTACAATGAGAACATTAAGATAAATATAAGCTCTAAGACAATAAATTGGAGTTCAAGATATGATTCACTAGATATATCGAAGAAAAATTTGAGTGCAATGAAAGTTCGAATGTACCCGGAAAGATTTGTGATATCAGCTCAATAAAATAAACTTCAAAGTAATAGAATTCTAAGTCAACCACGAAAAAATGGTGTTTGAGGAAAATAGTTTTCCATTAAAATTTACTTCCATTATACTTTTTTTTTAATTAATGTGTTATACATTGTTCTACCTGCGTTGTTGAGGAATTTAGACCTGATGAGAGGGAAATAAACTCCGAAAATTCAGCAAACTGAGATAATATTGTCTTAATACCCATGAACAACGAAATGGAACAATAGGATTGTGATCAAAGATACAACTGTAGGATAATACTTAATATTAATGGAGAAGAATGTTATGCGTTTGACATTGAACCCTGACACACTGAATTGAAATATTGACGCCCTGAACCTATTATTTAAGCTTCTACTTACTATTTCATCGAATTGAATCATTCGCAAAATTGAAACATTCGCAACAGCGTCTGTGTGTCTGCCATATATAGCTCCCAAAAACGTGTCTCAATGAATCTGGAAAAGAAATCATGTAATAAATAGCTCAATTATTTACCATTCTTCTTAATATTTTCCTTAGCTTGCATTAATTTTATTCTGACTGTTGTGCAAATCAATTCGTTTGTAATACGAGTATGCTCCGCATGCCCCCAACGGACGGAGATTTTTGATGAAACAATTCGTTTGTCCGCAGGTGATCCTGGTGAAATGGAACGAGCCGTACCAGAAGCTGGCGTCGTGCGACAGCTCGGGCATCATCTTCGTGTGGATCAAGTACGAGGGCCGCTGGAGCATCGAGCTCATCAACGACCGCAACACGCCCGTCACGCACTTCTCGTGGTCGCACGACGGCCGCATGGCGCTCATCTGCTACCAGGTACCTCACCCCCGCTGGGAATCAAGCTTAATGCATGCGCAGCTAAGATTTTTATTTTTTTTTAATTTTTTATTTTATTTTATTTCGACGAAGTTCACACCGTCATTGCATAATCGCATCCGATATTGTTTCAGTAGTATAGATACCTTTTGCGGATCTCACACGCAACCAAGCTTTATAAATAATGTCTCTAAAGAAAGAGAATTTTACGAAGACGTAAAGAACTCACTTTGACTTCAAAAATATGAAGGATTTTTTTAAAAAATGTCTCTAAATATTCATGTTAAATGCAACCCGCAACACACTGCAGCATTTTAAAAAATCTGTATCATTAAATAACTCATAAACGAAGCGTTCTAGAGCCTTAAAAACTAGAAGTTTGAAGCTAAAAGCCTCAAAGAAACGTTGCTCGCACCGTAATCTAGAGAATGAGATCTTCTTGAGCATTCTATTACATATTTGCTGATTCGACGCTTCTCGATTCTACCCCACCTGTTCAGAGCATGTAGAATCTGCAACTATATATGGAATTAAACTAATTACTTGTTCTTCTATGCCACTGAAATACACGAGTGTACCTCTCTGCTCGGTAATAAAGTTAAATATGAATAGTTTGTATTGGCAAGGTTGTATTGTATTGTTATCAATTACAAGGAGACATATAGAACAAGAGACGGAAGAGAGTTTTGAACAAAAGCAGGCTAATAATATTGCAGGCTTAATATGGAAATGGAAAAATAGGGACGAGGGTGGGGTTTAACATGCGAGAGGTTTCCCATGGGTACGCTAATTAATAATAAATTTAAATGCAAATCTAAAAGTAAACGATCTGTAACGTTTGCCCCTTGAAACAACTACTCTAAGGTACACCCGAGTTAGCTCTGGTAAGGAAGACCTGTTGCCACTGCAGCGACTGGAGTCATAAAATTCGGGACCCGACTGTAGAGGAATTTTCGACTCTGATATATATATATATATATATATATATATATATATATATATATATATGAGAGAGAGAGAGAGAGAGAGAGAGAGAGAGAGAGATAGACATATTTCAAAGTCTAGACGAGAATTCTAGCGGTATTCGGTCAATACCAGGCGAATGCCGGAGCAGTATCCTAACAAACGAGTCACGCACCACGCGCGATCTTCCTTTCCTCATACTCGACTCCACCTTTCCCCTTAGATATAAATCCAATTACAGTTACTCGCAGTACAATACCACATGTCAGGAAACCCATAGGGCATTTAGAGCTTGTCCCACACGGTGACCTGCCGAAGTAAATACATACATACATTTATTTGAACTGCAATTGGGTATGACCCGGTGGCAGTTAAATAACATAATTACAATAATAATAACAATATAATAATAATAATAATAATAATAATAATAAAATAATAATAAAATTAGTACAGTACAAGCCGAACATGCAATAATCATACTATCACTAATATTAAGTATTATAACAAATATTTCAACTCTGTCATGATATCCAATAATTATATGTCGGTGATTCTAAAATTTAATACAAGCTACATAAATATTGACTATTTTTTTTAATTCATTGATCGTATTCACTACACTTAACTGCACTGCACTACAGTACATTACACTACACTACACTAAACTGTTTTTGCTTTGAATTACACTGACCAGCACTTCACAGCATTTCACCGCACTTCGCAGCACTTCACCGCACTTCACAGCACTTACTCATTTAATGTCTATTACTCTCATATTGTTCTAACCTATTTCTAAAGCTTCGGACACTTAGAGGAAAAGCTTTGAAAATTGTTGCGGGTAAACTGTTCCAATCTTTAATTGTTCTGTTACAAAAGGAAAATTTCCCAAGATCTGAATTTTGTTTCCTTGTTCGAATTTTGTGAGTGTGATCGCTTCGGCCGAAATAATTTGGTTTTTCTAGTTTAACTGAATTTCCTTCCAAGCTGGTTGCCTACGTACGATTTATAAAGAGCGCAAAGCCTCGCCCTTGTTCTTCTCGTTTCTATCGGTTCCCATTCCTTTTTTATTGCGTTAGTTCTATAGGTAAACTTATTCGCTTTTCTCTGTATTCTATCTAGATTTTTTCGGTGCGACTTTCTGTATGGATCCCAACATGTCACTCCGTATTCCATGAGAGGGCGAACCAGCGAAAAATATGCTAATTCTTTTGCGTTTGTAGAACTTTTCTTTAGAATTCGCATTACAAAATACAAGTATTTCCACGTTTTTCTTACTATCTGATTTATATGCTTCTCCCATCCTAATTTACTATCTAGATGAATGCCTAAGTACTTGGTGAATGCCCTAAATACTTGGAGGAGGGACTCTGCAAGCTGACATGTATGTCGGCGCGCAGGGTCTCTCGTACCAGCAGTACTCGTACGAACTCCTCTACTTCGCAGAATATTGCACGCACAACTGAAATGGAATTAATGTTTACAGAAGTTGAGGCGCACGGAAGCACCAATCAATTATCTATCTGTAAGGAGATTCTGATGTAATGGCATCAGCTTTGGGAAATGGTAATCATTTGTATGAAATATTATTTGCTATAACTTTTACATCTTCTGTCAAACGTCGCCTCATGTCTCTCCCCGCCAATGCTCGCTTGTTTGTTTGTCGGATTTAGGCCATTCAAGGCCGAATTAATGTACAAACGATGGAGCTCGCTTATATTTTAAAAAATTAGCACGTATGTTCGAATTTACAGTAAAAATAAAATGTAACCTTTGAAATTAAAATGAGTGAAATTAAAAACGTGAACTTAAAGTGAAATTAAAAATGTGAATGAAAGAACTAATATAAAATTTTGGTTTAAGAGCTATTGGGGTCCCCTATCCATCGGAGACCCTGAGCACATGCTTAGTTCTTATGTGTATTTATCCATCCCTGATATCATTAAAAAAAGGACTATAAACACGGCATCATCTGTTACATCTCATTTGCTTCTCATTATGTTCATTCTCAACCGTGCGCTCTTCCTTCCCTGTCCTTCTTTTCCTCCTTCCCAAATCTTCCCGCTCCTTCCTAAACGCTCGTTCCTCTCCAGGCATGTCAACTGGTTTCTTTTCTCCATTGACTGAGAAGATAACGAGGTGGGGGTGTAACCACACGGTCTAACCACGCAAATACCTGCCGCAAACCCACTTTGTCTTCCACAAATTCAAATTGGATCGGAAGGGGGAACTATTCTAGGCTTAGCGGTGGAAGACGAGGTGTCTCACCATTGCACTTTTAACTGGAAAGTCTTGCAGTTCGAGTCCCGACGGTGGCAGGAGTTTCGACATTAGCTCGATAAGTAGGTCGAATTCAGCCGCTGTCTGGAGGGGAATTCTAGCGGCCGGCTGCTATGATCGGTAGTTTTCCATGGTTTCTCCTATTAACACCAAGTAAATGCTGGAGCGTGTCCCTACAAACGGGTCACAGATCGCACACTATCTTTCCTCGGTCTTCCTTGTCCTATCCTCACCCCTTACTTACACACAGTTGCACTTACATGCACTACATTACCACACATGTCGGTTAGAGCTTATCCTGGCTGTGCTAGTGTCCCGCTGGTGGAAGATACCTGGTTAAGAAAAATCCCGAAAAAGACCAAAAAATGGAATTTTCGGTCTTCCAGTACTTATAGTTTCTGGTACTTAGTAATATGTTTACGGATCTGACTCGCCCTAATAAAACGAAATTCTGTGGTCCTCATGGAATAACAGAATTCGTCTGTAAACTGCTGTAAAGTAACGAAGCGTTTCTCATCAAAATCACATATGAAATATTTGTTCATATGAATCGATCATGATGTCAAAAAGTTTTTCTTTATCTTAACTTAGTTAAACGGCACTTTGCTAAGGGGTTGAGTTCAAAGTTTTTAGATCAATGCAATTTGTGTGTTATAATAATTGTCTTCAATAATTAATTTCCATTGCCATGAAGATCTGTATAGTGTAGTAGTTCATTGATCAGAAATCATGTCTTTATGAGACATGAATAGCGTTAGTCCTATTTTGACCATGATTCACCCTTATCTAGTCAAATTTACGCCTGATATTGTCAACTATGCTTCACAAGATTAAACATGCTTTAGTAGGCTAGTAATTAGAAAAAACGTAACCGAAACGAATTAGCAGTCTAGAATTTTTGCTATAAGTAATCATTCATTTCATTTCAATTGAATAGTTCGTTCATTTGAAAATAAATACTTATTTATGGAGAGTTATGCTCTTATCTGATGTATCTCCAGAGGTTCCCATCCACCAACGACGACAAATGGCTACGGAGACACGATCAGAAAAAAACTCGTTTTAAATAACTTTGATCCTTCTCATTCTATGTACCGCTCAATGCTACGGGGCAATGGTAATGAATGACACGTCGTGTTTCAACAGCTACTATTTGTTATCAATTACTCATTTGACATACTTTAAGAGGAGTGAGGGATAATTGAACACTCATTAAAATGTACTGTGTGTGCCCAAGTGACAGTCCACATTGCTCCGTCGCAGCGTGTAGCGCACGTCTTGTGTTGTACCACTTTTTACTCTGTGACAGAAGTGATTAATATCATTCCCAACCCTTTATAATTAGCGTGGTTTCCTTCTTCACTGATCGGTTATTTTTATTCCATCAAGTCAAAATTATTATATCACCGGGAGTGATGTCCGATCTGTTGCGTTCTTTGTTTGTTGGTTGTTTTTTTATTATATCGTGTACATTTATCCAAATTATTCCGGAGATGTATTATTTGTATTAAAACATTACAACATCGAAACAAAAGCAAACAAACGTGATTAGAAATAAATGACACAATTTTGTGCTTGGAAATTTATTTCGCGGATGGTTTTTCTGTATGTGGTTCAAATAATTTGTTTTTCCAGGTATAATAAGAATCATTAATTATGAAAATCGTCAATTAAGTAACATTTTCGATAAAACTTATATCGTTGCAAAGATTGAAATTTTTCATAAAACGCACAGAGGTAACACTTTAGATAGAACTCGGATGGAAATTTATTTCCTGTTCTACCATTTATTACATAGCACATGGGTCGACCAGGACGATTCAGTTCCCTTAGGCAGGTGTGAAGTGGCGATTTCGGTCCGGGAGTCGCGGGTTCGAGTCCTGCTTGGGCATGGTTGTTTACCCATCGTCTTGTGGCGTAAATTTCTCACTCACAATGTATCATCTTTCAATAATATCCTTTCTACCGTGGATTGCGTTGGATCATGCATGAAAAGCAAGTAGACGACATTTCTTGATCCCCCTGATGAGTAATGGGCATAGGGTACATTCCCAGTCCCTCCTGTGCCATCTGTGTACCTTAATCACGCCTCAATCCCTTGCTCTGAAAAGTAAATCGGTGTGTATGATTTGTTTCTGAGAGTGTAGCTCGCTACGTACAGAAAAATGGAAAAGGCACCTAGATGGGCTCACATCGGGCATAATTGTTCGGTAGAAGCCCGAGAGAGCCTTAGGGTCTACCTCAGATTTATATTTGAGGAGCACGAAAGGGCTCACGGCAAAAGATTCCCCGGGGAGAGGTAGAGACATCGAGAGACCCTGAAATGTTCCGTAGAGGCCGATAGATGCCAATCGGGAAAGGTCACACAAAACTGAAAGATAGCTCCGCCCAAAAATAAATGAATTACATCTGCGTTTGAAAACGTCTAATATCATCAATAAACTCCCCTGCACGTGCTAATCTAGGGTTAGTTTTCTTTCATTTACCTCTCATATGCTCAATGTTGCTCATTGTGAACAACATATGTCAAAAAATACAGTGTTCATCTCTAGTTCGAGGACTTAAAATTTCATCACTCTTTTGAAACATTGTGGAGAAAACTATTTTTATGTAAATATGCTAAATAATAATAATAACAATAACAAGACAGTTAAGAAAAAACTATTTTACATTGTAGATTTTCTTTATATACGTTCTGCAGAACCATTTCTCATGAAACCATTTTCTTGCAAAGCTAAACAACCCTAATCCTTAAATCTTCCTACTAATTTTAGTTGTAATATTTATTCCTCCTGTCAGAAGCTTGTATCAGACACAGACATTGAACTCTACTTTCTGGAATGAGATTTCACGATTTAAGGAATCTTCTTTCGCTGTTGCAGGACGGTTTTGTGCTGGTGGGTTCCGTGGCGGGGCAACGATACTGGTCATCCATGTTGAACCTCGATTCTACAATCACCTGCGGGATCTGGACGCCGGATGACCAACAGGTAACGTTTGATGATTCGTCTAAAATTAAATGCAATCAACGATCATTCGACGTCCTTTAGGTCAAGTGACAAATCACTGAACACAAGTTATTGAATGTTCTTTAATACTTTTAATTGTTTTTTCTTATTCAATTATTAGTTGTGTACATCTGTTATATCTATGAATTTTATTTTCAGCTGACAATACCCTTATGCTAATAGTAGAAAAATCTCGCACTCTCTGTTTGCATTCACATTTACATTCAATTTGCGAATTTTTGTCAACGAAAAATCAATGAGCAAAAATATATGTGAATTCCAAACTGTAATGGTACCCCAAGTCTGTTGCCATTTGTATAACAGATTTAGATGCATACATTATGCAACATATAATATGCATAATGTGTTTTTATTAGGATTTTTATACGTACTCGTTATCCGAGAAATTCTGAAAATTAATTGTGGAAGATATTGCCACTTCAGATTAAAGTAACCTTATTGCAGCTAACCAGATACTAGTCGCATATCACTACTTGTCTTGCAAACAAGCAACAGTGCTTTGAACGTAGCGAGAAGAGTATTCATTACCGCATCTCGTTTTTCTTAACTTATTTTGTTCTCATGCTTCTTGAATCGTGTTCTATAGGTATACTTTGGCACGACGTCCGGGCAGATCATTGTAATGGACGTCCACGGGCCATGGTCTCGCAAGTGCAACTGGGCACAGACGTGGATCACCAGTATGGCGTGGTCCTGCGAGAAGTTCAAGATGGAAGAAGGTGACGATTCCGACCCAGTGGGCCCGCAAACTGGTGAGCATTCACAACCATAGTCATGTGAAAGACGTATTTCTGTGAAGAAATATAACATGAATTCATGATCAGTAACTTCAATGTGAAAATAATATTTTACATACAAAAAAAAAGAATACAACTTTCATGTAGCTATGTAACCTTTTGTTCCATCTCTCTATTTCTCTTTCTTTGTCTATCATTTTTCTTTCTTTCTACCATTCTTCCTTCAATTTTGCTTTTTCTATCTATCTCACCTTTCTTTCATCCTTCCCTTCTTTCTTTTTTCCTTTCATTTCTCCAATATTTGCCTTCTTCCTTTCTTTCTTCTTCTTCCTTTCTTCCTGCCTTCTTTCTTTCTTTCTTCTTTATTTCATTTCTCCTTTCCTTTCTTTCTTCTTTCCCTTCTTTACTTCATTTCTCGTCATTCAATTTGCTTCTCCTTTTTTTTCTCTTCTTCCTTTCCTTCTTTCTCTTATATTCCTTTCTTTCTTTCTTTCTTTCTTTCTTTCTTTCTTTCTTTCTTTCCTTCTTTGTTCCTTCTTTTCTTCCTTCGTTTCTTCCTTGCTTGCTTTCTTCCTTCCTTCCATTCTTTGTTCCTTTCTTTCTTTACCACATTTCGCTGTCATTACCACCAAACGTTTGAGCTTTAATAAATTTCTTTGGGGCTCTTTATGAGTTCGATGTGTACAAATACTTTCGAGCCATAATCCCTGCGAACCTAATAAACATGCAGATTCGACAAAAAGGACAGGCAGAGCATCGGATGAAGTTAAAGGCGGGAAGGCGATTGCAAGTGCAGAGTGTGTATCAGCCCCTCCCTCCCCGGCCCGCGCTCGCTCCCCCGGCGCGCGCCCACACAGTTCCTGTCGTCGCCCTCTTCCTCCCCTGCTGCATGTCATTAAAGCGAGCTTTACTCCGCTACGTGGCTAGAATTCCCCTTTAACGATCCAGTACATCCTCGTCTTCGCGGCAGTGCATTACTAACGTAGCAGAAGAGCAAATTCAGTTAGTTGGATAAAAATTGTCATTGTGATGGCACGCACGTACTGATACTGCTTATAAAACATCGTCTTTTCTGTCAGATGAAATGAAGGGCTTTAAGAGTCATGCAGTTCATTACACATATATTTGAGTGAGAACCGCCTGTCTGGTGCATGAAACAACTACTCTCGTCTCCTCTCCATGAACTTACATACTTTCGATGAAGGCGAATTTCCGTCACGCTCTAGACGGCCTCATAATTGAGTTTATTTTGCAAGGCAATTTTAAGACCATCCGATTTCTAAACAATCGGATTCGCCTGGTAATTGAAAGAACACAGTGGTGATTGACTTGTTAAATGCCTTCGAAATTAAAATGAAGGTATTTAATTATAATTATGTTGTTACAGCCAGTCACGCCAGACAGTTTATTTGATGGAATGTTCTACATGTAGTTACTTCAATAGTAGATGTAGCTACTCTAATAGTAGTTGCTACTCCAATAGTAGATGTCCAGGAGTAACCACAATCACGGTTTAAGGTGTCAGCCTAATCCGAAGAGAACTAGCGATCCACTTGTTGGTCATGAATTAATTTTGTTACGGTTGTTTCGTAGCACTGGATACCCTATGTCAGGAGACCACAATCGCCACAGTAGGCAGTGAAATCTAACCACAAATTAAGGTATTTTTTCCGCAAGAAAGTTCTATTCACATTTAGAGGAGTCTTGGGTAGAGATTTTTTGGTTCCGTAAACGTTCGACATGGGTTAGTCTGCTTTACCACCTGTGCGAAGGAATTAACATCTTACAGCACGTCGACGTAGAGTATCGTTCAAGAGAACTGAAGAGCTTATCTCAAAGAAATATAATTTTCAGGTTAAGTCATCCTTACGATTCAAGATTAGAGTTAACCTTTTCAGACATCGTTTAACAAAGGAGAAACGCATGTTTTAATACTATTTAGCTGCATGATGGAGTGTTTAACTGCTATGAAAGCTGTTTAGCTGATGGAAATATGGAGCTATTTAGGTGCATGATGGAGTGTTTTAAGAATATATTGACGTAAAACTAGAGAACAAACTGAAATGGTCACTTCGGATATAAGTTCTTCAAATTTTCTGTTAATTCAATGTATGTAATACAATGAAAGAAAAGAGCATTTTCTGCCTTTGTCCATTGAGAGTGCCAATGCATGTTAGTTAATGCCTTATTTTACGTGGCGAGACTCGGGTCATCAGGCCTGCTCTTCCGTCTACCCCTGCAAATTTTGCCACGCTCCTTTCACCACCTAGCGGAGAAATGATGTATTATCTTGGGCGACGAAATAGGCGGATATCAATTTTGCTCAGAGGCTTCTCTTAGGCTTGAGGATCTTTTACATGCAGTAAATCTACTTCATGGGATAGCCGGCTTTACTTCTCCTCCGAAGGAAAGCGTACGAAGTATTTTTTCGCCCTTAAAAATCCACGGCTTCGATCGAGTTTGAACCCGCAAACTCGGGTACAACAGTCCGGTACCGCTGACCGTTATACCACCGAATCCTCATGTGTGTGTGTGTGTGTGCGTTGCGCAGAGGACCGCATCTTCATCCTGGCGGTGAGCCTGCAGAATGGGTACATCTTCCTGATGAAGAGCTTCGACGACGTGTCGCCCGTGCTGGTGCACACGGGGCTGGCGGGGCCGCTGTGCATCGAGTGGAGCAACTCTCGCGAGCTGCTGGCGGTGGCGGGCACCGTGCAGCACGGCGGGGCGGCGGCGGCGGCGGCGGCCGGGCCCGGCGCGGGGCGGGGCCGGGGGGCGGGGGCGGAGGCGGCGGGGCGGCCGCCGCCTCCTCCTCCTCCTACTCTTCGCAGCCGGCCCTGGGAGAGAGCAAGACTGGCGGCGTAGACTACATCAACATGCTCAAGTTCTATTCCGAGACTGGGGTGCTCCTGTATTCTATTGTCATCCCCTACACACAGGTGGGTCTGTGAGAGGTGTTCTATTTTTCATGCGCGTCTGCTCTCTAATGATGTTTTCCGCACAGTAGGTGCGTTTCGTGACTTCAAAGCATTCTGTAGTCATAGCTTTTTGAGGGAAGGACGCTTAATAGATTATTTTCAACGTCCACGTAATGCTGGAATAATTGCAACCTTGAGACGTACCACAGCTAATTATTATTCATTAAAATTAGAAGCATTACATTTTGTTTTTCTGTCTTCAACAGTAACCTGTTCTCAAATTTTGGTTCGCGTATTGCGGTTTCGAGCGCTGACATTCGACGTCTTACGGTACCTCATTGAATGGATCCCGACAACGACCCCCAGGTCAAAATGAAAATAAAATATGAATGAGAGCCGAAGATGAAAAAAAAAGTCAGAGTAATTCACCCCAAAATGAAATTGTTTCACAAGATCCAGTATCGTGTTTTAAAAATCGCCTGCAGGGACAGAGTTTAACCAGAACTTTAAAATCATTTTAGAATTGTAACTGTTAACTGCTTTTTTGATCGTTTCGGCTCACCTGAAGTTCTGATCTGAATAAATAAACCACAACTTGTTATGTAAAATTGAATTACTGGCATGAATACAAAAGCTCATAAAACTCCAGTGAGGTTCGGTTGACACACGACATAAACACCTCCAGGCTACAAAAAGTACATCTCTCATTGAATCCTCTAGTTTAGCACGATCTGTCAAGAGAGCAACTCGACCCATTCGTGTGTCGGCTGTTGCAGTTGACCGTGATCGCACCGACATTTGACTCACATTTCTCAAAACTAAACACTGAATCTGAACGAGTGTCACGGAATGTTTGTTGCACGATACAGCGTTGGTGAATGAAATGAACATTGACTGGAGTAAAACATCTGAACAAATAAGTAATGACATTATCACCCACATCATTGTAAATTGTATCCAAGGAGCATTAATAATTAATCTGATGCTTGAGACACTCCCAGACCTGAAAATAATAAATGTTGTAACGATTATAAGTTGATAAATAATAAAGAAATGTATAAAATCACGCATATTAATAACATATAAATCACAAATAATTTTTCATGGATTAGTTGAAACATGGAAAATTCTTATATCTAATTGGTTCACATTTCACTCGTGGAATAGTGATTAACATTTAGAGTAGAAGGTTGATATGTTAAGAGAGAATTCGACATCAGGTACCACCACTGACCTGCGTAATCCCCGCCCTTTGAGCTATTTTGAGAAAATCTCGGTATGGCATGTGCCATGGGCACCACTCACAAAGGGCCCTGTAGCTTTCGAAATTTATGAAAAAAGTTGAATGGATTTTTTTTCAATTATGGAATTAAAATTTACACAAAAGATGAAATAAAATAGTCAATTGTTTTCGAGATAAATTGTTTATGAAACTTTTTGAAAATATTTAGAATCTTATTTACTCTAGTGTATAAACAACTAGTACCACTTTCACTGTTAAATTAGTACTCGCTAAAACAAATAAGAACAACCTTAATTTGAAGTGTAATAAGATTTAATGTAATTTACATTAAAGTAACGCGGAAATTTCTGACATTGTAGATGCGCCTCTGGAACTGTTACATGCCCTTTTTGTTGACGGTATCGCCCGTGACCGCGCTGATGTGAGTCACAATGGCAAACGGCTGTTCGTGGCGACAGGCTGACAAGTGCACATCGTGCACATCATTTACGATTCCTTCCTTCCAGATACGGCCATAAAACTTTGAATCTTGCACCCTAATGTACATGTATACATTAAATTTAATATGCGTTAATGTGATTTACATCGAAATAATGTGGATATTTCCAACAGTGTAGATGCGCTCCTGGAACTGTTGCATGAAATTTAATGTGCGTTCATGTGATTTACATCGAAGTAATGCGGATATTTCCAACAGTGTAGATGGCACTGTTGCATGCTTTTGTTGACGGTGGCACGCGTGCGTGTGCGTTTCGTGTCGCAGTCGCCCGTGACCGCGCTGACGTGGGGCCACAACGACAAGCGGCTGTTCGTGGCGACGGGCTGCCAGGTGCGGTGGCATGTGCCGGCTGCGCGTCCACAGCCAGCTGCGGGCGGCGAGGCGCAGGTGGCGGCCCTGCCGCTGCCGCCGCGCATCAAGGCGCTCATCGCCAACCTCTTTGCTCAAACCATCCGGGTGAGGCTAAGCAAGACCCTTGGACCGGGAGCGGAAGCTCAGTGCATCAACTGAGCGCCTCTGACCGGGAGCTCCTAGGTTCCCACTCCCCACGGCGGCAGGATTTTCGACACTAGCTTGTCAGCTCGGTCGAATTCAGTCGCTGTCTGGAGGAGAATCCTAGCGGCCGGCTGCTCTGATCGGTAGTTTTCCGTGGTTTCTCCGATGTAAAAAGAAGGTTCCGGACATACCTAAAAAAACGGGACGTACTGTCACGTTGATTTGGCTTAACAAATGTTCGTCTTTCGTCAACTAAAAAGTTAGTTAAAATGCATGTGCTACAAAGAAAGCATTTGAACATATCAAATAACTCAGTAACGAATACTTTTTTTCGAGAAACTTTTTTTAATGCACGAGAAGCTTGTATCATTAGATTCGCATATAATTTTAATAGTTATTATTGAGATGAGTTTCCTAAAGTGATGTCAAACGTCATTAAAAATGATGTCAAATGCCATTAAAAATCTTATTCATGATTATCACAATGCGAATGTTATATTGATTGTAGTTACAGAATAATTCTGACTTCAAATCGTAGATCATTAAACAGAAAAATTTTGCACAAGGATTTCAAAAATCTCGTTTCTTTTGTATGGAAAAAAGGGATCAATACAAATGCGTCTGCTCTTTCGGATTCGTTCTTATGCCATTAGAAACACCGTAATAGCATCAACCATAATCAAACATTCATGGTTTCTGGAGGGGAAAAATTAAAAAATAACGAATGTCACTAAAGCAAGAACAACGTTTGAATTACCTTTTAATAAACTATATTACTGAATACAAATGTATTGATTCGGTATTGCGCGAAACATAGGTTTGTTCCCGTTGTTTGACGATCGGTGATCACGTATGTCGCGTAGAAAATGCAAAAGTATTCTTTTATTTCCACAAAAATTTCAAACAGAAAGAATTGCAACCCTTAAGTCAGAAGAGACGCTAATCTAATTCATATATCAACCCAAAACACATTAATATTTGCATTAGCAATATTTTTAAACTGCATCGTCAATTTAATTTGTGAACTTTTTTTTTTCATTTATTTCTTCTTGGCCCGAAGGCCCTCAGCATCCGAGTACGATACAGTGATGTTACATTGAATTACATTAACATTGATTAAGAAACATTGTAGACATGAATACAATGAGTACATGTGAATTAAACGTGAGAAGCCACATCGGGTACATGATAATCAAGGAGGGTCGAAGAATTATCGCGGTAGTTTTCGCTTTAGTCTATTGTGGTGAGGATTTTGTTTTCCGATTTTGAAGTGTACGGCTGAGGGAATCTGGGGAATTTTAGGATAGAAGCGAGGGGATAGGAGGGAGAAATGGACGGAGATAGGAGTAATGCCGAGTTCGTTATTTAACTGGGAGTTAGGTACTAATTTGTGACCGGTTGCTTGCAGTGTTGTGTTCCCGAGTCTTCAGCCCTACGCGAGTTCGTGTCCCGGCCTCCGGCAGGCAGCGTGCGCCTGCACTGCACGATGATCAGGCACGACGACGACACGAACCTCAGCTCTGGAACGTGCTACACATTGTACCTGGAATACCTGGGAGGCCTCGTGCCTCTGCTGAAGGGAAAGAGGACCAGCAAAATCCGCCCCGAGTTCGTCATCTTTGACCCTCAGATTGACGGTAAGAGATAATGAGTTTCGGGAGGTCATGAAATTCCGTAGGTAAACGTAGCATGTGTTGAATATTCAAGGTGGATTGAAGATGCTGGAAATTGTTTTATCTAGATGTTTATCATGTTGTATCGTAGGGAAATGAAAAGCATCGTTCTGTTCAATATGAGGCAAAATGTAAGAATGAAATATTCACAGTTCAATTATTGCAGACTTAATCGTAGTTTAATTATCATTTTTGTGTGTAATTATGTCATTGATAAAGTATCTTTACGTGCATTATACTACATCTGTTTCTCTAATTTTTAACTAGCATTCTAAAACCAGGCGGATCTCAAATGACAAAAAAAACTATAAAATTAAAAGCGTATTAAGAACACTACGTAGAATAAAAATCGTTCAGCTATTATTTTTAAAAAATCAGGGCCGAAAAAAACAAAAATTGTTAGCTGGGATCTTGAAAGAGACAACCGATTTGGCTCAGGGCTAAAACGGTGGCAACTGCAGGGACTCTGACCGAGAGGTAGTAGGGTTCGAGTGCCGAGTGGCGGAGTTTCGACACTAGCTAAGTAGCTAGTTCCGGCGTATCCGGATGCAGCCCAAAGGCGTAGGTACGCCCGCGTGGGGAGCGGATTAAAGGCTAAAGGCGGCTCCACACATTCGGTATTCGCCAAGCAGCGAACTACTGATCGCCCCATCCCAAAAAATTGATGTGTTCGGCAAATTTTCGGTTCCTTTGAGGTGCCCCGACACGCGGTGACGGGGCGAACACCGAATGTTCGCCACTCGGCAAACTCATTCACACTACTTGGGATGCGGCAAGCGGTTGCTCATCGAATAATGAATGTGTGTTAACGCGTACGTTCCCACCCAGGGTAGTAACATTCTCTTCGCAAAACAAGTTTAGTGTGGAGTAGAACCCCACGCGGACCTACCTCCCCCCTGGTCTCCGACCAGGAGAGGTGGCTCAGGGCATCAGCTGACGTCACTGCAGTCCCTCTGGCCGGAAGTCCTAGGGTTCGAGTCCCGACGGTGGCAGGATTTTCGACGCTTGTTACATACCTAGGTCGAGTACTGTCGCTGTTTGGAGAAGAATTCCAGTGGACAGTTGCTCTGATTGGTAGTTTTCCGCGGTTTCTCCTATCAATAGCAATCGAATGCCGGAGCAGTACCCTACCGAACGGGCCACGAACCACGCGCAAACCTATTTCTTGTGCTACTTATTCCACGTGATCTTACCACGTGCTTCCACTTGTGCCCTTATTTCACGCACGCCTTCCTATTCCTTGTCCTGTTCTCCCCCTGTAACATCGCAGACTAGCCCTCTCATCTCTTTATGAGAGACGGTCCCGCCTGACGACCTTGACAACAGATTACCATGGTGCCATATCAAAACGTCATGGGTTATTATATGAGAATCGTCATCTGTTTTCCGCAAACGACACGCAGATGTTATATGCTCTTTACAAATCCTAAACTATCCTTGTATATTATGAACAAATTAAATGCACACATATGAGAATCCTGTCGTGTTTATTTATCACGACGCTACACTCCCATACAGACTTACACTTACATGCAGTACACTACCACACACGCCGGGAGGCCGGTCGGTTGCTTGGAGCTTGTCCCGGCTGGGGCGGTGCCCCGCTGGTGAGAGATACCTGGTTGTGGCAAACCCTGACGGTAGGTCGGCGCCGGGTCTCACCATCCGGCGGGACAAGATCACCGCCACCTCCCGGACAAACAGCATGCACTATACTTACGGGACTAATTACCTTATCCGTTGATGCTCCCGGAATCACTAGTAATCAATCATCGGATGTACCTCCCCCCCCCCGTCCGTCTTCGAGTCATGTGAGCTGAGGCGGAGTGGTGTGTGCGCGCGTTGCAGAGCTGGTGGTGGGCGGGCTGGAGGCGCCGGCGGACGCCCTCAAGAGCAGCGGCTCGTCGCAGAACGCGGCCAGCGACACCTCGGACACGGAGCGCGAGGACGGCTGCGGCAGCCCGCGCGGCAGGCGCACAGCGCACGGCGGGGGGGGGGGGCGGCGGCGGAGACAAGGCGGGCGGCGGCGACGGCGACCAGGACGACCTCGCCTACGTCGACACGCTGCCGGAGGTGAGGAGAACGCCTTGCTCCATTCCAGAATTTAGTACTCAGATTGAAAAACGAGTTGTTGTTTATTATTATTATTATTATTATTGATGTAGATAGATGGTAAGTTTAAGTAGGTTTGAACCACACAGGATTAATCTTAGGTAGATATCAGGAATGAAGACTTTTGTAGTTTACACATTTATTAGCAGCTTAACGTTTCGCACATTTAGTATGTGCCTTTTCATGAGCAATACAGATAGTGAGAAAACGGTTGACAGTAGCATAAACAATACATTTTAACATGATAAAAACAAAGGAATACAATAATATTCAAATCTTTACGTCATTATTATTTCTTAATTATGTTAATTAATTAATTAATTAATCTTATTTCCTGATATCTACGTAAGATTGATCCTGTGTGGTCCAAAAATTAAACTTACCATCTATCTGCATCATTATACTAGAATCAGCAGGAAAAATAACAATAATTTCATTATTAATATTATTATTATTGTTGTTGTTGTTGTTTTAGTGTTGTTATTGTTTTCGTGTGATCAATTATAGATTCATGTCATTCATTCGTGTGATCAAATATAGATTAGAGTTTCAAGCTAAACTTTCTACTATCTACATTTATTTTTCCTTTCCTAAATTCAAGTTGAGCTGACTTTTTGGGAATCGCATTTCCTGGAAGCCGTCGTTTTGTAATTTGTTTTTGAAGTTCAAAGGGAATTTTAATATCGTTTTGAGTAATTTCGTTTCAAGTTCGTTTCTAATGGTCCAAATGAGTACGTGTTTTTTTCTTGTAATTCAGTGTAAACTGGATATCTCGAATTTCTTAATATCTGGATTTTTTTAATTCCCCATTACGCTCTCTATTCACGCCCATATTAATTTACCTTGATAAGTCAAGAATTATAAAATAAAAACCTTAATAAACCACGGTGGCGTTGTCTAACATTCTTACCGTAGGAAGCTGTGTTTTAAGCTGTCGGTCGCGTAAGTGTGATAATAAATTGGAAAGCAGATAATCCAGCGTGTATAATTTTTTTAGTTGACGGGATTGAGGAAGTAGACTTCTTCAAGTTTTAAACTGCGCTTTGAAGCGGCGCAAAGCGATGAGAAATCGCTTTGAGGAGCCCTCTTTTCTAATGTTAGAGACGTCTCGTTCAACAGTTGAAACTCAACGTGCCACTGAGCTTTTTTCTGCGCCCACATCCGGACGAGTCATACGTTTCATCTCTTGTGCCCGACAGTCTTGACATCCATATTGGATGTGAGTTTCCAACTCACATACGGACGCAGATTCACTTTGATTGCATTCTGTCTAGTATTCAATGGCAAAACAGTATTTCGACGAAGGTTTGACACTATTTTATGTATTTCCAAACTTCATTATGTTTAACAAAATAATTCACTTAGGTGGCGATGTAAAAAAGAATCCAAGCGATAGGAAATAATATTCATTCACGAGACTTCGCACGCTTGTCAGGAATTCAAATTCCACATTCGGAAGAATTTGGGAAGAGCTCCCGCAGTCGTCCTTGGCCTGAGGTGCTGGGATTGGGTCACTGTGTAAGAGAATTTCTTTTACATCGGAGATTGGATCGTTTTCTTAATGCAGTGCGGTTCGCATTGCCCTGTTATATCTATTTAAGTTTCTAAACTGCGAACCAGCAATAATCCCCCAAAAAGAACTGACCTCCAGAATTTAATTCGGGATACGCGACAGATCAACTTGGGATAACAATGAAAAACAATTAAAATAGCTCTATGATTTCCAAATATAAATATTGCTCTTTCAAATTGAAAGGAAAGCGACGCTTTCATAAACTTTACGTCTCTGATCAATCGACAGAGCTTTGCCTTCTAACACATTTACGTTTGTATTTTCCATGCGGTTCTCTCTTCAGTTCTTCTATTTTTTCTCCGCGGTTTTTCTTGATATTTACATTACCTAAGGCCGCACACTTTCTTCTTCTCCTTTTATTCCCTGACTTCCCCCCTTCAGTTGCTACTTCGCTCAACACTGACTTTGAAGTACTTATTTAGACAGTTCTTCTTTATTCTTCGAACAATCTGTAATATTGTCTTCCTCAACTCTCTCCAGCACTCTTTCATTTCTAATTCTATCAAGCCAACTTATTTTTTTCTTTCTCTACACTCTCATGTCAATGAGTGCGACTGCAATCTTCTTCTTTTCTCCTTTGTTTGGGTCCTAGTCTCTGCCCATTAACGCGGAAAATTCCAAACAAAACACTCCACTTATCTGAGATTTTTTCCAATGGCTTTGTCAGCATCTCATTTTGTATTGTGAACGCATCTTTACCCTATGCGATCTTAGTTTTTAACTCAATAGCTTAAATTGTTATGGTTTCTTAATGGGTCGAAATAATTTTTAAGGAGATATGTATAAACTGTAGCAGAGTGTTATCTGTTAATATGCATTACGCTTTATTTGACAGCATATACGGCTGGTTGAAGTGACGTCCAACATCTGGGGCACCAAATTCAAAATCCACGGCCTCGCCAGCTCGGTGCCAGCCAACCTGGGCCAGGTGACCTACAAGACGTCCCTCCTGCACCTGCAGCCCCGCCAGATGACGCTGGTGATCACCGAGCTGCGCGACGACATCCCTTCGGGCCCGGACCCCAACTTCAACCCGAACCTCTTCTCGGAGGACGAGGAGGAGGTGTTCCAGAACGAGGAGAACGGCCGCTTCCCGCACGGGCCGCCGAGCGACGCGGCGCCGCCCATCGCGCCCATGACGCCCCGCGCCCCCCCCTCCGCCGCCGCCTCCGCCGCCGCCGCCGCCTCCGCGGCCGCCGCCACCGCCGCCGCAGAGGCCAACGCCCACTCCATCCTCAGCGTCCCCGCGCTCGCCAAGGCCGAGTCGTACGAGGACGAGTACCCCTACGTCGACCTCACCGATATGGTGCACTTCTGCGAATCCCTCCGGGCCAACTCCGCCGCCTCCACCTCTCCTTGCTCGCAGTCCCCGACCATGAAAAGCTACATGGAGAGCTGCCCGTGCCCGCAGACGTCCAACGGGGCGGCGTACGGGGCGAACGTTGGGGCAGCCAATAACGGGTACGCTGTGGGCGGGGTGACGCAGTTCTCCAGGTCCAACGCCACACCGGCGACGACTAACGCGCAAACCCGACACGTCATTTCTCCCTTGGTTTGCGAAGGGGCCGTTCCGACCCTTCAGTCCCCCAAGAATACAGTAGCCCCCAGCGACGTCATCATTGAGCGCCAACCCTCCCCTCAAACGCTCATGGCTTCGACCACCCCCACGGATTATTCTGGGAACATCCAAAGAGTGAAAACCTCATTGGTTGAACAAAATCAAAATCGAAGTCCCACAGGACTTAATCTCAATCTTGGGGCTGCCAATGAGCAAAATGCTAATAACATTGACTTGAAACCAGTAGTAATGAAACGAGTCGATATTGAAGGAAATAACAAATTACATCAACTCATGAATGGATCATCAAACGAAGCCAATGCTGGAGTGGAAAATAACAATCTTATCCCAACAAATCATAACATTGTGTCTCCAATTAAAGGCACTGCCAACAATAATTCCATCAATGTATGTAAAAGAAAAGAGAGAACTTCATCCAGCAAGTCTAGTCCAAGTGGAAATCAAATCGGAATAGCTGGTGCCAAGTGGTGTGTGAACAAACAAGAAGAAATACAGTTCATTGATGAAGACTCTCTCGGGGAATCTGCCGATAAAAGTAATGCAAAGCAAACTTCTTCTGCAATGGTAATGGGACAACATCCTCCTGTTTGTCTAGCAGACTCTATGGTTCGTAGTTGCAGTGTTGGTTATTTAGATTTAGTGGATGCACAATTGGTTCCTTGTGAGGTAGCTTTGATGATGTTGCGAAAAGAAACACCAAAGAGATTAGTGCTAGTAAATCAGAAGAAGCAGAAGAAACATAAAAGCAAATCACAGCAAAATCATGAAAATTCAGACAAAAGTAGTAATAATTGTAGTTCACAGCCACCTAAGTTAAAACATTGTGGAAAAAGTAAAAGTTTAGACTCAACAGATATTTTCACTCCAAGAGAACATGCCACTGCAAAGAATCCTCCGTCCGATTCTTCCATGCCCCATGCCAACATGAACAGTATTGATGATAATGCCAAAGCTCAAATACCTGCCACTTCATCTGCCCAAAATAACACACAAAATACAAATTCAAAAGCTTCTGTCAGTCAAACCGTGCCATCAAACATAGTGAGTATAAACGAAGCCAAAAATATGCTCAATCAGAAATGTTCTATGAATGAAATTGAAAGTACTGTGGAAAAATCTGCAATTGAATCAAATACAAAGAACACCTCAAGATTTGTATACAGAGACGAAATTGTAAAAGATACTGCCTCATCTAGTAGTACAACAGCACAAGTAATGGCCAGTTTGGCAAATCTTGTGGCACTTGATAGTTTAACTTCCAGAGCACGAGATCTTGATGACACTCACTCTTTGCCTCCCCCATCACCTTGTGCTTCTCCCCGTTTGCCTCGCAGTAGTCCTGCCAGTCCTGCACCAAGCAAGAAAGCAAACAAACGAAATCAGTCCTCTTCACCTATCAGGTAAAAATCATGTTTTGAAATATTTACATCAATTAGAATAAGATACATATTCTATTTTCTTAAGGATCTTCTCTTTCTCTGTTCTCATTTTATTCATAATGCATGATCTTAGTCTTTTTTTTTTATAAAACACAAAGGAAAATAATGTTTCTTTGCACTGTTAAATGTTGGTTACTAAGGTTTTTGTATTACCTACATCTTTCTTGACCCTTAATGTGTTTTGTTCCTTGCCCAGAAAACATTTGCTCAATTCCCCTCTCCTAAATCGAAGGCAACGCAAAAGCAAGACCACAGAGAGTTCAGATGATGAAGTAGTACACTCAGGGGATGAAGTGTTCAATGGAAAGAATTACAGAGATCTCGAAAGTTTTCAGAAGGCTCAGCTGAGACAGAAGGTTTGTATGAATTCTATTTTACCAACTGCAGGTTGCACGAGATTAATATTGCTCACAGAATTAATATTGCTCTCCTCTTTTAAACCTTACCAGAGTGATTGAAATGATAGAAGAATGATTTCATGGAATATCTGACTTCACATTTTGTATACAGATATGCAAATTGTGTATTTGATGAAATGCATGAGTATTTGATGAAATTACAAGTTATTATTAAACTATCCAGCTAACTGCCAAAGCTACATTCTTATACAGATGTAACATTTTATCTACACTCAGAGCTAATGACAACGATTGGGTGGCCAGGAAACATGACAGGAAATACACCTCCAAAAGGTAGTTGCATTGTCACAGCAATTGCACCCAGTGTTTTAGCCACCTACCCAAGTGCTTGGAGGGTGTTGCTCCTCATCCCAGTCATTTAACTACCACATCTCCAAAAAAGTGTAGAATACCACTGATGGGGTGAGGGTCATGCCCCTTGTAGTCTGAGAGTTAGCATTACAAAAAGTCAACCATTGAGCCACAATTTTTACATGGCATCTGTAATGTAAACCAAAATTAATGCCGTTGATTTGCTAGTGGCACTTTTGAGCATTATGGACCCTCAAAATAGAATAACTTCTTGTGATGTCATCACATCTGAAACTTTGTGTGTAAATTGTGCAAATTACAATGATCCAAAAGAACATGTTCTGCCTCCTGTTCACAGACACATTGCAAGGCATTACTGAGGGGAAAATACATCAAAATAAAATGTATTTAAGTGATGGCAATTAGCAGCTTACAAACTCAAATTAATGTTTCTATTAAACAAAGAAAAAAAAAAAGAAATCGGTCCTAATCGTATAGGGGTGCTGAGTCAATGTTGAAAAATTCTGAATATCTTCATCATCTAGGGCATCAAAAAAGATGACCTGAAGACTAAGCATGTTTTGTGATCTTACTTTTTGCTTTCTTTTTGAAGATTCTTTTTAAGATGTAAAAATTTATCACAACCCTATATTTTCTGCCTACACCTCACTTAAAATTTCTTTTTATAGAATACATACAAAAATTACAAATTTAACATTTTATTTTCCATTGTTATTAAGATATTTTCTTATTATAAAAATTAATCAATAAACAATTAGTTCTGTTTGCAATGCACTTCTTTTGAATACTTTAAGATTTCAGATCATAATGAAACATTATAATCAGTACAAAATTATCAATATCAAAACCAAATTCAATCATTCAGTTATTTAATTCCAACTTTTGTTTCCTTAGAAATACCAGATGCCAGGGGAAAAGGAAATTTCAGATCAACTGAAAAATATTGTTCTTAGTTTTAATTTAATAAAATAAATTGGTTTAAACAAACAGTTCTAAAAAGAATTTCAAATAATTTTAAGACCTCCTTTTCTGAACTCAAACTATATTTTTTCTAACAGCTGAAACGAGGTAAATTTAAGGACGCACCAGAATGCAACTCCACGCCTCAGAGTCCTCGCCGCAGGGAATTTGTGATGCACAATAAGGCACCAATGTGGAATGAAAATAGTCAGGTATATCAACTTGATTTTGGAGGTCGAGTAACTCAGGAATCAGCCAAAAACTTTCAAATAGAATTCAGAGGAAAACAGGTACAGTATGTTTTTTACCATTTTACAAAGTATTTTATGTTTGTTGTTTTTGGAGAACAACAAATAACTTTGGCAATCCCAAACTAAATAGACAATGTGTAGAATGTAAAAAAAAATATGCTATATCATTTTCCAGGTTGTGTGTGTATTTCATTGTGTTTCTAAAATGACTTTATAAGGATGTTAACATGCATTAAAACTTAGCAATTAACATTTGATCATCGAAGGAAATTAAAAATAAAAATAATTTTCAACAGGTGATGCAATTTGGGCGAATAGATGGAAATGCATACACTCTTGATTTTCAATATCCTTTCTCAGCATTGCAAGCATTTGCAGTAGCTCTGGCAAATGTTACTCAGCGATTGAAGTGAATTGAGACATATCAACGTACCATTTACCTTAAGAAGGATGATAAAAATATGCAGGTGGGAGTTGACATCTAATTGTATTTAAATTTTAGAACATTCATTTATAGAAAGAATGTTATAAAATTCTTTATATATGTTCTGTAGGAATAATTGTTTTTTATATTTATATTTCTAGTGTAAAAATATATTTATTTTCAATTGCAGGCTGTGAAATTGCAAAGAAAAACACCACCTTCCATTTTTCTTGCTGAAACTGGTTTAATCACTGGCATAAGGAATTCTCATTACTACAATTTAGAGATTCCTTTTACCAATATTATATAGAGCTGTAGAAGTTTAGTTGTGCTGGATGATTGAATTATATTGCAACAAGTGCATGCAACTTCTCAGCTGTATTATTCATGGTTTCTATGACAGCGACATTGTCAACCACTGAGTCAATTGACTGAATTTTTTTCTTGAAATGTGTTATTCTGAGGCCTATGTCTATGAAGAGAAGTGTCTTTTCTTCTGTAGAGGGAAATGCTTTTTGTCCAGAGAAAGTACTAAGTACTTGAACTCTCTTAAGTGGTAGATCAGTTTGTAATTTAGAAATTTCATTCTTGCAAAGAATTTTACATCACCATGCTACTTTTTCATAAAGGAGGCTGCAGATTCACTTTTTTTTTCCTGTGACAAGAAATCATTCCATTTTTTCTCTCTAAAATATTTCAAGAGGTAATAATATACAAATACCAGTCGTGCTACTTACTTTTTTAAAAGAGAACAGACTGATATGAATATGACTTCTTAAGTTAAATAAGTTTTTCTGGAACTTCAATACTATTCATAAAACAAAAGTAATACCTATACTATAAATTAATTTAAACAATTATTCACAACAAAATGTTATATCATCTATTACATCAACCTACGATCTTGGATCACTTATTACGTTGACTTCACAGATTTGCCTTCTGCTAAAAGGATTTACTTTTATCATTAATTTTATATCATCATCATATATGGTAAATATTTTATGCCACAAAAAGTTAGAACCTTTTTTTTTAATAGGCGTGCGCAGCCTAAAACAAAAACTGGGGCCAACTCCATTTCTGGGTGCCCTTTTTCATTAAACTTTTTATATAGTTCATATGATATTTTACTATTAAATAAATAAAATGTAGTACATGGAGAATGAAAGCATAACTTGAATGTAACAATTATTAAATGCAGTTTATTTTATGTTGTTATGCTTTACAAGTTTGGAAAACAGATTGGAGAGTCTCTTTCCCAAATGACTTCTAATAATTCCCCAAAATTGTCATGTTAAAAAAGGGGATAAATCATACGTTTAACTTATTTATGGAAATTAAAATGTTCTACATAATGCTCCAGGGCTCTTTTCACAATTTTCAGCCCCCCTCTCTCTCCTCCTGTGCGTACGCCTATGATTTATTATCTATCCAGTTGTGTAGTGTATGTATCAAAATTACATTGAATATGCTTTACTTTTTGGAAACATTTCTGAAGTTCTTACATTAATTCACTAACCACTGTGGTTGCAAGTATTTTTCACTCCAGAAAACAACAGAATAAAATGAATCTGTAACATAAGGACCTGCATAATTCTCAGAAGAAATTAGATATTAATTGCTTTTTAATTTTTAATGTTTGTTTCTTCCTTGCCAAAGAAAAAAGCTTGTAAATATTTAAGCTATATGTTATTATTACTCTTGTTAAATAATTATTAATAGTTAATATTTTATACAAACATTCCTTCTGTTATAATTGAACATATCTTCAATCAACATATCCTCTGTTAGTCCTACAGTATTGTTATGCTCTTTAGAATTAAGGTAGCTGAGTAGAGACAGTATTGTGAAACAACATCAAAATTTGAAAATTCCATAGAAGAAAAGTAAAACTTTTCATTTCTATCAACTTCTATTATAGGTGAACGGTATGATACATTGATACTGTAAAAAGTTGTTTTAAAGAAATGTTAGACATTTTTGGCTGTTATATTTGCTGAAGTAAATTTCACTGTATAAATGAGTAAATTTACCATATTTATTTTAGTCATTCACTCACAAATTGAATTCAAAAAATGATCAGAATCTAATAAATACTTATTATTTCATTACTCAGTATTGAACAGAGACAATAACAGACCAAGTAGAAAACTGTAAAATATATATAATTATTATCAATTCCTGATAATGCAGATCCTTGTGTTGGTTTGAAAAGTTTCAGTGTATATCTTCTTTATTCTTTCAAAAAATGTATCTTTAGAATTTAATTAGTGCAGTGAAGTATATAGTTTTTTGTTACACCTTGTGTACAGGGCACTTCTTTCTGATAAAAGCAAAAATAATATACATGAAATCTTTGAAACATTAGAAAGTAAGATATATTGACTCATTTGTTATTCATAAGTAGATTAAATATTTCTACAACATGTAATTAAGTTGTTTTTGGTTCTTGTTTCCTTTGGACTCTGTGGCTCTTGTTTTCCTCTGTATTTTCATTTCATTTCTACATTTTATATCCTTCCAAACTATATCTTTCTTTTTTATTTATACTTCCTTATTTCTATCTCAATACTTTTTTATTTACAGCTTTTTTCCTTAATTCTTTATTTGTTTACCCACTCTCAGGTACTTGTAGAACAGCTTTTAATTATATACCATTACATCAGTATCCTGGTTTTTGTGACAATGTCTCACTGTCATACAATAAGAATAGTTTTGCTATGATGTTTATTTGTTGTTGTTTTTTCCATGTGCAATTTTGTTACTTAGTTCTGTTCCAGAAAGTATTTATTTCATATTTTATTCAGGGTACAAGAAATATTAAAGCTATGCACTTATTTTGTTTATTTTCTACAGAATTAGTTTATATAAGAAATGCTCTTTTTATTTTAGCAATCAAACAACTTGACAACTTGAGAAATTTGAAACCAATTTGCTATGACAATCTACTATATCTTTCAGAAGAGCTCAAATATAAAAATATATTTCACTGCACTAAGTACAGTGTATCGTTTTTCTGTTTCTTGTAGGAATTGTTATAATTGCTTTAACATCTTTACGATATATGTAAACTCACATCTGGTATTTGAACCTCCTTATTTGAGCACATATGTACATAAATACACTACATAAACAGCAATAATGTCTCTGTAGCTGTATATATGTACAATATAGAATTTCATAAATGGTTTTGGTCAAATACTTAACAGTACCGTCCATGTAGACAAACACTTAAGTGAATTTACATAATATTTCAGAATTGAGAACCTTCATCATTCCACGAGATAACTCAATAAATATTTTCATCAAACTTCTTTATTACAGAAATCAGCAATTACTACAATAAATATTTTTATCTGTGAAGATGAATACTTTCTCACATAGAATTATTGTTAAATCAATATGTTCTTCAATTTGTGATTAATGTGCTAAATTTGCATTTGTGTTCAAAACATGGACGATTTTTTTGGGGTTTTTCAGTGGAAGGAAAACTAATATGACATTTTGTAGTGAATCTAGAGATGTACTGTAAATCTGTCAGTGCAGCTTGTATTTTTTACAAACTGAATGTTTGAGTATGCTGACCATATTCAGTTTGAAGTTAATAATGTATGAAACATTTAACAAATTTGGAGAAGAATTTACTGTAGTAAGATGAAGTGCAATGATGCAATGCAATGCACGTCTTAAATATGCTACATGTCTCACTTGAAGATTGTGACGTATGTGACATGAGTGTTTTTAAGTGAAGAATATATTTTGTTGTGCTGCCTCTTTTCTTTAATTTTGTATTTTTTTAGAATGAAGTTCTGAAGATAAATTGTTTAGAGCATTTACACACAAGACTGTTGAATGTATGATTTTTATTGCATTAAGATGATCCAGGAGACTACAAAGTAGTGTTTGGCACAAATATTTAACTAGTTTACAATTTAAAAAATATATTTTAGAAAATAGAAAGCTTCTGGTTATATATAAATTTTTAACAATACAAAAGAATGAATTGCATTTGCTGAATTATTTTGCATCCAAGCTTAATTTTTCATTAAAGTTGAATGTAAGCAGTTTTTGGGAATTGGAGACGTACCGGTATTTTCATTCATATTTGTGCCAAATACTCCCTACAAAAGTCTGTATCTGCGAGAAGTACACCGTTTGTCAATACAGTTTGCAGAAATTTTCTTCTGGTTTTCAATTTCACAATATTATGTTATTGCTTTATATCTTTGTTACCCTGGAAATAATTATTGACTGATTACCCATTTTTCTGATCTGTAATAAAAGAGCAGTACCACAAATGATATGAAGAAAGAAAACTGTGCTGGAAGGAATTTTATTTCAGGGTGTTAAAGGGAATAGTGCAATCTTGTTAGAATTTTGTGAATTATATAATTAATGACTTAATGCTTAGTAAATAATTACTTTGAATGTTTGACTCTATCATGTAAGTTGTTATAAGGTGTGTGATGTGACTGATTTGTATGTAATTGTATAAATATAAATATATTTCATTCATTGTGTGCAAAGTTGAAACAAACTGAATGGATGTACCTCTATTTGATACACTACACAGAATGGCAAGTGATAAAGCATTTATGAATTCTTCTTATGATAACTTTCTCATTAAATGATGCATTTCAAACTTTTTATTTTTGGAGATAATCAAACTCTTTTAATAAAATAATCTGTAATTTCATATGCACACAGCCTGTTGAGAAGTAAAGAGATAAAAACTACACGAATTTTAAAATTTGAATTAAATGACAAAAAATAGATTTCTGCTTTGAAAAAAAATTAACTTATCTTTTAAGCCTTACTGAAATTGAAAAAAATAAACATTCACGCATGACTAATGTATTCAAATGTTTTACTTCTGGAAAGGCAAAATGGGAAAAATATGAGGGGAATTATGCTACATATTTACAAAATGTCTCATAATATTAGCTGTAGACCAAAATACTGGACAGAGACAGATTCCTGTGGTATTATCTAAGCTTCAATTACTAATGATTGATCATGACTTTTTAGATGTTTACCAGTATCATTTATTGATGGCATGTGTGCATTCATGTTCTAATTGCAACATTCCTGATTTCCCCAATTGGATTTTTATTTACTTACAAAGAAATATTTGCAATTGTCTCAAATTAATTTCCTGTTTTGCTTATAATATGCATATTATTCTTATGCTGAAAGGTTATCACCAAGCTAATGAGGATTCACTAACCTTGTAAGATACTCATAAGTGGGTGTTGACTAATATTATGTTCCAATTATGTTGTTGATGTATGTTTTCTATGTAGATATATTTGTACATATATTTTAGGAAAAATAATATATTTAAAAGGTTGCAAATCATATTCCTATTATAATAAATGTATAGATCTTATCATATACCAAGGCTTGAATCCACATTCATTCTTATGTGATTTCATTAACTAAGAATGATGAGAATCTTCAGGGATGTAAATCATTTCTCTCTTTTTATTTAATTCTCTGGTATCATGTATTACATAACAAACAACTGAATTTAATTGAAAACTAATAGATTCTTTTGTTGCATTATTTGCACCTACTATGTACTTCAAAGACATTATATTATTAGTATCATTAAATTTCTACAAAAATTAATGTTGTGTATGTTCCATCAAGAAGTAAACATCCATATAATTAAGTGATTTTTTGGGAAACTATTCCAAAATCAGTTCAGAAATATTTTTGAAACAAATTACTTAATTTGAATGAAAAAATTGTGCACTTTCATTTAGTGTGATGAAAAGCAAAATTCAATTTTCAGTGTTTATGTAATTATTAAAACTCCTTGTAATTATATTTTGTGATGTTATGTGGATAGCTACCTTCCAGCACTGAGGTAATCAGATCATCAAAGCTCATTTTCTTGCGAGGAAATGCAGCCAATCAGTTTCCAGGATACAAACATTGTATGTATATATACTATGAGTTAGTTTGCCAGTTTTTATTGTTATTTGGCAATTTTATACATATTTAAAAACAATGTTGTTTTTCTTATTAAAAGTTATAGTTTTATTATAAGAACATTCCACTGTCTATAGTTTCATCACATATAGTTTTTAGAACTCCTACTGAACCTACTCTTTCATCATGATTTTTTCAATGAAAAGTAATTTTTGATATATGCATTCTGAAAGAAAGTTACCATTATTAAAACAAGCATTTTCTGGACATCAAATACAATAATAAATTTATCTTCTTGCTTAAGAAATACGTATAAAAAAATCACTGAAGGTCTTATTTAAATCCTTTTTAAAGATACTTTTAAAAATTAAAAGACTGAATAAAATAAATAAAATTTAAAATTTTCAAAAATTGTTAAAATCAATACAAAACAAAGAATTCATTTTTTGATATTTACAATGAACATGCTTCAATTAGAAACAAAAATAAGAAGCACTCAACAATGTATGAATAAAAAGAAAATAACTTTTTTCTTGTAAAGTTTGAAATACAAAGTCCTTAATAACTTGTTTCTTTATCATAATGCAAATCACTGAATAGTGCTCTGAAGTGTTGCAGATAAAGAAGGCTGAGAGAAATCCTATGAATCTTCTTCTCAAGTAATAGTTCAGATGTTTTCATTTAATTTAAAAGAACTAAAAAATTTCTAGTCTAATACAGTATTATAACCTTTTAATGCCAATGTGAAATTTTGTACTGGAATAATATTCATAAGCATATGTGAAGCTGCAATAAAATATTGAAAGCATGTGATAGCTCATCACATGTAAGATAAATAAGACCTAATGTTTTATGTAGTGAATTCTGAAACAATTTTTAAGGGATAATATAGTTTGAAACATATTTTCATGTTATAATTCCTTCAAGTTGTTTGTAATATCTCTATGGTAATACCGTCTACAGAAATAAGGTAAGTTGAACACTTGGGTACAAGCAGAGCTGCCAAGAGAAAATCGAGGGTGAGGTACAAAAATATGGGGGACCATTGTGTCATGAATACATGTATTTTATTATTTATTTCTTACAATTATTGATTACATCGATATGTTTACATGAGTCACTGCAACCTTAGACTCTGCTTTCAAAGAATAAAATAAAAATTAAATCTTCAAATTATTTTTAAAATTTTGTGATAAGCTGGGCTCTATTAATTCCTTTGAGCTTCAGGAGATTATGGGCAGAGCAATGTACAGCTTCAGCCCTATTTTCTTTTGTGTATCCTTAAGTGCCAATTTATAATCATATTAATTACTTCATCTTTTTTATCTTGTTCACCATGAACAGCAGGGTGAAAGGCCTGAGGCCTGTTCTACTTGAAGCAATAGTCTTCAGAGAAGAATATTAATTTTCCAGCTGTTCCTGCATGGCTTATACATTACATTGGCCTTATTGATATTATTGGCATTTTTAAAATTTTCAAAAATTGAGGAAATCGGACCTGCAGCCTTTATAAACCCATACTTTCCTCTATTCAAATAAAAAAATTAAGATAACAAAAATATTGGATACAAATATCGAAAAAAAAATTGAAAATGTTATAGGAGCTTCATGTATAGTACCCTATACCCAAGATTTTTAAGATCTTTATTAAATCCCAGAGGCGGCAACATCAGCCAGATCAATCTGAGAACATCAATTTTGGTGAAAATCTTTGGGTACAATTTAGGTATTAAGTATTGGGGAATTGAGGGTAATGGTGGTCACAGAATACTGGGAGTCAGCGGTAAATTATTGATAAACATTGTAAACAAACCATATTGGAAGGCAGAAACATATGCTTCTACCAATCATTTAAACTATATCATGATAACTATAGGCAGTTGATCGCCATGGCCAAAGAAAGCTTACATCGACGATTATCGCATTCGCATCAGGAAAGTGAGTGGTTGATGTTAGAAAGTGCTCCCAGAAAATTAGATCCTACTCACATGAACTTGAAGATTTCTGGAAAAATTAAAATTTGTTGGAAGGGAAGTACTTCAGCAAATCATTTGATAAAAATTGCGAGTAATTTTAAACATTCTATAAAAGTTCGAGTAATGATAAAAATGTGCTTGTGGGGTAATTGTAATCAGTGATTCTCATTATTGCAGCGTGATTGTTATTGCCCCAAACAAAATAATTTAGTGATCTGAATGAGTTTAAATGGGCCCCTGCTGCATTTACACATGTAGCAAGAATGGCTGTATGGATGGAGAATTCATCAAATGACTCAAACATTTAAAAAGCCTTACTTGACCAACTGCACAATAATTTATTGATCTGAATGAGTTTAAATGAGCCCCTGTTGCTATTTACACATGTAGCAAGAATGGCTGGATGAATGAAGAATTCATCAAATGACTCAAACACTTTAAAAGCCTTACTTGATCAACTGCCCAGGACCCAGTGCTGCTGATTTTGGACAACCTAGGGAGTCACATTACTTTAGATGCTTACAATTATTGTAAACAAAATAAATACTGTTTGAAGTACTAATACCGGGAGCAGTAGCTCAGTGCATCAACTGATGTAATTGCAGCGCCTCTGACCGGGAGGTCCTATGTTCGAGTCCTGACGGCGGCAGGATTTTCGACACTAGCTTTTCAGCTACGTCGAATTCAGTCGCTGTCTGGAGGAGAATTCTAGCGGCCGGCTGCTCTGATCGGTAGTTTTCTGTGGTTTCTCCGATCAACACCAGGCGAATGCCAGAGCAGTACTCTAACAAACGGGCCACGGACTGCGCGCGATCTGTCCTTCCTCTTCCTTGTCCTATCCTCTCCCTTTACACACACACACGTACACTAACATGCACTACACTACCATATATTCAGGGAGACCAGTCGGGAGCTTAGAGCTTGTCCTGGCTGGGGCAGTGCCCCACAGGTGGGAGAGTCCTGGTAAGGGGGAAACCCTATTTGCCGACGGTAGGTCGGATCTCACCATCCAGCGGGGGAAGATGACCATCATATCCCAAGAAAAAACATGCACAACACTAATGGGACTAATGACCAAAGCAGTTGACGTGCCCGGAAACACAAAAAAATCAATCAATCAATCGAGTACTAATGTGTTCATTTTGGTTCATATTTCTTTAGTGACTCCCATTACGCACATAATATGAGGATAATGGGGTTCAAATGCAAATTTTTGGAAATTCAATATTTGACCAGGTTTTAGTGAATTTTTGATTGTTTTTTGCGATGAAAACAAGCTTAATAGCTAATATGTGATATAAGAGCACCTACTTGTTCAAAGGAACAATTCATACTGGTAGCCTTCATTACCCCCTCATCCCCAACTCCTATTTTCTATTACCTATTTTCTTAATCATATACTACCATAAAGAAACACTGACTCTTGCCTGTGGTCCTACTCTGGTATTTGTCTGGTGTTGATCAGAGAAATCATGGAAAGCTATCGATCAAAGCAGCTGGCTGTATGGTGGAAGTAGATGGCTGATAGAATCGTCCTCCAGACAGCGACTCAATACAACCTAATCAGTGCCATGTTAACACACGGGCCTGAAGGGCTCAGTCCCTGGGCCCCTGATAGTTCTTAAAAAAATATTTAACATCAATTTTTTTCAAAAAATAAATAAAACATGTGTAAAACAATATGTATGATTAAACTGTACACAAAAAAATTGGCACAAAGGAGTGATATAATGTGCATCATTGGATAATATTTATAATATGAATGCTACAGGTTGATGCGTTTCAATTGTTTATTGTACAATTCACTAAAAAATTAAAACTCTTTAATTTGTAGTCTTTTTCAATGTAATTATAAATCTCTTATTCTTACTGACTTATAAATATATGTTTAATTTTTTTTGTTTGAATAATATTAAATTGAAACACTAAGAAAAACTGACAAAATATTTTTTAAAAAATACAAAATATAATTTGAATTGACAGGATTTTTTTTTTTTTTTTTCAAATTGGGGGGGGTCGGTGTAAGTAAGAATAGGGGGCCTCTGAAATAACCTAGGCCCAAGGACCCCCAATGCTGTTAAAATGACCCTGGATCTAACTATCTAGCCGGTGTAGAAAACCTGCGTTACCTTCGGGATGCGAACCTAAGACCTCTGGTGAGAAGCGCTGCAGGGGCAATAGTTGTTGCCCAGAGCTATCTCAGCCTGTTTGTCTTCAGGAAGATAGTATTTATCTAGGAAAATGTTTTTAAAGAAAGTAGAGTCACAGATATTTTAAGTTCCTCGTATTGAGCTTTACGTAACTTTTTTGGAGCAAAACAGGGTGAAAAGTTTACTCACACTGCGGTGTTTTTTATTTCAACAAAGGGTAGACTTGTTTTAGAATTTAGAATACATTAGCCGACCTGGATGGCTCAGGTGGCTAAGAGCGTGTACCACCTTAGCGCTTCGGTCCGAAAGGTCCCGGATTCGAGTCCATCCTTGGACATGGTTGTTTGCCCTGGTCTCTCATGTATGTGTTGTCGCGGAGGGCTTCGCGTTCTGCTGACCCCAAAACTGAGAAACCCGCATGTGGGTTAGTTTCTATTGTATGATTGAAGGGCCCCACCGGGACGTAAAGGGTAACCGGCAGTCGGCTAGATAAAAGCCCTAGGGGAAAACAAGAGTACATTATGAAACAATTCAAGTTAGACAACAGTAGGTGCATTCAACCCACATTTACAATCTTTATGTATTATTAGAGAAGTTTGCAATCAAAACCAACTCATTCCATTTCCGAAAAATTTGCCAGAGAAAGTAAACTCTTCTCATATCCACATGCTGTTTAATGTTTGCCGCATTTGAGGTGGGAATTAGTTGACTGCCGACGTCGTTTGCCTATCGGCATTGCTAGCCGAATTCATCTACTATGGTTCGTGAAGTCACGGAGGTTAAGCGAATTTGAGACTCGCGTATTCCCGGTAGGGTGACCGACTAGGAAGCCCGGGATTTAAGGGTGTCGAGCTCCTGCCCGAAGGGATAAGAAAAAATGACTGACTGCGATGTGGCGAGACTTGCCGAAGATAACAATGGAGGAATACTCCGTGGCAGGCGCTCAACGCCCAACAAGGATTCAAGAGACGCGTTGCGCAAACGACGTTCTTTTTTAATTCTCTTAGGGGCTGTTTACACGTGCTAGGTTGTATTGTGGTCTTTTCGTGTGTGGTATGGATTCCTCTCTCGTGAACAGGAACAAGATTCGGAAGTCTGGGTGATGAGAAGATTATTTCGTTAGGATGGATGGATTGTTTTGTTTGGGGTGCTCTAGACGATGGGAACTGGGAAAGGGAAGGGTTGAGAATGAGGGATGGGTGGGAAGGGTGAGGTGGGCAATGGCGTAATTTCAACTGAGGAGACCGTTGGACTGACACAATACGGGGACCACCAAGTAAAGTCATGTCGTTAATTTAATTTTGTGATTATAAACTGAATTTTTCGAGTGAAAATTTTTTATAATAAATTATTGCAGAAAATAAAGAATCATTGATTGGTTTAGTGATTCCGGGCGCGTCAACTACTAGGGTCATTGGTCCCGTAAGTGTAGTGTAAGTTTTTGCTCGGGATGCGGCGGTGTTCTTCCCCCGCTGGATGGCGACATCCGGCGCCGAACTATCGTTGGCTGGCGGGGTTTTCCCCAACCTGGTATCTCCCACCAACGGGGTCACCGCCCCAGCCGAAACAAGCTCTAAGGTCCCGACCGGTCTCTCTGCATGTGTGGGAGTGTAGTGCATGTTAGTGTAAGTGTGTGTGTAAGGGGAGAGGATAGGACAAGGAAGAGGTAGCGCAGTCTGTCGCCCGTTTGTTAGAGTTCTGCTCCGGAATTTTTCTGATGTTGATCGGAAAAAACACGGAAAACTTCCGATCGGAGCAGCTGGCCGCTAGCATTCTCCTCCAGACAGCGACAGAATTCGACCTACCTGACATGCTAGTGTCGAAAATCCTGCAATTCCATGAAAATTTTTGCAATTCCATGATATTATAAAAATTTAAATTTTGGTATTTCTTCGCACTTACAAACTTTCCAGTGTAATTTTATTTTTCAATCACATACTTTTCTCGTGTTCAGTTGATAAAGTACTTAAATTATTCAGACTTACTCATTGTACTTCGTCAATAATTTTTAATCATCTTTAATTTTGAAAACGTTTTGTTGGCACTGGCGACCGTGACAGAAAGTGACAAAAATTATGTCAATACTATACACGCGTTGGAAAAACTTGTCAATAATGAGCAATGATAATTATTATTAAGTTTGCAAGATCTTTAACACATTTTGGTTTGGAAATTTGACTCTTTAAACAAATGTACAAAGACACTAACTGAGACGACAAGTTTTACGTAACATCTGCAAGATATTTTGGTTGAAGATTTTGTGCTCCTTCGTAAATTTCATTGTCCAAAAGAGCTATCAAAACTTGTGGGTGTAGTTGAATCACTATGAAAGTTGCCTCTGTATTCTTCAGTTCAACAAATCGTTGCTCCAACTGGTTAATAGAAATATCGAGGAATCCATAATGATGCATTAAGTTTTTATCTTTGTTTTCCATCAGTGTGTTGTTGACCCTCACAAAGTTCGTCAGAATGTCGTTTTCTTCACTAGTTTATCGCTAAATTTCACTTCTACTTTCCACTTTGGATAACTCTATTGCATCATTTTTCAAATCACATTCCTAACAGTCATCAGTTCTTCGGTAAGCACTATCGAGTAAATTCTGTGCTGTTTGCAAAACCAAATCAGGACATTGAAGGTTCGAAACAGTGTTAGTTGATGTTAGTAATTTGGAACGTAATACTAAATGTAAATTGATTGAATAGTGATTCCGGGCAGGTCAACTGTTAAGGTCATTAGTCCCGTAAGTGTAGTAATTTTTTTCTCGGGAGGTGGCAGTGATCTTCACCCTCCGCTTAATGGTGGGATCCGATCAACCGGCGGTTGCGTCTACTTTGACGCAACGCGTCTCCAAGCCCCTTGGGGGCGTTGAGTGCTTTGCGGAGTAATCCTCCATTACTAACAGTGCTTTTTTGGAGCAATCCTCCGTTAATATTATGTTTGTCGCGTCTCGTCGCAGTCAGTTGTCAAGAGGACCGCCAGGTAGCATCTCCGCGTACGCGCCTCCCACCTCCCGTCACTACCCAGCGGCCAGAATTAGGAAGGAATAAGGATAGGGGTACGGTTTAGGACACTTCACAGGGGTTGGACTAGCCCTTGTGAAGCAGCCAAACTCGTTTTGTTGGAACAAATTTCACATGAGATTCGACGGGAATCGAACCCGGATCTCAGTGGTGAAGGGCTAGCGACTTAGCAATGAGCCACGAGTTCTTAACAGGGTTTTCTACACCCAGGTATCTCCCACCAGCGGGGCACCGCTCCAGCCCGGACAAGTTCTAAGCTCCCGACCGGTCTCCCGGCATGTGTCGTAGTGCAGTGCATGTAAGTGTAAATGTGTGTAAGTAAGGGGTGAGGATAGAACAAGAAAGAGGAAGGAAAGATCGCGCGCGGTCTTGTTTGTTAGGGTTCTGCTCTGGCATTCGCCTAGCGTGGAACGGAGAAACCACGGAAAACTATCGATTAGCGCAGCCGGACTAAATGGAAAACAAATCCAAAATTTTCGCTTTCTTTTTCTCCAATTACGGCCTTCATACGATTCAAACATTTGTTACAAAATATAATTTTTGTTAAATCTCGCCAAATATTGAAATATTGAAATCTAATAGCTATTAAGGAATCGCTCCGTGATGATCATCTTGTAGGACAATTATCTAAATCTTTGACGGTTGATAATATGTTCTACCGATTAATGATACGACTAAAGAAAACATAAATTCGCTCCAGCAAACAGTAAAATGTCTTAACTTCTGATATCCCATTCATGGCATTATTAAGCCCAAGATGTAAATCATGAGCAGCAGAATGCATAAACAACGACTGTCAACTTCATCTAAACTTTTTTTTTAACGCCATTGTAAATTCCATTCATAACTCAGAACCTCTGACCTAAAAACTTGCTTTACGACAAAACGCCCCGTCCGACCGCCCGTCAGTCTGCGCTTAGGGGGCTCAGAACATCAACTGACCGGGAGGTCACCTCTGACCGGGAGGTCAGAACCTCCTAAGTTTGAGTCTCGACGGTGGCAGGATTTTCGACACTAGCTAGATAGCTAGGTCGAGTTCAGCCGCTGTTTGGAAGGACATTCTAGCGGCCGGCTGTTTCCCGTGGCTTCTCCGACCAACACCAGACGAATCGGAGCACCGCCTCACAAACGGGCCACGGACTGCGCGCAATCTTTCCTTCCTCCTCCTTGTCTTATCCTCGCCCCCTACTTACTTACTTACTTACACACACACGAACATGCCCTACACTACCGCACATGCTGCGGAACCAGTTGGGAGCTTAGAGCTTTTCCCGTCCGGGGCGGTGCCACGCTGGAGGGAAAAACTCGTTAGCCGACGGGTAGATCGTCGCCGAATCTCGCCATCTAGAGGAGGAAGATCACAGCAAATTCTAGCGATAAAAACATACACCACACTTACGGGACTAATGCTCTTAGCAGTTGCGCCCAGACCCATCAGTCAATTAATCCACAACTGCGCCCTCATATCCTTGACCTCTACATTTTGATAAATCTCTGCCTTGCACCTTTATGCTCGCGACAATATCAAAATGCAACCCTTGTGGTATTTGATCTTTGAATTTCTTAACTCCTATGACATATTCATGAATTTTTATTTTTATCAGTTTTACGGATTATTTTTTCTCTATGATTACGTATCGTACAATTTGACTTCATTGGTCAACTTTTGATACTTTTGCACTGTGTCCATTATACTAGAAAAAAGGAGCTTAATTTATTTTTTCTGTGATTTTAACAGAAACATTTTTTTAGATAAAAGACTTGTTTCGTTTTGTACTTGAGAACTTAAATAGCACGTAAGATGTTTAGGTTTCTCCAGTAATTATTCTGAAATAGGATCGTATATTGCAAGCAATTGTATTATCAACAAGAAACTTCCATTTTGACATGTATATTCGTGAATGTTTTCACGGCGCCTTCTTAAAGGGAGGACAAATTAAATATTACGTTAATGATGTGATCCAACATTTTGCGCTAAAAAGATTTTTCTCTAATTACTTCTTCCAAATTTGTATCAATAACCTCATCCAAAGTCTATAATTCATATACAATACAAGCATTGTGATAAACTTGATACAGCTCATGTAAACGAATTTGCACCTATTCTTCTCCATAACGGTGTATCCTTCATCAAATGTGTGTGAATAAAAAAGCCTGAAAGGCTCATGAAAGACATAGTCGTCATCGAACGCAATAGTAACTAGGCGAATATAGAGTAATTTGTTAAAGTAACTCCAAACAAATAATTGGTTGATTTGATCACGAATTTTTCGTAGGCAAGAATTCCTTGTTTAACTCTGAATTTTACTTTTATTCATAGGCCTGCTAGTCATCGATGGGTAGTCAGTGAATCATGGTGTTGTTCTTTACCGTGACCCTCAGAGTCCCCGGACATGGTCCTGCCAGTCCCTAAAAAACATACGCTGCTGGAAGGGAGAGGAATATTTTCGTCGGCGCGTTTTTATGCGTTTTTAAAAGTCGATCGTTTTGTCGTATGTAATGTCGAAAGAAAAGAAAAAAACGATTAAAAAAAACAAAAAACACTCTACCCTCTGCCTTAGGTTATGAGAGGAGGGAATTGAAGGATAACATCACGAACCATGGTCTGGTTTCTTTCTGGTGAGTCGGTGGAGATACGATCTGTTGGTGAGGTAGGATGAGTTCTCGGTAGAGTGGATTAGAGAGTATTATGAGTGGATTGTTAACGTCTTTTTTTAATATGAGCTATTGTGGAGATAGAACTGGGCAATGGCGAATTCTCCGATAGACCACGTATTCCGCCGGTATAAATAGTAATTTGAAGTGTATAAGAAACATTTCATAAGTTTGATAATCCTGTAGAAAGTTATTGAGATTAAAACTTTAAAACCGATGCGAAAAAATAACTGTTTTGCTACCGAGAGCCAGTCAGTCTTCCTCATCCGTAAGTACTGTGAAGTGTTAGAATGAGAAATTTCGTGCTTAATTCTGTCCAGAGAATTCTCTAGCGTAGAAGCATGAGTACCGCAAACCAGCCGCAATAACCTAGGGCTCCACATGTTTCAAGGGTGGGGAGAGGGGAGGAAGCGCGTCTGGACGGTCGGTAGGCACCGCAAAATATTGCGGTGAACAGACCTCTGGTTGTTCGTAAGTTACGCTTCTCTCAAATTTTTGTGAAAATGGGTTGTGTTAATGATCCAGAAGTTAGTGATTTGTGTAATTGTTTTATAGAACTATAATTAAGGACGGAATTTCATAGTATTGGGATATCACAAAAGCTCAAAATAAAAGACAACGGTAGAGGTAGCTTCCATAAAGTGCGGTATACTTAAAATAATGTTCAGGATTCGCCACTGGAAAAGGGTTAGATAGAGAAGGGAAAGGAGACAGAAGGAGGAGAAGGAGATAGAAAAGGGTAATACTACCTATTGTTGAGGTCGTTGCAATGGGCGTAGATGGGAGGACGAGAAGAAGAGGTGGGAGGATGAGAAGGGAAGATGAGAGGGATGAGATGGGAACGCGATTTTCGGTCAGGGTGAATTTCTTTAGGTTCTTTTGGGATATGGCAAACCAGAGGGATTGGTAGAGGATAAGACGGATGAAGCTGTAATATAATTGGAGTTTCTTTTGGATGGGTTTGTAAGGATAGGATAGAAATATTGCGTTTGTTATTCTATTTGTTTTCGCGGTGTTTTGGTGGATGTAGAATTTCAACTACATCCCTTAGTGAAGTTAGGAAGGATCCCCCCCCCCAAAAAAAAATAAAATGCAATAATCGTTATTTTGGGTAAATAAATGAAATGAGCAGGTGATTAATTTAAAACAGAAATAAATACGTTCTTTTGAAATAAATAACATAGGTATATCTGATTAAATATATGCATGTGTTTATAAACCCACCATAAACATTTAATATTGCCCCGAATTACTTTGTATTTGGCGGGCAATAGCTAACAATACAATTGGACTTTAGTGCAATTAAATGAGTTTCTCGCATGTTGGAAGAGTGGAATCGCACGTTCCCTTTTTCTTATCAGATAGCAGAGATGTTCCGATACTGAAACATGATTTTAGGTACATCTCGTTATCTTGAAGTTGGAATAAATAGTATCATTCTGACATTCAGGATTTCGAGGTCGACCAGCGTTGGCGGCTCCGGTGGCTTATGCCAGCTCGTGCCCCTCATGCCGGCGCGACTGGGTGCGACGTTGAGCAAGTGGCGTACCTTTCAAGCGCGATTCACCTCGACGTTCAAGGCTTGAACGTGTATTTTGTAATTGAACAGTAGTTGCGTAGTGCAGAACAGTCTTCCGGGTAGATAACTTGTCTTTCCCGAAGAACGTAGTTATCCTTTAAACAACAAATTGTGGATGTCATTTGCTGATTATCTTTAAAAAAGGGTTTTACTCAAACTCGTTCACAATGGATTCCACCAGTGCTGCACTTCAGAGTTTTAAACATGCAATAAATGGATATTTTCGTAATAAAGAACCGTGGCAAATTGTGACAATCACCGCAAGCAGTGTCCTTGCCAGTGTGTGGTTATGGGAGTTCATTTTCCAGGATGAAAGTGAGTTTATTTTCTCAAAATGAAACATTTTGAGTTCATCGTTAAAGGTAGTAATTATAAGCACATTTTAATCTAATTTACACATGGTATCGTCATTTTCAAATGTTTTAGGTGTGCTCTCTCGTGGAAAAAGAAAATTTTTCAAACTAGCTCGCCTTATACCTGCTGTAGCAGCTCGCATTGACAAGGAAATGGAAAATATAAACAAAACGTAAGTTATTACTCGAACTCAGGGAACCCCATATATTACATCCTTACCAGAAAATGGAAAAAACGATAAAGAAATACTCGAATTGGTGGAAAAATACTTATCATTAGGTAAGAAATTTGGTAAAATTACATGTCAAAAGGCTGTAAAATTTACACAAATAAAGTGGTGTTAAATCTTCAGGTTAATGCAGGTTTTTGTTTGAAAATAATTTTTCCAATTTCCTACTCTTGAAAATATTTTGATGAAGGAGTAGGTAAATTAAATTATTGATGCAAGGTGCAATTAGTGAAGATATTTGCTCTTTGTTATATTGCAACAGTATAGTCTTGTGCAATGTAAACGTTAAAGCTGACATAATACTAGTGTCTGGATTCTTCAGCTGTGTTTTATTCGAGCATTTTCATCAATAGTATTAAAAATTGCTATGCCAGCCATCAGTCAAATTCGGTGACATTAGAGTGGTTTTTAACTACCCCATTAATGTTGAAATGAGTTGCAAGAAATATAGGAAAATAATTATTTTGCTTATAGGAAGAAATACCTCTATAATTAAATTAGTTTACTATAATTATTCTTTAGAAAGAGGTATTGATATTTATTTTAAAAAATTAACTTGTATTTTAGTAATTGAAGTTTCTTTTTGCTTTGATTTCGCTTTTCCTTTTGTGTTTCCTTTTTTCTTTGTTATACAAAACTAATATGATTGTGATTTGTTACAACCAAATATTCATGTACAGTGTGAAGAAGGGATTTGTGACATTACCTTTCTTTTAGATGTACAATGAGAAATTGTAATTTGCTTACAGAGTTCAGTGATTCTCAAATAATTTCTACTTTTTTATCTTGATTCATATTTTTTAGGAGACTACAAATGGAGCGAAGGGTATGTGTCTGGAGCTGTTTATTATTACAACAAAAATTTAATAAAATTGCTAACAGAGGTATATGGTCTTGCATCTATACAAATCCTCTGCATCCCGACATTTTTCCTGGTGTATGTAAAATGGAAGCTGAAGTTGTTCGTATGACTGCTAATCTTTTCAATGGGGGATCGCTTTCTTGTGGAACTGTAAGATTCTCTTTTTCTTCTTTTTTTTTTTCTGTGTTGAATGGATGTGCTTTCGGCATTCTTAAATTGCTTCTCTTACATTAAATTTTAAACATTGATTTCCTATTAGTTTTATGTAAAATGCATGCATTAAATAATAGTGCAATAAATCTCCAGAAAATTTTTCTCAATTTCAGATGACAACTGGCGGTACTGAATCTATTGTAATGGCCTGTAAAGCATACCGTAATTATGCCTTAGAGAGAGGTATTAAGCATCCAGAGATAGTTCTGCCAAGAACTGCCCATCCTGCTTTTGATAAAGCTGCAGAATACTTCCGTATGCGCATTACACATGTACCTGTTGATCCTGTAACTACAAAAGTTGATTTGAAAGCAATGAATAGAGCTATTACCAGAAACACGTGCATGGTTAGTGTACTATTACAGCGATTTGGAATCTTATTTTTAAATGTGTGGTTTGTGCAGCATTGTTAGATTAAATAGTGGTTAATCCCAGGTTTACAGTGCAACTTGGTCTTCGCTGTAACGGCCTCCTTAATACTACCATATCTATTGAATTCTTCCACTTCTGATTCTACTGTAACTACTTCTGATTCTTGTGTCGTGAACGATAGACAATGGTTCATCATTTAACACAGAACATTTAAACACTAGTTTTAGACAATTTCTTTTGGTAGAAATGCAGTTTGTAATCCATTTCGTTCACGCATGCGGACTTGTGACACTTTGCTACGCATGTCCAAGTTGAGGACAAGGCTCGAGCTTTTGGCCCTCACCTTAACATAAATATCCTTGAGTCTGTCCCACGCATAATTAGCAACGCATTTATGCGAATAATCTTCAAAAATCATTTGGGGTATATATGTTCTTTATGTTCTCCATATATACACAAATTTATTTTAAAAAAGAAAATTTATTTTAAAGGGAACACTGACTTTTAAGAGAATTTCTTTTAAAACATTTCTCAAAATAATATTAATGATTCCTGTCTGATGAACGAAAACATTCCTGCGCACTGATTGAAGGAGAATCAGATTACATCAAGGCATAGTAATCGAGGAAATCTAGGCTAAAGTGCACTGTAAACCCGGGATCAGCCAAATGGACAATATAGATTTTTTTATTATGCTTCTGTTCATACATATCAAACATTTTATTTTTTGTATGACTTGCAAAATATGAACCAGTCAATTGGTGTATTCCAGCAATTTGGAATCTTAATTTTAGATTATTTGTTTGTGTACCCTTCTTTAGATATGATAGGCACTATCAGTTTGTTAGTTTGTTGTCAGATAGTGTTGGTTATCATTTTTAACCAGTGTTTAATTTGTAAAATTTTAAGTACAGAAACGCTCCCCAAATTATTTATTATAAAAATATAGTTATATATTTATAATATAATTTAATAATATATTCCGGAGGTACCGGAACGCCATTCTGTCGCATTCCACCAGAAATCAAGCCCTGTTTATTACAATATTAATGATCTTTGCCCAACAAAATTTACCTTCATAAAAGATACTAAATTTTGTTCTCCTTCAATATTTTTGTCCAGATAGGTGTCTTAGACCAAATTTTTGGCATATACATTGTTTTCATGTAATTTAGAATCAATTTGAGGTAGAATTTTTATAAAATTAAGTATTTTAATTTTTCCTTTGAATTCAAACATTTCTATGATAACCTCTTCGTTGATATGATACTTAAGCAACTGAAGATGTCTGCAGTAAAATGAAGTCAGCCAACAAAATAGTGTTTTATTGTAATTTTTTGTTGCGTCTGGTGAAATAGGCACATAATTTGACACAGTTTGAAAGACATACATGATGTAAAATATGATTGCAGAAAAATTCTAGAAATTCTATTTCCCTATTCCAGTACTATGTTCTGAAAACTTTTTTTTGTAAGATGAAGGTATGTAGAAACAATTGGCTTGAAGGTATGCAGGAACAGTTTCTTGAAACAGGCACTTGTGGGATTGTACTGCTTCTGTTATCATGCTACAAAGTAATGCCAATTTCATGTAAGTCTCTTCTGCAAAAATAAAAAAATAAATTTCAAAGAAAGAAAGCAAGTTAAATGTATAATTATCTTTTTAAATGTGATGTAATTACCATTTAAAAAGCCAAAAAAATATTCAACTTTTTTATTATTTTTTATTTGAATTACACATTCAGTTTTATTGTTTCTTTTTCTTAACTTTCACATCATTTAATTTACCTACTTTTTAAAATAATTTTCCTAAAATCACATGTATAATATATGAGAGATATTTTCTGAAGAAGATGCCATTACATGGAAAATTCATTCATTCATTCATAAATGTTTAAGCATTGTACTCTATATTTTGTTTTCAGCTTGTGGGATCTGCTCCCAATTATCCATATGGTACCATGGATGATATAGAAGAAATTGCAGCTCTTGGGCGTAAATATGATATCCCTGTACATGTGGATGCATGTTTAGGAGGTTTTGTCATAGTTTTTATGAGAAAATGTGGTTACTCAATTCCTCCATTTGATTTCTCTGTTCCTGGTGTCACAAGTATATCAGCCGATACTCACAAAGTATGTATTTTCTGTTGAGAGTGAAAGTATTTACCTAATATTGTTTCAAAAATGTAAAACTTTTTAGAAGCAAATATTTTTCTTTGATCTGCAATTTTTTTTCTTTCAGTATGGGAATGCCCCAAAGGGCTCATCTATTGTTTTGTATTCTGATCCTAAATACCGCCATCATCAGTTTTGTGTAACTACAGATTGGCCTGGTGGTGTTTATGGATCTCCAACTGTGAATGGTTCTCGTGCAGGAGGTAATTTTTATCATCTCTTTGGGGTTACTCCTTGGAAAATAATTTAATTTGTTCCCTTATGTTTATTTATTGTCTTCAAGAAATGCAGTGGCAAAATGTGTTTCACAGTGTCTGATTACTATTGTTATTTGAGTATCTGAACTTTTTTAGTATTAGAACTTGTGAAGTAAATGAATTTTCAAATTTATGATGTAGTTTTTAATAATAACAAATTTGCATATGCTGGTGAAGGAACAAAAGAACAAAATATTAACTTAAAAGTGTCAAAAGTGTGTATTTTATGATAATACATATATCATTTTATCCAGCAGAATCAAAATACTGAAAATGTTAATACCCAACCGCTGCCTCAAAAAAAAACCCATAAAAATTCATATTTTTGTTTAATGACTCGCCTTAAGAAAATATTTTTTGATTTATTTAAATAGTTTTAGGGATTTATAGTAGAATTATAATAATCATGAACTACAAATGATTCCAATATTATTTCTTGTATTAATGGCTGAATGTTATTATGAAGGCGTCCTTAACAAGAACTGAAGAGTCACTTTTTATCCATGATAATCAGATGTTGTCCAATTTCCCTTAATCCAGTGAGCATATACTGAAATGCTCCCTTGCTTTATTTCTGGGCAATAAATTTAAATTCACTTCCTGCAATAACATGATTTTTACTGTCATTAAGTGTTAAATGAAACTACGGCAACTTGTACGTTCCAGTCCAAAAAATTATCTCAGGATATATCCTTGCCTCCAGTCTCCATACTGGTGGAGTTTGTTCTGTGCAACAATTATTGCTATACAGCAACTCAGAAGGGGGTCCTTAGGGTTTGAGATCCATTGGTGACATTATTGATTCTAGCTAGCTTGCCACTTTTTGGATGAGAATTCTAGTGGCCAGATGCTCAGATCAGATGTTTTCCTTGATTATTCATATGAATACTAAGTGAATACCAGAGCAATACCTTGGCTGGATAGTGGAGTAGCAGATCCGGAATGCTGGAGCAATATTTAACTAATGGGCCAAGGACTGCACATGATTTCCTTCCTCATCCTTGTCCCACTTCTTCCCATACATACACATTCTTACACCTACGCTGACAAGCACTACATTACTAGACATGTTGGGTTACCAGATGGGAGGGAAGAGCTTGTCCTAGCTGGGGTGGTCTCCACTGGCAGAGATCCCGGGAGAAGGGAAACCCCCCTGCGAGTTGATTCACCCAAGTAGCATTAGATATCACGTCTGTTGGGGAGGAGACCAATATTTCTTGTAATGAATCATGCTGTACATTTAAGTTTTAATGACCATAATAGTTGGTCCGCTCAGAGATAATATAATCATGCAACGAATCCAGTCTCTGTTCTCCCTTTTGCAAGTTATTAATCGAACATGAACAAATAAATCAAATAAATTTGATTATTAAAGTACTTTATTTTTTACTGATACGTTATAACTTTTTTTTGCCTCCAATATGGCATTCGATATACGTTGCATTAACTTACCTGGAGAGGACCATGGTCATGAGGGAAATATGAAAACGGTTGAATGATGCTACATGTTTCTTTATGGAGGGAAATATGAAAAGACAAACAAAGTCAAGTTATCATTAGTTAAATAGTAAATAAATAAATCTGAATCAATAAAATGATATATGTTCCACGGGTGTTAACTGGTTCTAATGACTTAATGACCAAACGCCCAAGGGTAGTTTGTCACTGCTTGATCATCAGAACCCTTATGACGCCATTGGTGTATAAATAACTTTGGAGAGATGAAATTGTGGTGAATTAACAAGGAATTTTTGTAGCATGTTAATGTCTTCATGATATGTATGTGACTTACCAGGTCTTTTACTGGTTTTAAGTTAGCTGCCCCTTAACAATATTGAACTCATAATGAAATACCTATTGAACTGTGTAATGAAAGTCCAATGATTTTCTTTTCCAGGTATAATTGCTGCCTGTTGGGCTACACTTTTGCATTTTGGTTTGGAAGGTTATGTCAATGCCACAAAGAAGATTGTGGAAACTACAAAATATATTGAGAAAGGGTTGAGTATCTTTTATCTTCTCTGTGATTGATCATTGATTCACAGGCTGGAATTTTTTTTGCGTCTCATTAGAATTAGTAGCAAGCTTGTCTCGCAAAAAAAATTGGCTCTCAGAATTGTATGCATGTATAGGTACATTTTATTTTTATTGTAGACATAAATTGTTATGTTTATTGACAGAATAACAAGGCACACATATCAATCTTGTTTTCTTATCAACATGGCTTACATTTCGAAATCACTTTATCTCCTGCTAAATTATTTTTATTACTAGTGTTAAGTGCACCAAGTAAAGAAATTGTTATATTTTGTTTTACATTTTATGTTACAGGTTGCGGGAAATGAATGGAATTTATGTTTTTGGGACTCCAGTAACATCTGTAATAGCAATTGGATCAAAAGACTTTCACATCTACAGACTTGCAGATGCTTTGAGTGAAAATGGTTGGAATTTAAATCCTCTTCAGTTTCCATCAGGGTAAGTCACGACTGATAAAAAAGAAACTTCTGTTTATTAATTCGTCATGTTGAAAAAGTAAATGCAATTGCCAAGAGCTTCTGAGATAATGAAATAATACTGCATTTACTGCAATTTAAAATTAAAGACGTGTTATTTTTTTATAGATTTATAAATAATTTGACAAAAAATTTAAAAAATATTTATGTGATACGTTAACAAAAATTCTTATAACTTATTACAATTATTTTGTCACTTAAAATAGACATAGAGTACCAGATAATTTTTTAATTTCTATAAACATATAATTTTTAAACCGTTTTCATTTCATTTTTGTAATTAGAGAACGGCTGGTTATAAATACCGAAATACGTCCTCACTTCTCGTTATATCTATTATTATAAACTTAATATATCTACTATTTTCACCACTTTATTTACGTCTTTTTGTAATTTTAATTTTGGCTTGCTCAGATTACTACATAAGACACAACAATACTTACATCTCTCAGGATCAGTATAAAAAAATATATTTTTTATGGTGAACCTGAAAATTACTGCTCATACGAGTACATGGTTGGTAATAATTTTTATAATTTGGGAAAATTTATAATATAATTTTGGGAAAATTCTACTAATGAACAACAATTGATTTGTAATAAAGTTACAGCAACATAAGAATATTATCCACTACAATGGGTGTTAATGATTGAAATTACTGCTGATTTTTGTTGTACGTTTGTGATCAATGCTTGAACTTTATTATAATTTCTGTAAATCTTTTTTTTAACTTTTGGTTGGGACAGTGTTAAATGTACCCTATAAGATGACATAAACACCATATTGCTCTATTATTTTGTTTCTCAAAAAATACTTGTAATTTTTTTTACTTGTCTCTCACAACCTTAATATTTACTTAAACAGCAATTTGTTACATTATTGTATTTATAAGAACACGTGCTTTAAATAATATCATATAAAGTTTCTCAAAAACTCAACAGTTTTTTGAGAAAATGAGCTCAAAGTTCCGCTTTTAAAAAAGTCTTTTGTCAGGAAATATGTACAATTTTAAAAATTACAAAAACAATATTTTGTCAAAAACAGCTCCAGTTTTTTTCTTCAAACTTTTCCGATGGGTTTGCACTGTTTGATACATCGTAAAGTTCATTTTGCTGTATTCTTTTGTTTTTTCAAAAATTACCCACACACATTGTTTGAGAGAGATTGTTTGTCTGTCAGCCAGTCTGTCCATTATCGGTGCCCGTTTGCTCACTTGCTTGCGAAAAGAAGACAAGAATGCTATTATAGCATGACCACATCAGTTTTTCCTTCTCTGCTCATATCGTATTGTACAAAGACAGACTTTTTTGTTCAAATAATTCATTTACAAATCTACAAGGTTGAAGAGAATCGTTTGTTATATTGAAAAAAATATTTGAAAGATTTGCAGTATTGCATCTATTTTTGATCCATTTAAAATTTGTAGTTGACATACGAAACAATGGATGTACAGCAATTGGTGTAATCCAAGTTGATTTTATTATTTTTCAAATATATTTTATTATTTATTTAAAAAAAGAATTTTTTTAATGAAATCATTATCAATATTTATAATAAAATGAACAGAAACTTAATTTCTTCTCAATTGACAGAATTCACTTGTGTGTAACATACATGCACACAGCAGAAGGTGTTGCTGATAGATTTTTATCTGATGTGAGAAAATTCCTGGATGTCATCATGAAGAATCCGGAAAAAGATGTGGAAGGAAAGGTAAAGAACCCTAGTAATATAAATAAAACAATGTGAATTGTTATAAATGTTATGTGCTCATATTGTGTTTTATTTACAGTTTGCTATGTACGGAATGTCTCACAGTATTCCTGATCGGTCAATTGTTGGAGATTTTACTCGTTTCTTTTTAGATTCAATTTATTACACTCCCAGCCAAGAGAAAGCAAATGGCTCCAAAGCTCTTGTATAAAGATAATGAAAGACTAGAGGATAATATTTGTGTGATGGGACCAGTTATTTACAGTATACTGATTTGTTATTATTGAATATTCATGATGTGGAGTAAAAATTGTGAAATGTAAATATAGGAAAGGTAATGATCAAAACAATATTATTTTACTGAAATAGTGTGTTGTTATATTGAGAGCTGGAGTTTCCTGGGATCAGATTACAAAATAATATACATATTATAGTATATATTTGTACACAGTATTATTTTATGCTGCAATTTTGCACATAATTGTCATATATATTTTGCAGTTGGAGACTACAGATATAAATAGTATAAAATATATTGAATTTTTGACTTTTTGTGAGTTCTTAACTTTAAAAGACATATTTTTCTAAGTATATACTAGTTGCATGCTTATTGGATTTACCGGCTGTGAATATTAATGTACATCTATTTTTAATAAGTGTCCTACTGGAACCATTTTCCTTCAATTGTCTACAAACAATAATGAAATGTTAATAATTCGTACAATATTTTTTCCCTAATATGTGAGAAAGATTTACATTTAGATATTTTCTTTTCTAGTAACTATTCAATTCGAATTTCTTGTTGAATGGAAAAAATGATCTTTCTTTTCTGTAATGCTTATCTTGAGTCCTATGTTCTACACTCTAAATACTACACATAGTCTTCAGATTTGAAACATTTTGAATGAGAATAATTTGAACAACAGAACTCCATGATCAGTAGCAGAGCCTATCCCACCCCTTTTTAGTGCTCTAAAGAAACATCAAAATCAATGCTAAATGCATCTCTTGAATTCTTTTGGTATCTGTTTACTCTGTTCAGTGCCATTATTTAAAAAATAATTTTGTACCATGAAATAGTTATTTAGATTCTCTTTTGCATTACTTTTAAAAAGCCTAAATTGTCTCTTCTTCTTAAAAAATTATATAAACATATCAGTGATATGGAACTTAAATTGGCTTTTACAACTGTTAATTTGTTGATGCTACTTACCCATAGCACTACCTACTTACCAACAAAAAAAATCTCTTTTAAGTCAAGTTGAAGTATGATTTAATATTTTCTGAGAAGATACCAGGAAGAATCTAGTTACTTGCAGACTTTGGTGGGCATTCTCTTTTTTTTAGAATATTATGTAGATATTGCATATTATTTAATATCTTATTTCCTTTTTTTGAAAATTCTCCTTTCCCAGTCAAAATGGGCAAATTTTTTTTTTTTTTTTTTTTTTTTCTTTTTAAAATGCAAAATATTTATTATTATTATTATTATTATTATTATTATTATGTAAAAACAACAGCTCTCCTTCTTTTGTAGAAAATGAGATAATGTTGCAATTTATTGGAAAAAAAGCATTTGTAGGTTGTCACAGTCATCTCTAGGATTTAAGTCACTGTTGTTGTATTTGCGATGTTATTGTGGCATGCTATCAGCTATACTAAGCATTCATAATATACGTGTTTCCTGAAAAGATTTGTGTGTAGAAATATATTTACAGACAAAGAAAGAAAGAAATTGTCAATGTAGTTCATCCCTCTTACACTCTTTCTCTAGTAACCTACTAAGAATGTTATCATATTTGTTCTATTACTTTGTCCTTTATCTAAAGCTTCTTGTTTTATTACTTTTATTGTTTCTTACTGCTCATTGTGAATTTGAATAATCAAGCACAATAAGTGTTGTACTAGTCTGGTTCTTTATTGTATTGGGGTTATACTTCAATTTCAAGTTGAAGTAGTTGCTAGGTGACCTGGATGACAGTCTTTTAGAGTGTGTTGCAACTCAGCACCTGTCACTGGAGGGTTATGGCTTTAAATCACATCATGAACGTGCAGTTTATCCCTTCTTTTGTGTGTTGTTGGCACATTATGAACCAATAGCCAAAGATTCTGCTGGTGTCAGCTCCAAGGAATGCTTCCTAGGGAATGTCAAATACAAAGATGAAAGTTGTCAAAGAAAAGAAAAGTAGTTTACTTAATTACTGTGTTTGTGAATGGTGCTGTAAACTTGTGGCCTTCAGAGTGATAATTATTAGAAGTGTGATTATTAATAAAAGAATTATAATTTTTTAATATCTTTTAAAGCAATCGGGGTGTGAATTGTATCATCTAACTATTTTATGTATACTATTTCAATTTACTTTGGTGATATTTGGTAAATGATATGTAGCAGATAAAGTGTAAAATTTATTTCTATGAAGTTATATGAAATTATTATTCTAAGTACAGAAATTTTAGAGAAAGTGAAACTATTCAATGGTGGGCATGTTGCCGGTAAGACATTGAATAACAGGTTATTGAACATACCAGAAAAATTTTATCAAAATGTAATATTGTAAGAATAACTTCAAGGTAATAATCTGTTGTTATGAAGTGTAAGTAAAACTGCAATTTAAATCAATAAAGAAATGAAGTAAATGTATTTCAAAAGTAAGCTAATTTGAAAATAAGGGAAACAAAGATTTAAGATTGTCGTGTTCCTTATTTCCTTTAAAACCGTATCGATTTCTTGTTTGGAGTTGATGATTGATGTCAACAAGGATTTCAGTTAAAGCTATTTTTGTTTGCTATTTTTTCTCTGAAACTTCAAAATATGTTACCATGTTAAAAATAATATAAGTACCATAAATTTCATTAAAAGTGTAGAAATGTAGGATTCTCCAGGAGTTAATATGGATATTTTTACATTGTTATTGCTTATTATTTCAAAGTCAAAATGCACTTATTATTTGTTGATTTCATAGAATGGATCTTGAGGATCCCCAAAGCTTCATTCTAAAAGTACTATCTATTTTTAAGTGTTGCATTTTTATAAAAGTAAATGAAAAGTGACCAATGAAGACATTTTTCCTATTTAACCTTTTGGAATTAATAAATATAAATTTTTTTATTTGTAAGTGCATTTTGTCATGTCACGGGCATTCGTTACATGCAAAATGCCTTTTCTTGGTCTATTGGGTAATGTGATATGTCCTAAAGATATATTTTGTATAATTTCTAACAATTACTACTACTAATAATCTATTTGTAGTCTTACAAATTTTGCTTGTGAAGGCTAAAATGATTGAATGATTTTTTGGTGCGGTAAAAATTTCAGTAGAACTGCATTGCTGTTGCCTTTGCAAACTATTTTTAAATCAAACAGTGCTTGCTCAGTCTTAGGCTAATAAACATCGAAATAAATTTTAAAACTTAAATTTTGCAAAGAAAAGCCGAGTTTTTTCCAAAGAAAAGACTGAGTTTTTATTTTCTTATGTCCAAGAAATATGTGCACTATCAATTTATTGCTGTCTTGAATCATATTTTTTTCCTTATCCTTTTCTTTCCTTGAGTATTCAGTCATTGCAATGCATCAGATTGTTTTAATTTCTTATAGTTGTGAAACAGAAACACACCAGGTATTATAAATGTATTGTATTTATTAGTATGAATAAAGTTACTTTTTCTGATTGATGTAATAATTTTCTTACTTTGTATAAATTCAGTGCTACAGAATATAATGGTTTGAAGTGAAATGCATACTGAAAATTTCAGACAATGAAACAACAAAATTACATAATGTTGTTCTTAGGTCACCAGATCTGAGGAGCCCACAAGTATGTACAGTACAAGGTAAAGAGGTGCTCACCAATGGAATGTAAATGGTTACACGCTTTGACTGGCAAAAGTCCTAACATCAAATTAACTTCTGTCAAGAAAAAAATTGGAAATTGTAATTAATTCTCTAATTATCAGATAGGTTTTTATTGTTTAGCTTAGAGATTCCCAACCTTTTTCTTTCATTGATCCCTTTGATTGAAGTTAATGTATTATTTACATCATCTACCCAAAAAATTCATTCAACCCCATTCACAAAATTGAAGACTTGGTAAAGTATCAAAAGAAATAGCAAGATGATATAAAAAGAATGAAATCAACCAGGCTACCAAAACAGGTTCTGAAGATAGACTGAAAGGTGAAAGAGGCCAACCAAAGAAGAGATGGGAAGACCACAAACACCTTGGCAGCTGGAAAAATAGGAACTGATCATTAATCTGTACTTTAACAGTTCATGATGATGAGTTTATTAAGTTAGTTAATCTTTTTTTGGTTATCAATAGGATCTTGATTATCCTGGTCAGGTGCTAGTCCATATTCAGCCAGACTACCAATCAACCCCTTTATTATCATTGACCCTCTTAAAATTTCATCGACCCCCAGATAGTCTATACTGAATCCATTGAGATCCACTGATTTAGCCTGTTGTGGGTCTTTGATATATATTCTCTATTTTAGTGTTGCATGGATTTCTGTATCTAAGTCTTAGAAAATCAATCATTTGGTTGTTTAGAATTGCAGTGTAGAAAAAAAATTTAAGGAACTCACTCTAAATATTTAAGAAAATTTTGTTGATTGTATATTTATCTCCCTGTAGTTGTCACACTTGCTACTTTGATAAATTGAAATGTTATAAATAATACACACATGTGCAGAGCATTCACTAAAGTTAACATACAATTTGGGAAGAAAGGAATCATGGCACACAGTTTATAATGCAGTTGACGTGAATGAAAAATATAATTTATTTTTTCAAAGCTTTCATTTGACTTTAACGCATGCTTTCCTCTTTAAAAGAGAAAAGTAAACATTTCACGAAAAAGTAATACTTGGGTCACACAAGGAATTAGAACATCATGTAAAAACAAACGTACCCTTTACTTTATTTCTAAACATTATGACGTATCACCCGGTTTCCATGTCTACTTTCGAGAATACAAAAGAATATTTAAGGAGAGTATTAGTTCAGGCAAAAATAATGAAAAGTAATCAGGATAATTTGAATGCTAGAAACAAAACTAAAACAATGTAGAATATCGTAAAAAATACAACCAAGACATCTTGATACCTTGTAGAGAATGCTGTTTTAAAGGTTAACGAAAGAGAAGCAAGTAATCTGGAAAAAGTTGCGAATCTTTTCAACCAATACTTTTAGAACAGAATCGCGGCTGATCTTTCAAAGGGACTAAAACAACAAAATTCAACATCATACGCTGCCCCAAAAATTTCTGACACGATATTTATTTCCGAAACTTCTTCCAACGAAATCCTCAGGATAGTCAGCAAAATAAAAAATAAATATTCATCTGGTTCAGGTGGATTTTTATTGAAAACGTGTTCACCTGCCTTTATACACCCATTAACTCACATTTTCAATGCTTCTTTATGTACAGGAATATTTCCAGATATTTTCAAAACAGCAAAAATGATGCCACTTTTTTAAAAAGAGAAGAAAAATGACATTCAAAATTATCAGCCAATTTCTCTCTTGTCAGTTTTCTTAAAACTATTAGAGAGGTTTTTCTACACTTAAATGGAAGCTTTTCAAATGCTAGTAAAATTGCTTCTTTCAAATGGAAGGAAAAACCAAGCGTTTTCAGACTCACAATACAGTTAGAAAATAAAAATCTATGGAAACTGCCTTTTTTTTCTTTTCTTAAAGATGTTGCTTCATCAATGGACCAAAATGAAGCACTCATTGGAATATTTTAAAATTTTTCGAAAGCTTTTCAAGTTATTGACCGTAACATCTTGCTCTCAAAATTACCTTCATATAGAATGTGTGGTATTGCGCTAGATTGGATTACCTTGTTCCTTAAACATTGAACTCAAAGAGTAGAAATACCGTACTGGCACAAGAGGACATTATTTACTTATCTTTCCAATTCTTTGCCAATTGAGCACAGGGTCCCGCAAGGTTCAATCCTAGGCCCAATCCTTTTTCTGTTATATGTAAACTATATGCCCTCCTTTATTAAAAATGTAAGAACAGTTCTGTTTGCCAATGACATAAATGTTCTTTGCAAAAAGGCAGCAGTAAATAGTACAATTTCAGAAGTTTCGAATTGGTTTTGTAATAACAAATTAATAGTTCACGAAGAAAAAACGGTTTCAGTGTGTTTTTGCTTTCAAATCGGCAATCGGATGCTCCATTGAAAATGAACAATATGCAATTAGCTGATGTTAAAGTAACAAAATTTCTAGGTCTCTCAGTTTAGTCAAACCTCAAATAGAATGCACATATACCAGAATTAAACACTAAATTAAGTTTTCATGCAATACTGATATTTATAATTACAATACACGTCATAGAAATCACGTTCATCAAGTATCAGTATCAACAACTCGCTACGAGAAATCCACATACAATACATGTACGTTACTTTACAACGCATGATGGCATTAAACAATTAAAGTCGGTACACAAATTTAAGTTAAAAGTAAAATCTTTTCTGCTGCAAAACTGTTTCTATACAATTAGAGATTATACTGATCATCAAAAAGGAAAATAATATTTATTTTAACAAAACGAAAAATATATAATGGATTAGTTTACATTTGTATTGTATAGTGTCTTTAAAAAAAGACTTAATATGCCTGTAATAAGTAATGTACTTCAGCTTCCGGGTCAATGACCCCCACCTTGATCAGGGTTTTGTCCAGTTTCCCTGGTTCATTGAGCAAATGCTGAGATGGCCCCTTATTTTGCTTCTGGACTTAAATGTAGCTTCACTATGTGCACGTTTTGTTGAGGTCTCCTTTTGCTTGTAATGGTAGGAGTAGAGCTGAGGGTGAGTTACTATATTGTAAGCAATGCAGAAAAACCAAATCTGCACTTCATTTATTGTTGCAAATAGTTTTTCTATAACTCAGGAGCGAAAATGTCTAGTTTTTCAAATGTTGATAATCTCCTGTGTTTTTTATTTTATTATTATTATTATTAGTAGTAGTAGTAGTAGTATTAGTATTATTATTGTTGTTGTTGTTGTTGTTTCTTTAACTATCAACTATTTATTGTTAAAATGTTGGGATGGGATTCTGGTACTCAAGAAAATGTGTGCAAATATTCTTCTTCCGCCATAAGTCATATACAGTTTTTACTGTTTTTGTGACCAAATAAATCAAATCGATTAAATCAAACCTTTTGAAACAGTAATGTAACGAAATGAATGTGGGAAAAACTTTTATCCAGGCCCCCTTGATGAAAGTTTACAAGTAGTGTTAGTACCTCAAATAATAAAAATATTATTTTACAAATTCATATTCATCAGCCTATGATTACTACATAAGAGATCAATGTTTCTAACAGATTATATTGATTTAGAAACAGGGCTACAAACCCTATTGAAGTGGGAAAGAAATCTTCTGGAGAATGCTATTTTCAATATTTTATTGTATCAACTGTTGCAAACTATCAGAAAAAGTATTAAGTTATTAATATTTCTTACAATCACAAAACCTTTAGCCTAAAAGTAGGTCCTTTTTTACCTGGGCCTGCCCACATTGTGGCCTTGTGAGTCTGAACATTACACCACTGTTTTAAAATTGTTTATTGAAATTAATTATTATACTGTAAATACTCAGTGTCATGTTCCCTAACATTTTTGGTCTAAAGTGTGAGAAAAACTTCATGAGTGCCCCCCAATTTTTTTTAGAGCAAATATTTATACATGTTTTAAGTAGTGACAAGTGTTCTGGGCTAGCTAGGCTAGCTGCAAAGCACAAAACTATCAAGATAAAATGAAGATAATAAAAATAACTCACATTTTGTTTATAAATTGCATCCATCTTATATAATTTATTATAATTATAATTGCTATTTATTATGTTTAGAGAGAATTCTTGTAAAGAGCTGCTACGTATACATAGTGAGTTTGGTGAAACAGTTCAACCAGCGGAACACTTGATGCATTTTAAAAACAAACACTATTGAGTCATATAAAAGTTCACTTTACATCCATTACAAATGAAAAATGTAAAAAGAATTTTTAAAATTATAGATGATCCAATTTTTATTACTCAATCATTTTTATCTCAATATTTGTTTAATTTTATCATCCTCAATAATAAAATTATCTTCTTCCAAATATTATTTTTTCACACATTTTTAGCTGTTGAAGTGGTCAAAAGTGTTAGGGAATGAAAAATACATAATATTATGTGTAGACACACAAAAAATATCCCTGGAAGGTTTTAGGTGTTCTTTGAACTAGTAGATCTTCAGTCAAAACTATTTATTTGAAATGTGAGGAAATTTAATGGCCAAGAGCTGCTATAATTCTCACTTGACTTCCCAGAAATGTTTAAACTTTTAATTTGTCCTGCTTGTGAACACATACATTTTTTTGTTTAATTTTCCTAAAGAATCCAAAATTAAATTTTTTGAATGATTTTAATGCATGATCAAAACTTACATTAAATTACAATTTAATGACATCCTGAAGGTTTCTCTTTCAATGTCTTTTGAGCATTCTATTACACAGAAATTATTGTAATTTCATTGATTGCTTACCAAAGGACTTCTGAATGTCCTTCTGAAACACATTTATTTCAATTCTTAAGAAGACCATAAATAAAGTGATCCCAACCCCTTAAAGTAGACAACAGTTTACGAAAAGATCCAAATAGATGAGAGAAGCATTAAATTACTTTTATCCTTTTGACATAAGATATTTTCTTTAATTTTAAAATTGAATATGCACAAAAAGTTTGTTATAAACAATATTGACAATTCTAATAGACATCAGGATACTACATAGACAAAGTATAAGTATGTATAGTGTCGATATACGGGTTCTTCATATAAGGAGGATAATTTAAAACACAATTACTATACTGATGCCTTCACACATGTTGAATTTCTCTGTCATATTTAATAGTGATATTAATCTTGAATATCTGATAAAAGGTTTATCATAATGATTTAAAGCTTAATTTTATGATGTAATTACAATTTCTACATCTAAATAACTTTTTCTCAATTTATATGGCTGCAGAAAAAGCAAATACATGTTAAACCAATTTACAGCATCAATGTTTCACAAGAAAGTAATACAGTTATTTTATAGTTTGGGCATTTTTAGCAAACACCAGTATCTCACACCAGATTTCTCACACCAGTATTTACTTTTTATTGTACATTTGTAAAGTTACGTTGTAGATACTTCTTTCTTATTTGAAAATTAATTAGCTTTCCACGAACTGTAATTATATCATGTAAATAAGCCAAATTTTAAATATTAGCAATTAAATTTTTTTGGGTAATTCAAATTCCGCGGGAAATATTTTAGGCGCTCTCTATAGATAGCGCTCGTGTCGAATACCTTTGCTGCACTTTCCTTTTGCTGTCCCCTCCAACACTCCCTGGTTCTGTCAATGGGGGCTTACTGGGGCTAGAAGCTAAAAGCTGGTAGCGGACGTGGTTAGTGGCAGATCAAGCAAGATCTGTAGCTGCTCAACATCGCTGTCTCCGTTTGGAAGTCGAGTTTTGACAAAGACGTGGCAATAGAATTACATCATGTGCGGTGAGTAAAACAATCTCTTCAATATGACATTATAACTAAACTGTACTTTAACCTATTTTGCTGAAAATCGAATTTTACCAGTAGTTTTGTTTTATTATGCTTGATGGCAGTTAGAACACAACGTGTATTTACGATGATTATTTACAATTTTTTTAGTAGTACGTCGTGTCTCTTCGTTTCACCTTTTCTTTCAGTAGTGTTGTAGCATTTATGCTCGTACGTTCGAAGAAGTTGTTCTCGTCCTGTAATAGTTTTCAAGTATATTTTGGAAATATCTTCTTCAATGTTATCAAAATTAAAAAGTTAATGTATTGACTAGAAAATTATTCCGTTGTCGTATTTTTCTCGTGTACTGACAATAAGCAGACACGTTCTACAATTTTCAGAATTTCTGTTAGTTAACTATAGGCATGCACACATAGGGTCCTTGTCCCCCCGCCTGAAAATTTCGAAAAGGGGCTCCATAGCCCTAAGAAATAAAAAATTTTATTTCCATAAATATTATCACTTTTTTATTCTTTTTAAGAAGGTGCTTTTGGGGAAATGTTACATACTTGAGAAAAAAATCTCTCAAAAATATGACAACCTGTAAATGGTTCAACATATCAATTGTATTTGTTAATTGTATCACTATAATTTTCATTTTAATTCTCCATGTATGATTTATTAACTAGAAAAAATGTCATTTGTAAATAAAAAAGTTTATTGGAAAAAGGGACCCAGAGGATTCTAGAAATATAATTACCCCCCTTCTGTTTTAGGCCATGCATGCTTATATAATGAACATAAGAATAGATTTGTAATCCATTTCCGTTTCACTTTTAATTTAATCCTTTCAGTTTATTGCCTTGGAATAGCTGTGTTAATGCTGTCATTTTCATTGGCGGCATGTAGTGTTGTCAATCACTAATGAAACTTCCTCTTAAATCAACTTGATGGATAAATCTAGAAAAGTCTAAGATCTCTATAATATATACGTTAAGGATATATACATGAAGTATGGAAATTTTATCAGTTCAACGCTACACGTCGCGTAATGTTATTCCCGCCCATATTTGTAAATTACATTTAGCTTAATGATACTTCTCCGGCAAATGTCTTTTCAAGTACTCTTTTTCGTTGTGACAGTTTCATTCCCTATTGTTAAAATTATGTCATCCCAATTAAGCGGTGCGATTTCATTATTCTAGAACATGATTGCCCACTTGATCAAAATATATACAAAGAGTGTCATCTTGTAGTGTAATTTGGTATTTCGATCCAGTCATATGTCATCCCGTTTTGACAAATTTTGAAATAGTCACTATATTTCTAATTAAACTGTAAGAGAAGAAACAATTTGGCAAATCGAATAAATGTACAGTAAAACCTCATTAATACGAATTCTAAGAGATCGAAATTATTGGGGTTCGTGTTATCCGAGTATTATAAATCTCTATTACCGTAGTCCCTTACCGGGCCCGAAGTTTTGTATGTGTTACCACGAAATACGTGTTAAGCGAGTTCGTTCTAATGAGGGTTTACTGTACTTCGGTTGACAGCGGAAAAAAGTAGACTAGTTGGAATATCTCCTTGTTTTGTGCAGTTGGTTTGATACATCATTCAAATAACTGATTTACTTATCGAGAGAATTTGTAATACATGCTCGGAAGTGTGAAATGTACAGTATGTGCACTGTCACTTGTTTCTTCCTCTTCCTTCTCGTAAGTTGGTCCATTGGCCTCCATTTCTACTGCACTTTCACTCGGCGTGGATGGTGACTACTCTTTCACGAGAATGTCATCGGTGCTTGCTCGAAGGCCGACCGCGGAAGGGCTTCTTTCATTGTTGTTTGTTTGTCCTTTAGTAAATTGACATTTCATTTGACATCTGCCGAAATTAGTGTGTGGTACAATTTATCTGTATATTTGTAAGAAAAAATGTGACCCGTGTTGAAACTTACAAAATCTTTGTTAAATATTCTTCTTACTGTTTGCTTTAATTTCACAAATTAATGAAAGACTTCTAATTACTCCTGGATCCCTAAACATATCAAATTAATTGTTTTTAATTATTGTTTCCTCCACCGTTTTGTTGGAGATCTGAAAGAGTACTATGATTTGCAAGAGTGACTTGCGAGTCATATGAGTTGTGAAGTATTTGCCTCCTAATCCACACTCCTTATTTTTCTAAAGCATCTCCAGAGTAAATTAGAACCTGAGAGTATTGTATAATTACTAGCCTGCGTACTGTTATACTTACCATAGGACATATGGATATTCCTTTGAATAGTATTTTTGGCGTGCCATTTCATAAACCGAGACAATTACGTGATCAGTTTACTGCTCGGTGTACGGAATAAAATTATATGATCATTCTGACAAGAAGAGAGAAAGCAGCTTTCTCTGCGTAGTTCAAAAGTATCCTTGCATTTTCAGTAAGGTGTAATGAAATTTTATCAAAATGGTTGATAATTGGTGATCCGATTTTACCTTTTTTCTTAATGAATTGTCTAACGCTCCTTATAAAAATATTAATGATATCATTAAACATTAATATTACTGAAACAACGACGCCATTACCCTCAAAGTCGCACTGACACTTTTTAGTGCAGGCGTTCGTTATTTTGACGATTTTTCAAATACTTTGAATCTTTTTCTTTGAACTTTTCCCGTAAACGTATTTCAAGTCTTTCCATTCCAATACTTGTCTAACTCTTAATCCAGGATAGGGAAGATTTGAAACTCGCATTTTTAATTCTAAATGAAGATTTTTTTCTGTTAAATTGAAAATAATACGCAGATTAGATCCACCAAAGTTTATACCAGTCACTTTCAATTCAGTGTTTCAATATTATGTTACGAAGTGAAGAATGCCCAGTACAAATATGTTTTCTTTTTTCCATATTTTCATTTTAGAACAAAGAAAATACCGTGTTATTTATGTAAGTTCTGTTATGAAACTGCTGTTGTTGCCAGGCTTTGCTCGTCACTAGATTGGAGAGCTGCGAGAAATCGCGAAGTAAAAGCTAGCCGAAACTTATCACGCATCGTTGGAACAAAAAAGAAATTTAGCTACGGAAGCGTATTCCACATTCCTGACGCGCTAATGAAAAAACTACTTCGAATCCATTGTTCTTGCAGTGTGCATTTAGAAATTATATCCAGATCTTACTCTGATCAAAAAACTACTCGTGCTTCCTTTCGACTTTTTATCAGCCTTTTTGCTTTCCCTATACGCCCCTCGCTTCTCGTACGCGATGGATTTACTCGCATTTCAGCGAACCTCGTTACATGTACGTCATTAAAAGGAGGATTTCGGCTCCCTGAGAACACAAGTTCGCATTTCTGCCACAAATTTCTCCTACTAATCGTGGATAACTAATCTGACACAAATTATTTCATAATTCTTATTTAGGCATGGGAAACAGTTTTTTTTAAAAGGTCTCGTGTAGCTACAGGTTGACGCGTCCTTTTAATTGATGGTTGGTTCTTGAGTTCTGAAAATTGTTCTTATTATCGTAATTCTGTGTAAGATAGATTAGTGAATGGCCATCAGAATATTGACAGATGTCAGAAAATGTGACATGCGCATAACGACTTCACTTATCTGAAAAAGTTATACGATCGTTGTTCGAATCCTTCTATTTTATCTGCCCAAGATGTGATGCGCTGGGATGATTCAAGCCTTACAACTTTCAGCTATTTTTTGATGATTTGTGTGAAACCGTTCGATATTAATCAATGCCAACTACCTCATGTCTCGTGCAGACTCTAGGACCCGTGGCTAATCACTCCGCGCCCAGTTTATCGTGTGGGAGTGCGAGTACGTGATTATAGACCTTTCCTCTTCATACCAGGATGTAAGAGATGGATCACACTTTGTCACTTCTGCGTACGTTCGTATGTCATCTGATAAGAGGTTTCTTTTATTCTGTCACACCACATCCGTTTATCAGAGATGTTTTAGAGATGTTCAATTATCTTCTGTCTTCTCCGAGCAAGACAGTTAATAAATTTGATTGTTAAATTATGGGACGGAAAGTTCTGATAACGTTAATGATTGGTATCTGCTCTCGGTCCACAGTATGAATGATTTAATTGTTGATATTTGCTGGTGTGAAATGTGCCTCAGTCAATTTGACGACTATTCTGTGATTAATGAAATTATTTTCAATTTTATTAAGTAAAATTTGGTAGAACACGTACTGTGTGTGTATGGAAAATACAATTCATAAAATTCTTCTTTCTCTTGATTGGAGGTCATTAGTGAAATGAGAAAATGGAAACTTTGATTATTTCACATTTTGGAGATTCGTGTGTTAGTAGGTAATCTTACACGATTTAGCACTCACTCTTGAATCTTATCTCATGGGTTAATTCATTAATGAAATTGGATATAAGTTTGGAGATTCCTGTCTTCTTGATCTTTGAACCACTTTTCATTTTTCCGCTTATAACTTGAGTGAAATTGACTTTCCAGGTTTCGTGATAACGTTTCTATTAGGTTTCTTGATTTCACATCGATATTTCTGAATATAGTTTAATTTGCAGGCGGTAATGATGAATCAGGCAATAAAATTTGTGTAGATTAATCAGGCACGAAATCAGTGAATGAAATTAATGAAAACCACATGACAGTTTTCGCTTGATTACTGCATTTTTGTGGGGATATCTTTCCTAACATGACTGGCAATGGTTTCTCTCTAGACATTTGTAGGACTAACTATTCTTTTGTGTTCTTAAATTTGAAAACCGGCAATTAAACTCTCTCCTGAAAGTGCGATGTACGGACGGAACGGTATCCCTAGAAGAATCTCTCTGAGAGACGATAGACAAAATAAGTTACTATTATTGTAGTGGCGGTTTCTCAGGTGAAGGAAGGGGGGAACGGCCTTCTCACTTGTGTTCTTGATGTAATTATCATGTGTTTAATTTAATGTTTGAGGGGAAACGTACAATTTTTTAGTTGAGAACAATCGGGAAATTTGTTTCGATGGAGTTTTTAACATTCGCTCGCTTTTCAGCTGCATGAAAACGATCACAATGAATCGAAGTAGCTCCGAGGAGGAACTCAACCAACGAGTTTTGAGAACTCGTTGAACTCAACCTTTCCTCCTCTCTCCAGTTGATCTCTCTCTCAGTGCTCGTGGGACGAGAAGAGGAAATATTTTTCAATGGAATTGTATGGCAGAAAGGAGAATATCCTCCCTTGAACTGACGTCTATTGGTGTGTTTTGGAACCCGAAGAACGTGCCATGGGCTGGGAGACAATAAGACTGATGTTGCATGTAGGCAAGACTTGGGCAGAGCGGCAGGCTCACAATTTGGGGTGTAATCTCACAATTTGGGGTGTTGGAAGGCACGGGAAAAACCGAACTGAATTATAGACCTACACGTTTTATGTTGAATTTGAAGTACGTTATTCTATTTGCTTTTTTTCCTCGTAAGAAACATCCACGAGCCGCCGTTAAATTAATGCAAACAATGAATTATTCAATTCTTGAAATTGCCTTTTTGTATTTCATGACCTTTTCTTTCGTTAATTGATCGATGTTACAAACGCGATATTAAGTACTGTATAAGGTCATATTAGAAATATATTGCTGCATAAAAGTAAGATAAAAATCAAAATTTAAATTTAGATTTCATTATTCTTTCGTTTCCGTATAAGGTTATACAATTTACCTAAATACCGATTTATCTGACTACACGAGGCACTGACTGCATTCAACCAAAAAAAACTTCTTATTGAAGTTATAATGTGTATCGCTAATGAAAAGTGAAAAAAGAAATTTTACAGTGTGTGTGAGGAAATTACAGAAGTCGCTCAAGATTGCAGATCTATGCTTCGAATGTCACGTGTGGTATTTGTTCATTTCATTTATGTTCGAAAAAGTAGCATCTGTTACCGACATTTTTGGAAAGAGAATAACATAAAGATGAAAGTTTTCGCCATGTTATTGCAGTACGGGAGGTATGACAATCACAAATATACAATAAATTATGTGCATTAGTTCGTTAATTTAATACTGTCATCATCAACGTCTATCATTAACTTGACATAGCTCGTGTGGTTGAAAATCCAGAGGCCTCGTTTAAAGGACAACTGGAGTTTTCAAACGTATAGATCGTATGGTATGGTTGATCCTAGATTCTTTATTGTAGGTTCAGGTTACTTACTCAATCATGATATTAATGCAATCGCAGGGAAATGAAATAGATTTGGGAAAATGTCATTATGTAAATCTTGGAAAAGATTTGAAAAGTCATAGATAGACGTGTATAAATTGTAAATTCTCTCCTTAGAATCAGAACAGAGAAGTCTAGATTACGGTAGGCTACAATCCGACTATTCAAGTGACTTATTCGTTAAAAATATGTTCCTTTTGCAGAAGCACATTCCCGTGCTCCTAGATAGCTCCCATGCAACCCGTTTTGAGAATCTCACATTTGTGAGCAGTAGAACTTCAAATAGCATCAAATTACTGCTAGCGTGGGGATATGTTGGGACAGGTAACACTTCTTTGCCTACAGCAAATCTTATCACTTAAGCACAGTCATCCAGAGAATTTTCCTGCTTGTTATCTTATGATGCAGTTCATTTATAGTTTCTTGTTGTCGATAGCGATCTGCATTGCCAAGCTATTGAAGGGAAGAATTGAAATGTTGGAATAATAAGAAAGATTTGGACAAAATAAAGAATTGAAACTGAGCTACTGGTTACTTCATCCTCGGCATATCATGATGCTTTCAGGTATATAAGCAATGAACACTTACAAATCTGATTCCCAGAGCATAAAAGAAGGGGTGGTACTTATTTTTTACAGCATTTTTATTATCAGATTATTGACGGAAACCAACAACTGCGCTGGCATTGAAGAAAAGTAATAATCTCACTTTTATGATCTTCTTTTTCGATATCGAAGAATATATTGGATAGATAAAATCAGGGAAAATTGATAAAGATAGTAATTTATCTGTGAAGGAAATATTCAGGTCACCAATTGCATCTAATAGAGAACGTAGTTCAGGAAAACAAAACAAAAAAATTCTTAATTGTAGTTTAGGAAAATATTTACTGCGTTGTAATGGCAATAATAATTGATATTACAAATCCAGAACTGGTGTAATCTTTAGTAAAGCAAAATTACATGATATTGCGTAGTGTGTGACTGCAAGACGTGTGGTTCCCGAGGAGAGGCTCTTAAGGAAATGCAAAGGAAGTGGTGTAGTGGGACCGTGGAGGCAATGCGGAAACGCCGAAATTCGCTCTCGGACCCTGTATTGAACCCCAGACTGAGTTTCCTGTTACGTGTAGATTGCACGACTGGTACCGGACTTCCTATTCCGCTTCCGTTTTTGTTTAGAAGATTTCGTTTGATTGTCAATTGATTGAAATGAAGAGGCAGAATACTTGTCAACCGAAAACCGTCTTATCGAATGAGAGTAACGCGTATGTAAGAGGTTTTGTTTTGTGTTTGTTTTTAGTTTTACGAATTTTGAACTAGCGACGACTGTGATAGAGGCATTAAGATTTTCTTTCTGTAATAGAGACATTAAGATTAACTTCTCTGCATCCATTTTATGCAACACTGTTATACGTGCTACTCTGTACTTAGTATGATTTTTAGATTTCAAAGAGAAGAAACAAAATTTGATTGTTATTTTGTTACTGCAGAACAATCCAATTCGAATGACAAACTTTTAATATCAGCGTGAAGAACATGGTCGGAAAATATATGTTTTCATTATTTACTGGATTGTTTCCTTAAACAGAGTACAATTAGTGTGGATTGTGAGCGTACATACGTAAATTATTGTGTACTTATATATGTGATCAGTGTCCATGCAGCCTTCTGGTCATAATATTTACAGCAAATGTGTATCTTTCTTGTATTGTTATTATCGTTGATAGAACGTGGGATGCTTTTCATTAAAATTTTTTCTCTGTTATTAATATAACATTAGTAAATTGTATATATGATTTACTTAGACCTTAGTGTAGCGTTAGTTACATACCAAGGTGATCTGATTATTTTGCGAATTGCTTTAAAGTCGAATCAGTACAATATTTTTAAGTTTGGCCCTACAGCTATATTCTGTAAGTGTAAGCTACAGCTATAATTCTGTAAGTTTTATAAGTGAGATGTGAAAATTTGTGCCCATTTTCATGATTTAGAAACAGGCGACTAAAGCGTTAATTGTATTACTTTAGTTTTAGATTAGCGATTACCTTGTTGCAAAAAGTACGTGTCATTAATTAATGTTTAGCTTTTAGACGATTCACTTTTCATGCAACTGTACCATGCGGCTTTCAACATACACTAAGGCACAGTTCCACTGTCATTTCTCAAGAGTTTCGGTATCTCAATTGCTTGCTTTTACTTACATCTCGTAAGAAAATGTAAAGAAAAGTAATGCGCTATGCGTTAGCAGCTTATATGCTGACAAAACAAGTGGTGTTTCAATGTCGCGTCAGAAATGTCTTCTTTGCATTAACAAACCAAGTCCCGGACATGGTTTTTACGCTCGTTAATTTGGAGTTATACCTTGCGTTGTCTAAGAATGCTAATGGCCCTTTGCTGTTTTCTCTGAAAGCATTCTGTTATGTATCTCAGCCATCTTCCTTTGCGAGGAACTTCGAAAAGAACTGTTGTCAGGATAAACGCTATTTTAGGTTCCTTTACACAATATTAAATGATAGCAAGAAGTAATATTAAGGAAGTTGCTAGGTTTCCTAGAATTCACAATCGGTACAATAGATAATTTTAATTGTTCGTCCTCGCGCTCATTTTTTTCCGAACTGCAGATCTCTTGGAATTCGCCTTGAAAGGAAAGCGATGAGATGAAATTGAGTAGAGTTAACATTGTTGTATCTTCAATGTATTATTCGGGAACTCGGCGAAGAATGAGCGGGGAAATAATGCAAATTGTAGCACCAAATTTCAGAAGTTCCTCTTCGTAATTCAGTGTACCGATTCCTAACAACACATCATTCTATTATGAGGTTAGTAATATTCTATTAACCATTATTACTTTATTAAACGATAATTGTCCATGCACTTAAGAAGCATTTTCGCCTAAGACAATGGGGAAAGAGTATTGGGGATGTCAAAGGAGCAAATAATGTTGACTGCGAATGGTAACGCAATAATGTCAGGAACTGTGTAACACGGACGTCACCTGTTGGTCCAGGAACAGGTCTGGGAATGCAGCACTCTGTAGTAAGCGAAAATTCATGTTATATATGTTTTATGGTGTTGAAAGTTCATATGCGAGGAAAAGTCATAGCTGTACAAAAAGGAATATTGCGTCTTATAAAATAAAACGTGTGCTTTTCACTTAAATTAAATTCGTACATTTTTGCTGAATATCTAACCGGATTTTAGTCAGTAGATATTACTCGAGAATACGAGTAGACTAAACTTTCCAATTCTATTCAATAAGAAGGGTTTTCTTATTTCCACTACCTCATTACTTTAGTGGAGTCTTCAAATCAACCCGCAAACACTGCAGTATTTCGTACGCGGCAAGGACGCTGTCACGTGGGCGAATCTCGTCACCCGTAGGCGCGAGCGTTACGCACGGAGCACGCGTGCGGGGCGGTGTCCTCCTGGAGAGCCGCCTTCGCGTGCCACGGTGCCCTCTCGCCCGCTAATAATACGCGCGCCGCCTGGCGGCCCGTTATCCCGCGTCGCGTGACGTGACGCGCCGCGCGCGCCGCGGCCTTGCGGATCGCGAGGCGGCGGCGGCGGCGGCCCCTGTCATTCACGATTCGCACCTGTGGGCGCGTCCGCCCGCGACGCTGCCGCTGAGGCGTCTCCCGGATCCTTGCCCCGCCCACTGCGATGCGACATTGATGGCCAGGTTTTCCAAATGCAGTCGACTCCGGTTATAGTGAACTCGGTATAGTGAACGCTCGGTTATAGTGAACGTAAGTTACCGGTCCCGTTTCACTTACATCTCAAGTAAGCATAAGAAGATTCTGTTGTAGTGAACCTGAACCTCGGCTATAGTGAACGTAGGAAATACGTCCTGGAAAAGAATACATTGCCGCAGTGCAAGACGCAAGAAAATGGAAGAAAAAATGGAAGAAGACGCAAGAAAATGGAAAATTTGGAATTTTCCAAAATTTGTGATGCAAAATTGCAGTTTTTTGTACTTTACAATACTTTCTCAATATTGCGTAAGTACTATTGGAGAAAGTAAAAATTACATTGTGTGACAGATGGAATACCAAGCGCACGAGGAGGTCGGATTTGTGAAAAGGTGATTTTCGCGGATAGCGCTGAGCGCGTCACCTTCGCAGTTTCCCAGAGAAACGCTTCCCTTTCGTAGCGCCGTGCTGGCGGTCTCTGGTTCTTCAACTTTCCCTTCTACAGTTTCCCTGCAGGGCGGGAATTTATTAATTTTTTGTGGAAAACCTTTTCGTTGCAGCCGGTTAGGCTTTTGTAACTTAGAAAAGGACTTTTCTTAAATAGAAGTTATTCTACTTAAAAACTACTTAACAGATGCCGTTTTGGGTTCTTATTAGCTACAGCAAGTTTTTTTTTTTATTTTTCATTATTTTTTTTTGTTGGTAGAATTTTTTGTTTTTCTTTTTAATCGTTCACTCTCACATTGGTTCTTACGCTATATATACAAACACTTTCACTCACTCACGCACGCACACAACACTGTACACTATTTATTTATTTATTTATTTATTTTACGTAAAAAAACCAGTTAAAACTGCGTATGACGTGTTTTAATGGTTGACGTGTTTTAATGGTTTAATGTATGTACACAAGACTCGTATTCGCCGTGGTGCCGACATCACTCAAGCGATTGAGTGAGCGCCTCCAGGCGGCCCCGCTGCGGCGGAGCGTGTTTCCGTGCCTCTTACAGTTTCCGGATCTTTTCGCGGCCTCTGGTCGACCGAAAGTTTTATCATAACGGGGCGCATCATTTTTCTTCGTTGTTGGGAATTCACTTACGATTTCCCAAGAGTAGAATATTACATACAACTTCATCGTAAAGCTGCTAACTTTTAGATGTGTAAAGGCAATTTATGACCTTACATAAACAATAGATGATGTAATTAGACTGTTATATTTGAAATATTGCCTCAAATTTGAACGTCAGTTGTAACAATTAGATTGGAATCCTATGCCCTGTTTCGCCATTTTTCTCTTGTGTACAACGATCTTTAGCGAGATCTTGAGTTCTGTTAGCACTGTTAGAGCACACTGAGGAGGCAATACTGAGTTGATGTTTTCAAAACATTAATGTTTCTATAAAAATATAGATTTATTAAAGCCGATAATATTTTAAACATAGAGTTTGTATATTTTCAATGTTTTGTTTGTGAATGAAAAAATCTATAATCACAGTTTTGCAGGAGTTAAAATGAGAAATAATAACTGATAATACCACTATAAATGCGTATTCAAACTAAGCGAACACTGTTTATACTACCTTCATGGAGCAGACTATCTCTCCTCCGAGAGATGATCCCTATGCTCTGTTTTTTATTACGTCTTTCCTGGTATTTCGCACACGGAGAGGCGGTAACGCACGTGCAGTGTGCGTGGGATCTCCCCCATTTTCCCACATTCTTCTGCGCCGAACTGAGAAAACACAAATCCCTTGATGACCTGAGCTCTTAGGTTTTCAAGTTCAGTTCTGTTAAATGTTCGTATTATTTTTAGTTTGTTTTGTCATGTGTACTTAATTATAATTTAATAAATGCGGCTTCTGTCATTAAAATCTCTCCCGCGGACTTTTTTTTTTTATTTATTGTGGACGTAGTAGGTGCTGTTATTTAGGGATTTGCGGGTGCTATTGTGTCGGCGTATCGCTGACGTCTGCACGATGTAATTTCCGACGTCGTTGGCAGTTGAACTTCGCCGCCGCGTCATGGGCGCCGTCGTCTTCCCTTGGCCTCGCGGAAGAGCAAAGGAGCGCTGAGCTGCAGCGACGCAGGGCGAGTTCGCGACTGCCATCACGTGCATTGAGCTCCGTGATGTGCGTGAAGAGCGACAGTCTCATGCAGCGGTTATTTACCGGAAGTCGTTATATACGATAGGAGAAAATCAATCCTGTTCAGAATCCTGCAAAGATAATTAAAATATTTTTTGCTAAAATCGGTTACATGATAAGTAAACCGGAACTAGTTGCACGACAATTTGTATGGTATTGTCTTTTAACGTATGATAGTAATTATTGTAATTCCATTGTGTCAAGGGACCTGATGTATGGGAAAAGGATATTAGTCGCGATAATTGCTCATATCAATGTTAAAGTGTAAGAAATTGTACTCGTATGTATGAGTATTGCTTTTGGGACTTTTTCTTCGTGTAAAAATATAACGATTGTATTTTCGTATTCATAGAATCTTCGTCCCTTTCAAACTCTTTTGAAATAATCAACTTTAGGTTATTTTGGAATGGTAGCAATTGATTATATAGTATGTAACTTTGTTGTACACTGTTGTACTATGTTGGACACTGTTCTGGGAATGATCAATAGGAAATATCTAAAGGGAAAATGGTATAAGTTATTCATTTTTATTTCTTCATTGTATTCGTCGCGAGTTTATTTTGACTTCGACTACTGGACTTATGTAAGGAAGGAAGCATTTATTTATTTATTTCTAATTGGTTTGTTAATTTATGAATTTTGGGGAATCTTTTCCGATGGAAAGTGGTGGTCATCGTGTGGGAGAATGGTGGTCTCAGCCAATGGGATCGTTTCTTGCTGGTCCTATAAGTTATTCATTTTACGTTGAACTGCATTTCCGCGTACGGGCGGGAGCGAGCGCCGGAGTTCCGTCTGCAGACAGCCGCGCCGCGCAGGCTGCGCTCCGCCTCCTATTGGCAGCGAGCAGCAGGGCGCGACGCGTCTTCTTCGTGCGGACGCGAGCGCCGGCGCCAACGCCCCCGCTCGCCTCGCCCGCCTCGCCCCCCGCCCCCCCCCCCCTCGCCCCCGCCCGCCCGCCGCCCCCCCGCCCGCCCCCCTCCCCCCCGCCCGCCCACCTCCCCCCCGCCCGCCCACCTCGCCCCGCCCGCCCCCTCGCCCCCGCCCGCCCGCCCGCCCGCCTGCTTGCCAGGCCGCCTACCCGCCCGCCCGCTTGCTCGTGAGTCGCTGACCGCCGCTGCCCTCTCGCGCCGGCCCCGCTCCCGCCCCCGCCTCCGCGACCACCTCTCCGACACCTCCGCGGGCCGCCGCGCCGACCCAGTCGCTTCTGGGCTGTTGGGCTAGTGCTCGCGCCGTGTTGAGCGCTGGTTCTCCGACAGGTGCCGCGGATTTCGGAATTTTTCTTCTTGATTATCTTATTGCAGTTTTCTGATGTACATTCGGATGGCGTTGTTTTATGATGTCACCGCCTCAGTAACTGCTACATATCTCCGTCACCTCTAGCGGTGGTGGGTCACACTCTTCTTAGACTTACTGCTCGCCTTTCTGAGTTGCGTCTAATTTTTTTCGTGATCGGCTCGAAATTCGTGATTTTCGTTTTTTTAAAATCTTTTTTATTGTTGCTGCGAATCAATGATGCTGCATTTCTCGGAGAGAGTGTAACTTCCGTTTCCTCGCCCGTTGCGTCGGTCACTTCCGCACGGCTTACCGAGAGTTTGGCAAGCGTATACCCTAAACCTTAGACACTAATGTCGACTTTCCAATTGATATTACAATTGATGTTATTGCGATTCGCTGTGACGTTATGTCAATTTTGGTTTACAAGAGAATAAAATTAGATAGGAGGTAGGTTTATAAAATTCCGTAGATACGATATTCGAATTAAGCGTTAAGCCAGACAAGCGCGACACGATCTGATTTGATGACACTTTCAGGGGATTTTTGGCAAGCTTGGTTGGTGTTCAAGGAGTGTGTTTTGGGTAATGGAAATGAGATGGTGTGAAGACTCTCCTTCATCTGAATGGTAGTTTTTTTTTGGTTTGACCACCATTTTGTTACTTTTTGCCGTTTTATCCTCAATGACTTATGTATGTCATGTAGTTACTTATTATCTATACACAGATTTATAGTAATCTAGTTTAATGATCGTATTTTAACATGTTTCACATGAAATTTTTGTATTTATTCAATGAATTACATTTAATAGTCCTATTATGTTCGTAAATTCACCATTTTATAATTTTTATTCTCGTAGAATGTATAAAAGCAAAAAAAAAAAAAAAAAAAAAAGTCAACTCTGTTTTCATTTCGATTGTTAAACCTAGAAACTGTTAGTTTCATAATAGGGGCTGTGCAGTGATTTCATGAAAGGCTTTAGAAATGTAGCGCTGCGAAATCGCAGGAAAGGGAATAGCACTCTCGTAGCGAGGCCCGAGAACCCGAGACGCAACAGTATTTGCTCTGCGGCGAATGCGATGGCGGCGTCTCTCTCTCTCCCTCTTTCTCTGAGACGGGGCGGCGCGGAGTGCCCTCCAACGCCGGAGGCTGCGAGAGAAGCCCTCTCGGTCTGGGGCTGCGAGCGCGCTCTGTGCGCCCCACAGCTCGAAAGCGAAGCAGCGGGCCGCTACCTGGGAACGAACGACTCCCTTCCTGCCCTTGCGTGTTTTACAACTGGACCTATTGCAGTATATTTTCATGTGTATATGAAATAATGTATTTACTTCAGACAAATTGTAAGTTTTGATTTATGGCAGAAACCATGTTTACTAGAACTATCATATCGTGAAATTGAAATTATAATCCCCCTTACTTCCTTTGATTTTTTTAAGAATAGTCGTTTTGGGTGGAATCATCATTATTAGATTAATCAAATTTCAATAAATAACTGTTCCTATCTCCGATGACTATAGTTTTATACAACTTAAGTCATGTGAGATAGATGCGTTACAGTAATAATACTCAAAAATTAGTATATAATGACTAAAATTGTATTATTGTAACGTTTGTTCTGTGACTTTTATGACTAAGACTTCGAGACTACACCTTGTATTTGGTCTGGTCTCGATCGAACTCAGCATATTGTTAATAGGATAGCCAAAAACTACAGAAATTTGAAAAAACAGGTCATATCTAAATCCACGGTCTATCCCCACTCCACCCCCTTCTCTATTTAAAGTTTCGTTCCGGCGCCACTGATGCTAAATGCTTTCGCGTTCATCTCAGACTTGAATTCGGCGCTCCATAGTCCGCAGGAGAAGGCAGAGAATGAGAATGGAAAGTGATAAGTGGAACTTATCGTTAAATGTAACACAGAGATACTAACGCAACCCTCGACGCGACTAGCGCGATCCACACTACATGTAGACTTGAAGTTGCTACCGTCTGAAGTGGAAGGAAAGGAAATAAACATCAGAGAAATGTATATTGCATTTGGGTAGTAAACTGTTTGAATCTAACATTCCTGAAACTACTTACGACGTATAGAAACTTATTAAAATTCTTACTAATTAGATATTTCTTTAAACGTATTGTTTTCCAATAAAAGGTGTACTATTTAAAAAGTAAAGCATAGACCATACTTAAGAAAAACAACTGAGCCAATTCTGTTGAAACTTGAAACGTGAAATAATCAATTTTCTTTTACGACGCGTACAAGAAAAGATTTTTCAGAAGTAGTTCTCTGAAGGGGCGATCAGGAGAGGTGGCTCAGGGCATCAACTGATGTCTCTGCAATGCCTCTGACCGGGACGTCCTAGGTTCCAGTCCCGACAGCAGCAGGATTTTCGACACTAGCTGGTCGAGTTCTGTCGCAGTCTGGAGGAGAATTCTAACGGTTAGCTGCTCTAATCGGTAGTTTTCCGTGGTTTCTCCGATCAGTTCCTGGCGAATGCTGGAGCAGTACCCTAGCGAATGGGCCACGGACCGTGCTCGATTTTCCTTCTAATTCCTTGACCTTTTTTCATCCCTTACCCACACATACACTTACATTCACTACACTACCGCACATGCCATGAGCTTAGAGCTTGTTCCGTCGGAGGCGGTGCCTCACTCGTGGAAGATACATGGTTGGGGAAAACCCCGCTAGCCGACGTAGGTCTGCGCCGCATCGCGCCATCCAGCGGGGCAATCAGCGCCACCTCCCAAACAAAACATCCACTTCACTTTGGTGACCAATGACCTTAGCCCTTGACGCGTCGTGATATCTAATAATGAATCAATCAATCAAAAGGGCGAAAAAGGGGACGAAAGGGCAAATATGTGTTTATTTTCTCCTAAATTTGGTTGACTGCAATCCTCAATGCTTCGATGCATTAGGACCGCGGGTACGACGGACCGGGCGGGTGGAGCCTGCACGACGGAGGAGCAGGACAGGTTAAGTTAATGTTTTATTTGAGACTGAACATGTTCTCTGTAACTACATCCCTAGTATTTCATCAGAAATGCTGAAAGATAAAGATTATCTCAAATAATTTGCTCACTGTGCATTCAAAATTTTCCGACACTGGCGATTACTCTCGTATTGTACTACTTTGCATTTCAGCATTTGCATAAATAGTATGAAGAGTCTGCAAATCGTTCGTCGAGGTGAAATTTGAACATTGATATCTGATCATTCGGTTTGACGATAATTGCAACACTGGTTGCTAGTTAGAAATCTCAGTATAAAACTTTTTTTGTGTTTTGTGTGTGTGTGTGTGTGTGTGTTTTAAGGTTTTATCTTTTCTTGATTGAAGCGATGACACATTGAAGATTGTACTATGGCTAGGTTCGAAGTTCCACATTCCATAATAGCAAAATGAAACGTGTCTTTTCCGAGTAACATGCGTATGACGTATATTTGAGGGAACACTGCTGGTATCTATTTGGCTAAGTTCAAGAGGTTATCACTTCATAAACTACGATATTACTTAATGCAATTTCGAATGTTTTGCATACATTTTTTCAAGGACAATATACAAAACATATTTGTTACCATATGTAAAATATATTTTATATTACGACTTACCTGTTGTATAATAAAATGATTGTAAAAAAGTAATTGAATCAGCGATCTTATGGAAAAAGTACGTGTTATGTTGACTGTTCCGAATGAATTCGTTGCCATATTTAACTTCAGGAAATGAAAATGGTATGCAGATAAGTTATTTTATCACCGTGTGGTGATAAACAGCTGATTGCAGAACGAAGCCTCACTGGTAAATAATTTGCATTCCTCTGATTTCCTCCAAGCCTTTCAGTGATCACGAGAGGGTCTTATTTAATGCGTGTGAAAAGAAAGAGGAGTAGGTCACACGTTACGTGTGAGCATTAAATCACAGTCGTACTTTTATTTTAAATTATTATTATTATTATTATTATTATTATTATTATTATTATTAATTTTGTCGCGAATTTACTATTCTAGGACCACGCGAACGCGCTATTTGTACCCACCGAGGCTCAGTCATATTCCTCGGGGCAAGTGCCGTTATTTTTCGGGGCGGGGGGGATCAGCACTTATACGACGAATCCATTTTTACCCCCCACGGTTGTTATCCCTGGGGGGATAAAGTATGTGATGATGATGACGATGACGATGACGACGACGACGACGACGATGATGATGATGATGATGATGGCAATCACAAACCTACAAACACAAACTCTCACACACCCATGCCCGAGGCGGGATTCCAACACACTATCTTTCGCTCCAAGACCGCTGCGACACTTTTGCTTTAGCGATATCAACTATTATTATTATTATTATTATTATTATTATTTAGTTCAAATATGTAAAAGTGGAGGTGCTATTTGCGACGTATATACGAAGAAGCATGACCTCCGAGGACCGCCACTGTCATGGGTGTACGCCTTCCCTTTCCGAAGGCCGCCTGTCGCGCTGGCGCACCCCGTGCGTCGCTGCGCCTCCTCGCTACGCGGCGCCAGTAGAAGCTTCGGCCGGGCGCCCCGGTTCGTCACGCGTCTCTACATCTGGCATAGCTCGCGACGCGCTCGTCGACGGTGACGAAAGTGGAAGTAGCGGCGGACCGTTGACGTTGGCGTTACCCGCGGCTGAAAACATGACGTTAACTGTGCGCCTTTTCAGCATTTTTAATACTAAAACCATTTTACAATTGTTCATTACCCAGTCAGATAATGATAAGAAAATACCAGAAGGAAACTCATACCTATAAGCTCGTATTTTTTCTTTTGACTCCTATTTATGTGTGTCATTATTAGAAAACGTCCATGACTAGCCCCCCGCCTATGTTATTTTTCTTCCAATTGGTGTATTTGGTTGTTTATTATTGTTGCATTTTGTATTCATTCTGCCCTGTCTTCGCGCGATGTTCCCCCGGTTCGTGTGGCGGCCTGTAGCCACCGCCGCCTCTTGATGTCGCAGCGCCTGGCGCGCGGTCAGCGGCGACGAGTGTCACGCGGACGACGGTGACGAAGGTGGAAGCGGAGGCGGCCGGCGTGCGTGGCGTTGGCCGTCGCGGCAGCCGCGGTCGCAGAGAGTGGCGACGGAGGCTGCAAGGGCGACGTGGCCCGGGCCGGGCTAAATACAGCCCCCGGGGCCGCGCCCGCAGCCCGCAACGCCGTTGCCTTTGCCGATGCCGTCGCTCGTCGCCGTCGGGACTTGTCGCGTAGCCGCCGCGCGCCGGTCGCCAGCCGCCGCCCGCCGCCCGACCCGGCAGTGAAACCGGCGGAGGTCAAGGCGGCGGCGGCGGCGGACTCGCCGCTGCTTTCCTCCGGAGCGGTACCGAGCCCCGCTCGGCGGCAACGCGGTTACGACACTCGCGAGACCGGTCGCCTCCGCCGCCGCCGCCCCGCTTACAGATCACGGTATTGCCAACGGAACTGTCCAATCAGAGGGTGGTTGGGCTGCTGAGAATTGACTGGCGGACGATATATTGATTGATTAGAGATTGCTGGTGTGTCTAAGGTCTTTACTTCCGTTAAGTGTAGTGCATGTTTTATCGCGGGAGTTGGCGTTTGTCTTTCCGTGCGGGTTGGCGAGATCCGGCGTCGACCTTCGTCGGCTTGCGGAGAATTTTCCGCCACTAGGTATCTCCCACCAGCGACCTCCTCTCACCAGCCACCATCGGAGATAAGCTCTAAGTTCCCGAAAGGACTCCCGGTATATTTGGTAGTGTAGTGCACTTGAGTGTGTGTGTAAGAAAGGGCGAAGATAGGACAAGGACGAGAAAGGAAGGAAAGTTCGCGCGCTGTCCATGGCCCCTTTGTTAGGGTACTTATCCGGCATTCGCCTGGAGTTGAACGGTGAAACCACGGCATACTACCGATCAGAGCAGCTGGCCGCTAGCATTCTCCAGACAGCGGCTGAATTCGACCTAGATACGTAGCTAGTGTCGAAAATCATGTCATCGTTGGGACTCCTACCCTTGAATCTCCCCGGCCAGAAGCCCTGCAGTGACATTAATTGATGCCCTGAACCAGCTAAGCTGGTGATACGGTTTCAATAAAAATAAAGGACAAAGCTATTATTGTTTTTCAACCACAAAGGAGTCGACACACCATTACGTATTACTTACCTGCGTCTTTTTGCTCAATGTCATAACCAACCCAATACAAGGAGTTTTAGCGGGGACGCTTTATTGAAAAACTAATGAACAAGCAAACGGAAGGAACGTTTTATGAACGTCAGCAATTTCGCGATGGTCGCTTTCGGCATTGAGAGTGGCATTGAGAAGTCATATCAAAAGAGCTTTGTGGTGAATGTGAGAAACTAGTGTTCCTGATCAACACATTCTTTCTCGCATTATTTCTAAATTGGCAATATTTGAAAAATAAGAGGATTCAACGAAAATGACACCTAAGCCATTCTTTTCAGCTTTTTCCTATTCTCTCATTAGAAAAAAATTGAAGAAAAAATTGGCTGCTGTTTTTGAGAAAATGTTTTTGTACATTGCAGTAATTTCAAGCACAAATTACGCGAAAACGAGTTTTTTCAAAAAAAGTGTACATGGTCTTTTTAACGAGAGTATTTTAGAACATTTTTGTTTAGGTCAAATATCGCATCTATCATAAAAATCTATTTCGTGTTTTTGAAATGTTAAATTTTTCCAATTTTCGAAAAAAGAGTTTCTTGGAAAAGAGAATGGCACCAGTTCTTTTGCCGTCTATTGATGGATACTAGGAGATAATGTAAAAGGAAAATTTTGAGCCGTTTCTGAGAAAAAATGTTTAAAATAATTAAACATTGCTTATATTTCACGCATAATTTTACGAAAACTACTCATATTTTCGAAAAATTTTATATAGCTTTATTTTTCAATCTGTCATTGAACAACAGATTTTCTTAAGAAAAAAATCGCCATCTTCAATGGTGCAATTGTAGTATAATTCCGAAAAACTTTTTTAATTTTTGAACTTTTATAATTTTCTTAATATCAGGGATTGCAACGAAAATGAATATCATTCTCTTCAGTGTTCTACGCTTTCAGAGAACAAAGTGTAATAAAAAAAATTGTAGCCAGTTTTGCGAAACTTCGAAAATATCGAGGTTTCAAGTAAAGTACCCTAAAACATCAAATCCTTTTGGGCCTCGAGTTCCTCTAGATTGATTAAGGAATATAAATTCTCGAGAAAATGGGTCGCAAGGGATTGGTACTAGCTGTGACAATAGACAGGCGTTTTTCCGTCAATAGATTTTTCAGTGTCAACAAAACATGGATTCTAACTGTTAGAGAATTTACTATTTATAGGAACAAGATTTATCCACTTTTTCGTTACCAGGAGCCGGATAATAAGAGTTTTTCTGTCGAAAATTCGCCGTTTTCCGGCACACGATTACAAGACTTTTTCTTCTTACGAAGTAAGGGCGAGAAAATGAAAAGGAATCGTCTCGCCTCGGATGAATCCACGGAATCGAACGAAGGGATGGGCCGGCCTGCAGAATAATTATCCACATCGACGGACCCAATTACTATTTTACTCCGTGGAAAATCCTCCTCTGGTGGAGACCAGGACCTACCTCCTGGACTCCGGAGCTGCGCTTGCTCACTGGAACTACAAACGCTCTCGCATTCGAATTCGCCAATTCCTGACTGTGGTATGGACGCATTCGCTCCATTGCCCTCTGATCGATCCGCTGAAGCATGGGGATAGCGTAGGGCAGTCAATCGCCGCGCCGCGGTGAGTCACATCGCCGTCCCGCTCTGCCGCGTGGCGATAATAAGCAGCGTGGGCGGGGTGCAGCTCAGTCTCTCAGCGAGCGACCGCATCTGCGTCGGCGCCCGCACCCGCGCCTGCAAGTGGCAGGTAGCCGGCCTGCCCGCCCTCCTGCCCGCCCTCCTGCCCGCCCTCCTGCCCGCCCTCTTGCCCGCCCTCTTGCCCGCCCTCTTGCCCGCCCTCTTGCCCGCCCTCTTGCCCGCCCTCTTGCCCGCCCTCTTGCCCGCCCTCTTGCCCGCCCTCTTGCCCGCCCTCTTGCCCGCCCTCTTGCCCGCCCTCTTGCCCGCCCTCTTGCCCGCCCTCTTGCCCGCCCTCTTGCCCGCCCTCTTGCCCGCTCTCTTGCCGATGCGGTCTGCGGACACTTGATCCGCGGTCACTGCCCGCCTCTTCGAAGCGGACTTGGCACACGTTCCTCGGCGCATCCGGAGTATTTAGCCAGCATATTTTCGTACAAGCTTGAATATTTTTGTGTCTATGTAAATGATTTTACCTTACTAGATGTATTTCACAGATTAATGGGTTTGGGTTGAGACAAAATCTATAAATGTATGAAAAGTAAATCTTATTTTTGATTTTACCAATTATAATAACCTAGGTCTTACGAAATTGATTATAATGTACGACAATGTCCAACGGCTTAGATTGAAGTTTGTGGAACAGGGTGAAGAGTAAAGATTTTCTATCTTTTGTGAACGTATTGAAAATTAAATTGTGTTAGCTGATTTTGCACCTTTTTCATGCCAGCGGCGACAAAGGGTACTGTAGAAACTACACTTCAGCATGTTTGAAGGTACTGATGCCCTTCACTGATACGTGACTGTTCGTGCTCTCAATCCGATTGTAATTGTCGTCAGTCACGGCATACATTTGGTTCCAGCGATTGCGATATTTAATGTGTCATGTTGTAGTGCCTCACTTCACCTAGTTGTCAAGGAAATCTGTGGAGACTACCAATTGCCGTACGAATCCAAATACTACCTGGAAAATCCAGTCTCTACCAAAAACAAAAACACTCTCCACGCTTTTCCTTAAAGTCAAATATTGAAACTACTCACAGAGTGTCAGTTTGTGATATCACCGTGACACAAAACTAGTCAGAATTAGGGTTTAAAAATTCCAAAATGCAGAACCTAGTAATGTGAAAATCAGGAAAATGACGCACAATTTAGAGCAAATAACATCTATATTGTGTCATAATTGTTATTTATCGTTTGTTTTGTTGGATTTGAAAACGACGTCATAGATAATGACCTGCTTGTCTGATCACGAAAGCGATTCGTTGACAAATGTTGTGCTCGGTGTTTTTGTGACAGCAACTAACTTTCTACCGCGTCCTGTCGTTATTAATAGGCGCCCGGTCAGCCAACGTCAATACCCGCGCGTCCCGCTCCTCTCCGGTCGCTCGCGAGTCGATCGGATGTGCCCCCCTCCGAGCGGTTTCGTGGGTCCTGCCGTCGAGCCCGGCGCGACGCCCGTTTGCGCGGCTCGCTCGCCGCCTCGCGCCCACGCGCCTCGCGGAAACTTCCATTGTGCACGCAGATAAACAACTGGTTCGTTTTATGCCTGGCTTGCTGCGTGCGCGACGCGCGCTCTTAACAAACATTTGATGGTGACTCGCATAAAGTTTATTAGATTCTTTTTATGAGTTATAGGACTGTTGATTGGGTTTGGGGATTTTCGAGGAGAGAGAGAGCTTTATGTGCAGGAAGAATACAATTAAAGACAGTAGTACTTACTACAATATATTGAAATTGACGAACCTAAACTTTTAAGTACGGTGAATGATTACATTGATGTAAAAAGCAAGCTGGTGGAATTGCGGCGTACTGTATCCAATCCATTCTAAGTGACGAAAAAGGAATATTTTATTTACACTTTTATTTACTCTTATTTATGAGTGCAAGTCTTCATCTTCTTTTTTTGTCCTATCATATTCGTTTTTAACGTACGGTGTTGGTAAATCGTTATAATTGTACTTTATATGGCCAGTACTGATTAGTTACAATTTATGAAGTTTGTGGGTGGACTCTTATTTTATTCAAATTAAAAATAACCAATTAATGGCATAAAACCTATAATAAAAAAAACTCTTAGTAGTTCACATATACAAAAACGTGTCAATAATAAACCGGGAATTTTCGCTGTGATATCACTCTGGGATATGGTGTGCGACCTTAGACATTTACTATACAATTTATATCTGCCGTTTCTGGTTTTGAACCGCGGGCACCGGAACGCCTGTTGGTAGGTTGCCATTGTTCTACTTGTGTGATCTGAACGGCGGCAATGAAATGTCTGTGTTCTTTCGTGTTCAGAGCACAGAATGGGAGGGAGAAAAACAAAGTGCAATCACTAGACGTACATAATTAAATGTAACTTATTTGCCACAACTTCATCAACGTAATTTGCGGAAAGTCCCGCTTTCTTGTATTTAAACACCAATAGATTGCTTTGTTGTTAATGAAACGATCCGAAAGTATTATATACGTGCATTGTATGGAAGATTGCATTTACCACGTGCTTAATTATTTTAGAATGTGTTTTACGGGAGATTGAAAAGAAGAAGAAAAAACACCACTTTTGTTGATAGCAACGCAATCATAGTTGCGCGTGAATGACCTAATTTCGTTCTCTGATACGGGTCCCAAATGAATTGGACGCACTTATGAAGGTCTCTGCTAATCAATATTTCGAACATTCTTCTTTAGTGGCGAAGACAGCGGAGGGAAACACTTGATTGCGCTCGCACCAAAGAAATGCTGGAATATTTTCAATTATTGCGAATGAATGGACTATGAAAGCGTGATTATTGGTGCTTAATACAGTTGATTTCAGTATTCTTTCTGAACATAATGCATGCCCATGCAAGAATAGAAAAGATAACGTCGATTCTTTGTGGAACTATTCAATACCAGTAATACCAGTAATGTAGTTCTGTATATATGTATGTATTCTGTATGTATGATATTTTGTAACATTTTTTCGTTATTTTATTCGGATATTTTTTAATGGTGCGGTATGAACGAAATATTGCATTTTATTATACAATACTTTTGTCAGATTTTGTGTGATAAATAAATAATTGTGAATGAATCTGTAATCCTCCTCTTCTCGAATGTTCCCTGTTGTATACTTTTTCATTTCAGTATTTGGGAATAAATTTTATATTGGTTTTAGTGATCACAACTTTTCTAGAACATTTATCCGTTTGGAATATATTCTCTGGATTAACTGGGAACTCTTCTCTCTGGTACTTGTACTGGTTTACGTGGCTCAGGGAAACAACTGATTTCCCTCTGATCGGCAGGTCTTTGTGTTAGAGTCCCGTCGGTGACAGGGGACTAGCTACAAAGCTAGGTCGAGTTCAGCCACTTTCTGGATGCGAATTCTAGTGGCCGGCTGCTCTGATTGGTACTTTTCCGTTGTTTCTCGGAGCAACACTGCGAATGCCGAAGCAGTACCCTAACAAATAGGCCACAAACCGCACGTGCTCTTTCCTTCCTTTTCCCTCTTATCATCACCCCTTACTTACACTCACTGTCACTAATTGAACTACACTACCATGCATATTGGGAAATCAGTCAGAAACTTAGATATTGCCCCCGCTGTTGGGAGATAACTGGTTGGGGAAAACTCCGCAAGCCGACGATAAGGTCGGCGCTAGATCTCATCAGGGGAAGGATCACGTGACAAAACATGCACCACACTTGCGTCACTAATGACGACGTACCCGGAAACACGAAATATCAATCTGGCACTTCTTTTTGATATAGAAGAGAAATAATGAACGTAATCAGTATTCTACCAAGAAGGACACACCCTTCTTTCCAACGAAAAGTACTTCATAAACAAAACAAAAACGCACCTGCTTTTTATCATATAAGATATTTATCATTGTGAACTTTACACATCAATTTGGGATACTTATCGATGACGAAAATCTCACTTCTGCCGTCGCTGTTTCATTCACTACCTTTATTAGACGAAAATAATGTTTGAATGTGTTCATTGTCAATCGAACGTCATTTCTTGCTGGTAGCATTACTTTTATTTCCTCACGTCCACTGCCACCGTGTGGACGCGAAGGAAAGACTACTCTGACTGACCGTTTCCGTGGTTTTTGTTTCAAGCAAATGCTGGAAGAGTGTGTTGATCATCGGTTCACGGACAACCCAGAAGAGTATTTGTTGAAATGATATCGATGAGCGGCCATCATTGTGAATGATACATCCATAGGCAATACACGCAGATGACAAGATAAAGCTCGAATGGAATTTTAGGATCCTAGGTAGAATGTTTCGTCTGCTGGGGCAGCGACAGCATGGCGGGATTAGCAGGCCAAGCATGTGCTTGGGGACTCCCAAATAATTTTGTAAACAATTTTTTTATTTGTTCAAAAATTTTAAATATATTTTAATATTATTTTTAAAATTGCCAATATAGTATTTTATATTCACGTTTCTATTGATGGCTTTGGTTTATTAAAAAATATGAAGGGGCCCCATAGTCTGGTCCCTCTTAGATTCCGTTAAAACATTTGTTCCGCCCTGAGCAGCCGGTGACGTCGCGTCCAGGTCACAGCCTCGGAGTCGGCGCGGCAGCCCCAACGTATTTGTCGCGGAGCGGGCGGCGGAGCACCGTTAGCGGCCCTGCTCGGATTCCGTCACATATCGCGGAAGCCCTTGAGCGGCGGGGCGGGGACGCAGCGCGGCGCAGCGCGCCCCCGCCCCCCCCCACGCCCCACGCCCACGCCCCACGCCCCACGCCCCACGCCCCACGCCCCACGCCCCACGCCCCACGCCCCACGCCCCACGCCCCACGCCCCACGCCCCACGCCCCACGCCCCACGCCCCACGCCCCACGCCCCACGCCCCACGCCCCACGCCCCACGCCCCACGCCCCACGCCCCACGCCCCACGCCCCACGCCCCACGCCGCCCCCCGCCCCACGCCCCACGCCCCACGCCCCCCCCACGCCACACGCCCCACGCCCCACGCCCCACGCCCCACGCCCCACGCCCCACGCCCCACGCCCCACCCCCCACGCCCCACGCCCCACGCCCCACGCCCCACGCCCCACGCCCCACGCCCCACCACGCGCGGCCCCCGAACTGGGTCACTCCTCGTGCGCGCTCGCTCACTCGCGAATCTTCTTCGCTCGCGAATCGGGCGCCGGCGCCTGACTTTCGCTCACGGGAGCCTCTGCCTGCTTTGGAACGTTCGAGAGCTAAGCTTTCCCGGAATTCCCGCAGTTTATTGGTTCTGCGCGAAAGTTGTTGCGTTTACCCTGTAAAAATATTTTATTTTGGACTTTATTATTATTATTATTATTGTTATTGTTATTGTTAAGAATCATTTGAAACCATGTGACACGGCAATCCCCATGGCACTGAGTCGCAATCATTTTTCTCAGTCGCCCACGGCATATACTCTTTAATGGTCTAGAGTTGTAATTCATAGAGACGAATTACGGGACATAAGAGGTAACTTGTGAAAGAAGTTGAAGTAATTCATGATTTCTGAGTACATATTTATCCCAATCATTTGTAACCAGAGGGAATAATGCATTGTATATCGTATCAAATTGAAGTACTTTTATTTACATCCCCATCATGCCTCGGCTTTTCCTCTCTGTCCTCTGTCCGTCCCTGTCCGTCCGTCCTGTCCTGTCCTGTCCTGTCCCTGTCCGTCCGTCCGTCCGTCCTGTCTCCTGTCCGTCCTGTCCTGTCCGTCCGTTCCTGTCCTCCTGTCCTGTCCTGTCCTGTCCTGTCTCCCTGTCCTGTCCTGTCTCTGTCCTGTCCTGTCTCTGTCCGTCCTGTCCTGTCCTGTCCTGTCTCCTGTCTCTGTCTCTGTCTCTGTCCTGTCTGTCCCTGTCCTGTCTCTGTCTGCCCGTTCTGTCCTGTCCTGTCTCTGTCCTGTCTCTGTCTCTGTCCTCTGTCTCTGTCCTGTCTCTGTCCTGTCTCTGTCCTGTCTCCTGTCCTGTCCTGTCCTGTCTCTGTCTCTGTCCTGTCCTGTCCTGTCCTGTTCCTGTCCTGTCCTGTCCTGTCCTGTCCTGTCCTGTCCTGTCCTGTCCTGTCCTGTCCGTCCTGTCTCTGTCCTGTCCTGTCCGTCCCGTCCCGTCCCGTCCCGTCCCTGTTCGATTCGATGCGATTCGATTCGATCCGTCTCGCCTCGCCTACCTCGCCCGCCCCCGCCCGCTCAGCCACCCGCATTCCTTGCGCATTCCGGCTCCGACCCGATCACGTCCCCTGTCCGTACCGCTGCAACACGGTCCCTAAATACGTACGTGAATTGCAGGGTTGCATTGAACTAAATGTTGGAGATAAAAAAATGTGGGTTACATTTTTCATTTGCAAACATTTTTTTTTCTCAAATGTATTTGTTCAGAAATGATTAGTATTACTCAACGCCCTCAAGCGTTATACTGCAATAAATATGCACAGAGTACATCGAGTTGTATGTAATAAGATGTAACGCAAAAACCCGACCCAGCGACCTATGGATATGCAGGTCCATCTTGGTGACTGCTGCCTCGATATTATGCTTTAGTTCATTTTTATATCACTACTTAGAGGTTAATATCACTGCGGGTTTGATATTCCCAGCAGTGTGAGTATTGTGAGCGAGAGAAAAAAAATGTCTGACAGATCCACAGCCAATTCCGTGTAGTTATGTTTTTTTAATTTAAAGTGAATGGCAGAAAAGTTTCTCTCTCTCTCTCTCTCTCTCTCTCTCTTCTCTCTCTCTCTATATATATATATATATATATATATATATATATATATATACTCACATATTTCTTACTATTATGATAATGTATATTCACACCTTCAAAATATATTAATTATGGAAATCATGAAAATGAAAGTCTTATTTTGTTTGCTAAATTATTGTGTACTTTTTGTGACTTTAAATAATGAAGTTTTCTCATTTTCCTGAAACCAATAATGTTTGGTTATATTTAAGCACACATGTTTAAAAATAACCACTTAATCCTCTTTGATTTTGATTTTTAAACAATTTAATTGATTATGAGATGAAAAGAATTCGAATTTCTTAATAAAATACATCATTTTCTTTCATCCCTGATCGTTGTCCTTTTAGGAATTATTGATTTCAGAGTTTAACGGTACGTTTATAATCTTCGGGCATGGAAATCAGTATTCGTCATAGAAAATCGCAGCGTCCCTGACTGTCAGGCCTTGCCATATAGAACGCGCCTTCCTAGGCATCGAATGGACAGCCAAGGGCGACTGTGTGGCATTTCGCGACCCCACGGACTCGCTATCGGAGTGGAAAATACCAATTCTGCGGGCTTCACCCTGAACTTGTGGGCCCCACGGCGTCGGCGGCCGTGGCCCCAGACGGGAGTTAGAACGGTTATGTCCACCAGGGGAGGCAGCATATGATTTCGTGGAGTATGTATGTACGGTCCATGTACAGTGTGAACATGCAGTCTTAATAAAATACACGCAGGAAAGATAATACTATACTTTTAGGTGCATTGCCTACTATTTCTTTTTCCGAATTGACACACACACACGCGCGCGCGCCCCCCCCCCCACACATACATACACACATCTACAAACGTGTCGATAGCGATGGGGGTAATGACGATGCCTCATGGTTGAGCGACCGTTGACTGGGAAGTGTTGAATCCTGGATAGGAGGCGGACGTTTGCTTACTGTGTGGTTGATTAGCGGTTCACACAGGTCCACATTTAAATGTTATGTCGTAACACTGCTGAGTTTCAAGTTGGAAGCTTCCGAGAGCGAGTGCGGCTTAGGTTTAAGGCCATGGAGAATCACGTGCAAACCAATGTCACGAAAGAATATTAAACTATTTAAAAAGTTGTTCTTTCAGCAATTATCTATAAATAATGAATAAATATGCGTTCAGTAATAAATAGCATATATGTATATGTTTCATTGATTTTAATATTTTATTGGGTTACGTATTTACATGAATAAAAATCTATTATTTTTCTTCTAGTATAGATTTTTTTAATTATTTTAATTAGAAAGTTAGTGAAGTAGATAAGGGGTTTGGAGGTGGGGAAAGGGCAAGTCCGAGTAGGGAGGGGATGCAATAGATAGAAATGGGCGGACAGGGCAGGAATAGATTGTCTTCCTGTCTAATAGTTCGTGAAAAATGAATACCGGGGGAATGCGGGCACTTCAGTTTGATATTAACAGATTAAAATATATATTCAGTAAAAATTGTAAATTTGTTTATAATTAATATTTTTCACCTAAATACGCGAAGAACGTGCAATTATTTGTTTGTATGTTTACTCAAAACCCGGGCCATGCCATGCAGGCCGGCTATCTAATAGTATCTAATAGATGATGTGATAAATAAATGCCCGAGTAATGCCTTTCTAACAAATATAAACCCCGAGTCTTTCTAACAAATATAAACCCAAATTTTTCAATTATGGAACTTCGTAATTAATCTCGAATAGGGAGTGCTCCTTAATCACGATATGCCGTCCTGGTGCTTCCCGGGAGATGAAAAAGAGTTTGATTTACCGCCCCTCACGCGAGTTGGAGTTACATACCATTGTATCTAACCACCGTACGACCAAGTCGACCAAAAGCGCATCTGCTTCGCTGGCGTTCAGTAATATTGCCACACAATGGAGTGGAGATTGCTGCGCTCATCCCGCTTTTATGAGACTCGGAGCAAAGAATTTTCATTCGCGACCTATCTGTTTGAATTTAGCCGGTTGATATTGCTGGGTAATTAATTTACTGGTTGGAATTGAATGGACGGTTATACTTCGATTTTTCTATTGTTCTGATGACATTAGATCATTGTTACATCTGGCTTATAAATTAATCTTTTTAATTAATTCGTGAACGTCTTTCTCAACGGGGTTCGTGACCTCACAAATGTACTTACCATTGTTAAAAAGATTCATTTTATAAGACAGAAGGAGTAACAATATACTAATGGCATCGGTCACTATAGAAAAATCGAAGTATAATTAGTGGTTTTAGACAGTTAGACGTGTGAGTTATTGAAAAAGTAATAATTTATTTCTATGTAACATTTCAATTCTACTACCGTTATTGCTAATGATAATAATATTGAAAAAGTAAAGAGAGACGTTTCGAAAGGTCGAGAATATCTGTTGTATCATGTTTTATCTTTAGGACAAGTTTGTGTGTTTGGAAATTTTTGTATGTGACTTACTTGTGAGTACTTTCGAAGAAATTGGGATTCATACGAACAATCGACATGTTTGCATTGCAGAAAATAGGTTTCAATTTTCATATTTGTTTCTTGTTTCTAGCTATTTTGACGTCGCTACTACTCTAAATTCCCAAAATTCTTTTCAAATGTCCCTTATGTTTTTCTTGTATAATATCGATGCCTTCTTCCAAGACAAACAAACTACGTTATCGTGAGAAAAAACTATTTTAATCTGAAATTGAAAGAGAACTCTAAAATATTCGAATGAGTCGTTCGTTAGAAGTATTAAGCACTACAAGGAAGTACTTATCATAATTTCCATGTTTTACTGATAGCGCTCTCAATTTTCAAGATCACTTAAACTTCTTTCACAGGTGTAAAACTGCGATATAATTGTTACTTGGATGCAAGAAAATGTAGTACTTCACTGTCATAGGGAGTGTGCTTAATGTCCTATGACCACTACCCACATTTCACCTCCGCGTGACCAATCACTTTTCATCTTTCTGAAGTCGTGTCGTCGATTCTCAGACTTAATGCTTTATTATTTTCTTTAAAATAGTATATTAAAATGATTTAAATTAGTTATTGTTAAGATGATCTTGCCGTGAAATTATTCGGGGTAAGTTGCCCAAATTTGAGTTGCACATTTAACCCTGCCGTACTTGTGTCCCATATGTTGCCCGACTTAAAATATATTTTTTAGCTATTATAACTTTCATAAACTCTTTCTGAACAAGTTTTCGGTTATCTCAAAATGTTTATTTCAGTACGATGTGAAAGTCATTGCTCTTTGATGTATGGGAGTTAAACCACCTTTTTTATTAATTTTTTAACGTCGTTTTTTAACCACTAGGTCATGTAGCAGCCACTTTGATTCTTTACATTGGGGTAACTATAGGGGGAACCGACACATAAGGACAACATGAGCGCACACACAAATATCCATTCCCGAGGCGGGATTCGAACCTGCGATCCTTCGAGCCGAGGCAGCTATGACCCTACAGCCTACATCGACGATCCAGGCTGGCTAAATACGTCTTTGTTGTCTCCCGGATGAAATAAAGATGTAAGCCACGTCTATTAACATATTTTACTTCTCCATTCATAAATCATCATCAGTCATTTGGCAGTTATGACAATAATATATCACTATAGTATATGATTGTGACAGTGTATATCTACTCTTCAATTTCTCGCATGACGAACTTTCTTTCACCCACCACAATAGTGCTCGCGTAATAACCGTAGCCCAACCGAGTTTCAAACCATCTGACAAGAACATGATTGGTATGAAAAGTTTGGAAGCATACTGGATGGTAATAATATTTGATCTGAAGCTGCTATTACTGCCACCGCTCGGAACTCAGTATGGGTTGCGCACCTACAAAAATAAAACGACTGAGCTACAAATGTAGTCCGCTCGAGTTAAGGGCTAATTATCGGTTAAAAAAGAACTTGATTGGGAATTAACTTCTCTTCGAATGATGCAAATGTCCAATTAACCCGAGTCCACTCACCGGTAGCGGTGGCTCAGTGCATCAACTGATGTCACTGCAGCGCGTCTGACCGGGAGGTCCTATCCCCGACGGCGGCAGGATTTTCGACACTTGCTTTTCAGCTAGGTCGAATTCAATCGCTGTCTGGAGGAGAATTCTAGCTGTCCGGCTGCTCTGATCGGTAGTTTTCCGTGGTTTCTCCGATCAACACCAGGCGAATGCCGGAGCAGTACCCTAACAAACGGGCCACGGACCGCGCGCGATCTCTCCTTCCTCTTCCTTGTCCTATCCTCTCCTCTTACACACACACTTACACTGACATGCACCCTCTCTTACATATATCCGGGAGACCGGTCGAGAGCTTAGAGATTGTCCCGGCTGGGGCGGTGCCCCGCTGGTGGGAGAGTCCTGGTTAGGGGGAAACCCCACTAGCCGACGGTAGGTCGGTGCCGGATTTCGCCATCCAGCGGGGGGAAGATAACCGCCATCTCCCGAGAAAAAACATGCACTACACTAACGGGACTAATGACCAAAGCAGTTGACGCGCCCGGAAACACGAAAAAAATCAATCCAAAAAAAAAAAAACAATAACAGAGTCCACTGCTCTTCGTCGCACGTCAATAAGTTCGCTATCAGCGCGAGTTTTCGCAACAAACTAAAGCTGCGACAAGAACAATATGGGCGCGTTGTGGGAAGGTGCGCGGCGCCACTGCGCAACAGGAAGCCGATATGCGAGTAGAAAGCGGCGGCGGCGGCGGCGGCGGCGACGACGACGACGCCGGGGGGGCCAAGGCCCCGGAAGGCGGCCGGCCTGCCGGGGGGGCCGGGCCAGAGGAGAGGCCCGCAGAAGCCGGAGGTAGATATTTTCAGAAACATTACATCGCGGCGCAAAGATTACAGGGTGATCTAATATGTTCGAGTTCATCCGCGTAGGCTGAAGCAAATTATTACTAAGATGGAGATTTATAGATGGCAAAATTTGAAATTAAGCGGTTTCTATGAATGTTGTAAATTTTTGTAGGTGTAAAACGATTTGATTTAGAAAATTAGAGGGTTTTACGTAAAAATATATCGCACAACATTAAGATTACTTCTAATGCTCCTGCGTCGTTATTGCGCTATCTGAATAGTATTTATTAATTCTGGACGTAAATGTAGCTTCACTATGCGCACGTTTTTTTGGCTTTCCTTTTGCTTGTAGTGGTAGTAGAGCTTAGGATGAGTTTCTATTTTATTAGCAATACTGAAAAATAAAATCTGTTCGTTCCTTTACCGTTACAAACAAGTTTTCTATAATTCGGCAACGACAATATCTAGTTTTTGAAATGTTAATCTCTCGCTTTTTTAAATTTATTATTATTATTATTATTATTATTATTATTATTATTATTATTTTTTAATTATTATTATTATTATTTTAATTATTATTATTATTATTATTTTAATTATTATTATTATTATTATTTTAATTATTATTATTATTAGTTAAATTGTTGAGAAGGGATTCTGAAACTCATGAAAGCGTGCGCAGATGATTTTCTCGCCCATACGTCACATACAGTTTTTGACTAAATAAATAGAAATAATAATAATGAACGATAAAATACTGAAGATTTTTCGGAAATGAACTCCTTTTTGGTTCTGGAAAGAACCGCTTCAATGCTGAAAAAAACTCGGACCACGTTACAGGTGCGAACGTTTTGTGCGTATTTTCCTGGATATGTGCAAGCAACCCATCCTGTCCTTCTGATGACGAATACTACAGTCCACGAGCAGGGCAATTTCCCAGTTCAGATCTTTCAGGTTCTAACTCTCAAAAAATGCTCGGTATTTATGCAAACTTGGTTGTGTGTTACACGACGGAAATTGCGGTTTAATTAGAGGGAATATTTTTGGGGAATAACAGTGTAATGATGGAGTATTAACATTTAAGAAAGGAATACCTATTCCACCTATATTTTTTTACGATTTTCCACCGTTATTTGAAAGAATGTCCTCAAATTAGTTTTTCTTATGTGTATAATAATATCTTTTTTTACTGCCCTTGCAAAAACAGGAGTGTGAAAATTATTGTGATAAAATTACACAGTTACAAGCCACGTGAGTTGTTACTCCATAGTGTGTATCCTATTCTAAAGTTTTTTTTGCGTTTACAATTTCTCTGAGCGTAATATACGAATAGTGTAAGTAGTTTTTTTTTTTATCTTGGCTGCACCTCGTTTGCAATGGCGCATTTGCAATGAGAAACGTGTATTTATGTAACAGTAAAATGAAAGATTTCATTAGGGCAAACGCGGAGATGTTTTCTACCACTAACGAATCCCTGAATGTTGAAACGCATCCTTGAATGAGGTAAATCGTGGTGCGAATGTGTCTCGGATGCAATTGCAACTCCTTGAGAAGCAGAAGCGAAGACGTTTGACAGCGACAGAGGCGCCTTATGACGTCGCGATGTGCTTAAGCGTGTGCGCGAGAGGGAGAAGGCGGGGGAGGGGAGGGGAAGGAGGCCGTCGTGGAGCCGGCTGGGAATTCGCTTCCGGGCGCAGCGATCGAAGGGGGGGGGCGGGGGGGAAGTGGGTGGTGTGGAGAGAGTGATTGGTTTGAGTGCGAGCGCGTGATTCGCAGGGCGGTGGAAGCTGTGGAGCTGTGCGCGCTTTTCCGTGAAAGGAAAAAAAGAGTTTTTGGAATGTTTACTCTCTGTTTGGTTATGTGTTTGTCTTACGGATGGCAACGACTGGTTCATTCATTTTCTCTCTCTGTTTTCTCTAACGGTAATATTGTGGATTATGTTGAAATACTGCAGGGAAGGCCATGAAATGTTCTAGACGTTCTGGTCGTGGAAAACGTTATCTACAGTATGAACTTGAAATAACGTAAATCATATACTGAGTAGCCATAAATAAATGCGGCTTTTTTATGTCTAGTCGAATTGTGTTCCTGGTTCGATGTAATTATTGAGATAATTTTCAACGACATTATGTCTCATTTTGATGTTTAATTGATCATGCTTAACCTGATGTCTCATTCTTAAGGCCTTCTCAGTGACCAATTTTCCAGTTTTCCTCTCATATCTTGGGCATCGCTGCGAGTAGTTTCCCTTGTATCTTATCTTCTGTGAAATTGCAACACATGGCTGCGGCGCACCGCCGATACCACTAAAATTGGTTTCCTCTGTAACATAATTACCGGCGATCGAAGGGAAGCAATATTGCGCCGATAGCGTGCGTAGCAATGGCTTGCGATGAGCGGCCAAGCCAATCAGGTACGGAGCAGGAAGATAGTTTTTGTTTGATGTTTTCTGTTCGTTTTGTTTGGTGCTTTGATGCTTTTGGTAATTTTCAGATGAATGTTGTGTTCATGTACAATTGGAATGCTTAAAACTTGACATAGTTTTAACACCGAGAAATGCACTTTTTATTGAGAACGTTGATTTTTTTTATTTTATTGGCGGAGAAGATGTTGGCATTGGTGAGTGTGAATGAAGAAACGTAGTATTAAAAAAAACATTAGTTGACGTCAGGTACATACGATGCAGAAGTATTTTTCAATGCCCTCTATTAAAATAATTTAATTATGTCCGTGAGATCACACACAGCTTCTCAACTTTACCCAAAATTAGGAACTGTTTGTGATGTAACATGTCAACCACTGTCTGGAGCTTGGGTACAGAAGGGCGGTGCTCCAAAAATTACTCGATTTCATAGGGATTGTAATAGACAAACCTTAAAATTCTTTCAAGGTAAATTATTTTAGAATAACTTGATCAATGGGATGCTAAGTTTACGAAATAATGGCTTTCAATATCCCTTGTGGTAAGATATTTGAATGATTTACTGGATATCTAGAAAGAAGGTCACTTAAGAGAGGGCGTCCAAAACTTGAATACATGTGGTTTCAGACTAACATTTCGAAGGATCTGTTTTAAAAAAAAAGAAAGCAAGAGGATAGATTTGGATTAGGACATCCTTTGAACTTTTTCTTCATCGAGCATGAGACTTGTATGGTGAGTTTCGTCTCCTCCCCTCCAGCGCCTGTTCGGTGCAGGTTTTTTTCTTCTAGGCATCTAAGCGCATAAGAAAGAGACGGTGTGAATGCTCATGTCCGCATGTGCAGTCGCGGCCGGGGGGAACGCGAGGCGGCGGACGCGAAAATAGCTCGCGTGCAGGGTTCCACCCCATGATACGGCGGCAGCTGTGCGCGCTGGGTTCGACCCCGCCGCTTGTGCCGTCGGCCCGCTGTGCCGGCTTCCCCCTGTCACGTCCGCCCCCCCGCGCCCGTCGCCAAGGTCAATATTGTGCAGGGACCGTCCGCCAGCCTTGCCCTGCCGCACCCCCTCTGCCCACGTCCGACATGCCAGTATTCCCACCCCCCTTACCTACCCCCTCGCTGACGTAGGAATTCGTACGTACGTATCCGCAGTTCCTCTTTTCTATTTTAGGTTTGCGACGTGCCGTTCGCTGCGCTTTGCGGCTCGCGCCGTGTCATTTTCTCTTTGCGAACCAGGTTAGGTTTTCAGTTGTGGTAGCCTGTCTTGATATTGAATTTATCGATTGAATATCGTATTACTTGTAGTGAAACAAAACACGTGAAAACTCCACTGGGGTAATCATTGATTTGATCAGTTACACAATTAATACACGAAAACAAATAATATTTTTGAAACATTGATTTTGTGTTCGAGCGTATTGATTCATGTCATAACTGGTATATTTAAAAAAATGTACGGATGTACTACTTCAGTTCTTGAGGCAACCAAAATGAAAGGGTTTGTGACTGTGACGATTTTTTTTGTGTAGAACTCGATGTAAATTGAATCAAATTTTCTTTTTATGTTTTCACCAATTTGAATGCACTTTACTAACGTGTCACTCTGGTCTGTCCCTCGTGATAACAAAGCTTAAATTGCTCACCGTATTCCTTCTCATACATTTTTGCGACCTATCGTGTTGCCTTTACTCTCAACTTCCTCATTCACCTGTACATTTTCGAACTCGGCAGGATGCGGAACTTGTGTGTTTAACAACTGTGAGTTTTCGCGCTCGCCAGAACGCATTCGTAGGTCGGCCGCTCTAATTAGTAGCTTCCGTGATCGCTGCCATGTTTATGCCGTAGCAGCACAACGGAACGCGGACAGCGCGCGACCTAAAATCACAACCAAATGAAAATGTAACATCGAATTGATCTATGTTAGTCAGTTGTAGTTACTCTGTACTTTCTCAACGTTCTTCCACGTCTTCGCGGCTTTTGCTTGTTTGCTGCCATATCGTTGATCCGCTGAGTGAGGCGCTTTGCTATTTTACCCCTCGTCCTTATGTAGTCATGGAGTACCCTCCGCCCGTCTGTCCGTCACTCATGCTTATGCCACTTCCAGTCCGATAATCGAGACCAATGGGATGTCGTTCGCGGCATCTCGGTCTCTCTGCTGGGATCTGTTCATTTTTTGGTGGATCCATCCAGAAAATTCCCAGATTTTTACTAAAAAAGGCTTTCTTTAGTTTTAAGTAATTAAACGCGTTTTTTGTGACTTACGGCACATATAGAGATCTGAATAGCTCATTCGATTCCTTTCGACAAAAACATCAAGTGGTACATTTTTAGCCGGGTCCCTGTAGGATATTCTGGAATTCTAAAAAAAACACGCGTTTTAGATGATTTTGTAGTATGGAGTTTTATGAGAGACTCATGTTGTCGGAGAACATTTTTCCGTGTAACTTGTTACGCCTGAGAATGTGCCAGACAGACTTCCGTTGTATATCTAAAATTTGTTTTAATTTTGAACTTGCAACGCACATATAAAACTTTTCAACGTGAAAATACCCGTCGGAGGCGCCACGATAAGCTCGTTTCTTCGTAATGCTTTGACGTGTTGCGTCATCCCGCTTTGGCGTCGGGTTGCAGCGTGTCCCTTCGTCCGCCCTCCGCCGACTCGCGTCGCGACGTGTGGCGGCCCGCGCTCCCACCCACGCGCCGGGCGCGTCACCCCGGGCGCCGACCTCGGGCCCCGCGCCGCCGCTGGGCCAGCGGGAGGCCGCTCCGAGACGCGCCGGCCTCTGCCGACCGAAACGCGCGGGATCAGAGAGGTTTTGGAAGACGGGAAATCCATTGTCGTAGTACGTAAACATTATCGTCAATAGGAATTAACGTATCTTCAGAAAAATGAGTTTTTTGCATGTCATACAATCGAAAACATACGTTAAAAGAAGGAAGTAATTGAAACTGAATACCTCTAACAGGATCTAAAAGCTTTTATTGAAAATCTAGGTATCTCTGAGTCCGTTTTTGCTTTTATAACCATTCCAAGATAGAAAAACGTATGATAGATCCCTATATGAAATCAATGGAGCCTCAATACATACATAACCTCCAAATCCTTAACAATTACGTTAGTTTATTTCAGAAATATTTGAATTAACTTAAAAAATTAGCCATTAAATTCCTATCTTATTATATTGGTAATATGGATATTGTATTTTTCATTAATTCCATGCTTATTGTGTGTTAGTGTTGAATTCGTGTCTAGAGGTGGCGGTGAAAACTACTTTAAGTGTAAGTTACGAACACATTAGTCATAGGCGACAAAACAGGGAGAATGTCGGAACCCGTCAATGGGAATCCCGTCATTTGAATTCGGCGCACGCGCAGACCAGTTTTCCACAGAATTGTCGTTTTACGTCTTTCAAATCAACAACTTGCAAAACCCTCTATCAAAGCGCCCCGTACACCTTCAAGTGGGGCTTACAGCTCGTCCCGGTTGTAAATCCGTCGCCACCGCTTCGGTAGCTTATCATAGATGTTTGCAGCATAAAACAAGTGGGGGTGCAATTGAGTGAACTTTTTTACTTATTACTTATTTTACTGGTAAATAAATAAAACATACTACCAAGAGAATCGAAAATAACTTGAATGAAACAAGACATACAGTTGATTTTAGGTTAAACGATTTCCTCAGTGTCCAGATAGGAAGCCTCTTCCCTATATATAGCCTCTTCCCCAAATTGTGAACTCGAAAACCTAGGAAAATCGGCGATTTAATATATTTAAGAAAGTAAAATGTTTTGTAATGGGAGACTTCGAGGGATTCTGTAAAATTTCCAGAAGGGGTAACGCCCCCTTCCTATGCGCATGCCTGTGCGACTAGAAGTGGTTCCAGCATGAGGGCAACTCAACGACGACCGGCACCAGCCAAGTTCGAAATCTCTACTTGAAAGTGTGTCTTTAAGTAGGCACCCATGGGAAAGTATCGCTAGTTGATGTTCGAGTCGTGCGTGTTGTAAATGTTGTGCCATTTCTACCTGCTCAATTGTTCGCACAACGGCAATTCGGCGATGACAGAACAAGCCGGCACAAGCCAGGCTTGCGAGTGTGGCTCGTTAGTGTATAGGTTGATTGATGTTTCCGGGCACGTCAACTGCTGTGGTCGTTAGTCTTGTTTGTGTGGTTTGTTTTATCCCGAGAGGTGGTGGTGTTCCTTCCCCATCGCATTGTAAAATATGGTGTGTAAGATTCTTAAGGCAAGATTGACGTGAAATTTTGGTAAGCATCCTTGTCAAACATAATAGTCGAATCCTGTCTAATACGGTAGATTTTATGGCACGCAATGGAAATGATGTTTTCTTAGAGTGCATTTCGAAAATGTCTATATTAGGAATTCGTGACTTCGCCCCTTTATTTGTCATTAAAATCTACGAAAACTTGTTGAAGTATTGTCTCTCAGAACGTCGTTATGAATCTTTGTAGGTGCCAGTCACGTATTAGAATCTATTTCTGTGAAGTCTCCAAACGTCAAATTTACTAATTTTTAGATATGATGTTAATTCATCTTAACCAAGCTTTAGGTTTGTTCGTAAGAATATTTTCTATCTAAAAATGCATCATGAATGAATGCGTTTATCTAAAAATGCGTCATATCAATATGCCACGCAACCTTACAGTTTTGAAACTGATATTTTACATCTCGGCAGGTGACTTATCACGATTACTAATATGGATGGAACAAATCTGTGAGAAATCGTACACTTGTCACCAGTTATCAAGCAATCAAATAGCACTTATTGAGTATTGTAATCTTTAGATAATTCAACAATGTCGTTCATAATTATTTTTTATTACTGTAAGGAAAAGAGACGAGAAAAAAAATTATCTCTTTTTACTATCAGTTTTATTAATAAAAGTACGTGGAAAGCTTTCAGATTAAAGGTTTCCAAAACGCAGTCGCTCAGATTTTTTCAGGGAAGATGATGTCTACTACGACTGCCTTGAATATCCTCTACGAAGGCGTGGTCCTTTTATCTGATTGTTTATCATGACAATTTTTGCCGTGGTTTGGGATTTCTAGAAATGTGGCTCGCGTTTAGCTGTACCTTCTCTCCTGGTACTTGACTTGTTAATTTTTCGTTTCAAGAACTGTGAAACTTTTTTGTATTAATGTATTCAGTCGTGTAAATCTGAATCGGTTCTGTAAAATGATTCCTTTTTTCGTGAACTTCTGCAACGACTTCTGAATAAACGGCATTGAAAGTATTGCTGGCTTTGTGAATAGTGATAATATGAATGAGCGGGAAAGCGTACTCCCTCGCTGCAGTTATGTCCATGTATTATTCCGTGCGTGCCACAATGCTTTCTCATGATCTGTCTTGTATTCAAGTTAGCAATGGATATTTCTGCAATACTAAATACAGAATAGTAATGTACGTTATGTTTTGTACAGTTTATAATTTCGTTTTTTTATGTCTAGTAGTCATCATAGACCACGCAGGACATGCGCTTGTACAGGCTCAGTATCATTTTATCACGTTGCAGGTCTTGCATGTGACTAATTAGGGATCAGCATTAGGCTGAATCAGATTTTTATACCCCAGGGTTGTTAGTCCTGGGGGGATGGAAGATGGAATGATGATAATGAAGGATGAATGGACAGCACACACACAAACAGACATACGCAAACCCACCCATGTCCGATGTGGGACTCAAACCCGCGGCACTACTACCTTAGCGATCTCGGCTATCCGGACTGGCTATTATTATTATTATTATTATTATTATTATTATTATTATTATTATTAATCGTCAATTAGTCGTACATTAAAAATTAATCCTAAATTAATATCCTTAATATCCCGAAGATTACAGTTCTGTTATATATCATTTTCTTAGTACTAAATTTCCATTTAATATTGTTTCCCTAAATTATTGTGGAGGGAATAAAAACCAGATGTGTTGTTTGCCCCCCCTTGCGCTTGTGTGTGTGTGTGTGTGTGTGTGTGTGTGTGTGTGTGTGTGCGTGTGCGTGTGCGTGTAATGAGTGTGTCTGGGCGAGTACAATTCGGCGGCGCGCGTGCGCGTGTTTGCCCGGGTGCGTGCCCCGCGCGCTGCATAGTATCGACCTGCCCCGCCAGTCGCGCTCGCCGCGCCCTCCCCCGCCCCGCCCCCCTCGGACGGCTACTTCGACGCTCCGGGGCTCATGGCGAACATCCGGACTTCGACGGAGCGGCTCTTCAGATTACTCCAAACACCTTCCCCCTCTTTCTTCTCTTCTCCCTCGTCTCCAATTTCTCCCTTCTTTCTCTCTCTCTCTCTCTCTCCCACCCTCTTTCTTTCTCTGTTCTTTTTTTCTTTGTCATTCTGACTTCCACTGTTTTTCTATCCTTTCGTTTTTCACTTCTCATTATTCCTCTTCCACATATTTCTCAATTTTGTACAAACGCGCGCAGATCACCACTTTTGTATTTGCTCGACTAACATTGCATATGCTGCTTACTAGCAGTCTCTGCACACACACGTTTCGCCTTTCCCCACTTTCATTTTGCCGTTTTGTGTTTGCTATCTGTCTGCTTCTTTCATTGTCAATATTCTTTTTGAAGTCTTCTCCTTAACTTGACCTTCCGTTTTTTGCACTTTTCCATCATTCTATGTCCTTGATTTGTTCCAGATAGTTCTCCAGCAACTGTTTTCGTTCTTCACTTGAAATTCTGTTAAACCAGCATATGCTTTGAAGCGCACATTTTTACCAAATTCAGAAGTGTAAGAGCTTATCCCATAAGGGGGTTTGAACTGTATTTTTGTGTCAGTTTCGCCGAACTTTTGAATTCACGAGTTGAAATGAGCCACTGAACTTGATTGACAATGAGCCGGTCAGGTATTGAATATATGACTAACGAGAGTAAAGTATAAACTACATGTAACGTAGTGTGAAAATCTGTATGCGGCGTACAGAGATAATAATCTATGTAAATTTGAGCTTCATAATTCCTTCTCCACCTTCATACTATACAGAATTGAATGATGAATAAAAGTAACTACAAGGCGAGTTTAGAAAAATTTGAAAACTAGACATTTTTACTCCCGAGTTATAGAAAACAACGAAATAGAAATCCACACTCCCAGCTCTATTCCTACCCTAATTATGAGCAAAGAAGAGCTCAGCAAAACGTGTTCATAGTGAGGTACATTTACATGTAGATGTCGAACAGGAGGCCACTTCAACATTTGCTCAATTGATCAGGAAACTGGATGAAAAACCTGATCGAGATGGAAGTCGGTGATCTCAAACTCAAATATGTTACTTTACAGGCATATTTAGCGTTTTTAAAATTATGCAGTACAAATGTTAACCAATGCATTATTTATAACTTGCTAATATTTTTTAAACTTACGTTCCAACTTAATTTTTATATAAAAACTCCTGATTGGAAAACCACGTTCCAGTTGATTAAAAGTCAATTCGCCCTTCGTTTTTATCGAAGCGTTAAGCGCCTGAAATGGTAATGTTGGCGTAAATCTAATTTTTCTGAATTAATTTATTAAATTGTGTGAAGATTCGTGAATCCTAATGCTAATAAGGTTGTTCTTCAGTTGATCTCCATTTATTCTTTCTTCTATTGTCGGCAAGGGATAGAAAAGTCAGAAATGCCCCACGTAATTTTTGTTAATTTTTTTGTGATTAGATTAAAACTGTTCCACTTCATATCACACAGTACATTAATTATCGTCGTCGCAAATGTTTGTTTTGTTACCGAATATGAATTTGTATTAACTATGCAATGCATCGGTAATGTGAACCGATTGTGCAGTTATGTGACCTTTCTTGTGTAATGTGAATGTTCTTGGCACGAGGTTTACAGCTGACCTTGATCATTGGTGAATAATGTACGTACTTCCTCACGTACTGAAGGGACTACCGTAAGCCTATTATATTTTCTTAACTGTCCAAGATTTTTAATAAAAACAATTCCATTTGTTATTGCAGACTGAGTCAACGGAAGATTTTGCTGTATAATGAATTGCTTCAAATATTCTCTCGTTTCTCTGCTATTAGTTTTTAATGCCCCGATCGTCATCCGCGTAATAGAGCTTCGCATTATACCAGATATCCGAAATAAGTTCAATTTCACTAATACACAAAGAAATGACCATTTGCTTCGAACCGCGATGCTATTATAAAACAGTTGTTTGAAATTTCATTGCTTTACATTTTTTATGCAATGTTATGTTAACAACGGAACATAACTTATGGGAAACAATGGAAAATTACAAATTATCCATGAAGTTTTTAAGAAATGTAAATTTCGGAAATGGGAAAATGTTTGGCTCATTGTGGTGAAAGAATGTCCTAATGTCATTGTCGGAAACGGGCTTTGTCAAACGAGGCTCGTGCTTAATTTGCACTGAGGGTCTATCTCGGAGGGGCGTTTGGGAGCACAGGGCGACCTAATCAGTCGAGGGGGCGTGTCGCCGCGATTGTTAGTTATCTCGTCGGCCTCCCCCCCCCGCCGCTTTTGCTCCCATTTCCAGGAACACTCAGATTCGTTCGGACTTCCGGTCGCCCCCGAAGCACACGTTACAGGCTACTCGTCGGATCACTTGTGCTGAAACTCATGACATTCTGGGATTCTACTATGGCTAGAATCGGTCCAAACCTGTGATGGATTTTTTTGACACCTTCCAAAAATATCGAAAATGTCGAAGAGCGCATCGTTCCGTCAATTGTATTCTTCCGCCAACGAAATGGGCCGGGGAGGTAGGAGATAATTGCCTTGCAAGTCAGTTCAGTAAGTGCCGGTGATTAAGAATAATTTTCACGAATCATTTAGTTTGTTCAAATGCATCTAAATATAATCCGAATCGTTTCTACAAGATACACACCGATAAGAGTTTGGCATGTCCATGTCAAAATAATTTATCACAGCTCTGGTCTGAGAATACAGTTTATGGTAATGGGAAACCAGTCTCGTCAGTCACATCCCTTGCAGTCTGTGGCCAATTGTTCAAGGTACTGCGTGGATTAAAAGGCGAAAATCACTGGTACTACTCACCAGAAAGCGTAAATAGCTTTTATCGTATAACCAGGTTGGTTCCACATTCGATTTACGTGATTCAGAATAGAGGTCGCAGTCCTGACTGTCATGCACTCAGTATTACGATAATTTCCGTCTTCTTCTCCTCCTCCATCTTCTTCTTCCTCTGGGAACAGTATTATACGCTCCTTCACCAAGTCTGAGACTGTTCTTCTTCGCTTCCCTTTTCGCTCCAAAACGTACTCATTTTTATTCTCTCTAGCTTTTGTTTCTTTTCTACCCTTTTCTGGAGCTTGTAATTCCTCTCTTACTTCATCAAATACGCACACGGTTAATATTTGCAACGCCAACAATACCTTATCACGTACTGTTTGATTGTTCAACTTCAAGATAACTGCTTTGTTGTTTCATTTTATCCACGGCTTTTATAAGCGCACCTTCTCGTGATTTCAGTTTTATACATTCCTCAATGTATTTTCTACTTGCTGATCAGATCGAGATGTTTCTTGAAATAAACAGCTACATCGAGAAAAGTTCGTCTTACTCGGAGTATGACAATTGAACAGAAACTTCATGCTATTGTTTAAACATACGAGTTCGTACTTAAGCAACTATTTTTGAATTATGTTCAGAGCAGAATTTCGACTTTTTATGGTTGCTTTAAACAATTGTGTTAACTTATGGAATTCATCTCGGTGTTTATCTGATGTTTTTTTCTAGACTGATTATTTTGAACAAATGTCAATGACATTTTGGCAAATGTCATTTATAAATGTACTTTTCTTTTATAAATGTTATGAAGATATTTTGGATAATGCTTAATACGATGATTGCAGCCAAGAAAATTCATCGATTTCAAAATCAAACTATGGCTTGAGTCGTGATTGCAGGTACTTCGAGATAAAGTCAAAAAGAGGAGCACTTATTTCCCATTTCGAAGAATTGAATAAGCAAGAAAATATTCGAAAGTTGATATTCCTAGCAGATATTAGTTTGTCAAAATAGAAATGAAAACCAGTGATTGTTTTCTATTCCTGTCAAACCGGAAATGAAAAATTAAATTTAAGGCAAAAAAATATAATCAATGCAGATACTTTTCCGTTCTTTCCAAAAATGATTTAGACCATATAGTAAATAGCTTAATTAATAATAGTGTTTAAAAACATTAAAAATTCATCAGATAATTCTTTTTAAATTTATTTTCTTCCTGTTCGGCAGTTTTGCCTTTCAGGGGTTTGTACATTTTTATTTGTAATACATAACGTTTGGGCATTCACGTTTGAGCATACAACCTCTCACTCTTGTATCTTACTTCTAGTAATTTACAGGATTTAATACTTATATTTCTAATACTTACAACTACACAATTTGACATACAAGATAATTCTTAATGTCTAAGTTCCGTACGTCCTTTCTCGTCAGCAAAAGTGGGCCTTGTAACTGATCTGAAAGAACTGTTAACCGCCAATGACCGCGTTGCCCAAGGCGTTGCGCCGTTGTCCGGGGGAGTTAACCGTGGCGCATGCAGGCGGTAGGCCCGGGGAGGCCGCGGACTTGCCGACCTCAAGGGAGGGCGCGGTCCACCGCGCGGAGGGCCGGCGACCGCGGAAGTGTTGGCGAGCACCACACCACACCACACCACGCCTCGCCTCGACAGCGGCTCACAAAGGCCGCTGTGCTCTGCGAAAGGCCGCTGAACTCGTGTCTGTGATCCCCAGCGCGGTCGATCTATCTCGAACGCTGTATGGGCGGCGGTCGAAATGGTGATTGTTGTTGCTGTAAAGTTCTGCTGATCTTAGACAAGAGAAAACTAATAACGAAATGAAATCTGCGTTGATAAAATGATAACTATAATTTTGAAAAGGCGTAATACGTACACAATGACTGCAGTTTATTTATTGTGAGGAAAATACTTCTTTTAACGTTCTGGCATGTTTCAGTTCACATGACCTCTGCTCACGCACCATCATGCACTTCTTCGTTTCTTTCTTTCTTTATTTCTTTCTTTCTTTCTTTTTTCTTTTTTCTTTTTTCTTTTTTTTTTTCTTTTTTTCTTTTTTTTCTTTGTTTTTTCTTTCTTTTTTCTTTTCTTTCTTTTTTCCTTTCTTTCTTTTTTCTTTTTTTGTTTCTTTTTTCTTTCTTTCATTTTCTTTTTTTGTTTCTTTGTTTCCTTCCTCTTTCTTTCTTTCTTTCTTTCTTGGAAGTAATTCTCTCCCGGGAGATAAAAAATAGTGAAGAATATGACAAGTGCGTGAATCTCCTCGCTATTTTATTTGCACTATACTATTTTCTAATTTGCCGTTTGTGTAAAATGTCACTTCGCCATGTTTCGCGCACGATTCGTAATGTTTCGCACTCTGAATGTGAAAAGAAAGAGAATTTAAAAAAATGTTTCTTCCGTGGGAAACGTGATGAGAAATCGTGTGTCGCGCACGGGTTGTTAAAAATACGTTTTATATCCCACAAATATAAACTGCCTTTTTCGGTACATTAAAATGCTTCTCATGGCACATATAGTACATCATCGCTTTTTGTTCATAAAATTTAACGTTATGGCCGATGTATTTGTAACATGACGCGTATGTACGCATGACTATGAGCATGAAATAAATGAATGTTAAAGAAATTAAAGTCAGAGACAAATTTTTATAATGGCAACAATATGACCCGATTCGCAATGAAATGTAACATTAATTTCAGTATCTAATTCTAGGACGTGCATTAATCAATCTGCTGTGATACCATGCTACCTACGTATAATGGCTCAGATTCTTCAATTTTTTGAAACTGGACATGAATCTTATGGTTACGTCACTGCTCATGGATCCCTATTATTTTACTGACATTTATGAAAACTTTGAAATATTTAATACCTAAATTGCTATTTTTCCTCAAAGTAATTACAATATTATAATGCTGCATTTCACAAGTAGAAGGCGAGGGAAAGTTTCGGTTTACCATTTGTTTTTATTAGGTTTATTTAGGGTCTAGTTTTGACCTTCACGGTTTTGAGCGATCCCTCGCCTGTCCTCGTGGCCCAGCCTACCAGCCAAGTGCTCATACGTCTAGGTGCACCTCTTCAGCCCTACGTTACCTGGATGAATGATAATGAATGGTATTTGGCAGTCCATATGAGGTACGCTGGTTCACAATAAAAGTGACATCTCAGTCTCTTTTTCTGGCTGTGATTTTAATATGAGCGGAGCTACTTATTTCGCTGCCAAGGACAAAAAAGTTTACACAATTTCGCGGATGTCTATCTTTAAGAAATAAATATTGACTAGTAAAAAAATTACCTTTTCTAATCATGATTCTTCCCTTTACCAGAAAACGAGGAAGTTTTTCGGTGTCACTTTTCTTGCACTATAATAAAATATCTCCGTCATGCGACTGTATATGATGTAAATATTCACACTTTATGCAAGACTTAAACTCACACCCTTCCGTATGGCGGCTACTATCTACAATACACTGGATAGCTACAATTCGATCGAAGCTTTAATCATGAAATCAGTTTCTAATTCAGAATAAATTTAGAGTTAGTACATCTTAGAATATCATAGCGTTTCCTTCTTTTACACCGGTATTCAATTCGAAAACTTTGGCTTCTTCATTTTCAACTTTCTTGAGGCGAGTTAACAATTAAAAACCGAAGTTGAAGTATGTCTTGTACAATATACACTGTCGGTTTGGTTTTGACCTTCAAAAATTTTGCAATGTCGATGTATCGGTATTGTATGCCGCCCCTTTTACTGAGTCACCAAAGTCTCGAAATGTCGCGAGGCAACGCCGGTTGCCGGCATTCAGGCGCGGAGCGGCGCGTGCTGACGGTGAAAGTTCCGGAGCGGCGTCACGCCCGAGGTGTCGCCCGCCGCACCCGGGCTAGAACCCGCGACCTTTCGCCGGTGGCGGACGCGCACCGCCTTCTCAAGCAGCGGTCACGTGACGCCGCGCCGGTAGCGGCTCTTCAACAGGTTGCATGCGAGGTGACATTTGGCGGCAGAGGCTGCGGCTGCGCCTACTGTTACAGCGAGCGTCTCGCTTTGCCCTTTTCTTCGCTCGCCGCCGCGGCGGCGGCGGTGGCAGGAGGAGCGAGGTACGGCGAGAGGGCGATCTCTTGGCCTTGGCAGTCCCGTTACCGGTCGGAGAAGTCGTCCTTGCCGGGCACCCTGTGGAGCCCCGCCCTCCTCGTCGTAGTAGTAGCCGCCGCCGCCCCCCCCCCCATCGCGCCCGAAAGCGAAAGGCCCCCGGCGCGCGCCGGTCGCCAGGTCTGTCATTAGATGTGGTGATTGTTTCCGATGGCTCAGGCGAGGATCGTTTAGGAATTTGGATACGGATCACGTACAGCTCTCTGGGAATTACGAATATCGATCAGGTTCCCTTTAACGTTTGAGCCGACGCTGACACGTCGCTTTCTTTGATTTGGAACATTAAATCTTGTTTTTCTGATCCAAGAGTCACTTTTAAATTTTATTTTTAATGTTCAATAAATAAAGAAAATGTGCTTCTGTTGTACAAGAATAAATTGGTTTGGACGTTTGAAAGATACTTATTGTTATTTACGAAACATTAGGAGTAAAGCTTCTTATGTAAGTTAAAGATTGCTGCAGAAGTTAAAAATTAAAAATATAATAGGTCGGAATGCAGTCAATGATCGCGGAATAACTATATAAAGGAAGATGGCGAAAGCACATATATGTATGTTGCCACTAAGAATTTCAAACCAATCAACGTAATTTGATCAATAAGATTTTGTGACTAAGCTATACAATAATTATTGGGAGTGTGAGAGAAAGCTTTGGCGGTAGGGTTTGGTATTTTTTACTTTTGAGGATGATGACGCAATACAAAATGATTTTTCGTGGCTCGATTACATCTGCTACGGGACGATGTTTGGTTATGGTTACAGGCTAATATCTGGAGCTGGAGAAGAACTTACAAAATTCAAAGTTTTGTCATTAGTTTCGTTTATACATCTAGATTGTTCATCTAAGGATAATTCGAGGTTCATATAGGTAAATTGTGGAAATGCTTTTCAGTGGACCTTTTAGCTGAAGTCCGCCTGCTAGATATTCTTTGGCTATGCGATCAGTTTGGGGAATGTAACCTGCAATTTTGGACCCAAGCCAACGGAAAAAGAGTGAAGGAAGATAAATTTCAGCAAGAAGTTTCAGGGAAAGATATGAAACACCCGAACGCATTGGTCTAACGCCGAAGAGAAAATCACCAGAGAATTGTAAATACTGCAATACAAGACATTACATATATTTCAAATGTCCATAATCTGTGTGATATGCTTCTTTATGATGGAGTTAATTTTTGAGAAATATTAAGTACATGCAGATGTTACATTGAAGAAAGTGACGATAATATGCAAATTTGTATGCACCGTTTCTGCTGCAAAACTTTCCTTCCTGGATGTTGGAGCGAAAGAAAAACTCCGAAGTTATTATATAATGTCAAATATGCATGTTTTTAGCCCATTGAAACTCGAAGGCTTTCACTTTCTATTTGGAAATGCATCCCGAATTTGTCATCATTGTTTCATTTTTGCAATATATTTAGAAAATAGTTTATATTTTAGTAAGAATATTAATATATCATAACTTAATTCCTACATCGTTAATAAAAATATATTATGTTCTGAACCCTATCAAGGATCCCAGGTAATTAAAAAAATTGTGGAATTGAGATATGGGAGAAGCGAGTTTGAGACCCGTATGCAACAGGTTTTCCCGTTCGAGCGTTTTTACGTGGCATGTAAGCATTCATTCACTTCTTGGGACAGAAGCTTACATCAAAATTAGGATGTAGGTTAATTGGAAGATTATTAAATTTTTATAGTTCATGTTACTTGTCTAAGCTCCATGCTTTGTAAATGTATCACAAGAGACTCGCAAGAGATCAGTTACATCATTACGATAATGCATCTTTGTAACATTTCATTCGCGGGTATTACAATTCAACCACGCCTCCTGGATTGTTTTTGAGAAGTTCTGTTGATGCATGTAAATGATATTATCAAGAATAAAAAAAATATAGATTTCCTATAATGGGAAGATGTCGTTCCGTCCCTAATTCAAAGTTGGGTGCAACCTTTAGCCACAACAAATTTTTGCTCTCACTGTCTTCTGTTTGAAAGTCTTTTTTGAGGATTGAGCAAATGGACATTTGGAATTCTTACGTTACCCCGACAGAACTGCAGTTATAATTATGTTGCTGTTTAATCGCTGTGTTTTTTATTTGTTGACCTAATTCCTCAGAGACCCATTTTAATAGGAAATGAATATTTTTTTATGAATCTATCCCTTTGATTTTAACGTGGTAGCTCAGTGATGTCACTGCAGCGCCTCTGACCGGGAGGTCTTAGGTTCGAGTCCTGACGGCGGCAGGATTTTCGACGCTAGCTTTTCAGCTAGGTCGAATTCAGTCGCTGTCGGGAGGAGAATTCTAGCAGCCGGCTGCTCTGATCGGTAGTTTTCCGTGGTTTCTCCGATCAACACCAGGCGAATGCCGGAGCAGTACCCTACCAAACGGGCCACGGACCGCGCGCGCTCTGTCCTTCCTCTTCCATGTCCTATCCTCCCCTTACACACACACACACACACACACACTTACATTAACATGCACTACACTACCACATATTCCGGGAGACCGGTCGGGAGCTTAGAGCTTGTCCCGGCTGGGGCGGTGCCCCGCTGGTGGGAGAGTCCTGGTTAGGGGTAAACCCCACTAGCCGACGTTATGTTGGCGCCGGATCTCGTTATCCGGCGGGGGAAGATCACCGCCATCTCCCTACAAAAAACATGCACTACACTAACGGGACCAATGATCGAAGATGTTGACGCGCTCGCGTCAAAAATCAATCAATAATGTTTCTGTTTTGGTTTGAAATACACTCGTATTGTGAATTATTGCTTTGAAATAATGTCAGCATTTTCGAGTACCACGAAGATTCTTCGCTTGACTTCGACGTGTGATCTGCACTGTGATTCCAGTGCTTTCATGAGAATTCCGAGGCGAAGCACTCCGTGCATGCAACACAGCTTCTGTCCCTCCCAGTGTCCTCTGCTGCCGGGCGTGGGAGGGTTGGGGGCGAGGGTTCGCGTCCGAGCGCTGGCCTTGGTCGGCGGGTCGGCGACTCAGGGCGCGGACGCCGGCGGAGCGCCGGCCAGCCTTGAGCGTCCCGCGTCGCCCTGCCAGGCCCACCGCGCCTCCGCCATAGCAACGACTGCGGGCGGCGACAGGTCGTCCGTTGCTGTCGCCTGGCCCGACAACAGGTCGTGTATCGTGCGAAACAGACACCATCGGGCTTTGCTCTCTTTCTCCCGTTTAGTCTTTTCGCTTCCTCCCCGCCTCGAGCTCTCCCGCCTTCCATCTTCCTCCCTCTCCGCTTCCTTATGCGCTTTCTCCTACTACTATTCACTCTCCACTGTTACAGTCATTGTCCTCCTCCTGTCCTTCTTCTTTCCTTCTCTTCCAACCATTCTTGCTCTTCCTCTCCTCCACCCGTCTTCATCTTTCCCATCTAGCACCTTTCTCACCCCCTTTCTTGGCGTTTTTTCTCTCCCCTTTTTCGTCAGTTCTTTCCTCCTTTCTCTCATTTTTTTCCATCTCTGGCGCAGTCGCCAGATTCACTTCTACTGCTACAGTGCACCGCGAAAGTCTCTCTGCAGTAGCACCTTGCTGGTGAGAATGCTGGAAACAGAAAATGTGTTATTGAAGCCCAAGCTACAGCTTATAACAAAAGAAAGCGTAAATTGCATTCTAACACCGATCGTAACAGATGCTGCACTCTTCACTTGTTTCCCAGTCATCTGGTTGCTACCAACATAAATGCAATTTTTAAGAGGAGGCTGAGACTGGGCTCGATGCGGAGACACTTTCCTGGCGCACTGTATCATCGCCGTTATTTCCCTCCACCGCCGCCGCCTCTCCCACCCCGTCGCCTCCCCCGTGTCCAACGGCTGCCTTTGTCAGCCGCTGTGTTTGATGGGTCGCGGCGACTCGCGGACGTGTGCGAAGCGGCCGCCGCAAGCCGCTCTGTGAACAGCTCCTTTTTAGGCGCCGCTGGAAAAGTTGAATAAACCAGTGAACGTATGTGCAAAGTTCAGGGTCGTTCACAAGATAGTTGCTTCAAATATGTAGGCCTACCACTCGACGTTTCAGATTAGCATATCGTTTTGAACCTGGATTTAGTATAAATAATCTTAGATTTCTACAGATTGTATTCTCTGAAAGTCATTAATAGATGTTATGTGTCGATATAGGCGTGAGGCGATGGTTAATATTATAGGAAGAATAAGGAGCAGTCTTGTTTAAATTAATATGCTGGAATATACCACAATCTTATAGTACTTCTACTCACCGTTAATTCTTCCAATAACAGCAAGTATCTTCATAGATTTGTAGGTATACTGCAGCAATCTGTTGCAGGTATTATCTTTATTTTTGAGATACTTGCATAAATCTTATTCTACTTCATACCAAAACATGAAATCAAAAGGTCTTTGATCGTGTTGTCCTCTAATTTTTTCTGATTCGATTTTTGTCTGGCGCATAATTAACCACTAGGGTAACGTTTTCAGTGGACTGTTGCCACGTCAATCTTGTGTAACGGCTGAACGAGAACGCTATGCAGCGGGCAGTTTGATGAATGCGTTTTAATTACATGTTGCGGCTCGTAAGATGCCGACGCCAGCGCTCGGCGTGGTAATCGGCGTAACCTTGGGGGCGGGTGGGTCGCGTTCAACCAGATCACGTTTGAAGGTCGCGGCTGAGGTGGCAGGCTCCGTTGCGGGATGCAGGCAACGGCATCCGGCGTCGAGGGGGTCCTCTTGGGGAGCCCTGTGCACGCCTCGAGGATTCGTTTTGGAACATCTGGGAAAGCGATTGAATGTTCATTTGCGATTGTGGCGGCGGCGATGGTGTGGCGGTTAGCGTATCGGACTGCTATACCCAAGTTTGCGGTTCAAACCCGATCGAAGCCGTGGATTTTTAAGGGCGAAAAAATCCTTCGTACGCCTTCCTTCGGAGGGGAAGTAAAGCCGGCAGTCCCATGTTAGTACATTTACTGCATGTAAAAGATCCTCAAGCCTAAATGATGCCTCTGAGCTAAATTCAAATCGCCTGTTTCGTCGCCCAAGTAATACCTTCTTTCTCCCATGATTGATGAAAGGAGTGTAACGAAATTTGCGTGGTCAGACGGAAGAGCAGGCCTCATGGCCTGAGTCTCGCCACGTAAAATAAGGCAAATTCAATTCAATTCAATTATCGTGAAATAGTTCCTTAAATGCCGTTAGTTAGATATTGCTGTATCTACAGATTACAGAACGGGTGATGTTTTCATTCAAAATATATCTTTGACTTGGATTAATAAAATATTGTTTTCCATCACCGTTGTCCCGTCGTGCCGTTGTGCCGTCACCAAACATGGGGATATCTTCGTGCTAGTCCAGTATACTTCCATGTGCGGCGGAACCGAGTTCATTCTGGTCGAAAAATAAATCTTCATTCCGTAACTTGGGATGTATCGCATTCTCCAGCGGGCCATACATCTTTCTCACGACAAAACTGCAGTCGAAACTAGCTGTGTTGAAGTGTGACGACAAAACATAGAAAGGAACGTCGATAATGTAAAACCGCTTCTGCTTGTAGCGTCATAAATGTGCATGCTGAAAAAGGAAGTGTTATGAATTCCGCGTGTAGATTTTGAGTGGTGGGTGAGGGGCCACTATTTCAGTCCTCTCCCGTCGTGCGATGAAGCAGTCTCTTAGCTCGTCGCGTTCATTTTGGGCCACCCACAGCCTCCTGGAGAGAATGCCTTTTGTCAAACCAATAGTTCTTAAAGCTGTCAATAATTCGGTAGCTATATTTCTGTTGTCGAACATTTTGATGTCATCATTAGTCTTACTCATAGTTCAACGATCTGCCTTCTCTCGACCTCTATTCGCTGTACACCTCAAGTAGCCGGTGAAGTAAAACCAGTTTCAGCATCAATGATGGCACTATGTACCAAATGTCTTCCTCTTTTTTGTGTAATTCTATCTTGGTTCATCGACGATTTGTAAGGCCTGGAGTGAATTGTTTTCTATGGAGTTTAACGGGGATGAAATGAGCAAGAAGAGTGAATAATTATTTGCGAATATAGTTATTTGAGGGAATAGTTATTTGGGAATAGTTATTTGCCAGAATCTGTGTAACTGCATGTCAACCATTTCAATAGCATTTCACGATTATCATGCGATCTGTCCTTCCTCTTCCTTGTCCTATCCTCTCCCCTTACACATTCACTTACACTAACATGCACTACATTACCACACATGGCGGGAGACCGGTCGGGAGCTTAGAGATTGTCCCGGCTGGGACGGTGCTCCGCTGGTGGGAGAGTCCTGGTTAGGGGGAAACCCCACTAGCCGACGGTAGGTCGGCGCCGCATCTCGCCATCCAACGGGGGAAGATCACCGCCATCTCCCGAGAAAAAAACATGCACTACACTAAGGGGACTAACGACCAAAGCTGTTGACGCGCCCGGAAACACGACAAACTCAACAGTCAATCAATCGAAATGCAGGTGTGAATGTACGTCATGAGGTGAAATTTGTACTGATAACAAGTAGACGTGATCGGTAATCCACGAGATGATTGTGATTAACTAATGGAAAATGAATGTTGACATTTCCTTGCTATAATTTTCGCGATATTATTGTCATAAACATTATCATAAAATCTTAAGACGATATGCCTTGGGAAGTAAGTGATTGATGGGTGTGGCAAAATGAAAGCTAGATATCTCGAGATAAAGCAATGCCAATACTTTGATAAGATTTACTTTAATGTTGCATTACGGGATTAGTCTGCTTCTTTGGGTATTGTGACCTTAATTTCGACACGTAGTCTCTGACGTGAGAATTTTATCACAGGACAACGTGGAATCTACGTATGTATGCATGCTTATTTCCTCAACTATCGTGGACACTTCGCGTTTTAAAAGATAGGCGCTTAAAAGAGCTTACCTCATTCTACCTTATTACAATAGAACATTCTCTACTTATTAAAAAATAATCCGGGTTCACTTCATTGCTGTAATAGGTCATGGCATCATTGCAGAGAAATGTGTTAACCTAATTAAAATTAATTTTTTAACTAAACTCACTCATGCTAGAAAGCGTTTTAATTGAGGCAATTACCATTTCTTGTTGTAAAGTAAACGAACATTTTACCTGTTATTTTATTTTTTAAACGTCCTATACTAGCTTTTAATCGAAGGCCATGAATCGGGAATGTTGCGATATTTTGTTGGCTACAGTTCAGTGGTAAACGATGTGGAGTAAATAAATCAAATGAAGAAAAAAAACCCAAGCGTTAATGATGCCTCTTGGATAAATTGTAGGAACACTCAGCAATCTTTTAACCTTTATTCGTTGGTAGTTGCCGTTGCGATGACTGCCACTGTTACAAGTACTGCAAATGGAGCGCAGCTAAAGCCATGTCTGAAGGTGCATGACTGAAAGGGATTTGAGTTGTAATGGTTAGCAGTCTCGGCTATTGTACATTGCAGAACTGCAAATAAAAATGATGTACAAAATAACTGTTGGGACAGCGTTAGTACAAAATATGCACAGTTCGCACTCTTTTCTCTCTCTCTCCATCCTTCCCGCCTCCCCTCTCTTGCTTTCTTTCTCTGTTTAATGTTAAAAGATGTGAACACATATCTACCACAGTATGAGGGATGGACTGTAAGAGATGTGGAAGCCCTAAGAATGAGAATGTGAGCAGGGGAAGGAAGGAAGGATCGCGGGCGGTCCATGGTCCGATTTTTAAGATATTGCTCGGGTATTAGTACGGAATCTATCGCAGAAAACTTTGTAAACGACAGATCAGAGTCGGCGTCTAGAATTCACGTCCAGGCAGAGACATCGTGCAGATGTCTACTCACCGCGAGCGATGGGACGCGAACGTAGGCCTTGCAAAGTGCAAATGTAAGAAGCTTCTGTTACGAACTCGGAAATACGAGCACCAACGCGCCCAGATCGATATCAGTTACTGTCCCACGCACGTTAACCGCCTGTGGCCGTCGATGCCTCCGCTCCGCTGCCCAAGGCGCCGCTCCCCGGGGCCGGCCGGCCGGGTTCTCGCCGCACTCAACGGGCACTTACGGTCGGTGCGTGAGAGTGCGGCGTCGGTAGTGCGGGGGGCGCTCCTGGAATGCCGCTTACCTTGGGTGAGCGTACAGCGCACACCGGCAGCACAACCCGGCAGCGTAGCGGTCTGCAAGGCCGGCTCTGCCCGACTCGATCCGTCCCGTCCCGTCCCGTCCCGTCCCGTCCCGTCCCGTCCCGTCCCGCCCGTCCCGCCCGCCCGCCCGTCCCGCCCGCCCGACCCGACCCGACCCGACCCGCCCGACCCGTCCATACCCAATCCAATCAGATTCGACTCAGTCCGGCTCAGACCGATCCGACGACGACCCGACCCCCTTCCCACCAGTCTGACCGTACCCGACCCGACTCAATCCGATCCGATCCGATTCAATATGACCCGATCCCACCCAATCCAACACAACCCTACTGTACCCACTCCGACCCGTTGGGGGCTTCATGAAGTTAAGGGGCCCAAAGATATTTCGATACGCGGCAGTTTTAACCGTGTTTGCTCGATCCGTGGTTAACCGTCTCCTGAAGCCACCCACAGACTCCTAATTTTGTCCTTCCGACTTTTTATCGCGTTTCTTGTTTTCGCCCTACTACTGTTTTGAGTGAGCATCCCGCCTTCTGGCCTAGCTGAGAAGCGAGGAAGTGGCTTTATTTGGGTGAGGGTACGTCGTCATTAGCATTGTAGCGGGCCTTATTTGAAACAGAGTTAAGCGTACAGACCTTCTTGATACGAGTAAGCGAGTACGTATGCCAACGAAAATCAGGGCATCCGATCGTATTCCGTTCGTGACAGTTACACTCGCCGGGTTGTGGCTACAAACGCTCGTGTTTGCCCGGGCGAGTAAAACTAGTTCGACTGTCACGTTTTACGGCTTCCTCTCAACTCTGTGTTTCGTTGCCGTTCTGTGCTGAAACATTGGACGGCCGCGAAAGAGTTAACGATGGAATGCAGGATTCTTTGGCTAGAGGATTATATATTTTCAGTCGTTTCCAGTATTCGTTGTCATTGTGTCTCAATGTGTGTGTGTGTGTGTGTGTGTGTGGTAATATGCAACTGCATGTAAATGGAATATACACAAAAAATGGGAAAATAGCTTTTATTTGTCAAGCAGTTCATGTACTACAAACTGTTACTACTAAACATTCACTTTTGTGTCTCCGTTGCATCATTATTACCTGGTGATTGATGCATTTTATATTTGCATCATGCACAAATATTGATATGGACATTCGTTTTAACTCGTTAGGCATTTTTTCGAATAAACCGACGTAAAGTAATATTGCGAGAAACCTCCCCAATGGTCGGGTCTGCTTCCAGTGGTTCTTTGTCCCTTCAATGTCTTGCCTGGTGCAACATCCAGTCGGAAGCTGAGCTGGATGCAGCGTTGAACGTGTCGAACCGGGCTGGGAGGGTGGGACCCCGGGCCTTCGGTAACGAGAGCTTCGAAGGCGGCCCGTAGCGTGTCGCCACCCCCACCCCCACCGTCACCGTGCCGCCTCCGCCGCAGCCACTCCCACCCCAACCCCCGGCGTCCCCGCCTCGTTCTTCGCCGCCGCCACCGCCGCCCCGACAGACTTTCACTGCGCCGCCCGCGCCGTGCATAACTGGTTTATGTAATGCCGTACCAGTGCACCCACGGCGGCGTGGTCGTGGACGGTCGCCCCGCCCGTTTATCGCGGCGCGGCGCCGCAGTGAAAGTGTTTTGTGGGACGAACGATGAGTCGCGTTGCGCAGCTCCACGCCCCGCTCCAGGCGTGCTCTTTGGGACGTCCCCGCTCCCGTTCCCGCTCCCTGTCCCCGTTCCCTGTCCCCGCTCCCGCGGAGCAGTCTGGACGAGTGTGTGGGGGGGGCGACCGCTCCCGTTGTAATGGCCACACCAGGCACCGACCACCTCAGGATACCTGGTCAAATTCCCGTCGATCCATGTGGAATTGGTTAAGGACAAATAGAATTCGCTTCAGGTTTTCTAGGGTTTCTTCCGTTTCTCCTGTCTCTTCCTCAGCCTATTCCACCATTGCTACATCATTCAAATCATATCAACATCACCCGTACGTCAAACCATTTATCTCAGGTATGGCCGAAAAGTCTTGGGAACTGAGGATCTTGATGGAGATAATGCACGAGCTTGTTGGTAGCATTTGGGAAAATCTGTGCAATTAACAGAATCCGAAATCACGACTCGTGTTGTATCCCAAATAGTTTTGCACCACTTGAGCAGAGGAAGAGTCCATAGCATTTACGGTACCTGAAAGTTATGTCGCCAGATTACATTTTGACTCTTGTAACAGTTCGAAGATTCCGATAATATCGCTGAACAGTAAAAAAAAAAAAATTATGTAATTGTAGGCTGCTTCCAAGCCTGTTATCGTTGTTGATACTTTTACCGGGCTAAAAAGTAATGTCTTAAACGAATATTCCTGAATAAATCGGTGGAAACAAGTTACAAGTTTATTATATAATTGTTAAATTTTTATTACAACGGCTCTCTCGGCAAAAAAGAAGTAATGATGGATAATGTAGTGAAGACATGTTTGTAAGTTGCGTCAAGAAGTTCGCACCAAAATGCTCACGCATTTGTCATTTAACGATACTTTGTTTTCTAAAATCATCTTTCCGTGCGATTGCTTGACCACAATGCTTGAAAACCCACAAACCTTAATTGTAATGATCATTTTGGCTCAATATTACCCTTATTTTTATGTGTAATGTAAGTAATTTTTTAAAGCAGCAATTTTATATTATTTCTTGATTTCGAAAACAATGTGTGTAATATGTCACACTCATAAGTCATAACTGAGTGTAGAAATTTGGTTGGTTGGTTGGGGTTAGTTAGTGATTCCGGGCGCGGCAATAGCTTAGGTCATTAGTCTCGTAAGTGTATATGTTTTTTACCTCGGGAGATAGCGGTGATCTCCCTCCGCTGAATGGCGAGATCCGGCGCCGACCTTCCGTCGGATAGCGGGGTTTCCCCCTAACCAGGACTCTCCCACCAGCGGGCACCGCCCCAGCCCGGACAAGCTCTAAGCTCCCGACCAGTCTCCCGGAATATGTGGTAGTGTAGTGCATGTCAGTGTAAGTGTGTGTGTGTAAGGGGAGAGAATAGGACAAGGAAGAGGAAGGAAAGATAGCGCGCGGTCCATGGCCCGTTTGTTAGGGTACTGCTCCGGCATTCGCCTGGTGTTGATCGGAGAAACCACGGAAAACTACCGATCAGAGCAGCCGGCCGCTAGAATTCTCCTCCAGACAGCGGCTGAATTCGACCTAGCTGAAAAGCTGGTGTCGAAAATCCTGCCGCCGTCAGGACTCGAACGTAGGACCTCCCGGTCAGAGGCGCTGCTGTGACATCAGTTGATGCACTGAGCTACCGCGCCCGGTTTGATTTCGAAAACAATGTATGTAGTAAAAGTCATACGAATAAATTCTGAGTGTAGGAGAAGGAGGCATGTTACGCCTTAATAAATCCCTTATCTTGTCAGATGATGGTAATAGTGGTTTGCCTTCCTCTCTGAATAATGGTAGAGGCAATCATGAGGGTGGAATGATGAAAGGTGGATTATTGAGACATTGTGGAGTATAAAATCATTCGCGCCACAACCACATGATGCACGTATCCTCGAACTCCGGCTTCTCGTATTTGGGCGGTGCTCCAAACTTCCGCGCGATCGACTTTGACCGATGTGGCGGTGTGCGAGTGTGTGTGTTTGTGTGTGTAGACGCTTGAGGGTCCAATAGTTACCAAGTGCCGTTTCCGCTTGTCCACAGGAATCTTTGCATACCTGAACTACCTGACCCCGAAGACCCGGCGGGAGATTCTGGAGCTGTTGGTGAACGGGCTGAAGAGGCTCGAGTACCGCGGCTATGACTCCGCCGGCGTGGCGCTCGACTCCCCGGACGGCAAGGACATGGCCATCGTCAAGAAGAGCGGCAAGGTGAAGGCCCTCGAGGACGAGATCCTCTCCAGTAAGTGAACGGTGTATTGATTTACTTATTGAATACCAAGTTTCATCTACATTACATTATTTAAAAATCTAATTTTTGGATACAAATGACTTGTCAAGCAGTTCTTACAATTATACTCGTATTTTAAAATCTTGATAACATACTGGTGAATTCTTCATCACGACCCCTCTCATAAAACACTAGATACTAAGTCTCTAAATTCACAAATACAATTAAAAACTTCATTAAATTAATATATCTTTATATTAATACTTTGGTTGCATTATGGTATATGATCGTTTAAAAAAAATCCCTTTTATTTTACCGCAGTAGATTCAAAAAGAACCATAAATCTGCAATAATTGGTCTCAAAAATTTTTAGCGATTAAGTAATCAGGTCACGAGTTTTGAACTTCTCCTGGAACTTTCATATACAAATAAAATGTTTGTTAAATTCATCTGTATTAAACCAAAATTGGATGTAAAATTGTCTTGGACGGGTTTTAATTGTCGCTCTTTTCATTTCTGCCATTTTATTGCAATGGTAATATTTTGTATTAATTTAAATATCTAAATTTTGCTTTATTTTGAATGACTTTTGTAAGACATTAAATAAAATTTAAGACTTCCTTTCTTCCACAAATGCCTTTATCTTGGTCTCGGTAAAATTCATCTCCTTTTTCACACACAAAAAACACTACCACTTGTGTGAGTGTTTTACAACTTGTTCCATTCTTTTTATTATTATTATTATTATTATTATTATTATTATTATTATTATTTGCATGGTACCTGCATACCTAACAATTCCGCATCACCCATACTCCATGCACTTGTGTGCAAAATGTATTGAATACGCTTAAATGATGCAAATAAAACGTCTTTCCCTGTTCGTTGTGTTCAAATTGATTACACATTCGTAAGTCGTATATCAATTTTAATTATGGATTACATTTTACAAAAAACACTTAAGAAGCCCATACAATTTTCTATGTTTGAGGTACCCTAAGATTGAGGTATCTCAAACATTTGATGTACCTGTTAGATTTCATTAGAATTCAGTTCTACTGTCATTTTTACTTCGATCGCGTGGTGACCACTTTGTTCTGAATGTGAATTTCGTGCTTGATTTTTCATGATATCTTAATTTTTATATGGTCGGCGTGTTACTTTGCTACAATTGGATTCAAAACACATCAACGTTGAATTTCATTTACTTGAAATTTTTAATAAAAATGTTGTCATATTACAACTTTGTTAGAAGTGTTATTTTTTCTTTTCACATGCGCAAACACATTTGCCTTTATACTGTCATCATAAATAACCAAACTCTGTTAGTGGTGTCGACATTTAATATCACATTATAGTAGCTACGACGAGTTCATTTGGTTGATAGTTCCGGATATAACATGGTACGACCACGTAATTCTGGTGGCCACTTCCTTCCAGCCTTCTCATTTCTTTGTTTAAATAATAATGCTACCAGGTAGCGTCGAAAATGTCAAATCCAATGTATTTTTCGTTATTGTTATTCGTTATTCTACCTACCCGCACATCTATCGTTCAAATATTATCAAATCGTTTCAAATGCATATTGCAAAATTATTACAAAATAACTATGGATATAGACAATAAAACATTAATGGTTAATTAGGTAGTTGAAATAATATAGTTAATATATCTAGGAAAAACATGTAACATCGACAAAAGGTTTTGCCAAGAGTGTTATTGAGTGAAGTGTATGAAATGTTGGTAGTAATATGTGTGGGTTTTCTATTTTTTACTACGAAATTTTGTTCCTCCTGGCTGCATATGCAAACCGCGAAACATATATGTTTTGCGGGCAGAAACAAAGTTGAAGGATATCTGGGATTTCTTCACGAAAAACTTGAATTAGTCTTTTTTGTTGTCTTTGCTTGTACGGAAAGATAAAGATGCTTTGTTATATTATTCTGTGAAATTTTAACGGCAAAAAAAGTTTAAACACACACAAAATATCACTGGCTAAAATAGGTTGCTCAGGGCATCTACTGATGTCTCTGCAGTGTCTGTAACCGGGAGGTCCGAGGTTGGAGTCCCAACAGTGGCAGGATTTTCGACACTAGATAGCTAGGTCGAGTTTTGTCGCTGTCTTGTGGAGAATTCTACCGGCCGGGTACTCTGATCGGTAGTTTTTCGCATCTTTTCCGATCAAAACCAGATGAAAGCCGAAGCAGTATCTCCTAACAAACGGACTACAGACAGCGCGCGATATTTTTTTCCTCTCCCCTTACGTATCCGCACTTACACTTGCATGCACTCTACTACCGTACATGTTGGGAGAATAGAGATTATCCCAGCTGGGGCGGTGCCTCGCTGATGGGAGATACTTGGTTGGGAAACCCCCGCAAGCCGACAAGTCGGATCTCGCCATCCAAGAGGTGAAGTTCACCGCAGCTCGCAATAAAAACGCGCTACTTTCACAGGATTAATGACCTTAGCAGTTGACGCGCCCGAAAACACTAATCAATCAAAAATATGTATATTAATAGTCCCAACGGTATCTCAGAAGCGTATTTAAAATTAAACCAAGATAGTCTTGTAAAGACATTAAATATGAAATACTCAGCGTCGTAACACTACAATTACAAATTCTTCCTATTATTAAGAAACAGTCAAAATCAATATTTGGTTTGTAACTAAAGATTTTTATCATCCTTGAGGATAATATAGCCCAGTATCCTGGTGCCCAATTCAAGAAAAAATCCAGAAGTTTTTTCTCACCGGCTCTACGTTTTTGAAGATGTCAATTCGAATTGAAGATTTTCCACATCAACAAATTTCGGCTTCACAAAGAAAATTGAAAAGAAAAAGAGTGTGTGTGTGTGTGTGTGTGTGTATGTGTGTGTGTATATATGTGTGTGTATATGTGTGTGTGTATATGTGTGTGTGTGTATGTGTGTGTGTGTATATGTGTGTTTATGTGTGTGTGTATATGTGTGTGTGTATATGTGTGTGTGTATTGTGTGTGTGTATATGTGTGTGTGTATGTGTGTGTTATATGTGTGTGTGTATATGTGTGTGTATATGTGTGTGTGTATATGTGTGTGTGATATGTGTGTGTGTATATGTGTGTGTGTGTATATGTGTGTGTGTGTATATGTGTGTGTGTGTATATGTGTTTGTGTGTATATGTGTGTGTGTATATGTGTGTGTGTATGTGTGTGTGTGTATATGTGTGTGTGTATATGTGTGTGTGTATATGTGTGTGTGTATATGTGTGTGTATATTGTGTGTGTGTATATGTGTGTGTGTGTGTGTGTGTGTGTGTATGTGTGTGTGTGTGTATGTGTGTGTGTGTATTTATTTTCAATTTAATTAATTTAATTGATTAGCACAATTTTACTGTTGGAATCAGTATAAACGTGTTTACTCGCGCGGGGTAGTTGTATACCTCAGACTTACAGATAATCAAAATACGTAGTACAGAAACGAGAGAAAAGAGAAGAGGGAATACATTCTGTATAATGTTTCTATAATATTTAGTTCCCAACTGTTCCTATAATATTTGTTACCAACACTACATTGTCATGTACCAAGTCACGAAGTAAAAAAATCAAAACAAAACAGAATTAGGTATGTTACAAAAATACAGGATCAGATACGTTCATAAATATTTTGTAAATTAAGTTTCAGGATAAGAAATAGAGCATCACCATAGAAAAATATGACAGTCGCCGGACACTGCCAACTATTATCATCTGTTTTTTTGAAAGAATGTAATTTGCTTTCTCCATGATCAATCTTGACAGTATTAGCCAATGTCCAACGTGGGCAATAGATATCTATGTCAAAAACCAGAGCCTAATGTGTATAGACTTGAGCTATGTTGCCAGATATGTACGGTCTCTATTATATCAGAATATGTTACATTGCAGTGTAGGAAGGTTTTACCTGATTTGATTGAATATGATACCACAGTCTAATAATGATACTGAGAGGCAATAGATTGGGTTTCTTTGCAAAAGACCTCGTGAGGTAGCTATTATTCCAAAGTTAATATTGGTTATCACCACATTTTACAGTCCATGCAAACTTCATCTGCCTCTGTGTAAGCTTTGACAGTATTAGAGTTCTAAAGACATTGTTCATCATCATTGTCATTCTGTGAGAAAGGCAACACTGTGTGTAGGGAGAGTGCAAAGTTATCGAGAGTCAGCATTCGTCATAACAAATAAGAATTAAGGTACACAGATAGTCGCAAGGGGTACGCAGAGCCTCCAAGTTATTTTTGGGAAACTATCTTAGGGATCATTTTCTCTCATTTTAGTCAGATGGTCACAAGATTTCCGAGTGCTCTATCTACTGAAAAAATTGTCAAAAGTTAAAGTTAATACAAGCATTTGGTTTAGAATTTTCTCTATATACTTTAATTTTGTAGCTGAAGATCATTTTGATGAAGCGTGTAGTTGTAGATCAAAAACCAAAAATTGTGATGTTTTTAGGAATTTTCGCAATTTTTTCTTGATGCTGACATTTCTCAAAGTGGCTCACCTCAAAGTCAAATTCAGCACCCCAAAAAAACACGTGAGAAAAAAATCTTCTGGTTATTCCCCCAGACCAGATAAGTAGTCACTGGACTTATAAGAGGGCTATTGTTGGGAGGATAGCATATACTGTTGCAAGCCCTCTACTATCAAAGATCCATTTTGTATTGTTGCATAATTTTCCAATAAGGTCCCTGTTGATATAAAGTAACTGATGACTGGTCCTTCCAAACATTCCTTAACTGGCACCATGTTGTTGTGTGACTTTATTTACTAAATATCTTGCTGAAGGCATTAGTTATTGAGATTCAAAAATTGATTTACTTTGTACCATTGCAAAATTAACTATTGTTTACACCCTCACTCTCATCCCTCAACTCTAATCATGTCAAAAGCATTGTTACTATTAATGTATTTAATATCTTAATGTAATATTTTTAAATGTTTAATTTTTTTTAAACTTTATGTTAATGTAATTTATACTACTTCTAAATTCTTATACATAATTGTATTATAATGTTATAATTTCCACTGTTAGAAACTGCTTACTAATATAATTTTAAAAATTGAACAAAGTTGTTATCCTAAAACTGAAAAAGCTTCACACTTTTTTACGACTATAAGCAATAAAATATATTTACAATTGATGATGATGATGATGATGATGATGATGATGATTTTAAGAATTCATGTAAAGTGTTGAAAGCAAGGCTCACCCAAATTTCTTTTTTTTTGAAGGAATAATTTAGTAGAAGATGAGAATGATGGAATTAAAGTGAAATAGTAAAGCAACAAAAAAAATTTTCATTTTTGAAATAAATTCGTTTTTAAGTGCATAATTTGTAGGGGTTGGATTTTAAAGTAATGTCATTTTCTTTCTTGTCACTTTAGAACAGTGCGTTTTAGTATAGAAATTAATTTTTTGTAATGACAAAATGAATTGACTGATTTTTATAAATAATTTGTTTTGCATTTTTCATAGATTTCAACTAATAAGTCATTTTTACCTTCTTCCATAATTTTCAATGCATTCTTTGCTCATTTCTTTGATTTTAATGTTATTATAATGGTACTTGCTTCAAAGGACATTTATGAGATGCAACAAATGTTCTCTACAGACTTCTTGAGTACCCAATTAGATTGTTTTCACCCAGAAATTGTAATGACAGCCATTGTATGTAATCTAAAGTTTCTGTGATGCCTATCAGTGCCATTGTCGGTTCAGGTGATGTGGGATAACTAAAGACAGATTTCCTGGTAAAGAACAGCCCAAACCAAGTGCTGAACAAGCTAAGTGCACTTGAATGAATACAAGCACCCTCCATTACATCAGTAATGTATCCAGCTTTTTGTTGTTCATCCGAACAATTCATCAATAACCAGTTGTTCATGCGAACTGGTTTTGATGACATTTTTTACATCATTTTTCTTTGTTTTTAGGGCATTTTAAAAACATTTTATGAAAATTTTATTGATCATTTTTGGCAATGATTTAGGTCATAAATTTTTGTTAATTATTAATTGAATAATCTGTATGTTCAAACTATCATTTAATTAATATTTTTTGTTGAAGTTTATTGGAACATCTTTGTAAAAATACAAATTTTTAATTCTCTGTCAAAATAAACAAACTAAAAAACTCATTTTCAAAGTAGAAAGTAATGTTGATGTCTTAATTTTTTTTATGATTATAGAAATAATAATTTCTTTTATTTATTTGTTGCAACGTATTCTTTATTTTAAAATCTTCCTTAAAATAATTTATGTGAAAATTACCCTAAATAAACATAATTTTTCAGAAGAAAAAACGTTGGACTTTGATTCTTCCACTGACTGCCATGTGGGAATTGCTCATACCCGTTGGGCTACTCATGGTGTTCCCAGTGAGATAAATTCTCATCCTCAGCGATCTGATGTCAACCACAGCTTTGTTGTAGTACATAATGGTGAGTAATGTGGCGAATTATTTAATATTAATGTAAGTGGACTTACGGGGGTCTCTCCAAGTTGTTTGCCAATTTTTATTACGGCAGTTCAGATATCAATTAGTGAATTGATTGTGTATCATAATGTAATGCTAAAAATCACCTCTTCGAAGGAATTATATTATTATTATGAAAATGTTATCAAAATGCCAATGTTACTTTTTAATCAGATTAAATACTTCTCTTCTTATTGAGTTCTTTATGACATTCTTGTAATTTGATGTAGGCAGCTTTTATTACTATTACTAACTTCAGATAATTAATAACACACAGAATTACAGAACATTACTTTGATGAAGTATACTTTTGGGTCATTCTTTTCCTGAAATGTTTTAATGATATTACAAGAAAGTGTTTTGTTTCCTTTTTATTAATAGTACAAAATATATCATTATTATGCAAACAACAAAAATTTCTACTAATATGATAAAGGAAATACTTGTTTTCCTTGCAGGAATTGTGACCAACTATAAGGATGTAAAACTCTTCCTGGAAAAGAAAGGATTTCACTTTGAATCAGATACTGATACTGAAGTCATTGCTAAATTGGTGTTGCATTTATATACTCAGCATCCCACCTATTCTTTCCGGGAATTGGTGGAGCAAGTAATTCAGCAACTTGTAAGTTAATGTATACTAATTAATTACATCTTTTTTTCTTTTCTTTTCTTTTCTTTTCTTTTTTTCCTTGGCTCTATGTAAGATGAAGAAAAAGTATGGAAAAAACAGTGGGATTGGTCTGAGTGGGTTTTGGGGTGTCACTATGTGTACCTATCTCAGATGCCACTGGACCTTGTAACAAATGTGTTTACCTTATTCCATTAAAGACCTTTTTTATTCTGTGGTCACAGGATCAAACTATTTTTGTCCTTAACTAAACCTGTCTACCTAAGAACTTTTAACCTGTGACCTCAGAATTAGTTGTATATAAATTGTCAAATTTCTTCTGACTCATTATGTCACCCAAAATCCTCTTTATCAAAATGCTAAAACAAGGATACATTTCAGTTTGCCATCTTCTTATTTGAAAATCATTACAGTTGTCCAAACATAAAATGACCTGTGATGAAATTGTTAGAGCACCTCATTATACATAATGTTTTTGTATTAATTAAGAATTTAATTCAATTTTTAGGGTTTTGTATTCTTATGAATTGTTTTTCTATTTTTATTGAAAATCAATCAGTGCTAAAATTTTTGTAAATTAATTGTAGAGATAAATCATTGTTGAAAGGAAAATATCAGTGATTCAGAATAAATCTATTTAATTTGATTTTCTACTTTTTGAGGTTTAATTCAATGAACTTTTTCTAGGAAGGAGCATTTGCTTTGTGCTTCAAGAGTAAGCATTTTCCTGGTGAATGTGTAGCAACAAGGCGGGGTAGCCCTCTTTTGGTGGGTATTAAGGCCAAGACTCGTCTTGCCACTGATCATGTGCCCATTTTGTACAGCAAAGGTATGTTAAATGATTGAGTGGAAATTACAAAAGTAGTTGTAGATATGATGTCTAAACCACAATACAATTTTCAGTTTTAACATTCATTTGTTATCTAATGTACAATTGATATGTGTTGTAAGAAAGAAAATTTTCATAAAAATTCATTTGAAAGACTTCTAAGCTACATAAATCTTTCATCTTGTAGTGTTTATGATGGTTCATTGAAGTATATTGATTGTTCAATGAATTTTTGTATTTTTTCGTATTCATTTTCAAATATTAATGATTCAATATTTTCTTTATTTCTTTCTTAGAATTTAAGAGAGTATTCACATTTAAGTTCTTATTCATTGTCATTTGACAATGCTTGGGAAGCAGGAGATGCTTTAAAAGGAAACTTGTTGCTTGCCTTTACAAGCACAGAATGCCTAACACTGTGGTTTACAGTGTTCGTGAGAATGGTGTTGGTTTTAATGTACTTTATGTACAATGAGTTATGAGAAGAAGAGAATGGCTATTAGTAACACTCCCCTGCTAAAGAAAGCTTTTTATGGTACAAGGAACTTGACCTTCAGAGACATCAAAGTGATGGGTAGTGAAAAATCTAACTTGAAATTGGATTTGCTTCTTCTTATGGTTTCCATTTTTCATCAGTACAGTCCTGCCTAAGGAAGTTTTAAGAACTCTTCTGACTAGTAGTCAAGTAGTAACATTCAGTTCCTTTTCTTTTCCGAAATTTTTTAATAGCACTGGTGAAGAAAAATATAAGACTGATCAGATTTTAATTTACTATCTGAAGGTAAATGCAATCAAAATGTTGTTGCTTGACTTAAATAAAAATATGAAAATATGAGTGTCTGCAACTTATGGAATGTTGAACAGCTCTCATCCCTGTGCCTATAAAATGAGCTGACAATTGAACATGCACAGAATTGCTTTTGTAACATACATATGCTACACTTTACACATTGACTGATTATCTTCTTATTGCTATAATTCTGTTTGTTTTGCATGAAGTGCTGGAGTGAGTAAACATCTTGTATTAAAATACGTCATGAAGTATCATCCTATTTTTGGTTTATAGTGCATGTGCATGCTGGTAGTTACCTTTGGAATTTGTTGAATTCCAAATCTTCCAAAAATTCAGACTGTAAATAATACTGAATAAAGTAATGTTGATGTCATTGTCATGTTTTATATCTTTGAAAATTGATTGTTACATGTCCAATTCATATACATCTTTTTGGAAATTTATTATTATCATATCCAATTGATTCATGTCTTCATTACTTTCTTTAAGGATGGAAATTAGTTTAATTAATATATTTTTTTCAGTTTTGAATTTTTAATAAAAGTACTTGCAGAATTTCTTTGGAGTTTATTTCATTAGATTGCATAATGCAAAAATATTGAAAATAATGTTTTGAATTATTGGAGATTTGTGAATGCATGATTTGACATTTTTTGTGCCCAATTGCATGAATTTTACAGAGTAACCTTGTAGGTGGAGAGCTGTTGTAGTCACACTCCTTACAATGCAATCCTCTGTATTGTGCTTTAGCATAACAAACATTCATCTACATTCATCATTATGTAAGTTGTGCATGACATCCCTGAAGTAATGTCATGATTGTTTTTTTTGTTTTTGCATGACCTGATTGATACACAATGGCACCAACAGATGACACTTCAGTTAAGTCAGGTAGTACTTCAGTTTCTCTCTGTTTCTAGATTTTACTTTCCTTTTATTGTGAAACATTTCTTTTTCTTTCTTGATCTTTCCTTTTGTGTTCACATATAATTACAAGGTTTTTAGATATTAATTGGTGGATTATATAAAGGATACTGATTTTCTAATGACTTTCTTAGATAGTGGTAAAAACTTTGGGATCAGTAAACAGCTGTACACTTGCATTTTATATCTGAACATTAATTTTTTCATGTATGGACAGTGAGTTATATCAGCAAGTATTGAGGCCTGCACCAATAACAACTAAATTTAATTTTCAAATAAAAGGTGGCGCTAGAAATAACTAATAAAGTGCTGAAAGTGCTAACAACATACAATTGTAGAATTTTATAGTTACTGTAAAACCAAGAAAATAAAAAATTCTGTCATTTTTAATACAACTGAGTTGCATCTTCTTTATAAGCTGAAGCATTTATTTCTCAGAGAAAGTTATTGAATATTAGAAGCCAAATAAAAAACTGAGGTAAAAATTAGTTTTATAACTGTGGTGTTAAGATTAATATTAATGTTCTTTATATTCTTGTGGTGTTAAAATCTTACAAAATGCTTAGGGTATAGGAATGATGAAAGTACAATGAGAGATTGTAAGAGAAAGAACATTTCAAAATTAGACACCTTCATACATTTTGGAAAACATAATCAAGTTTGTAATTAGGCACAATCTAGATTGATTCAAAGTAATTATGAATTGTTTTTTAGAGAAATATAATTGGTGGAAGTTTTTAAAAATTGCCACGAGATGTCTTTGATTACTCCAATCCTCAAAATTTTAAGTTAAAATGCTTCATGAATTCCAATTTTATGTATCTAAGATTAGTGTATTCTACCTCTTACATTAGCAGGATGAAGGAATTTTTTATGAGAAAATGTAGGAATTTTTATTGTGAGAAATTTCAAACAGTTATGTATTCTTATTACATACAGAACATTATATTGCTACATAAAAATATGTATATATTTTATACAAAATGTCAGTAAATGTAAATAAATTTTAGTTGAAAAATATATTCATAAAATGCTTCATCAAGTTTCAAAATCTGGAATATTTATAAGGATGTTATTTTCTTGCATAATACAGTATCTGTATTTAATTCGTACTTGTAAAAATTAAAGTTGTTGTTGTTTTTTTCCCTGAACAGTATGTATGTTGTTAACACTGTTGAAGCTTTTGCTTCCTGAGATTAATTATGCAATAAAAAAATTAAGATAATTTTCCAATTGTTAAAACTACTTGTGAGAGAAATCGGCACTATTATAGGAATAAATCCTAGGCAATCAAAAATTTGTTATTAACTGTGCAACCTGAAAAATTATTGTTCAATTTATTTTTGCCATTTTTGCCACTTAAGCCATTGTATAGATTCATAAATACTATGACTTATTTGTGAGTGACAAACAAAATGAATTAGATGCCGTAATACTACTTGGTGTTAACTCACTGTTCATTTACAATGGAATAATTTTTGGTTGTTGTACTTTTTGTCTTTTCTGGGAATATAATTAATTATATCTCACATCTTATTAAATTTCATTTTCTACAGTGATTCTGTGCATATCTCCCCTCATTAAGGTATCATTTTTAAGTTCACAGTATAGTTCAAGAAATAATTACAAAATAAAACTGTGTATATGTGTGTCTTATTTTGTCCAGTTGATGGGTAATTATTTTCATATGACTGGATAATGTGAGCTACAGTAGATCATTGGTGCTTTTTTGTATTTCCTGTTCTTGTGCATTGATGAACACTTTTAGGGAAAAGAATAGATTGCATACGTAGATTATGTATAGTTATTTATGTTATGACCATAGTTAAAGTAAAGATGAATTTACTTTAAAAATTTGATTTTTCATTTTACACATGTCACTAAAAATTAAGTTATTATCACTCTTCACAAGTGCGACTTGGAAATCTGCATACAGGCAAAATTTAATATTTGAAGTAATAATATTTTCAGCGTGTAAAGAAAAATAATAATAAAATACAACTTGTAGCAAATATTTGTTTGATGAGAAGATTACAAATGCAAAGTAAATTAAACAAAAAAAAAAAAAAAAAAAAAAACACACACACACATACACACACACCTCAAGTAACATGAAGTGCCTAGTTTGAAAAGTCTTGGAGTTGGTACATTGCAAAGATTTTCATTTATCTTAATGTGACTGCATTCCTACTTTTGAATATAAAGATTACTTAATGTGTAGAAAATGATAAGTTTGACAGTTGCACATGACAAAATGAAATATCACTATACTTGGGTTTCTGTAATCTGACTGATGACAGCTGATCAGCTGTTACAGTTTCATCCAATCGGGAGCTTAAACTTCACCACAGTGACGTCACCATGATGATGTTTTAGCTCTCGATTGGACGACACCATAACAGCTGATGAAGTGTCATTGGTCAGGTTAGAAAATCCCTTGTATATTTGACTCAATGCAAGATCATTCTAGCAACCTATAATTCCTGCAATTTTGAAAGTGCAGGCAGTTTTAGCTGCATTGTACTTACAGAATTTCAATAATTTTCTCAGCTTTTATTTTTTTTTGGAAGGTTACAAATATTTACAAGGAAATCTGCTTCAAATTATTTGTATTTTGCAATGAATATTAGATTTAAATTTTTATTCAAATTAGTTATGAAGTTTTATCAGAGAAAATGGAAAGGAAGAGGTAATTTATCAGTGAGAAATAGAGAAATTGGTCTGGAAAAATGTTCTTTTTTAGGTTATTTCTATAAACTGTTGCCAAGCAGAAGATTAAAAATTCATGAAAAACCAGAATGTCTTTTTTGTGACACAAAAGTTTTGTAATAAAATGGAAATTTATTTGATTTGTGACAAACTTATCTAACTATATTTTCTTTTGTAGATTTTTAATGGCAATCCTCTTTTTAAATTACTGTCTTTCTTAATTCTGTTTGAAATGTCATAACCTAAATCTTAGTATTGAGTAATTTAATTTAGTTGTTCTTACAGTTATTAAGAACAACCTACTGTCATTATGGAGGTAATATTGAAAAAGAAGGTTGTCATTCTGTAGTACATTTACATTTCTTCACAACATACTGTTTTTAATTGTAATAATTCAAGGAAATTTATCAAATTTTATTTTTTTTGGAATTAAGATTTAAAAAATCTTCCCATGTTTTTGAAAAGGGATACATTATTTTGTTTTTTGCACTTTATTATAATATTTAAATTTTTTTTCAAGCATGCAGTGTTTTGTGATTTTCTTTTTTTATTTTTTTATTTTGCATTGTAGCATGGATTGTATACTTTGTGTACGTTGTACTAATTTTCACGATTCTTTTTTTCCATTTATAAATTCTGTACCTGCTCTTCATTAGATGCAGAAAAACCCGGTACGGTTGATTTTTATTTTATATTTTCTGCCTTCTTTCTTTCTGTCTTTCTTCTTTCCTCTGCTTACCTTTGCATGATTGTATTCATTTTGATACGAAAACACTTAAAAACACAAGTTTGGCTTTGCTTTTTTTGATATCCTGAATATGTGCTATTATGTTTAGGTCTTGTCTATTTGAATACTTATACTCCAATGTATTTGAATACAAGGTTGGTGAAGGATGAGGTTAATTGTGTTTAATCTTGCTGATAATGTTTTGTTGAAAGCAGGAGTCTTGGTCTGCAATTGCACCGTATCATGTTGTCATTGTAGCTTTTAAAAGTGATGTCCTATATGTTGCAGCTAGTTTGTAGGAATTCAGTTATACTGATAGTTGAAATACAATATCTTAATTGTCTTTGCCATGGGACTATCTTGAATGGTTGTTGGTTCTTCTTATTTTCTTTTGGGTGCTGGCATACACTAAGGTAACTTAACAACTTGGTTGTAATTATTGTAGTTGCATGGTTAAATAATTGACTTGAAATTGAAAGATTTCAATTTATTCCCCTTTGCTGCCATGTTTATCAGTTGCTTTTATGGACTCCATGATTCATCTGGATTTATTCTTTTACATTTCTCTCAATTTCAATTATTCTTTTGAAGTTGGCTCTAGAACTATAAATGTCATCTTAAAATTTCTTTTATGAATTTTGAAAATACCCAATGTTCAAATTCTTTTTGAATGGTTCATATTAGGAGTCAATGATTACTGTGATTATTAATTCTAATAAATATTAATTTAATTGGGTTAAAAAACCCTGATGATTTTTTAACTTATTTTATAATAGATCAATATTGTAAGTTCATGTTCTAAATGTCTAATTTCAAACTTTGGTTTCATTGTATTAACAAGAGAAAAAATAATGTAATAGGCAGTGAATGTATTATTTTGTTTTTATTAATTTGCCTAATATTTTTTAGATCACCGCCCTCATGGCAGGGGTGAGATGCCAATCTTACCTCGTTCAGACTCAACAGCAGAGTTTCAACCTCTGGAAGACAAGGAGGTGGAGTATTTCTTTGCTTCAGATGCTAGTGCTGTTATTGAACACACCAACAGAGTAATTTTCCTTGAGGTAAGTATTTTTAACTTGAATATGTTAAAAAAAGTTCAAAATACTCCATAAACTCTGATGGTTGTGTATCAATGAAATAATTTGCTTAATTTGAATAATAATTATGAGACAAATAACTATATTTTTTGAGTAATGTAAGAAGCATGTTTTAATATTGCATTGATTATAATGTAAATTATTTGAATTTTGAAAATAATTCACGTATGATGCTAACAGTAATTTGTAACATTAGACAGTGTGTGTTCCATGTCTGGTGTTGCCCAAAAAGCTCTTTTTCCCTTCTTCCCCTCCCGTTCAAACAAACATCAGTCAAAAACTTCAGTTACAGCACCATTACAAGCCACTAAATGTGCTGGAATCATTTTTCCGCCTAACTGAACAAACTTCCATGAGATGCCAATGTAGAGGAATTGAGTAGAACAACCAAAATGCACACATCTTTTATAAATGCAAGTGAGGACTTTCAAAACAAAACTTTAGAAGCGATAACAACAAAAGACACAGTTAAGATATGCAGGTTTGTGTAATGCTGTAATTGCACTCTCTGTATTACTCTACACTATAATACAATCTGCTCAATAATATTAGTACTGTACACTATCACAATGATTACCAAGATAAAAATCCCCTCTTTACAGGATATCATAGTCAATGTTCTGCTACAAGAAATGAAATATTGAATGCACAAGGTCTCACATTAGTCTGGGTCAATATTTGACACTAGCTACAGAGGGAGGTTGAATTCAGTTGATGTCTGGAAGAGAATTCTAGTGTGTGGTTTTTCTGATCAGTAGTATTCCACAGTTTCTCGAAACAATACCAGGCAAATGCAAAGCAGTATCCGAACAAACAGGCTACAGAACGCATGCAATCTTTCCTTCCTCTTCCTTATTCCATCCTCATCCTTACATACACACACTTTACATACATACACTACACTCTACCACACATGCTGGAAGACTCATCAGGAGCTTAGAGCTTGTCCCAGCTGGGATTGTGCCCCTGTTGGGAGATTCCTGGGGTTGTGCCCCTGTTGTCTCCCTGTTGGGAGATTCCTGGTTGGGGAAACTCCATTAGCGGCTGGTAGATCAGAGCCAGATCTCGCTATATAGCAGGAGAAGATCACCACAACTTCCCACGATATAACATGCATTATACTTATGGGACTAATGACCTTAGCAATAGACATGTCCAGAATCATCAATCAATCAATAAATCAATCAAAAAATCTACCTCAACCCACCCCCCCACAAGTACCACCACCACCACCACCACCACCACCACCACCACCACCACCACCACCACCACCACCACACCACTACAACCACCACTACAACCACCACTACAACCACCACTACAACCACCACTAGCCACCACTGCACACCACTGCAGCCACCACTGCAACGCACCACTGCAGCCACCACTGCAACACCAGCACCACTGCAACACCACTGCAACACCACTACAGCCGCAACAGCCACTCAACCACCACTGCACCACCACTGCAACCACGCCACCACTACGCCACACAGCCACCCTGCAGCAAGCCACCAGCTGCACGCACAGCCACCACTGCAGCAACAGCCACCACTCAACAACAGCACCCTGCAGCACGCCACTGCAGCCACAGCAAGCAACATGACAGCCCCTGCAACAGCAACGCACGCACCAGCAAGCAAGCCTGCAGCACACGCGCCACTGCAACACGCAGCACGCAGCAACGCGACTGCGCTACTGCAGCGCGCAGCTGCAGCACGCAGCTGCTGCGCTACTGCTGCAGCTGCCTGCGGCTGCTGCTGCGGCTGCTGCTGCGGCTGCTGCTGCGGCTGCTGCTGCGGCTGCTGCTGCGGCGCCGCTGCTGCTGCGCAGCGCTGCTGCTGCAGCGCAGCTGCTGCTAGCAGCGGCTGCTGCTGCAGCGCGGCTGCTGCTGCGCAGCGGCTGCTGCTGCGAGCAGCGCTGCTGCTGCAGCAGCAGCTGCTGCAGCGCAGCTGCTGCAGCGCAGCTGCAGCGCAGCAGCTGCTGCTGCAGCTGCGCAGCTGCTGCAGCGAGCAGCTGCTGCAGCAGCGGCTGCTGCAGCGCTGCTGACGGCAGCAGCGCTGCTGCTCGCTGCAGCTGCGCGCGCAGCTGCTGCAGCGCAGCGCTGCTGCAGCAGCTGCTGCAGCAGCTGCTGCAGCAGCTGCTGCGGCAGCTGCTGCAGCGCTGCTGCACGGCAGCGCTGCTGCTGCAGCTCCAGGCAGGCTGCTGCGCAGCAGGCTGCTGCAGCGCAGCTGCTGCAGCGGCAGCAGCTGCTGCAAGCGCAGCAGCTGCGCACGGCAGCAGCTGCTGCACGCAGCGCTGCTGCAGCAGCAGCTGCTGCAGCAGGCAGCTGCGCAGCAGCAGCTGCGAGCAGCTGCTGCAGCACGGCTGCAGCAGCAGGCTGCACAGCTGCTGCAGCAGCTGCTGCTGCTGCAAGCGGCTGCTGCTGCACAGCAGCAGTACTGCTGCAGCAGCAGCAGTGCTGCTGCAGCGGCAGCAGTGCTGCTGCAGCGGCACGTCTGCTGCAGCAGCCAACTGTCTGCAGCAGCTAGCTGCTGCGCAGCAGTACTGCAGCTGCGCAGCGCTGCTGCTGCTGCAGCAGCGCGCTGCTGCTGCGCAGCGGCGCTGCTGCTGCTGCGCAGCGTGCTGCTGCTGCTGCTGCTGCTGCTGCTGCAGCGGCTGCTGCTGCTGCAGCGGCTGCTGCTGCTGCGCTGCTGCTGCTGCAGCGCTGCTGCTGCTTGCTGCTTGCTGCTGCAGCGGCGGCTGCTGCTGCTGCAGCGGCTGCTGCGGCTGCGGCTGGTGCTGCTGCTGCTGCGGCGGCTGCTGCGGCAGCAGCTGCTGCTGCTGCGGCTGCTGCTGCAGCGGCTGCTGCTGCTGCAGCGGCTGCTGCTGCTGCAGCGGCTGCCTGCTGCAGCGGCAGCGCTGCTGCAGCGGCAGCAGTACTGCTGCAGCAGCGACTGCTGCAGCAACGGCAGCAGTGCTGCTGCAGCAGCAGATCTGCAGCAGCAGCTGCTGCTGCAGCAGCAGCTGCTGCTGCAGCGGCTGCTGCTGCAGCAGCAGTGCTGCAGCTGCTGCAGCAGCAGCTGCTGCTGCGCAGCGCTGCTGCTGCTGCAGCAGCGCTGCCTGCTGCGGCGCGGCTGCTGCTGCTGCGGCTGCTGCTGCTGCGGCGCTGCTGCTGCTGCAGCGCAGCTGCTGCTGCGAGCAGCGGCTGCTGCTGCAGCAGCGGCTGCTGCTGCAGGCAGCTGCTGCTGCAGCAGCGGCTGCTGCTGCAGCGCGGCTGCTGCTGCAGCAGCGCTGTTGTGCTGCGGCTGCTGCTGCTGCGGCTGCTGCTGCAGCGGCTGCTGCTGCTGCGGCTGCTGCTGCTGCGGCTGCTGCTGCGGCTGCTGCTGCGCAGCAGCTGCTGCTGCTGCGGCTGCTGCTGCTGCTGGCGGCTGCTGCTGCTGCTGCTGCAGCTGCTGCAGCGCTGCGAGCTGCAGCAGCTGCTGCAGCACAGCAGCTGCTGCAGCAGCTGCAGCAGCATCGCAGCTGCAGCAGCAGCTGCAGCACAGCAACGGCATCGCAGCAGCTGCTCGCACACTGCAGCTGCTGCAGCTGCTGCTACTGCACAGCTGCTGCAGCTGCTGCAGCTGCTGCAGCTCGCAGCTGACTCAGCTACTGCAGCTGCTGCAGCTGCTGCAGCTGCTCAGCTCTGCAGCTACTGCAGCTCTGCAGCCTGCTACAGCTGCTGCAGCTACCAAGCTACTACAAGCTACAACTACTCTACAGCTACTGCTCACTACACTCTCAGCTCAGCTACAGCTACTACAACTAGCTACTCAGCTACAGCTACTACACAACTACTACAGCTACAGCTACTACACTACAACTACTACAGCTACAGCTACTACAGCTGACAACTACTCAGCTACCTACACTACAGCTACTAAGCTACAGCTACTACAACTCAGCTACTACAGCTCAAAGTACAGCTACTACAATTCAGCTAGCTACGAAGTACAGCTACTACAAGTACAACTACTACAAGTACAACTACTACAAGTACAACTACTACAAGTACAACTACTACAAGTACAACTACTACAAGTACAACTACTACAAGTACAACTACTACAAGTACAACTACTACAAGTACAACTACTACAAGTACAACTACTACAAGTACAACTACTACAAGTACAACTACTACAAGTACAACTACTACAAGTACAACTACTACAAGTACAACTACTACAAGGTAGCACTACTCAACAACCATCCGACAACTATGCAACAACCATCACACAGCCATCACACCACCACTCCAACGAGCCCCACTGACCCTGTGCCACTACAACGGCCGCCGCTACAACAACGCTACACTACGGCCGCCACCAATCCCACCACCACCACCACTTCAACCACCACCACCACCACCACTTCAAGCACCACCACCACCACCACCAAGCACCACCACCACCCCCTTCAGCACCACCACCACCACTCAGGCACACACCACCATCATCACACCACCACCACTACTTCAGCACCACCACCACCACTACCTGACACCACCACCACCCGTCAACCACCACCACCACCACCTCCACTACCAACACCACTACCTCCACTACCACCAACACCAGTACCTCCACTGCCACAACACCATTACCTCCACTGCCACAACACCACTACCTCCACTGCCACAACACCACTACCTCCACTGCCACAACACCACTACCTCCACTGCCACAACACCACTACCTCCACTGCCACCAACACCACTACCCCACTCCACCAACACAACTCACAACCACTACCACCACCACTACCCCACCACCACTTCAACCACCATCACCACCTCAACATCCAACACCACTACAACCGCCAACATTACCAATATAACTACCCACATCTCCACCACTACCACCCACATCTCCACCACTACCACCCACATCTCCACCACTACCACCCACATCTCCACCACTACCACCCACATCTCCACCACTACCACCCACATCACCACTACCACCCACACCACTACTACTACTACTACTACTACTACTACCAACATCATTACTGCCACCCACATCCACCACTACCACCACTACCTCCACTACCACCAACACCACTACCTCCACTACCACCACCACCACTACAACCACTGCCACCATCACTACTACAACCAACACCACCACCACAACTACAACCACTACCACCACCACCACCATTACTGCCGCCACCAGCACCACCACCACTAGTACTGCATCGATGAGCACTACAACCACCACTACCACCAACCTATAGAGATGGCTCAGGGTATCAGCTAATGTCACAGCAGTTCCTCTGGTTAGAAGGTTCTAGATTCACGTCCCAGACAGAGGGCAGGATTTTCCACACTAGCTTGTCACCTAGATTGAATTCAGTCAATGTCTGGAGGAGTGTTCTAGAGACTGGCTGGCTTGGTAGTGTTTCGTGGTTTCTCCTATCAAAACCAGGCAAATGCCGGAGCAGTACCCTAACAAATGGGTCATGGTCTGTATGTGATTTTTCCTATTCTCTCCCCTTATACTCTCTTTCACTAACATGCATAACACTTCCACGCATGCTGGGAGACCGGTTGGGAGCTTAGAGCCTGTTCCGGCTGAGGTGGTTCCTTGCTGGTGGGAGATACCTGCTAGTCGATGGTACGTTGGCGCCAGATCTCACCATCCAGCAGGAGAAGACCTCCACCACCCCTCGAGGAAAAATGTACTACACTTATGGGGCTCATGACTCTAGTAGTTTGTGCCTGGAAGTGCTAAAAATCCATCAATCAATCGATCACTACCACCACCACCGCTACAGCCACCACCACTACTACAATAACCATCTCCACCTCAACCACCACTATGGCAACCACTGGCATAACAACTGCAGTAGCGAACAAATTAATCTGAACACATGCTATCCTTTTGAACACTTTATTTTTACACTGGAAAACATAACAAACTAAAACTTTTGTGGTACTTAATAATTTATATGTCCTAAGTAAATTTATTCTCTAACACTTACTGCTGACTTAAGAAGGTTTATTTTTGTAATACATTTCATTTTTCGAGTCTATTTTTCACTATAGCTCATATATTTTCGATTGGATTTTCTGCCCACTGAAGCACTTGATTATTCTTTATTTTGAAAAGAATTACAACTTTCTTTAATGTGTGACACGGTATGAGGTCATGTTGGAAGATCAATGCCTGGTTCTGTTCAACAGGTGCTATGATTCTTCTTCCCAATATTTAATGTACTGATCAGTTTTCATCATTCCTTCAACAGGCATGAATGCTTCTGGGCTTTGGTGTGTAAAGTAACCCTAGAACATTTTTTTAGTTTAAGTTTTCACTCTAGTTACAAAATTGCCGGCGGTATCTTTTTATCAGCTGATTTGTGAACAAACTGCACTCTCTCCTCTTGAACAAAAAGATGGCTTTCATAAAAAAAAAACAAAAAAAAAACACAACCATTCTTCCACTTATCAACTGTCCAGTTTTCGTGTGCTATATGCCCACTGGAGTCTTTTCTTCTGCATACCATCTGTTAACAACTGCTTTTTCTTTGGCCTATAGGCAACTCTCCCACCTTCTAGAAGTCTTCGATGAACTGTCATTACAGAAACATTTGTCTCACTCAAAGTCAATTCTGTATTCAGGTCAATAGCAGACAATCTTCGATTTATTTTACTTTCTCTGATAAGTAACAGATCCTGAGTTGTGTGGTTTCCTTCTTTCTTCCACATTTTCCTTTTCTCTTTTGTGAGTATGAACTTGTTTCCATAAACCTTTTCAAACCATCAATAATAGCATCCGAACTTAAACCCCACTCTTCGTAATATCTGCCTTCAAGTTATAGACGTGTGTTGAGAATGTATCACAACTTTTGTGCATCGCATTGTAAAATTAGAAAATTTTACAATGAGAAAGAGCGTGCCGTTTTGTTGCACTACTAATTGTATTTGTGAATAGCTTTGAATTGAAAATGAATTGGCCTATATTCAAGATTAACTCAAACAAAACCATCATTGCCTTTATCACCTTTTTTGAACAAATTTTATAATTCTGGAACCTTTGTAAGCCTAAAGGTATACGTAAATAGCTAGCTATATGTAAAAGTGTATGTTAGAAGCTATTGAAGAATTGATTAGAAGCATTTTTTTAAAAAATTTATTTTCTCAAGATGGTCATTACTGTTATTTTCCTTGCAATAAATTTGAAGTGCTAAGCATTTATTTCAATGATCTGCTAATATGTATCAGTGTTCCACATTATTGAGTATATGACTTGGTAATGACACAATTGTATGATTGTGTATTGTTACAGATGGTCTCAAAAAAAAGAAAAGAGTTAGCATTGAGAAAATATCATCTTTTGTTTTTTGTGTTTATTCTGTGCAGAATTGAAGATAAACATTTCTTGATGTTTTAAAAAGAACTTGACAGTGAAACATATTCAATATTTTGGAGCGATTATTAATATTTTAGTGAAATTTAAGTGATGTAGCATTGTGGCAATTTAAGCATTGTATTTGTTGTCTACGTTATTATGAACTGTTCAATATTGTACTATTATTATTTTTAATAATAGGTAATCTGTTTATGCCCAAAACAACTTTTTTGTTCCAAACTTTATACATGATTTTTCCTGGGATTATGAACAAGTTCAGCAGGAAAAAAGAAACATTAAATAATTTTTGGAATATTATACGGGTGATTTGATAAAGGTGCCCTAAATATTAGGAAACAGTACTGAGTTGAGAAGATTGCAGGTGGGTGGGAAGAAAGAAAATGCAAAAAGTGGAATGCACATACATCATGCATGGCGCCTCCAAAGTTGTAAGGGTAACAGGAGATGAGACACCCCAGGGAAAAAGAAATCCAAGAAGATGCAGAAAGGTGGATGGAATGTCACCTGTAAGAAACATATTCCAAGTCTACCAAAAAAGGAAGAAAAAAAAGGAGGATCGATAAACAACCCAATGGACTGTATAAGAAATAAAAAATGAAAAAAATTATACCAAACTTTTTTTTTTTAAATTTGACTTATAAAAATTATTATAATAATAAATCAAATAAATTATTAAAGTAACTCGAGCAGATGAATTTAATTAATAAATAAACAAATATAAAGGAATTTTATATTTGTCACAAGAACATCTTATTTGTTTGAACAAAATCATACATTGGCAATGTATTGAAACTTAGAAACATGTTACAAGTGTGGCTAGTTTATGGTTCTTGTATGTCAGGAATAGAATAAGATAGGAACTTAGCTAATGGGAAAATAGGAAAACTAAATATTCTTTCTCTCATAATTGCCAAAACATTTAGAGTTGCCTTCAGCCTCGAACAAAACAGCAGTCAAGTGGATTATATTCTCTTATAGATTCAGTGTACAGGCTATTTTGTAAAACACAATGTTCCTGTTGGTACCATCCTCTAACCCTTTGCTATTCTATTGTAGCTTAGGGGGTGGGGAGATGCAGTATTTTTGTGTAAATGGAATTTGTGACATATTTATTTTATTGTTTGTTGTCTTTCAGTTCATTGTATTCTTTTTATGAGAGCTGATCTTCAAAATTTATGACCTTTAGAGGTTAACAAACTAATGGGCATAAATAGATTATTTATAAATCGAGACATTGTATGTATAACAAAAATATTAGTTAAAAATGTACAAATTAAAAGTTAATATTTCACACATCATGGGGGAAAGGTGTAATTTAGTTGCAGCAAACTGAAGTTTGTGAGAAATTACTTTGACTAAAATATCAATCATCAATCTGGTGTATATCTTCTTAGCTCTATATATTCCATGGACTGTTATTTATTTATGTGTTAAAGATTACTCTCTTCAAAAAAAAATGTTTGTTCAATTTTTATGCTAAATCTGTTGTTTCTTCTAGGATGATGATGTTGCTGCTGTTAAGGAAGGTTCTTTGAGCATTCACAGACTTCGACGAACTTTAGATGAATCTCACTCTCGTGAAATTATTACTCTGAAGATGGAAATTCAGCAGATTATGAAAGGTAATCTAGTGTTTTATTATTATTATTATTATTATTATTATTATTATTATTATTATTATTATTATAATTTTTACTTTCATCTTATTTATATTTTGTCTTTTCTCTTATTTAATTATTATTTTACTGTGTTGTAGGTAATTACAGCTATTTTATGCAGAAGGAAATTTTTGAACAACCTGAGTCTGTTGTGAATACAATGAGAGGACGTCTTAATTTTGAAACTGGTTCTGTTGTACTTGGAGGCATTAAGGTGCGTTTACCATAATACACTTTAATAACTATAATTTATAAGTACTTAATTTTCTCATACTACTTATATTGATTAATTACATTTGCAGATTACTTGAAGTTTGAGTTATGAAGTAATATTGAATATTATTTCATATTGTGATTATTGAAATGTATATTTTTTAGGATTACATCCCTGAAATTCGACGGTGTCGTCGACTGATGTTGATAGGTTGTGGAACGAGTTACCATAGTGCAATTGCAACTCGTCAATTATTGGAAGAATTGACTGAATTACCTGTAATGGTGGAATTGGCCTCTGATTTTTTGGATCGTAATACTCCAGTCTTTAGGGATGATGTTTGTTTCTTTATTTCCCAATCTGGTGAGAAATTAATTACTTCTTAAATATCTTTTTCTACTTTATCTACTTTTATGTGTTGTATGTACAACTCGCTCTCAATTTACATATACATGCGTTACAAGTATTAATTTATTATTTCCAAAAATGTGTAGAATCTCCGAAAATTATGAATATATTTTTTTTAATAATGTGATGTGTATATATTTTACATCGGCATCAAGACAAACTTTCCCATCACTAAAACCACCCTTTTCCATAAATTCAAATTTATAAACCTATTTGTGTGTGAATTACATAGATTTATAAGTTTATAAGTATAAAAAGTAAAAGACCAATGTGTGACTAATAATTGTAATATTCCTGTCTCAACAAAATAAATCTTGTCATAATTAAGGCTTTTATTTGATAATGTGAGATCCTAATGAATGTTGATGAGTGAGTAAATTGAATAACTGTTAGCTAAGTTATATAGAATTTAGTTATATCATTTCACTGGCATTAAAAGCCAGTGAACATATTCTATATATATTTTACACTACATTCTTGATCTCCATTTTGATCATGACCTCTTTTATGTTGCCATGAAAATGTTGACTGAAGTAGAAATATTAATAATTTTTACAGAAATATTATGACTCAATCAGAAAATGTTTAAATTTATCTTCTTATATTTTAGGTGAAACAGCAGATACTCTTATGGCCCTGCGATATTGCAAGAATCGTGGAGCCCTTATTGTTGGTATTACAAACACTGTAGGCAGCTCTATTTGCAGAGAATCACATTGTGGTGTGCACATTAATGCTGGCCCTGAAATAGGTGTTGCTTCCACCAAAGCTTACACTTCACAGTTTATTTCTCTTGTCTTATTTGCTCTTGTATTGAGTGAGGACAGAATTTCTCTTCAGTCTCGCAGAGCTGAGGTAACTGTTTGTTTGGATTTCATAATGTGTCCTCGTGAATTAAATCTCATATAATATGCTATCAAATAATAAAGATTTTCTGACTTAAATTTAATAGTGATGTTTTAACTGAAATTTCTGTTTACTGATGAAGGATTTTTTTGAATGCAGATAATCAAAGGCCTGGAGAACCTTCAAGAACAGATTCGTGAAGTCCTGAAACTAGATGATGAAGTACTGGCATTGGCTAAAGATTTGTATAAACACAAATCTCTCTTAATCATGGGTCGTGGATTTAACTTTGCTACTTGCTTGGAGGGTGCATTGGTATGTGTTATTGTATTCTATTTCCCATTTTGCATTGCGTTTTGTTATTTACCTTTAATTTTTGTTTTTGCAAGACTTCTTGTAATTTTGATTAAAATAAATTGTATGTTTTACTTACTGTTCAGAAAGTCAAGGAACTGACATACATGCACAGTGAAGGTATTATGGCTGGAGAACTTAAACATGGACCACTGGCTCTTGTTGACAAAAACATGCCTGTTCTCATGATTATCATGAGAGATCCTGTATATGTTGTAAGTATTTTTAAGTGTGATCTGAAATATTTTTAGTCAAAGATAAGTTCATTCAAAAGTTTTAAAGATGTGAGGATAAAATATAAATGTAGAAAATGCAAGGGACAATATGTAGAATATTACTAGAATTATTGTCATTTAAAATTTACAATGTAGACTAAAAATTACTTAGAATTATAACCTTCAAGTTTGTTTTTACTCATAGATTTGTCGATTTTTACTAAAGTCACAATTCTTTACTTTTAGAAATGCATGAATGCTCTGCAGCAAGTCACAGCTCGTGAAGGTCGACCTATTGTAATCTGTGAGAAAGGTGATACTGAAACCCAAAGTTATGCATTCAAGAGTCTTGAAATACCTCGCACTGTGGACTGTCTTCAGGTATATTCACTACAATGACACCCATTTTTTCCACTCCTTTTCTTTTAATAATTTCAATGGACAAAGAGAAAACAAATTAATCTTGAAGAAATCACAATATTCTATCCATGACACAACAGCTAATGTTAAAATTAATTCATATTTTCACTGTTTTTTAGTAATCATATTTTTCAATTGTAAACATGATGATTTTTATTTGCTTTTTTTTTCTTCACAGGGAATATTGACTGTAATCCCAATGCAGCTGTTGTCATATCACATTGCTGTACTCAGAGGATGCAATGTTGATTGTCCAAGGAATTTGGCTAAGTCTGTCACTGTTGAATAAAATTTTGGAAGAACTCGTTAATGTACTAAATTCTCCTAATTATTCTGCTCTACTCTATGGAGAGATGAAATCTTTATTCAAGAGAACAAAAGAAGACTTCAGATGGAAACTTAAACATCTTTAGGATGCTGCCCAGAACTCTTGAAAATTACATTTAAATGAGTAATTTGCAGAAATTTGTATTTTAAAAGTTGTTTTGACTCTTGAACATTTCTTTTATACAAATTATTATTTAAAAATACAAAAATACATGCATTTAATTCCAAAGCATGTATGAATTCATTCCCTTTTAAATTCCATTATTTAATAATGGAATTGATTTTTTGTGTGTGAATAGCAATGGTTAAAAAAAAAAAAATTGAATTACTATTTAATATTTAAGAATACTTTATGAAGAGTGAAATGCGTGTGGAAAAAAACAACAACAAAAAAATTGAAAAGAATTTATTTTAAACACTAAATCTAATACTGACAAGAGACAATTAATGAAATAGGGACATTCAAAATATAAGGAATTGATCATTTTTCTCTTCTGAATGTAAAGAAATGACTAATTGTAATATTGCTGAGTATTGAAAGAGATTAAAGAGTAAACTTATAAGTAATGTTCTAAAGTGTAATGAATTGCAGATCAGTTGGTTATATGAATGATTTATATGAGAATAAGATTTATTTGATTTTGTGTTTTAAAACATCTCAGAATGTAATGTATATTTACAATTTATAAGCATTGGTTGCTTGTAAATTACTTTTAAATTGCATTTAATATATGGAATTTTATTAGTCATGTATCATTGAATTCTTAATCGTGCTAGGCAAAAATTTTATTTTCTTCCATTGTTTGACCAAAAACTGTTCTTTATTTCACTTCTTAGATCCTTAAGCTATCTTTGCTGGAGAAAGACTAGTGTGATTTAGCAGGTATCTGGTAATTTCAAAGGGACAGGATATGTTAATACAGTTCATGACAAAGGAACATAGGTGGACAATAAATTCCTTTGTTTATAGAATATCATACTATGTTTCTTGACCAATAAATTGAAATGTGAAAAACCAATTGAAAATTCTTGTACAATGAAAATATTCTAAATGTTTTTATCATATGGACAGTTGGTAAAAATTAATAATTCAGTTTTGCTGACAATAAAAAAATTAAATTTGTTTTTAAAATTAAATTTCAAGAATTAAATGTAAATAATGTTTAAAGTAACTAAGATATTTATGGTTATTTTGGAGAGGTGAAGATTGGTGAATAAATTGTTATTTTATGGAAAAAAAAATTAAATAAGATGTGAGTATAAAACTGTTTTTTAATACTGTTGTTTGCACCCATCTTCATTTACTTGAGTAGGTTACTTAATATTTCACAAATAAGTTTTTGTGTTATTGTGACTGCTTTTGAAGCTATTTTAATCTTTTTACTGGTACAGTTTTGGGAAATGTCTCTTTTCTTGCTGCTTTGTTATAGTAAAGAAATCTGTTTAAAGATTTTTATGGTCACAACATAGTGACATTCCAGATGCAATTGAGATGAAATAAATTTTTTGGCATTTTTATGAATTTTTTTCTTTTTGAATACAAGCCCCTCATTTCTCAGTTATATTAGGATATTTTCATCAGCATTTTGACAAATGTTAATATAGGTAAGATACTTTTAACTGTTTACTTTTCAATTTTCATTACAATCCAAAAGTGAATGAAGTTCTGAAAGCAAATTGTGATTGGCATACTAATGTCAATTATAGTATCCCTTGTTTATTTATCCTTTTTTAAATTAAGAATCTAATATGTCAGAAGGATGATTTTATTTTCGAAAATTGTGATCGATAGTTAAATTTTATTTTAAATGTTTTTATCAAAAGATACCTGAACGCAATTTGGAACAATAATGTGAATAATTTCTAATTAATTCTTCTTTAATTAAATTTAGAGAAAATGCAATAGAAAATTTAAGAGTAAATAAATAAAATATATTTAAATAAATGAATTTCGGGTGTCTTTTTTCTTTCAAATATGATGAATCTCTTTTCCCTTCCAGCGTCTTCACAATTCCATGTCATTATTTCATGGAGCTGTTGGTAGCACTGATATCTTGTACAAGTAATTTCAGTATACATTCTAAAGATTTGTGTATGGACTCCGCAAGTACAAACAATTTAGTTTATAAAATCATACTGTAAATAATTGTATGTGTTATATATGCGTTTGATCCCTTTCAAGAATATTTATATTACTTCGCACTGGACCAAGTATTATCGATTACTCCGGAGCATTCAGTTGCGTAGCGTAGTGTGTTCGTTTCAGTAGTGAAGTAAATATTGTAGTTTTCGGTATGGCTGCTCCAGCAGCTTGTACTCGATTCAGTGATAATTATGAGCTCAAAGAAGAACTAGGAAAGTAAGTTGTAGTTTTTATTAACTGTAAATTAAGAATTTCATTTTTATTAAGATGGTTCTGTATGTCGCATTGGTCTCATGCCAAAGTCCCGGGAGACGACACTTGCCTCCGGCCATAGGGATGTGTACGTTGAGCCCATAGAAAGTTATTGTTAATAATGTTATCTAAAAATGTTAATTACATTTGTTACATGCCAACCGTAGTTGTGAAGTTGGTGAATAAATAAACTATTTGTTTAACTTAAGAGTGGAACAAATCATCGTGAATTAAAATTTTCTATTCACATTTACTTACGTTTGTCAAGTGTCATTCCAATCAATAATTTCTGTCTTGTTTCGATTTAATGGAATGTCATATAAATCTTATTGAGTTTTGCATATCCTAAATTAATGAAATGGCCAGTAATGATTGCACCCAACTTTTGTAGTCCGTAATGTTATCCACATTTGACAGGTGCAAACGGTCAAACAAAATTTTAATTTGAATACCGCCAATTGGTCGATAGTGGGCCATGATAGGCGACATTTGAAAAGTAATGTGCGAACAGTCGCTGGTGATGATAAACTATATTATCAAAAATACCGGTTGATTGTTAAATTTAATGGTGGTCTTATTACCTGACAGCGTGCAATTCGGTAGCCGACGGCAAATCAGGTACATTTTAAAAATATTTTTGTACATTTAATTACTAATAAAATCTCGGAATATGTGATCATAGTGTTCACATGTTTCAGAGAAAGAAGTGCGACTTGTGGAATTTGTAGGTTATCGAGAGGCTGTAAATTATTATTTCTCCCTGTTCTTGACAATATTTAAAATATCTTTGTATTAAGGCATGAAGAATACTTCAATCTGAAGTATTTTATAAATATTTTGAAGAGCTTGGTCTACCCCCAAAACTGATAATTTAAAGAAGGCATGAGATCAGTACGTTGTTATTCCTAATTTCAAAAGTGTTAATGTGAATTCCTATTTCAGTCTCAAGTTGTTGAAAAAGAGTTTTTTCTTTGACTAGCAGCTTTACTGACCAACAATGCAGTTCAACATTTACATTAGGGTTTTCTCTCCTCTTCTCCCCCCCTCTCTCTCTCTCTCTCTCTCTCTCTCTCTCTCTCTCTCTCTCTCCACACACACACACACACTCACACTCGCACACCCCTCTCCCACACACACACACACACACACACACACACACACACACACACACACACATACACATACTTGCATTTGTAATAACCAGAACGTAATTTCATCGGAAAGGAAGGCCAACAGTGCTACTTATTCGCTGTGGATTAAGTTAAGTTCTATTCGCTCAAACTTCACGTACCAAAGTGATACTCAAACTTCATATATTCAGCCAAGGCTGTTCGCGTCAAGAGCAACGTTATTTTCTTAAAGGTCAAAGGGAGTTGATGTTCCCGTGTCATTGACATTGCGTAGGGATTGGAATCCTTAGAATAGAGTAGTGGGGAAGGAGGTTGTAGCTATTTCAGGGGTTCCCCCGCCGACCTCATTTTAAAGCTCCCCTGAACTTCTTATTTTTGGGATCGGGGAAGTCTCCTCGCACCGTTCTTATGAATTGTTGTGGCAAATGTTTAAATCTGTATTAACTTCAAATGTGTGGCTCTTACGGCTTCCATTAACGTGAGAATTTGGGAGAAGCTCGTCCGAAGAATTTAGCATTTGTTCTTCAAACTTCAAAAAACATTAGGCTCCTTGCCGTCCATTTCGCGACATTCATTTAATTCTTATTTGTTCGAAATTCGGCATTTACAGAATTCCTTTGCTTTTGTCGCGTTTGGTTAACTGTTTACATAGATAGCGTCTTGTTGGAACAGTACCCAGTTTCCTCCAAGTAATTATATTTGCCCCTTTTTGTTGTGCTACTTTGCCCACTGCATTCCTATTACGCTGTACGTATTGAACTATGTATTTCCCAATAAACGGGGACTCCGGAGCCTTCTGGATTTATCGTCCGCCTAGAGGAGTATAAAATTCAGGGAAATGAAGCTGTTGCACTGTCTACTAACCACAATTATTATTATTATTATTATTATTATTATTATTATTATTATTATTATTATTATTATTATTATTATTAAACTTAAATGTAATCATATTGCTAGTTATAAGGCGCGGAAATTAATACTTTCTGGCCTCTGAAATCAGTTCTGTTTGAATCAGTTAGATTTGAAGTTAAACGGTTTCATATTGTGGAGAATGGAAATAAGAATTGCTAATTCTAATGAATTACGGAAGTGTTGAGAAAATACGCAATGAGTCCCTGAAGTGGACACATTCTGAAAGTCTCAAAACGTTTAATTTAGTTTTGTGCGAATGAAATTATTTTGATGTATTTTTGCGGGAATTAATATAATTTAAATTTAAATTTTTTCGGTGCGACCAGTAAATCATGACGACTTTTAAAAATGTTTGAACCATTGTTGGCATTTTTTCTCTACAATCGAATGGCTGATAACAAGAAAGCTGGCGGGTTTGGGAAGACATAATTGAGAGGGAATAAAATAGAGCGCATGACCATGACATGGAAGGTACGAACTAATAAAATTGAACGAAGAAGGCACGGAAGATAAGTTATAAGCTTCAATAAAAATTTTGCAAAATTGTCGATGTTTTGAAAGGCATTTCACTTTTGGGGGGGGGGTATGCTTCTATCATTTATTGAGAAATAACATAATTGCTCACATACAGTGTTTTTATTCCCATTTTTTAAAGGCATTTTTTCCCTTTCCAATAGCGATATTTTTTCCTTTCTTCTCACTTCATACCTTTCACGTGTTTTATTTTGCCCTTTACCCGTGTTGTAGGTAAAAACGCTCAAGGACGACATCCTGTTAAGTAAAACAAAATGCAGCCTACAACAGTAAAGACTATATGTATTTGTTAAACTTTTAATTAATTGTATTTCTGAAATGCAAAGAAACAACAAAAAAGTAAAGTACATTTTACATTTTTTTAAGTTATTAAAAGGAGAAAATCTCCTCGAATACATCTTTATTAAAACAGGGGATGCTCTTCTGTGTAAAGCGTCCTTCATGTGTGTGTGTGTGTATACATATACACATACTTTGCAACCTCTACCAAGCTTTTGCATCTTAAAAATGTGCCTTTGAAGATTGAACCCTCTCTCCAAGGTTTCGAATGAACCCTCAACTCCCTCCCTAGGTGTGTTGGAGATTTCATAATTTATAGAATTTTAGTCATGTAATGTTTTATGGAGTGAGGTTGGTTTCTTCACTTACGTGTCTTCTTTTTGACCAATAGTCTTTCCACGTATTTTTAGAAAAAAAGTTATAAAAAACGACGTAAGATGTCAACTAACGACAGTGAACCAGACTAGTCCGATAGCTCCTACATGCGGATAAAATAAATCCGAGCAAACACAATTGTTTTGAATAACTAACCCGATATCTGCATGGAGATAGAGCTGGGGAAGTATTTGAGGCATTTATCTCATTGTTCTTTTAAAATATGGAATATATTACAGCAATTACTTCGGATAGAGCTAACATTTAGAAGTAAATCGAAATTATCAAATGATAAGAATAGTGTAGATTATAATCCACATACGTTTGATTATTTTTTGTGTAGGATTTAGACAAGTACTTTCCACCTTACATTATACTATGGAAAAGGCAATAAATAAAAAAGGGTACAAGTAAAGTTCACAAGTTGAAATTATGCCACCCTAAGAGTAAATGTTATGAAAAGAATGTAAAGCATGTTGTAAACTATATTTGTTGGGTCCTGTTCACGATCCAAGAGTTTGTTCTTTACAGCGGGCGAGTAAACAGGGCCATAAACAGATTAATTTGCAGCCAGACGTGAGCTGCGTCGTGGCCGAGATATAAGACAAGATTTTCTGCTCAGCTCTTACACGAAGTTACAGAGAATGCGTGGTTACGCACATGCTAAGAAAAGGCGGTAACTCAGATCTTCAGAAATTACAATTAAATGCTAAGAATTATGAAACTTTCTTCGTGCGAATATCTAAATTTCTCGTAATAAAAATTGCTTTTTTAATAAAAGACATTGTTTTTTATACAACAACGATTTATGTTTCAATTACTCATTTCAATTTGACAACGTTTCGACTATTATTTTCTAGCCATCTTAAGGTCTCCGATTTAAAGATAAACATGAGTTTATTATTTATTAAATCTCATGTTTCTCTCTAAACCAGAGGCCTGAAGAGGCTAAAAAATGTTTTTCGAAACGTTGCCGACGTGTATGGACTATTTGAAACTATACATCAGTTACGTACAAAACTAGTGCTGCTACAATAGCAATACTTTCTCACGAAATTAATGGCTATGTAATATTATAATACGGCAATTTCTGTCTTACAGGTCAACTACCACTTAATTCTTAAACAAACGAAGCGTAAAAAATACATACGTTTTTAAAAATTCAAATGCTTAAACGAAAACAGCATTCTCCATTGAATTTAGTGTATTCACGTTCTACATAAATGGACCAACGATGCACGATGCGTATTTTAGCCGTAAATAAAATTATTAGTTTATATTAACACGAGTGAAAGGCAGCCGCCATGATCGCCTTGTCAGTGCGGCGTTACAACAATGGGTTACAAAAGGAACAATGGCCACTAATTCGTATGGGATACACATTCTTGCCAATTAGTATTGTTGATACCGCTATCAAGAAAATTAAAATGAAAAGAAATAATTATAATAATTAAATATAATATTTTTATGTTCATCAAAATTACTCGGATTTTACATGTATTACTCTTCATTCCCATATCTTATTAAGCAAAGCAAAATCATCTATTCGTTTTCACATTGAACTCGATTAAAGGACGCAATTTAAAATAGGTTTTAAATAATTTCTAAAAGATTAATTTTAAAAGGTATGGCAAAAGCCCGAATGTAAGGAACGAACAAAGAAAAAATGTACAAATTCAAACTTAAGTAGCATCCAACTGTCTAGCATCACCATTCACGGAGCGCAGTAAATTGGGAGTGGCCGACTATGTTTGTCGCCAAATTACACAAAAAATACTCATATTTAAAAAAAATTAAACATGACCTTATTTGAAAATCTTCTTTTGATGAACATATTTCATTAAGAAAAAATTGTGTCTTCATAATTGTAGTTGTGGGAAGACGCCGAAAAGTTTTCGAATTTTTTTCAGTTTTCGAAAAATCAAGTGTTTTCACCCGATATGAGACCTGCACCAGTCTCTTAGACTATCCAACAACAAAATTTCATAAGAAACAATAGAGCGGTCTTTGAGAAAATTGTTTAAACAAAGTTAAAAATTTCCCATATTTCACACAAAATTACGCGAAAACTCAAATTTAAGAAAAATTGTACATGACCTTATTTCAAAATATGTCTTTAAGGCAAAGATTTTATTAAGAGAAAAAATCGCTATCGTTAATATTTTAATTGTAGCGAGACGCCGGAAAAATTTGAATTTTTGCAGTTTTCGAAAAATTAGTTTTCAACGAAAATTAGACCACCGTTTTACACTGTCCAACAACAGAATTTAATAAAAAACGCTGGCGCCATTGTTTTGAAAATTTTGAAAATGTCCCAAGGACTTTATGTAAAGCCCCCCAAATTAAAATATCGGTTTCAAATTCAAGGGGCCGCTACACTAGTCAGGTTGATTAGGGAATATGAATTTTGAAGCAAATCCGCGGAACGGTTTAGCCATTAGCGTTATTCAGATAGACGGACAGACATTTTGCTGTCAATCGATTTTTCGGTATCAAGGACCCACAAAACAGGGATTCTGGCTACATCACATGTTCGAGATTCTTTTTCTAATTTAAGCATCGGGATTTATCCATGTTTTCGTTGTTAGTGCTCTGTAATAAGTTTTTTCCTTCTGAAAATTCGCTTTTTTTTTCGCGCAGCATTACAATCTGTCTACCGCGGTAGCGGTAGCGAGAATGTAAAAACTGGATGTCTTAATTAAATTTTAATTAAAAAAGGAACTGTTTTTCATTTACAGTAAGAATATGTGTCAATCTTTACATATTGTCGGAAACTTTTCTTCAGATAATGGGGTGAGTGGAAACTGCTCTTGATCGTTGTTAAAATATTAGGAATGTAATAATTTTCCAATCAGTAATTTCCAATAAAAAGTATGCATTTTTTATTGGTGCAATAATATAAATTATACGTTTATGCAACATTCGTTTTGTCTCTTAATTATCCACTTACAGAAATTTATGAAAAGATCATAATCAATGTGGGATCAAAATTTACCTGTAAATGGATGCAAAAGTAACGAGGCTAAGAAAATGAGATATTTGTTTTGCTTACAGAACAAACATTTTGCAAATCCGTATTATATTTTATGGATATTTAGGAGTATTAAAACTGATGCTTCACTTCGAATAAGATATAAATCTATAGTAGAAACGAAAAATACAGAAAATTCTGTTGTCATGGGAAGTGGGTTATTGTCATGCATTATTTTCAATTCAGTATTCGAAATTGAAATGATGAATTCTTGATACGTTTGGTCTATAATGGCGTAAGAGCTACGAATGTAATATTTTAAATCAAAGAGCTGAGTTTTCATCCTTTTTCAAATTATTTCATTTCTCTCTGTCATGTTCTGTATTTACTTAGTGTGGCCAGTGAACCTGGAATTCTTGATAACCGAAATATGAAAAAATCTGGAAGAACCGGGGGGGGGGATTTGATTTGAAAACCGGGATTTTTCATTGTTTTCAGATTTTTATCCCCAACATTTAGCACAAATTCACATACGGCATCGTATTCAGTGAAGATTTAACTCGTTACTTGATCATGCCGAGTGAAAATCGAAATGTGTAGGAGTGTCACATGTATGCTTGGGGAATGCGTAGTCCTTGACTCGCGTGTTACACAACTTCAGACAATGCCGCGTGTGTAGGTGCAACGCAGGTAGAGAATCTTGCGGATGGCAAAATTCCATTGCTATCGCCGACCACAAGATGAAAATGCTCTAGAGCACAAATGTTTAAAGCTACAAAATACTGCTGCCTGAGCATTAGAGGCTCATTGCTATCTGAAGGGTACTCCAGTCGCAGTTCTATTTCTTCTAAAATCTTCAGGGACATCGCCTTCGAAAATCTGCATCTGGTTACGAACCGATCATTGTCGAGAAGTCTTTTTTTTTTTTTGAAAAATTGCATTTCTGGACTCGCGTTTTTAAACCAGTACTCAAAAGTTAAGCATCAAAATTCTCCCAAATTAACATTTCATCACTCGTGCGGCCGTTCGTAGCACGAGTAGGCCTACTCGCGCCTACTCCGTTCAGCACACCCATTATGTAATTTTCTTTCTTTATTAATGTCGTTAATATACTTTTCCTATTTATCTACACTTTAATTTTAATTTAATACACTACGAAAAGAAACATATAATTGTAATCAATGTTTGAAGCTTTCGTTAATATCCGCGCGCGTTTTCTGGAGCCATCATTTCGTTAAATGCGAGAGTAGTGGGAATTGATTATTTTGACGACAGGACTCCTAATATAAAATCTGTATCTCGTTTTTCGATGCAAAATAGTTTCTATTGTACAGGAGTGAACATTTCTGGTTATCTTTTTTATTTATTTTTTTTTTTTTACGTCAAAAAAACAGTTAAAAACTGCGTATGACGTGCTATGGGGAAAAGTGAATTGTGTGCACATTTTCAAAATTCTGCGATCCCTACACCAAGTCATATACTACTTAAATTTTGAATTTTTGAAAGGGAGAAAAAAAAAAAACTCCCATGTAATAAAATCTATTTTCAAGGATAAATAAGCAATCAATTTTGGCTCTTATTACTTCCTGCCGCGACAACATGGAAACGATAATTTGAATAATTGTATTTCCCACTGAATTCTAGAAGACGTGCACAGAAATGAAGTTACATTTATGTCCAGAAGCAAAACAAGGGGCCATCTCAGCATTTGCTCAATGGATCAGGGAAACTGGACGAAAAACCTGATCGAGATGGGGGTCATTGACCCGGAAGCTGTAGTACAATAGTTGTTACAGGTTGTTTATACTCATTTATACAGTCCAAATGGTAAATAATGCATTATGTATCATTGTTAAAATTAATGTTCCTTGTGATGCTCAGTATAGTCTCTAATTGTATAGAAACAGATTTTGTTAACAATGTTCATTGCTATCACTTATTCATAATTCTACTAATGTTAGTAAAGAAGTGAGGGTAAGTATTAGGGTTCAAGGAAACGTGTGCATATATGACACATGCGCCACTTTAATAGCAAAAGAATAAAATACAGTGTACGCGTTTGATACTATCTAACCTCACAACAAGAGTTTAACGAGTCATCGAAGTTGTCGATGGCAGGGTGTACCGGTCGGTCAATATTTCAGGAATATTTTCATAATCAAGCGAAACGACCTTGGTGAAACGTAAATACAACGTTAAACGTGCGTGTTTCAGTATACGAAAAATCAATTAAGATTTTTTACTCGTTTATGTTTCTCACATGTTACTACGTTAATGGATACAATTAGACTGCTTGAACGGTCATAGTCTTTATATTCATTGTATTCACTAGAGTTCCCAGTTAGAGATTATATCTCTGGATTCATTAAATCATTGGATACAGTCCTATTTTAATATTATTCAAGACTAGTCGCAAAGTTCGTAAACATTTTAATATTTTAAAAGGCATACGTTGTAATTAAAACACTGATAAAATCAGATTAAATGTTATCTATCCATTGACACTGTATTGAGCATAAAAACAAAACCTTTGTTTAGAAATCAAATTTGGAAATTTTGTAACAGAATTTAAATCGGTGTGAAAACTATGATCTAAAATTATATTGCTGAAAAACTGTTCAAAATTGTTGTATTGTAAAATCGATTATGTAGACTTCAAAATTCCAAAAATTAAGTTGTCTGGGTTGTTTCAAGCAAATATGAAGATTTATTCATTCTGAAAGTTCAAAAGTATTATTAAAAATGAAAATTTTAGTGTTATTAAACGTACTTTTCAGGTATGTCATGTAATCTATAGTTATGCTCTAAATTTGTGAAAACTTATTAGTAGGCCTACTATTGACATCGTTGGCATCTGCTCCGAGATCGACTTTCGACTGAATAAAATACTTAAGTATTTCAGGACTATGAATCTTAATTAGTTACATCTTCCTAGAAAAAAAATCCTAGTTTTCTTTAAAAATCGTTTTTGTACAAAATTCTTCACTCTAGTATTCCGTTGCGAAAGAAAAGTGCGTGTGTAGTATAGTAAGGTGAAGCAGTAAACAGAAAAATAGTGTTGTAATTGCGAAACAGAAGTGGAAACTTTGTATTCTCAGACCTGGAAAACCGGGAAACTCCTTGAATTCCAAAACGTCAGATCGCTGGTCACCCTTACTCAAACTGATCAAGATTTTTTTTCGAGTACCTTATTCGTTTTCTTTCAACCCAAAATAAGTTAACAGAATTTGAATCTGCTAGAAAATGTTAATCTAAGGATGGTTGAATTGTCCCCGAACGAGGACACAGCCACCGCGATTTGCAGGCTCCTCCGTCGTTAGTTCCGTAGGCGCTCGTACATACAGACAGGTCTCAGTCAGTCCACCGCCACAGCTGCATCGATCAGTGGCTCCCATTTGGATGTCGCCTAGTGGTCTGCCGAAGATTGATGGACCACTTATGTGGAGAAGCGTAGGGAGCGAGAAAAGAGTACTCGTATTGCCTCTAGACGTAGGTGATGCAGTGACACATCGTAACAATCTCATGCATCTCTCAGGGCTGATTTAACAGCTTGGGCCTTTGTTAATTTGGGGGCTCCCTATTCTTACTTTCACCGATCTCCCCTCCTATTTAAACACGTTTTGTTAAAAACAAACAAACAACTAAACTTCGAATTACTGAATGATATTCTCACATCAAACAGTGACATTCCATATTATAAATATTATCCAATTACTATTATCCAATTACTATCGTTCAAGTTATTTTACCTCCCTCCCTGTCTCCTTTTCACTTCCCTCCTTTCTTGGATTCATAACATTTTGCTATTTTCTGCTGTAAATCCAGCTTCACTTTTCTGATCACTCTCCTCTCTTTCTGGTGTCCCGTTTGTGGAAATACAGGAGAGACAAGGAGGACAACGCTTGTCAGTTTTTTTTATTGCATCTCCCAATGAGAGGGGAGACACGGTTCTGCGGTGATGGACATGACGATTTGCTCTAATGCCCATCATCAGCTTGAGGAAGGGTAAAGCAGGCTACTTCTTTAAAACATGTTGAAAGTGAACATCGCAATCGTCCTCCGGCGAATTAAACTTTTCTATATTAGACGTACACTTTTCGCCTCTCGATGTTGTATGTGAGGGATGCGCCTTCGGTGTTTTTTTCTTGACCTTATGTTGTTGCATTAATTTAGGCTACTGCAAACGTTTGTAGCTCTTGGGTAAGGTAATTTTTTTATTGAAACTATGCGTGTTTCAAACAAAAAATTAAAGAGACTCTGGAAGTCCTTATTCAATTTACAGCGTTTGTAGTGTGAAATTGAATGTTCATTATTTACAAATTAACAGGGTACACTCTCGGTTTAGTAAATATTGAAAATTTACGAAGAAAAAGTCTGGCATTTCGTTTTTTAGTAATTTTATTGGCCAAAATGACACGTGAAATCATATCCGTAGTCATTCAGACATTTCGTTCTGAAAATACACTAATTCAGTTGAGCAGGAAATGTGCATTACGACTTTAACTCCAAATGTACGTTGATAAATATTTTCTAGATGCCATATTAAGACAATTTCTTTCAATATTCAGTGGACCTCTTCGAATAAGACAGGATATTTGCAGGGGGTCACGTAATATTTTTAGATTGTCATTCAAAAATGTTTAATTACGCTGTTGTAAGCGATGCGAATTTGAGATCATAATGACGATTTCACTCCGTAAGCCAAGGACTTACGCCAGTCAGCCTCTTGTTGCATGAAAAGGGAGGGTAAAATCTTCGTCCTGTTTGATACATGAAATGCAATGTTTGGTGGCTCTTGCTCACTTGATTCCTGTCTCATTGGCTGGCAATGGATGTTTTAAAGTAGTTCTTTCAGAATTGTAGACGCCGCTCCAGTCAGGCGGAACTTAAAGGTATCTGACTGAACCTCACGGTACCGGTCTGTTTGATGTAGTGGTGATGCTTTGATTTTTGATAACTGGTCTTTCCATTTTTGACAACGTAGAAAGAATTATGATACTTGTTTTGTAAAGATAAACTGTAAATGTGTACAAACAAAAGTAAATAAATGAAACTATAATTGTTCGCAGGAACACAAAACCTGAATTGTACGCGTTTTCGTGAACTATCACAAATCAAATATTTAGAAGAGCATCTCTCTGCAGTGTTCATCCAGGAGCATCTTCATTTTAATTTGCAGGGGAAATGTTGCTGAACCCATTTCATACAAGACTCGGGAGTCAGGTGACCAAGTGCGTAGGGGAAGTCCCACGGTTTGAGAGATAGTTGCGTGATATCGATTGGCGAGCAGAGCGAAGCAGGGGACGACGGGCTAGGGTCGGTCGCGGGCGAAGCTCCGTCACAGTCCTCCCCGCTGCTGCAGCCGCCGCCCCGTCTCGCCCCCCGTCTCGCCCCCGTCCCGGCTCGTCTCTCGCCTTACCGTGGGCCCTGTGTCCCCACTCCTGTGACCGCGCGATTGTCCTGCCACTGCCCCCCTTCCCCCGCGCCTCCGCTCAAACCCCCCGCCGCCCCCTTGATCCCTCCGCCGCCGCGCACCTGTCGTGGTTCCGCGCAGCTTCCGGGCTCCCGTAGGGAGAGCGCGGGCGGCGGCGGCGCGCGGGGTCCTGTTTTGTTTGGCCGCGACCTCTGACCCTTGGCGCTCGCGCGACCCCGCCTGCGACCGCCAGAGTGAGGGAGGGAGGAGAGGGGCGGGGACGAGGCGGGATGAAGAAGTAAAGAGCCTCGCGACTTGTCTACTGCGCAGGAAAGAGCGTCGCTGCGTTTTCTTTGTGAGGGCGGAGGAGCAAAGAGGCAAATGGCGAAATTAGTTGTGGCTTTTACTCCCGTGCTGCTTGTTGAGATTGTTGTGCGATAAAACACACTTTCAAGAATTGTCTGGAAACCGTGCATGGAGTTGTCGCACGAAGACAAAAATGTAATTCACGTTTGAGAACATGAGGAATCTGTGAAGAGAAATTTAAGATTGCAGGTACATAAATAGGTACTTGTCAAATGTAAAATTTTGATACCGAAAGGACGTTTTAAATGTTAGGATGACCCGTAGTTTCTCTCATGTATTTTTAAGCACATGTATTTTTAGTTATTTTTTCCTCTCTAAATGGAAAGAAATAATTCTATTGCATTGTGAAATCGTATCACTTGTGATTTCGAAATATTATTTATTGCGTTTTAGCATATTTAGAAAATTACCTGCATATTCACGGAGAAATGAGGACAGGGAACTTCGTAAAAATGGAGCGGAAACAAGCGGCGCCGCGAGTTGTCAATTTGAGATCTTTTTAATAAGCCCATAGCTTGCGCGAACCTCCCATGCGTATTGGGTAGCGAAGCACATGAAAGTTTTCCTCACGGGGCTTCAGAAACGTCCTGTTGCTTTCTCAAGATAGTTTTCCTGTTTGTCGTCACGACTCGACATTAATTATGTGGCCGCACACGGAAGTTCGGGGCCACAGTCTTGGAGTAACTTTCGAAGGGGGCGGGAAGATTATTAGGAATACGAAAGGAATCGGGGGAGGACGGGGTGCGTTCAAAGCCGATGGAGGTTTTGGAATTTCCTCTATACCAATTCGAGCTCGGAAATATGATACTTGTTATTTCAATGTTCATCCTAATGTGAGGTAGGAAATAATCATCCACAACATCACATTTATAATTTTTAATATAACACACCCAATATTAAACTTTCGGGGAACACTTTTCCCTTCTTGGCTTGGGTACGTTATAATAAATATAACTGTGATAATTGTGGTTGATTATTCCCTACCTCACATTATTGATTACCACAAGATAACTGCTATAACCATGGAATTTGTTCATTTTCTTGATTTCTTGTATTAAGCCTAGGATATTAACTTACAATTTATTTTCATTTCAGAGTTGTACATTTTGGTCAATGATGGTCTTTGGAGTTACCTTGCTGTTGCTGGTTGACGAAACCAATATTGATATACATGGGCCCGCACTATTCTAGTTACTATTGTGACGTGTATTTCAGAATATTACAGTTATACTACATTCATTATTTATTATCGGGATGTTTATTTCAGTGAGTTTATTTTCAGTGTTATTTCTGTTTTCTTTGTGTTAACATTTATTGAACATTTTTAGATGAAGAAACAAGTGATTGCGGTGGAAGAAATGTCTCATTTTCTTTTCTTGAAGGTAGTGAAAAATCTCGAAAAGGAAGAATCGATAAAATGGGAATATCTTAGGGTGACAACATTTTAAAATTGTTTCTTTCATTATTGTAAGAGGTAGTGCCTTCAGTTTCATAATGTCTTATTATGTGGACGGGATCAATACACACTCGACTCCGGTTATAGTGAACTTCTGGGGACTATCGTGTTTGGTTCATTATATCCGATGACGTCAAAATTAAATATATTTTCTCCGCAATGATTGATTTTTCTCTATATAGAAATAAAGCTAAGTAACTCAAAATTTCAATTCTTTAATTTTAACTTAAAAATCAATTATTTTCTTTTGTTTGGTGCATTTTTTCTTCATTACTAATTTCTCTAGATCCTACTTCAGTGTTAGTGCTCTCTCCATACTTGATTCTGCATTGCCCACTATCTCTAAGGATCCACGTCGTTTGTGCAGTGACCGTCCCGTTCTTCGAAGGTCCATTCACTTGTCATAACATACGAGATCCCTTCAGTAGGGCGATGGCGCGAGCGTCTAATGAAACCGATCGCTTTTCCGCGCGGCGCGGCGAGTGTCGCCAGGCTGTGGCAGTCGGGCGTTTCCTGTCGCCTACGTAGAGTACCGCGCGCGTTGTCTCCCAAAATCTCAAGGAATATAAAGCTTGAAACTGAAGCAAGCAGCGCGCGTCGCCGCCGCCAGTTGCAGTCCACGCAGGACACGGTCCTTGTTTCCGCAGTGAAAATGAGTGGCATATGGTTATCAGTAAGGTCTTCATTCCGTGTCCTATCGGACACCTCCTCAGGGGAAACTTCTTGGTTTGATGATCTTTTGCCGACATTCTGTCCAGGCAGCCCAGTGCTGGAATTTGTGACGCTGAGGCGAAACATTTAAGGAATTAATTTCCAGGACGCTGCATTTCTTTAGTTCACTATAGCCGAGGTTCGGAGTTCACCATAACCGAATCTTCTTGTGCTTATTTATAATGTAAGTGAAACGGGACCAGTGACTTAAGTTCACTATAGCTGGAGTCGACTGTAAGTTCATAGCTGGAACAGTGGACAAGAGACGATTTGGGTGGTGGTTGTGCGTAGAACGTCTTGAAAGGTAATTTTCATCGCGAAAAAGATGGGAGTGTAGCTGTCTCTTAGAAATAGAGATGCCTTCTTTAATGACGACGAGCTGTTGTCCTTTCGTACTGCTTTGGGGTTATGAATTGTCGTGTGCTTCTCATTTGGAAGTACTAAACGAAGTATGCCCTTGGACCTTTTCATGTACCTACTGTTGCATTTTATGTTCATTTAGAGTCCTAACAGCACTGTGGGTATCGTGTGGGGTAGTATCAATAAATGTTACATGGGGGATCCATTTTTAATTTGTTTAGAGATGTAGAATTTCTTTGTGTCATATGTGACCAAAAAATACTTAGCAATATATTATTATTATTATTATTATTATTATTATTATTATTATTATTATTATATCCCTTTACGTGCAAAGACCTCCAGAAGATTGAGGGATAGCTCCAGAGTATGCATCAGATCAGCTGCTTCTGATGCTAGGAGTTGGAAACATTTCATTAAATCGCAATATTAATAAATAATATACGGAATCCCTTAAATAAAACACAGAATCCCAAATTAAGCCATGCTTTTTTGTTACGGTCTAGTTTCTTTTTTGAGCGTGGCGTATGATTACCGATTTCATTGTTGCTCCGACTTTCACGTGATCGTTATCCAGCAGTAAATTTTTGGAACTACGTTAATTTTGAATTTTGATAGAGTAGTTCAGCGGATATTAAAAAAATTCATTGTATGTACAATTCACTTTAAACATCATTTTATCATTAATGAAATAGTAGAAAGCTTTCTGTTTTAATTGTGCATTTATTTCCATTTTATCAGCGTTTCTCAGATACAATTGTCACAAAATATTCCCTCTTAGGTTTTAAGCTAAGGTTTTGGACTGTAGTTAGTTTCTCTTTTGTTTAATTGCTTTTAGTTTTTCTGATAGTTCGTTACATGATTTTTCGATATAATTTGTATAATTTTTCTATCAGCACATGCAGGAGTAGAAGAAGAAACTTAATGAGATTCGCGTTGCTGTGCACGTGAATTTTAAGTTGGTTCATTTAGTGGGAAATTAATAAAGACCGACGATATCCACATTTTGTTGCTCTTAAAAACGTTATCTCATTCTCACAAAATTTCGATAATTGCCTTTCTCGGAAAGTTGAAAATACGAGGTTCAATTGAAATTAAACATGCTCAGTTCTTCGTGGAGATTGCATTTGCATTAAATCTTATAATGGCAAATCATTAGAGCACCGTGGTTGAAATTTGAATTAGCAGTCTTTATTAATTTCTATGATTCCTGTTTACAGCAGTAGCAATTTGATAATCTTACTGGCACAAGCGCGCATGAGATGGAATGTGAATATGTGTAAACAACGTCTTCGCATGTTGCAGGCCCCAAACGTCGGATGATAATATGAGCCTTTTTTTTGTTCCTATTTGCACCAGCGACTGCACGCGTTTGTCGATGCAGTGAGCGCGAGCTTCCGAGAGTGTCGAATCGCGAGTAAGTTGGAAGCTTTCGGCGTGGTAATCGCCGAGAGCGCGAGTCGCGGCATCTGCAGCGCCGGCGGCAGCAGGAAGCAGGAGCGGCAGCAGCAGCGGCAGGAGCAGCGAGGGCAAAGCGAGAGGAGCGTCGCCCGGAGAGCGAGGTGGTGGCAGAAGGCGCTGCGCCTACGCCACGGCCGCTCGCGAACGCGAACACGGACTCCACCTCCCCGAAGTGCGGCCTCCGCGCCCGCGAGAAACGCACGCCGCGCCCACGCCCCCGCCGCCTGAGCGCGCTCATGGCGTCCACCAACGATTGGGACAAGGTGACTGCCTGCCCCCTCGCGGACGCATGCACAGGCCCCTTATACTGCCATTTTTACACTGCTGCCTGTGAAGTAAGTCACCTGTTACGGTGCCATCCAATCGGAAGGTCGAACGCCACCGTAATGATGTCTCTGTTGTGACGTGTAAGGTCCCGATTGGATGGCAATCTAACAGCTGAGGAAATGTCACCGGCAGCAATGTAAAAATCATAGTATAGGGATTGCGGCGGAGACGCTGCTGCTCCCACCGTTCTCCGCTGCGGTTGTAGGTTCGAATACCGCGTAACACGCGGATGTTTTCACTCGGGGCTACGTGTCTGGGACAATGGATGCGGACTCCATTAGATTCAGAGGGTGGGATTGCGTCGGAAACTAGACTAGACGTGCTGCTTTATCGTTTTGTGCGGTTCTAGTCCGAATCCCGCGTAGCATGTGAATGTTTTCACTTGGGACGAAATGACTCGCGCCCGGAACAGAGCTCTGTAGTCTGTGAATAAAGCCGAGCGCCGTTCGGGGTCTTGCTGGCGAGCGCTCGGAGTAAGCCCGGGAAGGCACTTGACGCACCCACCGCGCAGTTGTGACTCTCGGAGCGATCGAGCCACTGGGCGAGCGGCGCCGACCGGCGACGGACGGTCGCGTGACGCCCGGCGCTGCGCGATGTCGCTCGCTCGTAGCGCTGTCAACGGAGTCTGCGAATCCGGAAGTCTTTCGAACACGAAAATACTTTGCAGCATCGCGTTCGCCCTTCACATTCGTCAAGTAGCTTTGTAATACAATTAGCGTTTTAAAATTAAGTAGATACAATTAGTGAGAAAAGAGAGATCATGCAGCATCAAAAGAAATTAGGAAATTTCAATGAAGTTGAAGGTCCGAAGAAGAGAGCTTGGATTAAATGATCTTCACGAATTTATGAAAAATTTTAGTCTATGCCGTTTATGTTCAGATTTTATTTTGCAAAAATGAAACGGAAAAGTTCACTGTAAATTTAGATGGGCGTACCCAAATTTCTATACCTAGAGTCCTTAGGGGATCAAAAGAACGAGGCCCCTCCTTTGTAGTAATTACAAAGTATAAAAGACACGTGGGAAAATGGCGTTCGCACGTCATGGGAGATAATGCGGTATCTGCGATCGAATACGGTTTCCATCGACACTCGTGCGGTACTCGTGGTGTAGGAAACGAGTTCCCTCCGCACACTACACTGACAGGACTAAACGTCAGGCGCAAGGAATATTATTATTTGTTACATACCTAATTTTGCTTTATAATGTCCTCTTATTTATAATTAGTATTCAAGTCATCCAAATATTCTAAAATGTGAATTAAATAAATATATATAAAAAACTTTATATTTACTGAAATAGTTAAAAATTGCCTTTTATTATTATGAACAAAAAATGTTTTTTAGTTTTGTTTGAAAATTTATTGGGACCCCTATTACATTTTTCATCATCTGCCCCCCCCCCCTAGGTTGTGTCCGTAGAGAGCTGCCTAGTTTGCCTAGGAAGAAGCCCACCTTTGAAGATAGGCTTACATTTAATAAAATAAATGATTGATCACGTTTCGCATAATTACTAAATGAGGAAATTATATTACATAAGTGGAGTAGCGCTTCCATTCATTCTAGAAGTCTCGGTGCATAGTCGCAGAAATTAGGAAAGCAGGAATTTAATTTATTTTTAGTACGTTCTATTTAACATTGCCAAAGAGCCCACTCCCAACGTCGTGCATGGCAGAATTTGTAAAATAATCCCCAGACGCGTTCATTCAGACAGACGAAGGCGGCGAGCGCGAACGCTTGCCGCGTGCGGTCGGTCGCCAGAACTCGAGCACCCTCTCGCGGGCGGTTGTTTTCGATAGAAAACAGCACTCCAGCCCAGAATCCTACACGTTCAAATCCATAGTCTGAGATTGCACCGAAAGTACAGGACGAGAAGTAGTACAGACTGCTGCAGCGGGATCCACACTGCGTTAGGGGTGCGGGTTTGAACATTGCGAATGGATGGCTATTTTTACTTGGTGGTTGTAGCCGGGAACGCAATGGCGATGGCGAGTTATCGTGTGGTGATAGTTTATATTATTCGTTCTTTATTTCGTTATAGTGCAGGAAGGCTTCTTTACAATGAGTGTGTGATCGCCAAATCATAAGGCACACAAAAAATAGGAATTATTGCTTTTAATATTTTACATGCAGATAGTAACGAAAATTGTAGTACATGGTGCTTTAGATAACCGTTTGATTTAAAACGGAAAATATGGGAAAATCACACCTGTGACTCATAATACTATCTTCGTCTTTCGTTACAAATTGGCATATTAAATTGACAATGCTTCGATACTAATCGCACCCCGTTTTGCGCAGCTTACAGAAAATTTAGCATACTAATTGTTAAAACGTAATAATGAAGCAGCAAAATTATGGTTATGATGTCAGCAGTTACTTTTTTACTTTTCGTATTTTAGAACAGCTTTCATCAGAATTGGGGAAACATTTATCGGGTGCCAACTGAAAAAAAGTAGAGGGCGCATTTTCACCAGTTCCTCTGTTTTTCTATTAACTCAGTTGACATTGTAACATTAATGTAATTGGGTGGATTGATTTTAAATATCTACATCGAGTAATATAAAAAACAAAATGTTTACACATCATTGCGAGGGCTTGAAATCTATGATGAGGTAAATGTTTGGTTTGTCCACGGTGAGGGAACTGGCTGGGTTTCATGTACGCAACGCCCTTTTGGGCGGGAGGGAGGGCGCGCGCTGAGCGGTGTCCCCGCTGCTGCCTGCGAAGGTGACGATCCTGCGCAAGAAGCCGCCGCGCGCGGGCGCGCTGCCTCGGAGCAGGCGGTGAACGGGGGCCGGGGGGGGGGACACGCAGCCGAAGCGCGGCGGCGGCAGCAAACGGCCGACGGGGGCGCGGAGCCGCCTCGTCAAGGGCTGGACGCAGAAGGAGCTCGCCACCAAGATCAACGAGAAGCCGCAGGTGGTGAACGAGTACGAGGCCGGGCGCGCCATCCCCAACCCGGCCGTCATCGCCAAGATGGAGAAGGCCCTGGGGACGAAGCTGCGCGGCAAGGAGCGCGCCGCGGCCACGGCTTCCGCCCCCGCCGTCGCCGGCGCCCGCCGACGCTGACCCTGCCCCCCGACGGATGCTACTAGTCTTCTTTTTTATCGCTTGTACCAAGAAACTTTTCGTATGGTATGAAATCAGATTCATGTTAGTCACGTGATGTACTGAGGAAAACTTCCCATTAGTGATCCCTGGATGGATGTCGACGAGTGTATGTTAGAATAAAACGTACATGCTAAGGGAATAACGTTTTGTTTTTCTGCTCCTAAGCCAATTGAATGTAGGGTTTTCTACTTGACCATGAGAACGTTTTCACTGATGAGTCTTCATACATTAAGGACCCTAAATGCAAAAGCAACAACAACAACAACTGACTATTGTGGATGGGATAAACTATAGTGGTATTCTCCATTTACGGAAAGCATTGATTTCCTACGCAGTTTTCAGGTGGGGAGGCCAATTTTAGGGGATCGTCCTTACGTACTCCAAAATTATTAGAAAGAAAGAGCTCTGTTGTTAGATAATAGAGAAAATTAAAAGTAAATCTCCATTATACGAAAATAAAACAAATTTTTAATTATATTTTTGTCGTTTTTTAGTTACGAAGTTCGTTTTCTCTAATACCCCGTAATTATGAGTTCAATGTCTTAACGTTTGCAGTAATCATTTAGCAAGCCTAATTAATTTCGCTTTTGGCTAGAGAAAGCAAAATCGCCGGGTCGATGAACCGGTTTCACCCGCTTAGCACCGCCACCATCCATTGGATCGCGGCGCGACGGGCTGCTGGCGCGTAGCTGGCGTCCGCGCCGCGCGCCCTGACAAATCCCGCGTCGCGGGCCGGCGTGTTCCGGATATGGGTGGAGGTGGCGCGCGGCATCCATCACCTCCTGGGCAGAGGCTGCCGCCGCCCCGCCCCCTCGCGCCGCTGCCGGGGCGTTCGCCAAGTGCGCTGTCACTGCGTGCGCACGTTAACGCGCCGCTCGCTCGGCGCCAACGCGCGTTTCAAGGGAGGCGGATCTCCATGAGAAAGAGAACGTCGTTCATTCGCCCGCCCCGCGCTCTCTTTGCGACGTGCGTGCTTAAACAGGGCCTTGAGCGTTCGGCAGACGCCTGATGCAGGCGGAACGGACAGCTCGTTTGCCGCCGTTGGCTCAGGCTGGCTGGGGTAAATTGTTGTGTAATTGGTCATATTTCATTTGTTAAATATCTGAAACTAACTAGCGCTATTTTTTTTTTGTTCGCAATTTCAAATTTGTTCTTAAAGTGGTAGATTTAAAAGAGCGTGAAGTGAATTGACGCATTATCATCGGATAGTAATCATCATGCTATATATCTGGGCAAGTTATACAGCCAATTATCAGGAGTATAATTTTATTCAACTGAAATAAATAGTATTTGAAACACACAAAATGGTGCAGTTTACACAATTATTTTTTTAGAGTGTATTACTTGTTACGTTTTCGTCTTTTATGCCTATAATTTGCATTTTGCTATTCAAAATAATCTACCACAGTTTTCTATCATTGAAACGAAATAACGTGACTAAAAAAACACGTCGCAATTAGGATTAAATTAAAATTCCAAAGGGAGTGTGCCTTTTCCAAACAGAACGGGAGCATGATCGCAAATGGAGGGCGTAGGTAAGCAACCCTGGGTGGAGGGTAGCGAAATGTGGACCCCTAAGTCTGCGCCTGGGGAGAAGCAAATTGTATTGGCGTCTGCTGGCACCGTGCCGCCGCTTGGCCTTTGGCTATCGCCCCATTCTCCCGCCCCCCCCTTTCCCCCTCACTAAGCTGCCTCCTCGGTAAGCTTCGCGATGGGGAGCATTGCTCACAACATTGCTCAGTGCCCCTCCCTCACACACAATAGATTCAGAGCTAAGGCAGGACATGGCCGTGTTGATTTGAAATGGAGGAGACTAACGCTGTATTTTATGAGCCTTGATGGTTATGTGCGTTTGTTGTTTAGAAGGGATTTAATGATCGATTTCTTTTAATGACTGGCGACGAGTAAAACTGAAATAACACTTGTTACGAAGGTTCAAAGTATACGAAACTTATAAAGGTGAGTTATGAATATCGAATTCCACTGTATTGTTGATAATTGTTTCAAAATTGATAAAGGTTTGTAAATTGAAGATCATAATTCTCAAGAAGCGAAAACGTCACCTATTTTGAAAATGTTGATGCTATAGAGATAATGGTTTTAACTGGAGGAGAAAATCTGAATAGTTAAGAGGGAAATGAACAATTTGTGATGCCTTGTAAATGAAGCGAATGATTTGCTCGCACCATTGTGCATTTAATGTTGAATTTCAGACTTCAAAAGTATTGCACGTTTAGTAAATAAAATTGTAATTCACGTGATACAGTGCCTGCCGGGTCTCGTTCGCAACCAAAATACAATGTTCGGTTTTCTTCCGTGGAGCCTAGAAAAATGCGTTAGGGACTTGTCATTAACAAGGCGTGTTGACAGTATTTTCCTACTCATACAAACAAGCTTCCTGGTTCTTAGTACTTCCTCTTGCGAAATCGTGCGTGGTATGTGGTTCTTCTAAGTACCACAATAAGTTTTCTTTAGCAGGTGTTTAACCTTATAACAAATTAACAAAAAATATGTATTTTTATCTATTATACCTCTAAGCGTATGAAAAGTGAACGTGAATACATGGCATCAGTTTTGTTATAAAACACTGATCTCTTGAACGCAACATTGTTTTTACATTTACCAATGGGGAAAAGACAGCTCGCCTTTTAAATTGTCTTTTAGTTAAACAACTCTTTATTACCAAAATATTGTATTTCTGCTACAGAATTTTAGATGTTATGTATTACCAGTGATACATACAATGCACAATCTGAGGAAGGAAAACCATCGTCAGTGGTTTGAAATAACAAGTAAGTATTGTAATTTATTTTATAATTTAAATTTCATTGATCATTGCTTAAAATGCGACTAAAAGAAACAATCCTACTGCATTCAAAGCGCCAACATCGATAGGAAAATAGACTAAGAAAAAAATCCAGTGCACGGGTCATAATTGTTTTCAGATTTTTTAAAACTTCTTGATATTAGAAGCGCCTTGAATGTGCATTTTCCTCAAAATCGGGTGGTTGAATTTTGCACATTTAAAGTATCTTGTAGATAAGCGTACCTGAAACACGTTTGAAAGAGAATGGCTCCGATAGACAACATTTCTGGCCTCTTTTCCCGATTTTGACTTCATGGATTTCATAAAATTACGTTTTCTGTACTCTAAAGAGCATTAGATTTCAAACTAAAACATCTTTAAAAATAAAGTTAACATATTTTTCGGCACAACGCTGACGGCTTTCTTGAATGCCGAAAAAGTCGTATGGGAGGAACAACAGACGATGCCGAAGTCGAATAGGGATCATTTTAAAGAAAGAGAAGCATTGATGCGAACGATTCTAGGAGCAGCTTCTTCCGGAAGCCGCTAGTCTGCGTTTGAGCTAGTAAGCGGAGCGCGCGTCGCGTGGGTGAGCGTAACGGACGCCCTATGTGAGCTCAGTGAGAAGTCGGCGAAAGGCCGATAAGGCGGAGGCCGGCAGCGACGCACGCGAACGGGTGGAGCAGGGCTTCGGCACGCCACGCCACGCCAACGCCACATGCCGTACCCGCCCTCCACCGCTTCCCCCCCCTGAAACTCTCCTGGCCGGGACTTTCGGAATTTATCCTACAGTTCGCTCGCTCTGGGACATAGAACAGTTGACGTTCTTGCAGCCAATGTAGGAAAGTAATGCGATTCATTCCGCAGACTTCGTCTTGCAGGATTGTGAATGAGAAATGATCGTACGTACCCATCGCAATGAATAATCTGGCTTTATTCAAAGTTACAAAAAAATTCTCGAGAAGAGATAGGTATGCGCAGGATTTTAAGAATGTAGATATCCGAGGATTGCGATGCTATGACATGAGGATTGTGCATTATCGAAATGTTTGTTTGCCTAGAGTTTTATTTTACACATAATTTATACCAAAGAGGCTGCTGGGGTTAATGTTGAAACAATATGATTGGGGCGGGTCTGCCCCGTGTCACGCAGTGACATGAACGACTAATAAGCGTTACGAAATTAATGGCTAAAATTGGAATCGTCAAATCTCATCGGAGCAGGGTTTTTCTAATACTTAAGAGTTCACTTTAGACACAAGATAATTATCAAATTTATAAATTTCTGAAACTTTTTTTTTTTTGGAACGCAATATTGGCAAAAAGTTCAAATTTGATAGCATTATCTACAAAAGCGTTTTCTAATAAAATTTCAAAAAGTAAACGAGAAACTTCGTAGCTAATGATCTACATAGGCATTCCCATCACGCCCTGGTCGCATGCATATGCTTAAAGACTTCTCTATCGTTACATTTTTACTTTCATAAATTGCTCCTCCGTAATTTTTCTTGTCTGTTCCACTTCTCATTTTCCAAATTCACTTCTTTCTCTCCTCTGTTGGTAGCGTGAACGAAGTAATCTCTGGCCGTTTTACTTTGCAACGAACCAGCTGCACTATGTTGAGGAGCGCCCGTGTTGTTCCATCGAGAGGTTTTTTTTCCCCACCGAGGAATTCCTGATTTATATTTTTGGCTCGCGGGCGATTAGGAGAACGCGCGCCGCGGTTTCGTGTCTCCGGAGCGGTCCATTCATTAGTTCCAGTTCCTAAGAATCCCTCGCGACGAGGCGTCTTGGAACGGAGTCGGGGGTGCGGCGGAGTTGTTGAAATAAAACGCGACGGCGCGAAGTTTGGAATTGGAAACATGTGGAAATGTTTATCTTGGGCGATGAGAGAGTGTGCGTAATATTGCACTCGTTTAGGAAAAGCAGTTACTCTTTCCAAGGCGCGGCGGGTTTTTAAAACATGACCTTCCGGTGGAATAATGCTGTGTTATAAGAATACTATGTATTATTATTTGTCCACATCAAATAAATTATAGGTGAAAAATCGTATGGTTTTAAATTTTAATTGTGACCTTACGCCATTAGTGCCGCATGTATGCAATAAAGTAGATTATATGATTTTTTTTTTTTTTTCAGTTGAATCACATTCATAATTGAAGGTATGGAAGCGAATCCAATAGGTGATGCAATAATTTGTTAATTGTGCAAAGGAAATTTTAATATCTTAAGTGTTAAAAATTGTGGGCGATTTTTTTAATGGAACAACTTTCGTAGGCAATCATTTGCAATAAAATTATTGACGTACACTTCCTTGCTGAATTTCGAAATCTAAAATAGTTTTTGTCGGATTAGAACATTGTTTCTATTTTTTGATATTTAATAAAAATAATTCTCTTATTAGAATGTACTTCTCCTAAAATTTATAAAAAAAACCCTTGAGAAATATTAATTTCCTAACAGAAACAATAATTTCCCTCCTTGGTTGTGATATCTACCGAAGAGGGCTTTCTAGAATAGACGTGACAGGCTTTCAGGAAATATCTCTTGATGATTTTTTTAACTTCTTTGGCTCTCCAAGCGGTTGTTAATTCGAACTTACATGTGGATAAATTTAACTTAACAGATTCAGAGATGTGTTCTTGGGTACCTTGTCAGTTTTTTAATGTTTTAAGGTCTGAAAGATATGCGACACGTCTTGGAAGGAACGCAGTATAGTCGAAGGTTTTACAGACTTAATATTTTTTTAAATCCTGGTCTATTTCCATCAGTTTATCGTACTTCATTATTCTAAAACAGTAGATTGAGTCAGTGACTTTTTTGAAGTTTTAAGATTTGTGTTAGGTATTTTCGATTATGTGCGGGTAACCGTATCGATTGCTTCTGGCTTAAAAATTTCGTTTCTCGCGTCTTCTTTGTGGTGCCCCGCTGCATCGCGCGTTCAATGGAGAGACGCCGTTTGTTTCGCCCGACAGTTACTTTCAACATAACGTTCATCTCCGTTAAAGCCAGCGCGAGCTTTTCTTCTCCGTGATAAAGAGTGCTCGGTCGCCCTTTTTCGTGCGTAGCGCTCGTTCTCCGCAAATCACAGACCACCGCAATTTGGGAGACTTGGGGCCTCCAACCTTCTTTCTTCCTCTGGTCCTGATAAAAAAATCTATGTATATTTCGTTTTCATTACTTTTTTCATATGTATTGAAGTACAATTATACTTATTCTAACTTAACATTTAACTATACTACATACTCTCATAGGAGACACAGAACTTTAACATTTTAGCTATTGGTTGAAAAAATTCAAGAATGCTTCTAATGGCTTTTTTATTACGGGGTGGGAAATAGTTGATTGACGATAGATTACAGTGGAGAGTTTGAGCTATTAAGTTCGTTTGAATAGAAAGTTGGGCTTTGTGGTGAAAGATAAGTGTTAGGTTTAATTATTTATGGAGTTGACTGCACAAATGAAGAGGCATGTGTCGTTATTCAGGCGAATTTCTTATGCATAGTTTGAATTTTATTTATTTTTGTTTGCGAGACATTGAAACATATTGGGCAGGCATAGAGCATAAGAGGTCTAATTAGGCTAAGGCTATTGCGTTGTTTAATGAAAGTCTACTTTTGTTGCGTAGGCGTTTTATTTGTATTGCCTGGACAGAGTTGTTTTTTGGTTACACGAGTTTTCCATTTTAATCTGGTGTCGAAATTCAGTCCAAGGAATTTGACAGGTCGGTTTTGTGGAAACCGTGGGATTGTATTATTGTTTAGAGGAGTTGGAACGGGGGTACAAAATTATGTGAGTGAAAGGAATAATGTTGCTGATTTTTTTTTTTCGGGTTAAGCTTCCTTTTCCATTGAAAGGCCAAGTCTATTTTATTTAAATGCTGTTGAATTTTGTTTTGTTATAAAGTTCAATGAGTAGCTGGACTCTCAGTGCCTCTAACGCTGCATCTTTAATTGTTAAAATACACAACAATTTTTCGCCTTTTTCTGCGTTCTGTATCACGTATTGCCTCTTCCACTAGACTCCTCTCGCTCTCATTCTCACTCTGAATTCATGATATTAGTTCCGTTATGCCCCGATCCTCCATGAGTATTTAAACGATTATATTATTCAAGTATCCCATATTTCCCCTTTTCCTTCTCATACCTAATTCTCGCCCTATTTATAATCTACTACTGTCCCTGTCTTCATATTTATTTCCTATCGGTATTGTTTTCGGGAATTTCCTTGCTTTCCTGCATCCGCATTGCCACATTGCGGATACGAGTAGGTTACAACAGAAGTTCCGCTTTCTCCCTCATATCCTTCCTCCTGGCCTTATCTACGTTGCTCCTTCCTTGCCCACCCGGCCAGTGGCGGGGCGAGGCGAGGCAAAGCGTGACGCGGCGCCGGGCGCGCAGATGGAGTGTGGAGATGTGGCGACGCTTTCAGCGCGGGAGCGTATTACGTGCCGCATTGTGCCCGCAGCCCGTGAAAAAGTGCGCGCGCGCAAGCGAGTGCTCTTCTCCGCGGCTGGCGAGAGGGCGCTGCGGGCCGTAGGCGGCGGTCTAGACGACGCCGCCGCCGCGGAGGCGGAGGCTCGTCATGGCGTCGGCGTCTTGGCACGCTGAGAAATGAAAATTGCCGCCCTCAGGGTGCCCTCTTGCTCAGAGTGCCCTGGACTCTGCCGCTGCCGCCGGCCCCCCCTTCCACGCCCCCCTTCTTGTCCCGCGGACCAATGTCGCCTCCGGCGTTTCGCTGCCGTGCGTTACGCGCTCGCTCGCATTGTGCGCGGATGCCGTCATTTCCGAAATAGCGGACGATCGCTGGGGCTAAGCGAGCGAGTTGGAGCGGCGGCGGATAGAGGGTGTTGTCGATGCGTTTGCTGACCGCGGTGAGAAAACGAAGGCAACAAGCGGCGCGGTGTATATGCAACAATTGAATATCGTTTGGATTGGAATTTTTACTTTGGGAAATAATCTTCTAATGTTAATACGTAAATTACCAGAATGCACATCGATTCAAGATCATTCTAGAATTTTAACTTTTATTTTTTGTACTTCAATAGCTTTTTTTTTTTACTATTCTATTTGAAGAGAATTTGTTGAACGAGTACAGAACAGTGACACATTGATTCTAGAAAATGAAATTTAGAATTGTGTTTATTAATGTTAATTGTTACTATTGCTATTTTTGCGAGATATTTTGATATCACTCTTGACAACTTTTCACACGAATATTTCAAATTTTGTATTTTACAAAGGAATAGTTCGCTTTACTTTTTACATAATTAATTTTGAGTCAATTAGAATATTTCCTCGCCCTTGTCGATATTTTATTGGTACGTGAGGAATATTAGTATACAGAACTCTCCGGCAATTTTTGTACTCGTGTCGTTATCTTTTACGGGACTACGCAAATAATGGTAGCTTCCTTCGCTAGAACGTGAAAACTTAAGCCAGGCCAGACTGGTATTATTTATATCTTTCGTTTCACTTTTCAATATCAAATCATCGTAAAACATTTTTTCTACGTTCAGAAACAGGAAACTCGAACGAACTAAACTTGGACAATATTTTCACTCAACTTGTTTTGGTGTTTCTACACCCAATTTAAATATCGGCATTTAAAATAAACTCGTTTTTTACTTCGAGTATATACTACTAGGTACTTCCTCAGACGAGTCATAATGGTCGATAGCTACGACGGGATGCTCATCCATAAATTAGAGCCTAGTAATACATAAATAAACTCTATCCTTCACGTGTGTGATGCAACTAGTGGAAATGTGTTTAGTTTTTAGAACAATGTTTTGAACCTTCGTTGTGTTCCTGTTGTGAGTAACATAGAACACACTGTGAGTCGATGGAGTTGCGTGGCGGAAGCGAATTATATAGCTTCTACGTTGATCAATGGGTTCAGGGCGTTACTTCACATTCTTTAATCGAGGAACATGCATTATGACGTTAGTATCGTGTACAAGGTCTCCTTTTGACGACATTTACGAATGGCTACAGGAAGCAAGGTTTTTTTTTTTTTTTTTCAAGTTTCTTCTTCGATTGCTGTTAGAAGAGATGAATGGCTATGAGAGTCTGAGTCTGCCTTCTTGTTCACAGAACAGACTTTAGAATAAATTGTCTTTAAGACTTGAATTACTCAGAGATCTGAAAAGATAGTTCAACAGTCCCTTTGATGTTCTTACGGAATTGTTTTTATCGTACACTTCTGAACATTCAGCTAATTGGGTTTTCTCTTTTGTGTGCGAAACAAGAGAAGGTTTAATTTAAGGTAATGGCAATTACGTAATGGCGAATATTGATTAGGAAACTATACGTTTCAGCGTGCCAGCCCATATTAGAAATTCTATACTTTTTCAGTATGAACGGGTCATATTTTACTAAATGATACGATGTTATGAAATTGTTTTTATTCGCAAATCTTAGAAAGTGAGTATTATTTAGATAATTTACTAGTAAAGTTTAAACTATTCCAGCTACAGTTTCTTATGTTAACTTCATTTGATAAAAGAAAGGGAAATACATTCTGTACTGGTAGTTTGTTTACATTTTACGGTGACGTGGCTTCCTCAACATGCGTGCGGTGTTTGCACGTTGAACTTCTTCTGTTCTGAACCGTGAGAGTAGACAGAGAACACGTTTTAGATAGCTTCACGACACCTTGTACAGGGACGTAGAAATCATTAAGTTAATCGCTAAAGCTAGTAAGGGTATTCATTGAATCAGCAATGAAAGAAAATCGTAAAATGTATATGCGATAGTCCAATGAACAGCATCGTGCTCTTTCTACCAGGAGCTTATAACGTTCGGATACTCAATCATGAGGGATTTTCGACACTAGTTTGAAAGCTGGATGGAATTCAATCATTGTCGGGAGGAGAGTTCTGGCTGCCGACTAATCTGATCGCTAGTTTTTCATGATTTATCCAATGAAAATCAGGCGAATGCTAGAGTAGTACCCAAACGGACTGCGCGCGATATTTCCTTCCTCATTCTTGCCCCCTTCTCTCCACCTACACACATACATGCAGTGCACAGAAACACATGTCGGGAGGCCAAACAGACTGAGTTTAGTGCAGAGCACACATTGCCATTGCCGCTGCCTCTGCAGTGACTTGGACCGGGAGGTCCTAGTTTCGTGTCCCGGCGGTGGCGAATTTTCGGGACTAGCTAAATATAGGTCGAATTCAACTCTTCCCTGGACGATAATTATTGTGACCGGTTGCTCTGATGAATACCAGGCAAATACCAGAGCAGAATCCGAACAAAAGGGCCACAAGCTGAGCGATTCTTTTTATTTCGCTCCCTTGACTTATCCTATCCTCGTATTTACCCACACTTGGTACTACACTACGACATGTCGAGAGGCCTGACGGGAACCTACTTGTCTCGGTTGGAGGTAGAATCCCTCCAAGCTGATATGTAGGTCCACACTGGATCTCATCATGAAGTGGGGGGAGGGATGCCGCGAGCTATAGGCATAAAAACGCTGCACCAACTATGATTAGCACCATAGCACTTTAAGTGCCCGGAATCAATCAATTGGGATATCAGTCGTTAGCTTAGAACCTGAATCTGAGGGAAGATATCTGGAGAAGTATCACTGAAGCCGATGTGTAGGAATATAACACCTCCCGAAGGTAGCATTCACTACACTTACGGGACTAATGACGTAAGTAGTTGGCGCATTCTGAAACAAATATTTACCCATGACAGTGTTCCATTTCATTTCGACTTATCGGAGAATTTACTACCAGACATTTAATCCTCGTGAATGCAGACGCGTACGCTGTTAGTGCCCCGTGCAGATATCTCCACGTTAGTTGACGGCCGCCGGCCCGCGTGAACGCACGACCGCAGCGCCCGCTAGCGCACGCGTCGTGCGCGCTATCAAGCCGCGCGGCGGCGGTGAGTGGTTCTTTTGGCCCAGGGGCGGCGCCGCGTGCGAGCCGCGCCACGCAATGCGGTGCGGCGCGCGCGCTCGGCGGTGGCGGTGCGTTGCACGACTAGGCGGCGAGCTTGGGGTACATACCCGATGTACCCGTATTCAACTTTTCTGACATTCAACCGGGTGGGTGTTGCAATGTTCTTTTGGTTATAAATTTATGACGAATACCCTAGAAAGCAATGGGTGACTTCCTTACTTGTCTTTCATTTTATATTAAAATATCTTTATATAGTATTTCCTGATTATTTCTCCTATGAAATAGATTGTAAATATTCGTTGAATAAAAAAAGTTGATGGTAATGGCGATGAAACAAGACGTATGTAAACTTACATATTTTTAGATCTTAATCTTGGATTCATTATAGTTATCTAGGGGTAGCGTAAGTAGGTGATTTTGAATTATTGATTACCGTTTGTATATACTTATTATATAATGTACAAAAATTCACCAAAAGTTTTTTGACCTAATTATGCTTAGAGCAGAAGAAATTTTTTAAAATGTTTCATACGTCCGAAATAATTCGTGCGCTGTTGGCTCCTCTCCGACAAGTGCCATCGCGGATTCAGTCGACTCCTGGTTTTCTACATGGTACGTATTCGTGGTTGATAGTTTCCTGAAGGTATACGTCTGTGTGCGTGCGTGACCCTGAGTCAGGTACTGTTGCAGGGCAGGTAGAGACATGTATTGGTGTAGTCGAAGGGAAGCAACGGATAGGCCGGAAGGGTGGGGTAGGAGAGGTCTGTGAAGTTGGCGGGCAGAAATTTGAAAATCCTAAATATTCTATAAGTTCTGAGTAGCGAACAAAGAGTTCTAGAGTTCTCGACAAATTTTAAAAAAAGTTCCGCAAAAATTCGATAATTATTACAAAAATTAAAATCCAAAAAGGCTGCGGGCAAAAGTCCAAATATTCAAAATTTTCTAACACGTAACGATAGAGGTCAAAGAGTTTTACAGTTCTCAAAAAAATTCACACTCAAAACTCAAAAAATAACAAAGATATTAAAAAAATATCAAACACTTTCCGAAAAAACAAAAAACCACTAATCAGCAGATCTAACGCAAAATAAAAAACTGACCACATTTCTGAATAGTAAAGAAAAAGTTCTAAAGAAAGTTTCATTACAATATCCTCGTACGACGTCAACAAAGGGAAATATGAACTATTTTCATGTTCTTATTTTTGAAGCTCGAGAGAAAAAAAATTCAAAATCATCATTCATTACTTCTGACCAAAGTTCTGAGTAGCGAACAAACAGTTCTAATGGAAATTATTTAAAAAATTAGGTTCGTTTTGGTTGGACAAAGCCATTCAAGGGGAACCAAAATTTCAAAATCCACATTCGACAGTTCTGAACAGAGTTCTGGGTAGCGAACAAAGAGTTCTAATGAAAGTTGTAATACATATTTAACGTCCGACGCCAATCAAGAAAATTATTTAAAAAAATTATGTTCGCTTTTGGTGGACAGAGCCATCCAGAGAAACAAAATTTTAAATCTCACTTTCCACAGTTCTGACAGAGTTCTGGTAGCGAACAAAGAGTTCTAATGAAAGTTCTAATACATTTTTAACGTCCACGCAATCAAGGAAGTTATTTAAAAAAATAGGTTCGTTTTGGTGGACACTGGTTTTCGGAGAAACAAAATTTCAAAATTCACTTTTGACAGTTCTGATCAGAGTTCTGGGTAGCGAAATGAAAGTTCTAATACATTTTTAACGTCCGACGTCAATCACGGAAATTATTTAAAAAAATTAGGTTCGTTTTGGTGGACATGGTCATTCAGAGAAACAAAATTTCAAAATTCATTTCACAGTTCTGACCAGAGTTATGGGTAGCAACAACGAGTTCTAATGAAAGTTCTAATACATTTTTAACGTCCGACGCCAATCACGGAAATTATTTAAAAAATTAGGTTCGTTTTGGTGGAAATGGCCATTCAGAGAAACAAAATTTCAAAATTCAGTTTCCACAGTTCTGATCAGAGTTCTGGGTAGCGAACAAAGAGTTCTAATGAAGTTCTAATATTTTGTTAACGTCGGATGTCAAACACGTGATTTTTTTAATTTCATTTCTTGAACTTTGCTATTGGGAGGAAAAATCTAAAAACTACTATTCGTCAGTTCTGACCAGAGATATGGGTAGCGAACGAATAGTTCTAATGAAAGTTCCAATAAACTTTTCCTGTCCGACGTCAAACACGGGATTTATTAACAAAATTTTGGGTTATAACGAGGAATTTGGACGCCGTTTGCAGAAACAAAACTTCAAAATTCACTTTCGACAGTTCTAATACTCTTTTTTTAAATGTATTAGAACTTTCATTAGAACTCTTTGTTCGCTATCCAGAACTCTGTTCAGAACTGTCGAAAGTGAATTTCGAAATTTTGTTTCTCTGATTGGCTATATTCACCAAAACGAACCTATTTTTTAAAACAATTTCCGTGATTGACATCGGACGTTAAAAGTGTATTAGAACTTTCATTCGAACTCTTTGTTCGCTACCCAGAACTCTGATCAGAACTGTGGAAAGTGAATTTTGAAATTTTGTTTCTCCGAAAACCCGTGTCCACCAAAACGAACCTATTTTTTTAAATAACTTCCTTGATTGACGTCGGACGTTAAAAATGTATTAGAACATTCATTAGAACTCTTTGTTCGCTATCCAGAACTCGGGTCAGAACTGTCGAAAGTGAATTTTGAAATTTTGGTTCCCCTTGAATGGCATTGTCCACCAAAACGAACCTAATTTTTTAAATAATTTCCTTGATTGACGTCGGACGTTAAAAATGTATTAGAACTTTCATTAGAACTGTTTGTTCGCTACTCAGAACTTTGGTCAGAAGTAATGAATGATGATTTTGAATTTTTTCTATCGAGCTTCAAAAATAAGAACATGAAAATATTGCATATTTCCCTTTGTTGACGTCGTACGAGGATATTGTAATGAAACTTTCTTTAGAACTTTTTCTTTACTATTCAGAAATGTGGTCAGTTTTTTATTTTGCGTTAGATCTGCTGATTAGTGGTTTTTTGTTTTTTCGGAAAGTGTTTGATATTTTTTTGAATATCTTTGTTATTTTTTGAGTTTTGAATGTGAATTTTTTTGAGAACTGTAGAACTCTTTGACCTCTATCGTTACGTGTTAGAAAATTTTGAATATTTGGACTTTTGCCCGCAGCCCTTTTTTGGATTTTAAATTTCTCTTTTTGTAATAATTATCGAATTTTTGCGGAACTTTTTTTAAAATTTGTCGAGAACTCTAGAACTCTTTGTTCGCTACTCAGAACTTATAAAATATTTAGGATTTTCAAATTTCTGCCCGCCAACTTCACACATCTGGGTAGGAGCAGTCACACAGCCGTAATTGCCGATATTGGTGACATAAATTTGGTGGGCCCGGGCTAAGAAAACTGGCCACCTATGGGTTACAGTTGAACCCGCGACGTGCGAGCATATATTAGAAAAAAACTCTTCTCGCCAACATGAGAGGGTTGAAACATTCCGAATCTCCTTCCTGTGAGGTCGTTAAGCACTGGGGCATCGCAAGACGCGTTGTTGGAAGGAATCCTAAAACGATTGAGGCAAGGTATTTTAAGTTCATAATCATGTAATCGTTTGTCTGATTGTTATAAAATTAATAAATAAATTTAATTCTTACAACTTAATATTCTGAAGTTGTATTAAGTCATAAATGGTATCGAATAAACTGCTGAATATTTTTGAAAATTGTGGGCATTACCCCTCGCTCCCCCTGTGGAAATCGTCCTAGGCTCTTAAAAAATTGAAATTTTGTCATTGAGACAATTGTAAATAAGTGTTTGTCAGTAAGATGATACAAACCCACCTGTTATAATAATTGAGGCGTTGAATACATTATCCTAGGCAGTAATGTAGGTAGATCGTAAAGGGTGCGGCACTTATGGAAGGAGTCTTGAATAATTTGTGTTTAATTTAGAGAAACCATTCTTGTAATTGACATAAAATACGCCAATTACCTCGAAGCAAGTGTACACAGCGTGCATGGATGTTTTCCATATTCGTGTTTTCTCGTAAATCGATGTTAGGCAAGCGCAGTGAGCATGTTGCCATATATAGGAGACGTAGAACTGGTTTCAGGATCTGCCGCACGTACACTCTTCTCTTGTGAAGCTGGGTCTGGAGAGTGACTGAAGCACTAAGCAAGGTTTGTTTTTCAAATTTTTCTGTGTAAAAATGTAAGCGATGTTGAGTTATTTCACAGCTTCGTCTGACATTCGAAGAGTATGAATTCACAAAGTTATGAACTGTAATTGGATTTGAAGCTCCATTATCGGAAGATGGAATTATGAAATAAGTTTCGAAGAGATGGTTAGGAACAAGTCAATAAAGAACATTCTGAACGTGATATTCAGGCAAGCCATTTTACTCCAAACGAGCTTGGAGCTCGGGGAGTCTGGGAGATTCAACAGAGAAATGTGTTCGTCGTCCCAACATGCTCCCATGCGTATAACCATTTGCCCTCCCCCTTCCTCAATCTCGCGCGGAAGCCAAGCAATCACAGGCCTACTGGGAGCCGTGCGCCGCAACACAGGAGAACTCTCGCATTTCTGATACTCGCCGAAGTAGCTAGATGGGCCATCACCGCCCTGTAGACGAAGTGAAGATGCCGCATGTATTGCAAAATTTTACAAAAAAACTGATTTTTATATGTTTTGCTGCTATAAATAAAAGTAATTTGGAGCGGCTTGTTAAACTTTTTGGTATGGTTTCATTTCCAGCATTTGATTCGAGCATAATACAAAAATGAAGTTCAGTGAAGACACAAACAAATCTGCTTTAAAGTACTATTGTCAACGGTGCCATATAATAAATTATATCAATATACTCACGCAGATTCATTTAGTCTTTGGTAATATCTAATGTGGCATTGGCATGTGATGTAACGGGTCTGCACTTTCTTAGATTCCAGAAAAGTGATTTTTAGAAAAATCGAAACTATATTGGTTAAACATTGAGTTCAATATTCGGCAATTCTAAGTATATAAATTGAATAGAATCCTTGAATTGTTTTACAATGTTAAGTGTTCGATATATTAATTGTAGTGCTTTTGTAAGTTCATTTCACTGCCACGACGAAAATTGGTTGGACACTCCGATTCTGTAAATTCCTTGATTGATGAAAAAGTTACAAGATCACGATGACTATTGCAAAATACACGATAGAGAGAAACTACAGCTTCTTCCTTCACTCAGTGAAAAGTAAAAAAGAAACCTCATTAGATGTCATTTGAACTGCAGGAAAATAGTACTATATCGTCAAAAAACCGATACCCAACATTTGTAAGATTTTCCTTACATTTTGGGAGTGATTATTATTTGCGAGGTGTAAGATTGATTACCAATATATTCAGATAATTGTTTGGGGTATATTTGGTCGAGGTATTTATTCTATTAGAAATTGAAGCCTGCTGCCTTTTTTATTTGGTCCAGAAACTGGGAATAAAATATCTCCCGAGACGGAAAGTCTATAAACCAGTCTTTATGATGATCGCCACGCAACAAAAAAGGACTCGCATCAAATATATATCGTGTCAAGCCTCATTAATTCAACAGTATTGAATTTTTGTATATATCGTGTCAGGTCTCATTAATTCAGCAGTATTGAATTTTTCTAAGAACCACACAACACTGCCGAATGCATCTCCGCAGGTGAACGCCCTGGGCTCATGTTTTTCTCATTGGAGCGCACCGAACGGATCGCCCGGCGTTTCGGGAAAATTGCAAATAGTTTGGCAAAGGCGCGCGTCTCATTAGCATATTACCAAAGCGTTTGGGGGTGGGGCGCGGGGGCAAAGAAAACAGAGCGGCTGCCCTGGGAGTAAAAAAAACACGACGCCGTCTGTCGCGCTGCGTGGCCAGAGGCGGGCCCGGGCCTCGCTCGGCGCTCGCTGGCGCTTGTGCGGCGCCCGGGGACGCGGCGGCGGACTTCGGCGGACGGACGACGCGGCGGACGGACGGACGGACGACGGTCGGACGGACGGACGGACGGACTGACTGTCGGACGGACGGACGGACTGACTGTCGGACGGACGGACGACTGTCGGCGGACGGACGGAATGACTGTCGGGCGCGCAGCGCAGAACGCGTGGTGCTCGCGGCGGGGCAGGATGCACTGGCGGTCGACTGTTGAAACGGAATGGAATCGAATCGAAAGTTTTCAACCAAGTCGTGTTTGCCTAGCGTTTGTTTTACTTCAAAACCTTTTTCATTTTTTTTTACTTTCCTGAATACTTACAATGTTAATAACAACGCAGAATAAAGGCCAAGAGTTATACATTTATATTCAAGCTATACGTATGAGGTGGAAAAGGTCAAGAATCGAGGAAGTATGTTGGTGGGGAAATGTGTGGACTCGAATAAATCATAATTTACCAGGCGCAATTATAACAAGTAGCATGCCGGAGCAAACCCTGCCGAACAAAACAAAACAATATTGTTTTCCAAAAAGTGGCTCGTATTCTGTTCAAGAACAAATGAAGTATTCTCAATACCACTGCAGTAAATTAAACATTGTATCAAAAACATCTCACAAATACTGCAGTAACATATTATGGTATATAGTACAGTCATTTATCAAAAATATGTATCCAAAAGAATCCTGTTCAGTATTGCAAAATGTGAATAGCAAATATTTAATGGCGGCCGACTTCTTCCTTCGAACCTTCTTGTCGCTTGACATCAGATGCCGTAAGAAGTGAGGCACTGAGTATAATAATTCAGGTGGAATGCACAGTATGGGGATAGCCGGAATTCAACAATCAAATATTTGCATTTTTTCGGTCAAAATTGAAACTTACATTGTTTCTGGATTTTGTCGAGTTCTTGGGTAACTATCTAAAGCATAGTTACCTCTCCCATGGCCGGAAGTAGTATACTCGTATTTTGCTTTGAATTCCTGCGCGCATTGGAAATTAGTAACATAGATTCAGAATACTCCTAATCTTTGTTTTGTCATTAGTTGCTGTTATGACGTCAAGCGTAGGTAACTTTTAAGTACAGAATGCGATAAATTTAAAAATACTCTACATTTATTGGATTTTACGCATGTTCAGAATGCACCTCATTGTGATGACTTCTTGATTTATTTGTCGAAATATTGCATTTTACTGATGAATAGATGATGAAATATCTTAATTCTGCTGATCTCTCTCCCTGGACCTGTAAATTAAGCGAATGTTGTTAGCTCACCGCATTGTAGAAAAAAAGGTTCGTTGATTCAAAGGTTGCAGTTTCGTGAACTCTTTTCTCCTACTCTCGTCATTTAGACTCAACAGAAGACGCATGGGAAGCTTCACGAAAAGACCCAGTATTCCGTATTTCCTTCTTGAGGTTTCCTGGCCGTCTTTATTATGTTGTTTGTTTTCCATCGCGCTTTTCTCTCATCTCCTCCGAGACACTTCCAATTTTAAGAGCACAAAACTCCGCCGGCTTCTCGGAATTCGCATTGTTCGCCGGCGCAGCTCCGCCGCTCGCGTACAAAAGAAATTCCCGTGGAACCGGCCGGCCACTGCGGAACGCAAACAGCGGGCGCGCGCCGGGCGTACGGCAGGGCGGGCGGGCCGCCTGGCCTGTTCGAAGCGCGATCGATGGCCGCCGAGGTCTGTTTGCGCGGGGAAACCGCTTCCGCCGAGCTCCCGAATCCCTCAGTCGCTGCCGCAGCCGCTGACCTGCCCTCCGGTTACCGAGTGCACGAGTTGGCGGGCCGGCGGCGGAAGCGACCGGCGCGCGGGGGCGGGCGGCCGCGAACAGGAACGCGCTTGCGGCCGAGCGAGCGGCGGCCGCTCCTGGCCGGAAGGTGCGGAAGCGATCGGGAGCAGGGTTTCAACAGCGTTACTGCCTCAACTACTGAAGTGTTATCGAGTCGGTTAGCTTCCTTGTGTACCAGGGGAGATACCTGGTTGGGGGGACTCCGCTAGCCGACGGTAGGTCGGCGCCGGATCTCGCCGTCCAGCGGGGGAAGATCACCGCCGCCTCTCGAAGAAAAAGCATACACTACGCATACGGGACTAATGACCTCTGTAGTCGACGTGCCCGAATCACTAACAACCAACCAACCTCGTGTACCAGAGGGTATTTAAGGAATGGGAGATAAGCGGTTCATCGCGCACCTACATAGTATTCCTTTTTTTAGGCCGATGAGAACATCGCATTATTTATCATGTTTTGCCCATTTATTTTATGAATGCTTATAATGATTAACATTAATACATGTGTGCTGGTTTTTAGGTTTTCATTATTCTTGACGTTTCGAGCGTGTAGGTTCGATAATCTTCAGGACGTCGCATTATTTACTCAAATCTATTTTTTCTGAACAGCACCTTAGCACGCACACCTTTCCAAATCTTTGTCTAAATGAATGTCATCCAGAAATGTTGGGAAGTCAATAGCCCGACCTCAAGATCTGGACCCGCATTCGTTGGCCAGACATGTTGCACCAGGGAATTAGTGTGGATGATAAGGGCATAGAGATGGTAGTTAAGAGATAACAGCGGTGTTAAATGGAAAGGTATCCAGACAATTAGCGACCTCTTAGGAGGTGGTTCCTTCATTGGAGAAATTGCTGGAGAGGATTTGGGAACAAAAGTCTGGTGAATGTAATTGGGGAAAAATGGATTTTTTCAGAGCCTGTTATGTTGTGTTCACGATTAGCAATGTATATGTGCACGTGATACACATAGACCTACTTATAAAAAGGTAATGGTGAACCTGTGCAAATGCTCGCAGGACGATGTGGCCGAAGGGGGAGGTGAATTTACGGCTCCTTTCATTCATTGCTGTCAGCACAAGGAGGTTGTGATAGATTACTTATAAACCTACGTAAATTCCTGGAATACAATTGCAGAAGTAATGAAAAAATAAGCAACCACTAATACAATTGATGCCTTCTCACTAGCGACGGTTCCAGGGGTGTTATTTTAACATTTAAGTCAAGCGAGTGGTTTTGACACTTTCGGTTGAGAGTTACGAACTGTAGGATTGCGGATGAATGTAGAGAATCCGTGTCAGTTTTTGTACTACAAGCTCTCGATCACCGATGAAAAAACAGAATATATCCTTAAAAAAATAAACCTTTGGGAAATCCGCTCGTTTCTTCCACTGCGTGCCTTTCTGCCCCAGGGGGCATTGCCCAGCGAGTGTCACCGTGTAGATGCTCCTTAACGTGCTGCCATAATCGCTACAGACACCCACCGCCACCACTGCTACCATTACCTCCAACGCTGCAGTCATCGCTAGCGCCACCACCACCACCACCCACCACCCACCACCATCAACACCACCACCACCACCCACCACCACCACCACCCACCACCACCCACCACCCCACCCCCACCACCACCACCCACCACCACCCCCCACCACCACCCACCACCACCCACCACCACCACCCCCCACCACCACCACCACCACCACCACCACCACCACCCCACCACTACACACCTCCACCCCACCACTACACACCACCACTACACACCACCACTACGTGGTTAGGCGGAAGAGCGGGCCTGATGGCCCGAGTCTCGCCACATAAATAAAGTCATTATTATTATTATTATTATTATTATTATTATTATTATTATTATTATTATTATTACACACCACCACTACACACCACCACCACCCACCACCACCATAACTACTACTGCCGCCACCGCCGCTACATCTATATCCTCCGCCAATACTTTCACGTAGACCGCTAGTACTTTCACATAGACCGCCAGTACTTTCACATAGACCGCCAATACTTTCACATAGACCGCCAATACTTTCACATAGACCGCCAATACTTTCACATAGACCGCCAGTACTTTCACATAGACCGCCAGTACTTTCACATAGACCGCCAATACTTTCACATAGACCGCCAATACTTTCACATCAACCACCACTACATCCAAATCCTCCGCCACTACATCCGCGAAGTCATCTCCGCCTCCATCTAGCTGCCCGGCGCCCAACCGTCCGCGCCGCCAGCTGCCCCCTCCCCTCACTGTCGCGTGCCATCGCACTGTTTCCCTTCCGCGGCTCCGCCAATGTCACGAACCTCACGACTTGCTTATTGGTCGTAAGGGAATGCCCGGGTTTGCGTTTCATATCGGTATAATCTGCTTATAAATCAACGGAAGCTATGGGCGGCGAAGGTCACTTGTCTTTGACTTTGCGCTCGTCGACGGTTTATGTGCTGCTCAGAATTTTTTAGCGGAAGGTTTGCTTTCGTTAAGCCGCAATTATGGAACGTGTTCTGGCATCGAAGGTGATGCCGAGGTTAATGAGAGAAGGATGCCACCAAGTTACTGCGGCTGTTCACGTACCGATCGTTTACGTTGCTAAGTTATGACAGCATCTGGGCTTGTTTTGCGATGTTAACTCGTGGTTACACGACTTAGGAGAATATGATTTATAGAGATTGGTATCGATATTCAGTTCAGATTACTTCATGCAGTGCAGTGATTAATTGCATGACTTTCCTAAATTAAGAGTGTTTCTTCTTTTAGTTTAGTGTGGCGTGTCCGGTAGGTATTTTCTTGTTAAAAACTTTTATTTGTGCTTAGAAGTTCACGATAAAAATAAATTTTAAACAGTTATTGCAGTTGGATTGGTCGTCCATTTTCGCGCTAAAGACGTTACATTAAAAAGTATTGATTAAAATACATGTTTAATTTTTTGTTTCAATACGAAATTAGGTTTAATTATTGTCAGTCCGATGAATCAAGTAACATTTCATGAAAATTTCGGAAAGAGAGTACAATTTAGTAATTTATGCGTTTCACCACTTCTTAGGTGCACTGAAAACTCAAAACTATGTATTTTCCCAGAATTCTTCCAGATTATCTTGGAGGGAACATGCTACAAATTGTGCCATTTGATTTGTCTTGGCGAAGGAAATTGAAGTAGCTATCGATCTCACCTCTGTAATTGACGTAAGTCATCCAAAATGCTTTTGAGTTGGTTAAACAGTTTCGAGAGAAATTTCCTAGAATTTTCTGTCCCCCCCAAAAAAAGAAGTTCTCTATCATGAGACTGAGATGCAACGAATGACACCACCTCATTTGTCGTGATTGTGGACCGGAAGTAGTTTAACCGTGAAGAATGGACAGACGCATGGACCCAGATTACTGAATTACTGTACAAGGATAATGTAAAGTTAAAACTTCATTTCTAATTCCGTGTAAAGTTTATCTTATTTAATACTTAGTCAGTTCCCAGAAACATATCTGATTTCATGAAATGTCGTTTCAGTAAATGAATGTATGTGTTGAATCACCACCAGCACCAGCACCACCACCAGCACCACCACCACCACCACCACCACCACCACCACCACCACCACCACCACCACCACCACCACCACCACCACCACCACCATCAACAATAACAACAACAAAAACAAATAACAACTCTGTCACCTTCGTTGTGTAAATCATCGCCACCTCCTCCATCTCCTCCGCCCCCAACACATCATTCTATTCCACCGCCCCCGCCGCCGCCAGTATCACCGCCGCCGGCTAGCTTTGTTCCTCTTCGTTGGGCGGGATGCGCTCCCAGCTCCGCCGCCAAAGGGCGCGAGCGGCGGCGGGGGGGGGGTGATGGGAGCGGGCGGGCGCAGTGCGCCGGCGGACGTGTGCGTTTTTTCGTCGCCGCCTGCGCAGCTCGCGGCAGTCGCGTTCACCAAAGAAAAACAAGCGAGAGGAGATGCGTGGAGCGCCGCGGCACCGCAGGTGTGGTCTTTTTGTATTCGCTTTTGTCGATCGCGTCCGTTGATGAGATAGCCTTCCCAGGTTTTGCCTCCGCCGCGGCTTCCGCTCGCGGGAAACGTGTTAAGCGCGCCCAGAACGAGTTTATTTTGGAATTATTTCGCATTGCCGGGAAGTTTAGCGTACGGGGAAAATTAATTTCTCTGAACTCTTTGTGTTTTTATTTTAGCACAAAGGTAGCGCGTCGTAGTTTGTAGAGAAAGTTAAAATGCTTTTTCGTTCCTTTCGTTTGGCAGTGCACGCGCAATTTGTTTCGAGATGTTTGGGCGACCTCGCATTAAACCGCAGTGCACAAACCTCGATATCATTTTGATATTCTGCCTCGCATGCGGAGAGGTCTTGATCGTCAAGGGTATAGGTCTTTCAGCTCTGCTTCGGTCGGGCGATTTCGTCTCTGGGATTGTCACGTTATCTTCACCGTCGGGTACACATTTTCCTTCTTACTTTACTGTAATTGATAAAAAAGTACTGTTTGATCTGCTTGCAGATGGCTTTCTAGTCTTGAATTCAGAAAATTACATACGAGTAATAGAACCCTTAGATTATATATAAAACAACCTCTATACATTGTGTTAAAATAAATTTCTGAAGAATACGCAGAATAATATTGTAACCAATTTTCCGTGTGAACAAGTGTCTTAAATGAATACAGTACACAGTTTAGTGAGCAAAATGAAACTAGGCCTATTTATCTAAGAAATGTGCATGAACGTCTGATCTTTACAGATGAGCGTTCACAAAATTAGCGAACGCTTACCTGTAATACCGAGTTAGAATTTTATGAATCTTTTCTTGCCTGGTCAGTTAATTAAATTTAATTTAAAATCTTCTATTAAGTACTGTAATCCGACGTGCCACGGTACACTATTTTTACATTCCGTCAGGCACGAGCCCGAAGAATTACCGATTTACGGCAGTCGAGTGTCTCCGCACACGGTAGTTCGAAGTGTTGGGGTTGGTTCTGTTTTCAAATAACCACTTTATTACCGAATTCACATATACATTTACATCTATCGTTTATACACGAATATTACAGTTGATTCCTGGCATCCGTAGCTCACTAGAGGTCTGTTAGCCCCACTGTTGAGAGGTGCTCTACCGCCGCTGCAGCCGGCGCCCGCTCTTTGCCTCGCCCCCACGCGACGGGAAGCAACAGATCGCCGCGTCCCGTGATTAATTTGCTCCTTTATCGCACGTCCGACCCGGCGCGTGCGAAGGGGCGGCGGCGGCTGACGTGCGGGACGCCGACCGGCCGCCGAGGCGACGGCACCGTCTAATGAACCACACGCGCGCCACTTTTGTCCCCCGCACAATGTCAGGGTGACGGGGGTGCGGCCACCTGCCCGCCTTTCCCGCCCGACGGACTTGCCGTTGCCACCCGGCCAGCGATCTCTGTTGTCTCCAGTGGCTGCTGCCTTCACCTCATTCCTGCTATTCATACTATTCCGTTATATGTACTCATCGCCGTTTACATTCGCCAACTACCACCTGGAACCAGAAAAAAAACGAGACCGTTTTTTCTCTCCGAGAATGTTGCCCATCCTCCCAAATTTCCGCCTAAACGCTGCCGTTGTTGGCTCATGCGACATCCACCGCCTCCATTGCCGCGCTGTCCTTTATCGGCCGGCCTCCCGCCCCACCCCCTGTTTATGGAGTATAATAACCCTCTGTTCCTGCGCCCTCGCCTGCTCTATTTTGCGTAAATACATGCATGCAAGTAATTACGGGGCAAAGGACGGCTGCTTTGCTCGCCGCCGGAACAAATCGCCTTCCCAGATTTGCGTAGCACGCGTCGTTTCTAACGCGGCACCGATTACGCCGACGGCCTGATTTATTTATCGAGGTCCGGCCTTTAATAAGGAAAATGGGATGCGAATGAGAATGCGCTGAAAAGCCCCGAGGCTTTATCGGAACTCGCGCTAATGTAAATAAGGATACTCCGGACGTTTTTCTGTACGGCGTATGACGGAGAAACATTTTCTCTCCTGCGTGTGGTAGATTGTCACTTAACTTCGGCGAGATAAAAAGTAGCACCGACAGTATTGCCTTACATTTTCGTAGCTATGACGCCCTCAGCGAGGGGTCGGACATATTTTGCTACCTCCTTTACTCTTTCCTTCTGTAGATGTGTCCGGTGACGTAATACAAAAAAGTGAGATATCCGTCCCTCTGGGAACTGTGACGAAACGGAATATTCATTTTGTGTTCTTTTGCGGTGACAAATGGGAGCTCATTATTCTCTTTAAGCTGCCGCCTAATTGATCAAATGACTCGAGAACGCATGCGGTGCTTCGTGCACCTGCTTCATTAGAACGTTAGTTCCAGCACTCACTTGTCTCGAGTGGAACGCATACGGAATAAATCATATTCAATTATTTCGGGTAAGATATATAGGCGTTCGGAGTTATTTTCTGGTGATGAATTTAAAGAACATCATCTATATGAGCTCTATATTCATTTGGAAATTATTCTGAAGGGATCAGTTATTCATGTTGAAGTACATTTCATACAACTCGTGATTGTATTCGAAACAGCGTAATATAAAGGATAAGATTATACATTGATCTATAAGAAATAGGAATATTGCAATGATATTAATGATGTATTTCAGGAATCATGTTATACTACGTTTGGGCAACTTTATTATTTCTAAAGGGCTTGGTAAAAAAACATTTCATCAACAAGTTGCAGATGACACTGATGTGCTTAACTACAATAAATCAATGTAAGCGAAGTAAGATTGCGTAAAAACAGATGTAGTGTGAGGAGAGTTTTTAATCTATAAAAAATGGAAATGTGATGAGTAAATTGTTTAAAACTGTATTTTACTTCGAGTTTATGCATTTTCCGATTACATTAACGCTGAATGTTTCACTTAACAGATGCAATTTGGAAATATAGGAAATTTACATTGCATTTTATATCACTTTTCATTTATTTTTAAATTCAGCGGTAAACACAATACTTAGTCCCTAGTGAAAGATAACAATCTGCGAAACCTACTTCAGGTAAAAGAGCGATCTTTGGCCAATTTATCAAGTAGCTTCAATTATGTTTCTTCATTGTTTAATGGATTTTCTATTGAAGTTAGGCTAATAAAATAAGTATTTTAGAAGTAGTAATAGCTTTTGAAGTTGAGCAGCCGAAATAATTTTGGAAACGGTGAACACATAAAAGTGAATTTCATTCACTGATCACAAAATTGAAATTACATAGAGAAACTTGTCTTTCGACCTCAAACTACACGTGCTATAACTTTGGGAAGTACTTCACCTGCGCAGGCGGCGGCGTTCTCCGGCGAATGAGAGTGCAGGCAACATCGTTATTGCCCAGGGCGGGTGGCAACAGGAATACGGATCGAGAGGGGGCGAGCACGCTTTTGAGAGCGCTTCGACCGGCGCCAATACACGAGGCGGGGAGGGGGGCGGACGAGGACAAGGAGGATGAGGGTGATGAAGGGAGTGGAGATGAGGTCACGGGAGCGAACGGCGGGTGGAGTGTCGGGCGCTGGAAGCTGCTCCTGCTCCGTTCGCGCGTTCTACGCTCCTCCCATCTGCCCACCAGACCACTCTATTGCCCCCCCCCCCCCCCCCCGCCCGCCCGCCCGCCCGCCCGCCCGCCCGCCCGCCCGCCCGCCCGCCCGCCATCCATCCATCCATCCATCCATCCATCCATCCATCCATCCATCCATCCATCCATCCATCCATCCATCCATCCATCCCATCCTGCCCGCCCGCCTGCCCTCCCATCCCATCCTGCCCGCCCGCCTGCCCATCCCATCCCATCCTGCCCGCCCGCCCATCCCATCCTGCCCTCCAGCCCGTCCGTTCTACCGCCCGCACGTCCTCACGCCCACCTGCTAGCGTGTCGTCCCCAGCTCGCTTCCGTCACCGCCCCCTAATTCCCATCTCCAATCGCCGTTATCCTCCTTGTCCTCATACGCTCGCTCCCCCAGCGCGTGCATTGGAGGGCGGGATGTCGGACGCTGGAAGCGCCGCTGCGCCCGCCCGCCCTATCGATTATTCAGTGTTGGCGGGTGGGCGGGCGGGTCATGTGCCGGCGCCGGCGCCCTCGTCAGCGCCGCCATGCGCTCTCCTCTCCACGGCCCCCTGCGCTGCTCCCGCGCTTTGGCGGCTGCAGTGGAAGCAGTATCGGAAGCATTGATGTTCGCTGCCGGTTCGCTTAACGATGGGCATCGCTGGGATGAGCTGGGAGAATCGATTTATGTTGGATTGCTTTTGTGGTGGGCTTGCTTCGGCGTAGTATCTTGTTTGGATGAAAAATAATTTGCCTTATTCCCATTAGAATTTCATAATCATCGCTTTCCTACCAAGACCTTTTTATGATCTTTGTAAAACATTCGCCAAACTGTTGAAAAATTTCCTTCATATTTTAGAGAAGCAGTGTTTTTTTTCTTGTTTGTGTATGTCTGGTAATGCGATATCAAATGAAAAAATTCGATTTCTGTGATTTTTATTATAGAATATTTTTAAAGTTTTTCAATTATTAGCCCAGCATTAGTTTTTTTATTTCACAAAATTCAGTGTTTTTTTGTTTTGTTTTTTGTGAAGAATAACAATTTTATGGCCGAGGAAATGTATAGTTGTTTGGTCCTAATGTTTTCGTATTGTGAATACAAGGTGTTTAAAACTGATGCGGTAATGGAATCGGAATAATTTAGTCAATTGACTCTAACATTACGTCAAATGTTTTATGTTACGCAAAGTTAACATTCCCGATGGGAAAAATGGTTAAAATTTCCCATCAGGAAGATTTATTGAACTTCTCTCCTGCAATTGTTCGTTAGTACGTTCAAGTCACAGAGCAATGAAAGTGGTTGTGTGTGTGTGTGTATGCTCGTGTCGCGGCGGTGGGCGAGTGTCTCAGGCTTTGTCCCGCACGCCAGGTGGGGATGCGAGGGATTTCGCGTGCGGGGCGGCGCCACACGCGACCTTTCGCCCGCCCCGCCCCGGCCCCTCCCCCTCCCACGCCCGTCTCTCTCTCTCTCTCTCTCTCTCTCTCTCTCTCTCTCTCTCTCTCTCTCTCTCCCCGCCCCGCTCCCAACCCTCCCTCGCCCCGCCCGGGTGCGCAGGGCTGGCTGCATGCCGTGCGCCCACGGCCCCATTGCGCGCTAGGGAAGGCAGCATCGGAACGCCACCGCCTTCTGTCGATACACAGGAAGAAGCCATTGAAACGCCTTCAGCGTCATTTCGACAACGCCGCATCAATGAAAAAGAAATATTCACTTTCCGTTTTTTAATTTTTTATTTTATTTGTGTGTGTGTGTGTGTGTGTGTGTGTGTGTGTGTGTGTGTGTGTATGTATGTGTAAGTTCATATAATTTGAAAGAAAATACGGAACAAAGGATTGGTTTCGCGTAGTTTAACATGGAGGTTTTGCTCCTTACGGCGAGTTGGATGCATGTATTTTCGAGTCTGTAAACTGTATTCTAAAATTTCTCAGTCGCTGAGCTGCAGGAGAGCGACGTGTGTCGAAAAACACAAAGCGATTTATCGAAAATGTTCAGTTTTCGCTAGAATACTTCTCGAAAGCTATTTTGAATAGAACTGAATTAAGGATCAGTATGCTTACAAACGGGCCAAGAACCGCCCGTGATCTTTCCTTCCTTTTCCTTGTCATAACCTCACACCTACACACATTTGCACTAAATGCGCACTACACCACCACATGTCGGGATACCAGTGGGAAGCTTACAGCTTGTCCCGGCTGGGTCGGTGCTTCTCTGGTGGGAGATACCTGCTTGGGTAAAAACTCGCAAGCCGACGAGCGCCAGATCTAGCCATCCAGCGGTGGAAGATCACAGTCACTTCCCGCGATAAAAAAAAGTTACGAGACTAATGTTTCAAGCAGTTGACGCGTCCAGAATCACCAAACAATCAATCAGCAAACGCAGCAGACTCCAGGGACATGACCATCGCCCAGTTTGTGTAGAATTCGTGTTTGTCCATATCTCTCACCGGGAGCGGTTGGTCGGTGCATCAACTGATATCACTGCAGTGCCTCTGCGTAGGTTCGAGTCTCAACGGCGGCAGGATTTTCGACACTGGCTTTTCAGCTATGTCGAATTCAGTATTTCTCTGGAGGAGAATTCTAGCGGCCGGCTGCTCCGATGGTTAGTTTTTCGTGGTTCTTCCGATCAACGCCAAGCGAATGTCGAAGCAGTGTCCTAATAAACAGACCACGGACTGCGCGCGATCTTTCCTCCATCTTCTTTGTCCTATCCTCATCTCTCACCTACCCCCACACACACTTACACTAACATGCAGTATACTACACATGCCGGGAGACCGGTCGGGGTCTTACAACTTATCCGAGCTGGGGGCGGTGCCCAGCTGGTGGAAGATACCTGGTTGAGGGAAACCCCGCTAGTCGACGGTAGGTCGGTGCCGGATCTCGTCATCTAGTGGAGGAAGATAACCGCCACCTCCCAATGAAAAAAAATGCGCTACACTTACGAGACTCATGACCTCAGTAGTTGACGCGCCCGGAATCGCCAACAATCAATTAATCAGTGGAAATCTCCGGGACGGTTGAGGGCACGCGTAGTGAGCGCTGGAGCCACGCTGCTCCTCAGGCCCCGGTGCGCCTTGCAGGCTGGTCCGCATCGGAGGGCGTCGTGCTCCAGGGAGCCATCGCCCCAACCCTCCTGCCGCAATGGATTAGGGGGCGAGTCGTCATTAATCAGGGAACAGCGCTTTCGCATTTGATTCCGAACGGCGCCCCGGGGCCCCACGCGTCCTCTCGTCGCCGTTGACGGCGTCGCCCCCCTGACCTCCAATCAGCGCCGGAGCAATAGTTATCCCCTCCCAATCATATTGAAATAGTGGACGTACGTAACAAAAATCAATTTCAAATTTGGTATTCAAATAACGAATACAAGATATATATATATATATATATATATATATATATATATATATATATATATATAACACACACACACACACATTTTCAATTAATTTTGTCTTCTTTTTTCACAAATGCAGCTTTTTTTAGAAATACATTATCTATTGTTTAGTTTGGAATTAAAATAATTATTTTTTGTATCGGTAGCAAAATAATTAACAATGGGTTTAATGTGTAAATGATCTACTTTTTTTTGTTGAAAAAATGACTGGGTCACCTTTATCTATGCACGTGCTTCGTTAGCGTACCTGCTTATTAATCCACGTCTCTTCTTTGGCCTCGTACCTTATCCCTCTCGGTCGATCGTTCGCGTGACCGTGCACCAGATGCGCGCGCGCCTGCCGATCATGGAGCCACCCTTCAGTTAGGGCGGACATTAATCAGTCGATGTTGATGGGTGGTTAGCCGTGCAGCCGTTGGAAAATTCAACCGACAAATGTTAATGGACTTCCTTCAACATGATTCTTTCCTTTGGGTATTCGTCATTCAATAATAATTCAATTTATTCTGGTGTTTAGAGGAATATGGTTTTTTTTATAAATGGATATAAATGGATTTGACATTAACGGAAGCCATATTTAAAATTGCCTCTACCAGAATCGTCTGGAAGATGGGGTATCTACTATTCGGTGTTTAAGTAGCTGAAATCGAGTTCTTATTCTTTTATGTGTTGCCTGAGTGCGTGTGACTAGAATGTCAACGAGTCAATGGTGGATCCCAGAAGTGCGTTTCTTTCATGTCCAATGGGAAGGTAATGTTCTCCCTATGCCTCCCACTACAGTACGCCCTGCATCAAGTGAAAGAGTGATATGACTGACCGTTGCGACTACTGAAACCAATTTATTGTAGACATGCTCGAACTCATTTTTTCGATGTGAGAAATTGTACCTAAATTAAATTATATATATCTTTCTTTAAGGCCGAAATATCTCTCACCAGCAAAATGCTCATGTTCGTATCTTCTATTATTCATTTTTTTTTTTTTCAAAATGTAAATACCGTGCGTCGGTGCAATAAAAACCATGACCGCGAAAACATCAAGTCGTCCTCAAGAACGTTCAGTTGTTATTGCTCTCATTTTTCGTAGAATGATAAATATGTACTTCATTATGTACCACAAACCTGCAGTTTTGATATACACAACAGTCTGCGAATTGAAGAAAAGACTGTGCCATCTTTTGCCACTTTCTGCCGGTCTCCTGTGTTTTGGAGGTCAACTGTTACGCACATTTCCTGTTTGCCTTGGGACCGCGCTGGGTGCTTTGCTGATGACGTAAAATAGAAAGAGTTGCCAACAAGGATAAAGGATACCGAAGTGGACTTTTGTTTTTCTCGAGGCATTATATGCAAGAATAATCTGATTCATATAATCAACCAATAGGAACCTAAATCATTCAGGTAAACCGATTTCTTAACAGTACAAAAATTCACATTTCTAACGTACGGACACCCGCTGCCCATATGACAAGAGCTTAGCACTGACGTAAACTAGTGGCACCTACGCAGTACGTAACGTGCAAGATACCGCGACACACATGCACTGCTTCTCATTTTTTCGCTACGTCAGAGGACGACTACCCTCGCTGGTCGTGACAATCTGGTAAATGAATAAGAATACACGCATACATATCATTCTATGTTAAATATTTTAATGAAACTCTTAGAAAAACACTCGAGAACACAGTTTCAACAAAGTCCACTTTTATTTCAACCTTCAGTAAACCAAAGCTAGAATTGCGGTAGCCGAGATCGCTAAGGCAGTAGTGTCGTAGTGATCTCGGACGGACGGGTTCCAGTCCCGCCTCGGGCATGGTTGTACTCGTGGTCGTCCTTTCGCCACTTATCACCACCATTTCGTTTCATCTTCATAGTGACCATACCGTTAGCTCCAATAGTGGTCGCTAATGACCTAGATGTTGACGCGACCTTAAATAACTAAAACGAGCAAGAATTAATGCTACACATTTATTCAGTATTAAATATTTAATAATCATTATTTCTTTAATTAGTATTTCAATATTCCACATTTCAGATTTCATTTCGACAGAACCGCACATACAACGAATAACCAAGCAATGCATTTTTGAACGATTTGAACCTTGAATGTCTGAAAACTGATCGACCGTACATATTTCATCGCCACCAGTGATCTCCATTCCTTGATGCTAAACTGTTCCGGAATGTATGCTTCCCCCCCTTAAAAAACATCGCATTGCTTGCAAAAGGGAGAGCAGACCTTCTTGCGACGTATCGTAACTTCGGTCCTTTCTTATCACTTAAGACGTACGGGGGCAAAGCCGAGTTTAGCGGGGCCGTTGCTACGCGCCCCGCCCCAGCCCCGCCCCGCCCCGCCCCGCCCCGCCCCGCCCCGATCCCTCCTTAGACTCGCTCTGCCCCTCCCCTCCTCGCTCCACCAGCCCTAGCTCCAACCCCGCGACTCTCGCCGCCCTCATGCTACCTCGCGCCCGCGATCTGCCTCGTGCCTCGAGTGTCATTACATTTTTTATTCATGAGCGTTGCCTCGCTGCCGCTAGCGTCTGCAGCGCTCGCCTCACGATACGACGGCGGCGAAAGTATTCGCTGGGAACGTCACGCAGGACTGCGGAGGGATCGATTTTGGAAGGAGGTGGGACCTCGAGGGCGCTGTGGAATTGTTGCAAGTGTAAACCTCGAAGGGAATTCGAAATCCTCTGACTCGATATGTGGGGATTGCTAAGCTCTCTTACGTTTAGTGAAATTTCAGGAAATATGATTACAGTGTTGCAAAAATAAACAAGTTTTGCAATAAAATGAAAACGCATATGTTCATAATGGACATTTTCATATAGGTTCTGGAATGTAAATATTAAAAGTAAATGTTGGCATTTTAAAGAGCGAATAGAAAATTGTGTGACTATTGCAAACGTGTTCCTAATTTATTTTAGAAGAAAAAATGGAGAAAATGGTGTGGCAAGTAAAAACATAATACGCCACTACCATTTTAAGTAATATTCTCGCTATAGCTTTCTGGTCACCAAAATCCCCCAACATTCGTATGAAGGGAATATATGTTAGCGAAAAGAGTTCGTGTAAAAAAATCTGACTTTTAATGTACTTATAGAATATAAGTAAATTTTCTTTTCATAACCTTTACCACGGTGTGGGGTAACTTAGAAAAGTCCAACCAAACCCCATCTAAGAGATGGTTTCAAAATATCTCGTGTATTGTACTGCGCTGCGAGATTCGCTTGACGTTTGACCTCCAAAAACAGGCTTGAAGATTTCAGGACACGTTTTCGAGTTATGCACGATCGTTGTCAGGAAACTGTAAAGTTGGTAGTGTAATGCGGGTTGCATTTGTGTATGTCTAATGTGGGGGGAAATAGTCAACCACTCCATAATATTTATGAAGTGAAGGTGCATTCGTCACATTTCCGTGATTTTTGTGTTGACACATTTGTAAGGAGTGTTTGTTAGGTGAGAGTCACATAAGGGATCTGCACTACAGAATCTACAGATCTTTAATACAGGTGATTTTCGTTCATTAATTTTTTATACTTAAATATGAAAATGCACATAAATGAAAATAGATTTTGAAATGAAAAGTTAAAATATAACTTTCTCACGATTTTGCAATACTTCGATCTTTCAAGGCTTGCAGCGTAACAGTGTAGACACAAATTTTAGAAGGCATGTGATTTAATAGTTATTGACACCAGGACGCCAATTTATAATGGACGTGGTTTATAAATCAAGACGATAATCGAGCGTTCAAACCGGGAGTGGTAGCTCAGTGCATCTACTGATGTCACTGCAGCGCCTCTGACCGGGAGGTCCTAGGTTCGAGTCCTCACGGCGGCAGGATTTTCGACACTAGCTTTTAAGCTAGGTCGAATTCAGTTGTTGTCTGGAGGAGAATTCTAGCGGCCGGCTGCTCTGATCGGTAGTTTTCCGTGGTTTCTCCGATCAACACCAGGCGAATGCCGGAGCAGTACCCTACCAAACGGGCCACGGACCGCGCGCGATCTGTCCTTCCTCTTCATTGTCCTATCCTCTCCCCTTACACACACACTTACACTAACATGCACTACTTTATCACATATTCTGGGAGACCGGTCGGGAACTTAGAGCTTGTCCCGGCTGGGGCGGTGGCCCCCCGCTGGTGGGAGAGTCCTGGTTAGGGGGAAACCCCACTATCTCGCCATCCAGCGGGGGAAGATCATCGCCAATCCCCCGAGAAAAAAACATGCACTACACTAACGGGACTAATTACCAAAGCAGTTGACGCGCCCGGAAACACGAAAAAATCAATCAATCAATCGAGCGTTCAAGGAGACAGTCACACTTCTTTTTGACGACCTATTTCGAAGTTCGAGCACACGCGAAGATTCTCGAATCCCGATTGAAACTCTGAAATCGATCGTGAAACGGAAGCGTGCAAATCGGGTGTACGTAAAACTGATGGACGCCGCGTTCGGCTAACGATGCCCCAGAATCGCCGGGTAAGTGGGCGGCGCGGGGCCACGCGTGTGGCGGTTCTTCCTGCTCCCGGCGAGGCACGCCGCGCTACCCTGCCCACCCGCCAGCGCCACGCCGACTACCTTGGCCCCCGCCCCAATCCCCGCCCCGCCCCGCCCCGCCCCGCCCCGCCCCGCCCCGCCGCCCGGCCTTCGCCACCGCTACGGAATTTTCCGCGCCCCGGGGAAATTGATTCGGCGGCGTTCCGGGAATCGAGGGGCTGGGCCGCGGAAGGCCTGGGGCGGGGGGGGGAGCAGGCCCGCGAGGGAATCCATACAAAGTGGCACATGAAACGGAGAGGTGCGCTTTCTATTTGGGATATGGGCTGGGAAAGGAACGCGCCTCTAGCCTGGTCGCTGATGAATGTGCGTCAGAATCACGTGTGAATCGCGCTCTATGGAAGCGCGAAGCTTGCCTGAAGGGTATTCATCGATCAAGTGCGACATACTTCTAGGAGAAACATGACTGTTCTCAAAGACGTCAGTCTACGAAGTATGATTGCTGACAAATGCGGATTGGTTCATTGTCGGAGATGGTCTTATAAGAATGACATTTTAATCAGATATAATTAGTATACAGCATATAATTCTAATTTCATTAACCTAAGGATTGTTTTTCAGTTTTTGTATCATTGCAACTGGTTTTGTAATTCAATGGATACACTGAAACAAACAAGCAAGACTTCTAAACGCATGACCGTCCTTCCATTACGAGGTGGGGTAAAGTCGGGCAAGGTTACGTAATGTGATTGTGCACACAATTTTTTTATTCACAGAAACGCGTCTTATGCTTGGTACAGACCCGTCAATGAGCTTTGCTGCCTCAAAATATTTTCGATATTGATGATAATAATGATAATAATCTGATGCTTGGTTGCTAAATTATATCCCGCTTCAAACTTCTTCATAAGCCTTTTACTCTGCCTCCAAGTGTTGATCAAGTACCAAATGGAAAAAAAATTTCATGTATGTATGTATCTATGTATCGTCGGTCATTGCTTCTTTATTACGAGCTAAATCAAATACATTTAAACTGAGGTAGAAAGAGAAACAATCCGCAATACACTCATAGTTTTGTATTTTCGTAGGAAATAATAGCAATAACTCAGCTGCCGGTCCTATTTGCAACTCGAGCTGTGCTGCTACCGAATTGCACGCCCCCTTTTGGACAAACGAGCCGGAAGACTGGCAAACACGCAATGAATAAGGAATATGCCCGCCTCCGTGTGTCCAACGTAACCCGCAACTAACGCACAAATTGGTTGAGTGTGGAGAGCATTTGCCGGTGTTCATGCGGGTAACAGAGCGCAGGCCGTGAGCCCGCGTCATTCCTGCTCGTCTCGGCCATCTGCACAGTGAAACCTCTCTTAAGCGGTCACAGCAAAAATTGGTCGTTAATAGAGGTGGCCGCTTAATTAAGGTTATGGGATTACAGGAAGCGTATATCAAGTTTTAACCTTTTAATGGCTGTGAACTAAACATGCTTTCGGTTAAATCATTTTAACTACCTCAAACAATAAAATACAATAATATCATCATTCGAGTGTAGTTTTTTGTGTAAGATTCCAGCATATTTGTGACGTCGATTTTATTCACATTGTAAAAAAATCGCCGTACAGAGTTGCTTGTGTAGACAAGTTTCCATTTTTAGCTGCAAATTTTCCAAAACATGATAAAATGTTTCCTTTATTTTCTATAATTTTACACATTATGTCCTACACACTTAAACATTTAAGCACGTTTTCTAGTGAAAAAATTCTTGTTTTCTAGCCTTCTCTTATCAAGTGACAAACATCCATGATCTTGTGAAATGTACTTTATATCCTCACAAAACCAAAATCACAAGAAAACTAGACTTCAAAATGCAATTCTGGGTAGGGTTGTCCCTAGAAATAGTTCGCACATGACGATCAGAAGGGTTTTGCGCGTGAGGTCGTCGACAAATAGGTTTTTCACTTTAACAAAAATTAAACTCTTGCCAGAAGAGTGACTCTAGATGTCACTATTCGAAGTAATCGGTCAATACTACCCGTTGCAGGAAGGTGCAATATCTACCGCCCTTCCGCTTCTTATCGTATTAGAGTTCAAAATAATTAAAAGTGACCGTTTAATTGATGTCAAATTGCGAAATGTGCCTGATCGCGGGGCCACGTCGCTGCTTAAACGAGAGGTCGAAAAAAAATAGTCGGTTCCACAAAACAAATTGCAGTTAATAGAAGTGACCGCTTAATCCAGGTGGTCGTTCAGGTTTCAGGGTATGTCACACTTTAATGGAGGTGCACCAGTGATACTAGTGAAGTAGCTAACGGTTTCAGCCCGTCCTCTCCGTCCCGGTGCTCCCTCTCCGGCGTGTAAATATATCTAGTCCAGAAATTCCATTCCGAGCTGTTGATCTTTGAAGCGAGATACAAGAGCGTAGGTTTGTCCTCCGGGGGTTGGCGATAAGCGCTATGCTAGCAGCCCAATAAAGCTGACCGCACATCTAGCTTGTGCAATGCCTGGCACGTGCGGCATGAGGAGGAAGTTTTTGTCATAAAACGTGCTCTTATCAGTGTCCGAAAATATTCCTTCGTGTAAGAAGTAAATGTACAATTTTGGATATTGAAGGCTGATTTGCTCTGTTTTTAATATGACCTGATAAAAAAATGTCCAAAGGGCCACGTTACATCAGTTATATTCTACGCTATTAAATGCGTTTTCAAAACTTTGAAATCTGTTGTTTGTTTCTTGATGAAAGCTGTATAATTTATTTCGCTATTTTGTCAATTTATGTTAGAATTTGATAATTTTTTATACCAATGATCTTCTTTTTAATGTCGTTACGTCAACATCGTGGTATTTGCAGTTTAATACTTGTAAATTGAATGGCCTTGACTCAGGACTATGCATCTTTAAGGAACGTTGAGTATGACGAAAGGAAGCCACGATGACGTAAGTGGGCTGCACATGAATCATCTCTAGTCAGCGCGAATGAATGTGTAAAGCAGGAGTGAAGCATGGTGCATGATAATGTTGTGCGACTATTTTTCTTTGTTTTTACATAAATCAAGCGTCAATATTTGTGAAATGAAACATATTTGTCAAGGAACACACGAGAGATTGTACGATAAATATGAAGTTATTAATTTCAATGCATTCGATTTATTTCCATAATAGTTTACCCGCAATTTTGGCGTTATTTAATGAGTAATTGTATTAAGATGCATTAAGAACATACTTGTCCTATGTTCATTCGCTTCCTGTTCTTGCGTTGTGCTGATATTAATGTTTAATAAAAAACTGTTAGTGTTAGTAGAAACAGTGAATACAAAAGGCAAGAAATTCGTGTTATTGCTGTAGCCTATGAAAAGTGAGCACTGGTAACGGGAAACAAATTTTTGAAAAGTTCTGGCCCATTAGTGACCTTTCCCAACGGCAAGTCTTTGTTTGAAATACGCTGAGATAAATGGTCCTGGTAATTCTGATTGTTTTGGTTTAAAATTAATAATGTAATGTACTATTTAAGTCCACGTATAGTCTTATTCTTCTAGGAAAATACAGAAATGTAATGTCGTAGGACAGCTTCTGTACTTCTTGAGCAATGTCATTCTACTTAAGAGTTAATTCCCATTTCTAAAAGATGTTGCTGTATGGCAGCTGGAACGTTGTAGGTTAAAACAGTCTATGCGTTCCTGTCGGTAGATCAAATATTTAATTCAGAAAAAAATTATTTCTTTTTAGTTTCTTAATAACTAATCTTTTTGTTTGTGTCATAAAAGGTAAAAGGAAAACTATCAAGAATCCCATATAATCATTGTTACCTTTGATTTCATAATAACCCGGATAGATCAAGTATCAGTTTATATGTATCTATAATTGAGCGACAACTCGTGAACGATATCTCACTAGAAAAAAGAGCAAGTTCGTGAATATGTTTCGACATCCTGCGTTTGATCTTGACTCCATCTCGTACCTAAAAAACACCACCAGGACGTCCAGCGTTCTCCAGTTCCCAAGAAGTCAAAGCAAAGGCCTCTCAGTGCCACGTCATCGGTTTTTTTCCCCTCATGGTAATTTCCCCTGCACCTTATCTGCACCGTCGGCGAGCAGGGGTCTCCCATCCCCCCTTGTTCCGCAACGCGCAAATTACAGCCGCGTCGCGTCGCGTCGCAGCGCCCGAGCCGAGCACTCACGCACGCACGCGCCGCGCACAAAACCTCGCCCATTCTCATCGGATTTGAAGACGCCTATCCAGGGGATTTTGTGTCGTAATCGCGGCGGTTAGCGGGTAATTGAGGTGTAATTTGGGGGCTTTGACGGGGCCGCTTGCCGCTGCCGTCGTCACCGCCGTCGCCGTTGCGGCCGCCCCGGCGGAGAGTGCTTTGTGTGCCACCTGCAGGACGAGAGGTCGTCTGGGCGGAGTTTCCTAATTATTTCCCAACCGTGTCCCTTGCGGTGTAGTGCAAGAGTGGACAGTTATTCGCTGTAGTCTGTTTTAAATGTACGTAGGTTTCTTCACGTCCCAAAAATTTTCATGTTGTACACATTTGTAGATATGCCGCGTCAGCATCAGGAGAATTAATTTCTGTGATAAATTAGGTATTATCATCTCTTCTGAGGCAATTCAGAAAGGCTATTAAAACATTCTATTATATTTCCTGTTAAATTTTGTTTGATAATACATTTCATGAATGATAATGGACAATAATAGGCTTTTTTAATTTATGTAATTTTAATGGGAATAATTTCGATTGATCTGTTGTAGAATCTCGTCCAATTTTTGTACTTTTCGTCTGGTTACTGCTATAGTATTGTGGTAATTATAAAATTTATGATATAATAGAACACAACTCGTAACAAAATATTACATTAAACACCCCGTAGTGTTGGAAAACTGGAAAAGATCACCTTTGTTCCAGTGGCAATCGATGGTGTTGGGGCGCTTTTGCAGATCTGACGAAATACCTGATCGCCCCATGTCTTAGAGAAGGAATAGCACATCCACCGCCAAAAACGCACTGGCGGGATGAAAAAAAATCACAACACACTGGTGGATAGGCATTAAAGTGCATTGATGTTCGCAAGTCTTGGTGCAGACATCGTGCTAACTTCTCCTCGCGTTGCTGGTTTAATGATTTTATTTGATTTTTTCGTGTTTCCGGGCATGTCAACTGCTTTGGTCGTTAGTCCCGTTAGTGTAGTGCATGTTTTTTCTCGGGATATACGCGGTGATCTTTCCCCGCTGGATGGCGAGATCCGGCGCCGACCTACCGTCGGCTAGTGGGGTTTCCCCCTAACCAGGACTCCCACCAGCGGGGCACCGCCCCAGCCTGGACAAGCTCTAAGCTCCCAACTGGTCTCCCGGAATATGTGGTAGTGTAGTGCATGTTAGTGTAAGTGTGTGTATAAGGGGAGAGGATAGGACAAGGAAGAGGAAGGACAGATCGCAAACGGTCCGTGGCCCGTTTGTTAGGGTACTGCTCCGGCATTCGCCTGGTGTTGATCGCTGAAACCACGGAAAACTACCGATCAGAGCAGCCGGCCGCTAGAATTCTCCTCCAGACAGCAGCTGAATTCGACGTAGCTGAAAAGCTAGTGTCGAAAATCCTGCCGTCGTGGGGAGTGGGAACCTAGGACCTCCCGGTCAGAGGCGCTGCAGTGTCATCAGTTGATACACTGAGCTACCGCTCCCGGTCGCGTTGCTGGTAATGAAGGGTTCATGAAAGGGTGCACGCGTCGTTGAGCGTCCTGCGAAGGGCGCCTTGATGAAGCGCCGCTTTGCGAAAGACGCCAGCGCCGCTGGCGGGGGCGACAAGGTGTTGCCGCAAAGGCGGCGCCAACGCCCAACTCATATTGCTGCCGTAAATTAACTTCGGCTGGCGACAAAGGAGAGCGTTTGCCTTGATCAGATTCGGTTTCTTTAACGGGGAAATTGTGACGGTAATTCGGGTGCTGGAGCCAGGGAGCGAAAAAGTAATAAATTGGAGAGCTCGTTAAAGAGTTTTGTTTCTGTTGCTAATGACCGAGGAAATTCTGTGCTGAAAGAGTTGATCATCAGTTGTACAGGCTTTGAAATACAATGGCAGTATTGTGGAATGAAACGTGCTTAAAAGTTTTATATTTTGCTTTGCAGGTTGTTTGGAAATAAATTAATGTTGCGTTGTGATCGTACCGGAGTTCCAGGAATGTGAAATTGGTTATTTTCATTTAATTGGTTCATGATTAAACGAATTTTGGTGATTACGAAATAATTCTTTGAATATATATGTATAAGTTACTAGTTGTTTACGGATTGAGAATATCATAGCTTTATATTGAGTAGAAAATGCATGTACGTAGGAGATTTCATTTGAAAAAAATTACATACTATTTTTTAAGTACCAACTCTTAAACACTGTCACTTCCACTTTTTCTTATTGAATAATTGTATACACTACTGCATTTTCTCTATATTTTTGAAGACTGTTTGCTGGAGGCCAACATTGTTACAATACTGAGCCGTGGGTCCCTTCTATCAGTATTCATACTTGTCTCTATTTATTTTATTCACTTTTTGAAAAGTAAGTTACGCAAGTTGAAATAAGCAGTGGGTATAAGGGTGTAGATTTACAAAGGCAACATTTATAACTTCCATAATAAATGCACATAAGAGACTTACACAGCTATGAACGCGCTGAATACACATTCCATTATAGAAGATTTAAAAACCCACTTTCATTACCTTAGAAGTCCTTCCTTTTTCAGAGGGGATTATGGAGAAATGTTAAGAAAGCTAAGAAACAATGCAACGGCCGACTTGAAAGATAGTGCGCTGCATTGCTCATGTCATCGGTATTTGTTATCTTAAATTAAATTATAAAAAAGAATACAAAATTGTTGCATGTAGATGATAAGATTACGCGCGGATATTTCTAACTTTATTTATAAATGCTGCAGTTACCAATGGCACGCTGAAAATATTTATAGTTATTTCATACTGGGTGCCATTCTGTTTCGTTAAACGTTGAATTTGATACCTCGTTTTACGACCTGCAAAAAGCTTTTCCATTGGCAAAGAGGAAGGTGGACAAATGTTGTCTCAGCAAGAAACACGTGACGGCCGACTTGAAAGGTATCGAGCAACGGTGTCCCTTCCGTCGCCGGGTGGCCGGCCGCGGGGCGTGTTGGGCGTCAGCTCCGTCCGCGGTGCGCCTTCCGCAGCGGGGGCGCGGGGCGAGGCGGGGCGGGGCGTGAGTGCATCGGGGAGGGGAAAAATGACGGCAGGACGGCGGCGGGGTGGCAGAGTTAATGAGGGCTCTGGACAGTGGGTGGATGACGTGGGTGGGCGGAGTGTGGTATGAGCGGAGGGTGGGAGGGAGGGAGAGAGAGCGAAGCAAGCGGGAGTACGGGAGGGGGAGAGGGAGAACGAAGTGGGAGAGAGGAGGGGAAAGTGTTGGACGGTTGAGAGGAAGAACGGAGTGTGGACGGAGCCGAGCGGGTTGGGGGTGGAGGGTGGGAGGGGGATGGACGACGCGGGAGATCGGGTTTCCCGCGCGACAGGCGTGGGCAGCGGTTGACTCCGTTCGCTGGCCGGTGGCTGCTCGGATTTCGCTCGTCCCCCCCCCCCGGTCGCCACCGTCTGGCCGGAGCGGTTCTTCGCGACATCAGCCAACAGCCTTCGCGCGAGCAAACATGACCGGCCGCCTCGCCTACGCAATCGCCCTCTTCTTCGCGTTTCTGCACTTCGCTACCCCGCCTCCGCGCGCCCGGCTTCCGGACACGATGCTTACTATCGTATGCTGCTTACGGTCTGCTGGCCCTGGAGGAGAATTCTTGCGACCGGCTGCTTTGATCGGTAGTTTTCCGTGGTTTCTCCGATCAACACCAGGCGAATCCGGAGCAGTACCCTACCAACGGGCCACGGACCGCGCGCGATCTTTCCTTCCCTTCCTTGTCCTATCCTCTCCCCTTACACACACACACACACACACACACACACTTACACTAACATGCACTACACTACCACACTTACCGGGAGACCAGTTGGGGTTTTAGGGCTTGTCCCTGCTGGGGCAGTGCCCCACTGGTGGGAAATACCCGGTTTGGGAAAACCGGTATCTCGACGGTAGGTCGGAGCCGGATCTCGCCATCCAAAGGGGGAAGATCTCCGCCACCTCCCGATGAAAAACGTACACTACACTTACGGGAGTAATGACTTCATTAGCTGACGCGCCCGGAATCACAATCAATTAATCAATCAACGGTCTGCTGGCTGTCTATTGTTAATCTAATATAATGCAACCTCTCTCACTTAAACATTGAATATTGCTGTGCGTTTGTCCCAGCTGTCCCACTCGCGCATGGTAAAAGGTCAAATATATTTTATACTTAGATAAAAAGTTTGTGTTCACAATACTTCTTTCTTAGAACACTACACCATTTCCTAACCCACTTTAAATTGTTTTTCGTTCACCCATTATTTATCTTTCAATATCACAATGTGATTTTTACGAATCTATGGGGGATTGCTTACATGTTTGCTAATGTCTTTTCATCTGCCTCAATTCATTATGAATATTTGGAATGAAGATTTTGTTGCTTTTCAGTGAATAAATATCTGCACATGATGAACATGAATATAGACTTTATTCGCTTGTCCATGTTATTAACGTGAGCACACATGATTTTTGTTTTTACATAATTTGTTAGAAGATAATATTACCAATATTTTCTTCGAATTGTCCTCGAACTTTCCTCGAAGATTTATGAAAGTTTTTCTGATCAGTAAATCTTCGCGTTTACTTGTAGGGCGTATACGCCTCAAAATATGACTCAAATACTCGTAGCTAATGTAAAATACATGTTGGGTGGTCATGTAAAGTCACATTGCACTGTTTCTCATCTGAACCGTCCGAGAATGCGCGCTCTTGTACGGGAATAATGGAATATGCAGTTGTTGTGCACTCGACATTTTCCGACGGGCCGTTTGCTGTTTGTGTAATCCAGTACAAAAGCGAGATCAGCTGACAGTTTTGCCGCTGTAGAGTGAATCAAATGTACATCAAGTAAGTAACGTTTGTACAAGACTTTTAATTTAGGCAAATTTACTTTGTGCTCACAGGAGTAAATTACGCTCAATTGTACTGCGTAATTTGCGAATCTGGTAAACCATGCAATGTTGGTAGCCTGGAGTGTATCAACAATTACATTTTCGTGATTGTGATTCTGCTAGTATGAGCCCCAATGTTATTGTTAGTTATGCCAGTATTGAACTTAAATCAATGCACCAATTTTCATCTAACAAATATCAACGCCTCTTAGAATACAATAAGCTGACGAATTGAACAATCTATTAGCCTTCCAAAGTTTGAGTACCAGTTTGCGACTCAGCCATTCGGAATATCCAAGGCGTTTATTAGACAAACTATGTTTAAAATCGTTGTAAGAGATTCTTTTCGAGGTTTCGCCTTTTGCTTCCCAGTGACCCTCTATAATACATAATTACATTATTAGTTTTATTACGGGTATTTCGCGGGTTTTCATCTTTTAATGCATATTGCAAATAGGCACGAGAATGGCTAGGAACTTCATTTAATTTACAGTGCAAAAAAGCACGAGAAAACTCCATGTGGCGGTCTTTATTCCATTAGCAATCCCGTACTCAGGAGGGTTTGTTTACACCTCTATTCTCTAGGCGGATAAAGAAGAAATACGCAACTCCGTGCGCACGACAGAGATTTCAACTTCTACCAAAACCTAACAGAAATACCAGCAGCATCCCATTACAAACTACCAAAAAATCCAACCCACACTCGAATAAAAAGTAGATTCCCTTTTGAAGCATTCCTCAAAATTTTAGCCAACCACGATTCTTAACACCGAGGTTCTCCCGTAGAGTATCCTCTCCAATGTATAGACTAAGTTAGCTAAGCTATTTTAACTAGAATAAGTCTGAAAAAATAAATTTGTAAAGTAATTGTACTGAACGATGTAAATCTTCCAAATGAATAAATGTGTGTTATTAAAAAAAAAACAAAAAAAGACGGAGATTGCGCCACGTCTTGGCACTCGCCGCAGCGCCGTGTTCGTGGGCTGCTTCGCGACCCAGCGCAGTCCGCGGCTTCTTAGCGCCCGTTTCGCCTAGAGCGCGCTTTCCGGAAATCGCTGAAAAATAGGGCCTCGCTCCTTCTTTCGCCCCCCTTTCCCTAGTAATTACGCTTCCGTGCTTGTTACCAGCGCCGCAGTAATGGGGACGTGACTCGAGTACGCATGGCGAGGTCAGATTTTAATAACTTCCTCGGGCGGCGCATTTCTGAGGTTCTGCTTTCTGCAAGGAGAGAGAATAGCGCGAAGATATCGTTTTATATGGCTTCTGAAATTGAAACTCCTTCCTGTTATCACCCTCCTCACCCCGCTGCTTTTTTTTTTCTTTTGTTGTCGAGAACGACTTAATTTTCTGATGTTCTTTGCTTTCATATTCGCCAGTTTGTCTGCGTCGTTTCGTACTAACTTGACGAATATGACCTCGTAACTGTGGAGTTGGTCGTTGTTCAGGAAATTAGAACGCCGTACGGTATCTAAATATTTTATTGCTTCCGCAATTCTGTTTTGATGCTTTTGATCCTAGATAATTATTGAAATTTTGTTTGTAATTTCCGTGAACCTAATTCTAAGTTTCGAGTTTTAGACTGAAATTATTTCTGGGTACTTCTTAAGAATGATTATCGTGAAAGAAAAATTGAAGTGTGAAAATTTTGGAGATGCGTATAAGTGTTTTATTCTTGTTAGATTAATAAAATTGATCAATACAAAATTGAATAATATAACAATTATGGGAAATTCAATACTCAACAGAGGTACAATTTCATTTACGTCATGACTTCCATTGCTGAAGCGCTCGCAGTCTGCAAAGCTGGTACCTCTAACCATCAGTGAATGGAATAGGTGTGAATCCGGTCATCTGTAAGAGAGTCGCGTTGATCCCCAAGACGGGCTCCTCAAAAATCAGATCCTTTCCTTCTGCTGCGGCGCACGATGGCATCTAAAGAAGGACCCCACCGGCGGGGGGGGGGGGAGCAAGTTGTCGCGAGGAAGAGAGGAGCGGCCGCCGCTACGCCCCCTGCGTTCTCGTTGGCCGGGGCCGACCGACGCCATTGGCGCTGCTCGGGACTAAGTCGCCGGAGCTCCAAATTGATACGAATCCTCCTCGGCGCGACCAAAAACTCTGAGCCGGCGAGGGCGAGCGGGCGCGGGGGCGGGACGGAGGCCGGGACATTGAAGTGTGCACGTTTTCAAGGCGCGCTGCCCGGGCTGGTCCCGTCCTGCCCCCTCCCTCTGCTGTGTGACGCTCTCCCGGCGCGGATGAGGCTGCAGCAGAAGAGGGAAGGAGCGAGAGACGCGAAGTTCACAAAGGGAAGTCGCAGGGACGGGAGGGGCGAGGGGCGCCGAGGCAGATTCGCGGGGAGAGCAACTGGCCGGCCCTGAGTTGGGGCGCGGGTGGGGGTGTGGCGGCGGCGGCGACGACAGTGGTGGCCGAATCAATATCTCCCCTGCATGGCGCACGTGGGCCCGAAGCCCCGACGACGTCGACGGGGGGGGGGGGGAAGGCCAGGGGGGGGGGGGGGGGGGGGGAAACCCGCAGTTCCGTCTCCCTCTGCGTGTGGGAGGCTGCGTTCGCGGAGCCGTTCTTGCTGTCGGCCGCTAAAGGCCCCCGGCCGGGAACTGCGTCCCGCGGTGCGGGGGGTGGAGGAGGAAGTGGCGGCGCGACGCGGCGGGGGGCGGCGGCAATGGAGGGAGGTGGTGGTGATGGTGACGGCGGGAGGAGGCGGCAGCGGCGGTGGCTGTGGTGATGGCGACGTTAGCGGCGTCACCGACTGACGTCGGCAACGGCCTGCTACTCCTCTGTGGGAAATCGATTGCGGGACGATACTTTTGCCTGGGAGCACGATAACAAAGGCTGAAGACACGTGACCGCAATGCCCTTAGCGCAGGAACGACGACAGAATGATGCGACGCAAGTTTCGAATTCGGCGGGTATATCAAATTGTGCTCGCGCTTTCTGATGGCGCAGCGGAGACCTTTTTCACTGGGTATTGATTGGACTCTATTAATTATTTCACGAACGCGTTTCATTGCCTGACCGCATTCGCATATCGATCGCCAGTTTATGGGAGCGCTATTCAACGTGGCTGGTCCATTTTTGAAGAATTACTGCGTTAATTTACTGTTAAATTTGGTTATTCCGCAATGCATTTTTTTCGTATGCTTGCCTGTTAATAATTTACTTTAAATTTACAGATTTTTGGAACTTGATAAATTCATATTCTGGATCATTGTATTATCTTCTATCTTCTGCTTACAGATACGCATCTAAAATTACAAAAATACAGTTTTCAGTATCTGATGAAAAAAAAAACTCTTTGCAGTTAAGAATCTTAACTTTAATCAAAATCTGAGACAACTAATTGAACCAGTGGAATAAATAGCTGTTGCAATCAGTGAAAGTAAGGCTTCACTTATTTGAATCAGTGAAGTATCACATCGCTTCTCCAGTACTGTAATGCACAAACCCAAAAATCCAACTACTGAGAAATCACTGTATTGCTTTAAACAAATGCTTCTAAAAATAAATTCATAAAAATTTTCATAATTCATAAAAATTTAATAAATACAACACAACAAATTTATATCTGTATTTGAAGTATTTTCCCCTTGATATCTCAATAGTAGGATTTTGGGGTTTGTGCAGTATAGTATGCCAAATTTGTTGTAAATATTCATTTAAACAGTAAGTCAAATGCTGCAATGGGTGAAGGAATATTTTATTATTAAAAAAGAAAAAAGGAAGGGCAGATGTTAAAATCAACCATCACCCTGAACAAAACAAGAATAGTTTTCTATCCTTTTACCCATATCAAATATTGCTGGACATTTTTCTTGAAGGTTTTTCTCCTTTCCAATTTCTCCAGATGCAAAATAGAGCCCTCCTAAAACAAAAACATAGAAAGGCCAAGAAGTTATGTGAGGACAAAATGGTTACTTTATTTTCAGATTCATACAAAATCATACTAACTGACAGAATTATTGTGAGGTCTGGATTGGGAACCTCAAGCCAAACTAGCCATTCTGCCAAACTAGCCTCGCCATGTAAATGAGTAAAATATAATGTGTTTAGTGACTAAGGAAAGCAAGGAACATTGATCAAAATAAATCAGTATTACGGCAGTCTTTGGCAAATTAAAATACCTTTCAAAATATTCACTGTGTTACAGTCCCCAGTTAGCTCCAGCACTTTCTCTTACACTTCTTCAAAACTCCACTCCTGGACTGGTGTCATTAAACTAAATTGAAAAAACAAAAACAAAGAAAGAGTTAATAGTTACCTCTTACCAAACATATATTGACAATCAAGAAGAAATATTGATTTAATAGTTTGCTGGCATGCGCGCCTCTGCTGTGGTGTAATCGAGAGCATTTCTGACTTTTCACAACTTTCATAAACGAAATTATACATTGCACGTCAGATATTTCACACTGTATCACCCAACAGTTACATTAAAACTCTTAAGTTACATATGAAGTTTCCAAGGCAAATGATTACAAAAATAAATACGTGGTATTAATCACGTGTTCATTACCTGTTTCTTAGTATGGCTAAATGTTCACCATAAAATAAAACATTTCACAGTTTTCAACAAGACGAGTCACAGAAAAGCGAAAACTACTTACCTAACGCAATTAAAACAATCTTCAGACACAGGTCAGTTTTCTCACAGGAAACCTCTATTTCACTAGTGGAATTTTGCTTACTTACACAACAGAGCACATGAATGACTGGACGATCAGTCGGTATCTCGGTATGGTGGCGCGGCACTTTACCACTGACAACCAGTGAAATGCTGGCGGTCATCACGAACAGTTTCTCATATTCACTGATTGTCAGCGAAGCTACACATTTCGACTGAAGATATTAGTGACTTTGCTCTCACTGACCGAATCAGCGACAATTTCACTGATTCAGAGAACATGACTTGTATTATGTTGGTGTGTGCTTTTGCTCCGTTAAGGTGTAGCAACGATGCAATTTGGTCGTCGTCGTGCGCTCTCTTAATAAGAGCCACAATTCTTTTCCTCCCCTGAGGGTCTGTCGTGTGTCGAGCCCGCCACTTAATTGGATTCCTCGCGAGGGCCCCGCGCGAGTCTTCAGAGGCAGGGGCGCCACGCGACGCGAATATAGAGCATCGGGTGCGGCCCACTGCGCGTGCGCGGGGGTGCTCTGCAGCCTCACCCCTCCCCCGCACGTCCTACCTCATAGAGGTGACAATAAAAAATGCTGAAATATGATCTGGTGATTGGGAGGCCGAAATAGATAAATCGGATACTGTATAAAGTGAAGAGCACATGTATTTAGAATAATAATAATAATTGTAATAAATAATCATTATTATCATTATTATTATCATTATTATTATTATTCATTATTATTATTATTATTATGTTTTTGTTAATGGCAAGTCTGTATAGGTTACTTTTCGAGGATGCGGTTCAAGATGAAAGAAAATGAAGTTGATTGAGACTTTAATCCTTTATATTTTGCTGAAAAATAATAAATTTGGAATAAAGGCGTGAAACAGTCACATTCTGTTATTTACAATAATGCAATCTTTTTTACATCGAAAGTAACGATATGCCCATAACTTTATTGACTTATAAAGTCCAACATTAGTTTTCTAAATAAAAATATCGTAAGTATTAAATAGTCGTGCATTTACATGGAAATCATTTTAAAGACCTAATTAAATTGATGAAAATATAAAATTCATGCAGTTTTGAAATTTGTAAGAAAAGGCTTTCAATTAGAATGGTTTTGTTTATGAAAACTTGTTCATATTTCTAAAATTAAAAATGATTATTGAACAAAACTATGGAAGAGGTCTAAATAATTTTTTTCAGAACTTTTGTTAATCGTATATTATTAGCCTCATTATTTTTTAAGTTAAGTGCAAATATTTGTTTTGATTTTGTGTGCGCTATAAACAAATATTATTCGTATATTTGTATTAGAGAAAAAATAGAGGGTCTACGAAGCAAAACATTTTAAAAGGGATGATACGAGTTAAGGGTAATGAATTGCGTCAGTGTGTTGTAGTCAAAATGATCGCGGGGTTGCCCCTGACGTCGTCGTGGCCGGTGCAGCGGGCTGGGCCGGGCTGAGGCCGGGCTGAGGCCGGGCTGAGGCCGGGCTGAGGCCGGGCTGAGGCCGGGCTGAGGGCCGGGCTGAGGCCGGGCTGAGGCCGGGCTGAGGCCGGGCTGAGGCCGGGCTGAGGCCGGGCTGAGGCGGGGCTGAGGCCGGGCTGAGGCCGGGCTGAGGCCGGGCTGAGGCCGGGCTGAGGCCGGGCTGAGGCCGGGCTGAGGCCGGGCTGAGGCCGGGCTGAGGCCGGGCTGAGGCCGGGCTGAGGCCGGGCTGAGGCCGGGCTGAGGCCGGGCTGAGGAGAGCCATGGGCCTGCGCGACGCCTCCCTTGGCAGCGCTCCGGGTCTGAAAAATAACTGAACGCAGCGCCGCGCCGCGGGCTCAGATCTATATCGATTTGAGTAATGAGCCAGAGGAGCCGGTTGAGTCCATTTGGAGGCGGCAGCGGCCCCACGGCGCGCTCTTCCCGCGGACGAAACGGACGGCACTTAGCACTCGTCATGCACGCCGCGCCGTGCGTGGGTACGGTGATATTTCACTTTTCATTCATCGCTCTCTTCAAATTGTATTTCGATCTATTGCATAATGCACTCTCTGGCAAAGATTGCGACGATCAATCGGTTTTTTCACATACCGATATTTTTCATTTGATATGTCGGTGTATTGACGTCGAACATTTGTTTCCATAAAGTGCAATAAGTAATATGCGTGCGCTGGATTGTGAGCTCTAGGTTATATCAATATTTCTAAATGCTGCTAAATGAGGTCGAACATTCGTTCCAATGGATCGCATAAAGAATCGGCGGGCTTCTAAATTAAGGATGCGTTTTTAATAAAATCTACTCAAAGCGCAGAACAATGTTACCATAAAATCGTGTAATATTCATTATTTTCGTGCACTATACGTCTCTCGTGTCAAACTGATGACGTCTGTATAAGACGAGCTATGATAGTCTTCAAATATTCTTCACCATTTAGTTAACAATATTTTTCATCTTGTGGCATATTCGGGAGTAAAACTCGTTGTATTAGAATGTAAGTATAGTCAATACAAAATATGTACATAACAGTTTTAGCATTTCAGTACATTAGAATTTCATGTATCGATATTTTTAAAATAAAGTCAACCCTAGCTAGCGTCGGAGCCACATGCGAATTCATTTCAGTGCGGAATGGCACTCAGAGCCGATGTCACAATTTTAGGGATGATCATTTAGAGTTGATACTTTTGTTATTATTTCTTTCTCCGAAGCATTCTTCAGCAACATTTTACTACTTTAGAGCATGAATTTGTGGGTTAGTGCAATCTACATATTTAATGGACTTAATATTATTAACTTTTTCGCTAATTCTTGTAAACATGTTGTATTGCAAGGTACGTGTTTCAGAGTTGATTTAAAGCGATATCATTGAATCTGCTATTGTCGAAAGATACGATTCAGAACCCAATCTAACGGAAGGCATAACGGAGGAGATTTATGTTTTATCTGCGATTAAATTAAACTCACCTTTCTTTACCCCCTAGCTTTGCTTGTCGAGTTGTAACAATCGTTTTTCCACACAGGTCGTTGAAGATTTATTCTCTTGATGGCTTTTTTTTGTACTAGTTATGTCATTTATAATAGTTATGAAGTCAATGTGAGATATTTTTCAACATGAAAAATACTAGCTTTAATTTTATATTACATGTGCAATTCCTTGTGTCATATATGCAAAAATAATATGCAAATTGGTAAGTGGATCTATAGTTATTTTTCATAAACTAGCAAGTTCACATTCAATCCCCTCTTATTACGTTTGCACAGAGTTCTGTCCATTGAGTGAGGAGGTCATAAAGCTCATTCTGAGTCTAGCCATTCTAAGCTAGTCCGTTGCGTTTCCACGGCGAGTATTCTATTATTAAGGCCCGTTCAGGAGCCAGGAATATCTTGGAATTGGTGCAGCTCATTTAGGCATCCTGATTGTATCCTTTCTCCTTTGTTCCTTTCTCTTTGTCGGCTCGCGACGTCTGTAAATACCACCGAAGTTGAATCATATCTGTCTGTTTCGTCCGTTCCGGGGAAAATCTTTGATCTACAGCAGAGTTATGGAAGTTCATGAAAAATGTGTTCGAAAGATATTGTCAGAAACTCCAAACAATTCCACTTGCTCAGATTGCAAAAGCCTGTTAAATGCAAGTAGGTTCTACTTAACAAGCAAGCTTTCCTAATATTTACTGTGCCAATCGCTGAGGAGGCAAAGTTTTCCCTACTGAAATTATGTCGTTATATTGGAGACGAATTCTGCCGCCACATAGTAAGGAAAATTTTGCCATATAATCAGTACAGAAATGTGTCTGTCCTAGGGAAGTACGGGTATTGCATTCTATTGATTTCGCAAGAGAGCCAATAAATTATGTACAAGAGACATAAAAACCAATAATGTTCGCTTTTTTCTCCACTGCGCCTTTCGAAGATGGTATTGATTATTGTTGCTGAGTTGTTTGAGAGTTTTTATTTCGCCGTTGCTTTCGAGTTTTCTTACAGTTTTCCCCCTTCCTCGAACCTTTACCACTCCGCTCTTTTGCTCTCCTTTTCTATCTTATAGAGAATAAAACGTTCGACTAAGAAAAAAATTAGTGGCAAATCATTTTGTTTGTTGATTATTTGGCGACACTTCTGTAGGTGAAGTCAATAATCGTCTTCCAACAATACTGTTGAATAAAAGATGTAATTGCCACCATGCCTGTAAGCTATTTAAGCCGTTCATGTTACGCGACGCTGCAGCCGTTCTGTGTAATTCGGGTGCCGCGCAACGTCTCTCTCAGACTCGTGTAACATGGCGTTCCTCTCGCATTCATCTCGCTGTAATGGGTTAATCATGGCTGGTGCTTGGCAAACACTGCCGAAAGCAAATGGAAACCGCGGGATAATTCCGTTTCGCGATCGGAGAAAATAAATGCTGGGATCGATGCCGTTATTTGAGAGAAATGAGGAAGCTGTCAGTCAAGTATGCAAATTAAGCTATCCTCGAAGTTTTAATCTCTCGCCCCACTTTTCTGTTTCGAAACTGCCCGTCAGATATCTTTGCGTTTGTTCCTATTAATGCAGATTTCGCTGTTTCAAAGTCAGCGACAAAAGAGATCACCTCTCTATATCGGCTTGACATACATCAGGTCTAAATCAAATGTATTTTTAACTCGTCGGAACATTACTTTTTTGTTATCCTTTGACACGGAAGGAGCAATATAGTACTGTAAATGTAAAATATACCTCCTTTTTGTTTATTGTTTGCAGTTGAGGCATATCGGATAATGACAACTGACATTTCGGGCAAAATTGGAATTATTGATTCTAGTGGAATAAGTAGGAGCTTTTTTATCTCGTGTTTTTAATAATGTTCCTTACATCATGTTTTTTCGTATTGCAAAATTTCAAGAATAAACAAACAGTGACATGCATTTGGCTTACAAAGATAAAGTAATGTAGATGGTAGCCACAAATTGATTTTTTCCCCTCTGTGACATGAAATGGAAGTTAATATTAATTACATCTGAACGCCTCTACTGTAATTTTTAAAATTGTAAATTCATTAAAGTGGTTAGGCGGAAGAGCAAGCCTCAAGGCCTGAGCCTCGCCACAAATAAAGATAATTTAATTTATTGTTATTATTATTATTATCATTAGTAATATCATTATTATTATCATTGGTAATATCATTATTATCATTGGTAATATCATTATTATTATCATTGGTAATATCATTATTATTATCATTGGTAATATTATTATTATTATCATTGGTAATATCATTATTATTATCATTGGTAATATCATTATTATTATCATTGGTAATATCATTATTATTATCATTGGTAATATCATTATTATTATCATTGGTAATATCATTATTATTATCATTGGTAATATCATTATTATTATCATTGGTAATATCATTATTATTATCATTGGTAATATCATTATTATTATCATTGGTAATATCATTATTATTATCATTGGTAATATCATTATTATTATCATTAGTAGTATTATCGTTATTAGTAGTATTATCATTATTATCATCATTGTAATTATCATTATCATCATTAATATTATTATTATATATAACTCATTTTTAGTCACGAGCTAAATAGTGCAATTCAGCGCATTACTCACTTCTTTCCCGTTTCCTGAGGGCGGGGGTGGGTGTATGTCGGGGAATCATGAACCCAGCGACGCGGCGTCGCCATTGCTTTTATGCTGTACGTATTGATCATTTCCTGCGAGCGCGCAAAGTAACAACCGCGGCGTCGCGTCGGCAGCGCGCTCTGTTGAAACAACGCTAATGGTGCCGGCCGGTGCCGCCTCCGGCCGACTGCGCGGATGCGCGACCTGTGACGTCACTCGGGTCGCAGAGTTGCATCAACGCCCCCGTCCAGAAAACGGGTGCGGGGGAACAATTTGCATCTTGCACACGTTGGAATATGGCTTCAGTCCACTTCGATTTCGGACATGCTGTTTCCTGCTCAACAAATGAACACTGTACTGGAGCCTCGTGATCTAAGTAGGGAATGCAACGCGCTCATGTTTATTTGTCGGATAATTAACATTTGAAGCTAAGTTTATACAAAAAAAGTATCTATCCTGAAGACGGGTAGGCTCGTCGTTTCATGGTTTTGCGACTGCACAATATCGACATCATTGTAAGACTGAAAAGTTTTCAACAGCGTTCAGTAAACTGGCTTTCATGAAAGGCTGCTTGCTTTGGGACGAAGTACGGGAATACGTTTTTGTAATCGTATTTATTCTGCCAGGCAAGCGCTTTTTTATTTCTCCCACTCTTTCGTGTCTCTATTTATCTTGGCAGAAATAATCTCATTTCGATCCGGAATAGTGTAAAACGTTTAAGAAACTTGATTGTCAATTTTGTTGACCTCATGCCAAGATAACAGCGTCTTGATTCTTCTTGGAACTCTGCTTAATCTTTTTTCAGAAACCGCAGTCGTCTCTGTACAATGTGAACTTTCGGTTATAGTGTACCGAAACCACTGGTTCTGATCCACATACATTACAAATAAACATTTGGGTGATATGGATTTTGTGAGCTCAGATTGGGATGTTGTGGGCACAAGGAAAAGTATGTCTTCCAGGGGAAAAATATTTCGTATTATACGCGCACTTGTCCTTGAGCCCTGGAATACCTACCCAAACTCATTTACTATCGTTACGGTAATTCAGAATAAGTGATAGTGACCAACATTGGTGAAAAATCTAATGACCAGAAATGCGCGATCCCGAATAATAAACTATTTTGCATCAAAAAACGAGCTATAGATTTGATACGATAGTCCTGTCTTCGAAATAGCCACACCCTCTCTCCTTGCTGTCGGCGTTCACGAATTCATCCACACTTTGCACAATACCGTTCTATCGGTCTTCTCTGCTCGCCGTTGTCTTCTTTTTGGTCTCTCCTTTACTTGTATCTCTCTGTTCTTCCTCCTCTGTCCCTCTCCTATTTCCTTTTTTTTACAAATTTATTTTCTTCCTGTTCGGCAGTTTTGCCTTTCAGGCGTTTGAACATTTTTTATTTGTAATACATGACTTTTTTAAGCATTCATGTTTGAGCATATAACCTCTCACTTCTTGTATCTTACTACTAACTAATTTTATAGGATTTAATACTTAATGGGGGTGAAATATATTTAATACTTAATGGGGATTTAATACTTAATAAGGGGTGAAAGGACGAACACAAATACAACCATGCCCGAGGCGGGACTCGAACCCGCGACCCTTCGGTCCGAGATCACTACGACACTACTGCCTTAGCGATCTCGGCCACCGGGCCGACTCTCCTATTTCCTCTTCCTTCTTTTATTCCTCCCTGACTCATATCTTTCGTCTCTTCTTCCCCCCACCCTCAGGTCCACTCCCCCACTCTTCCCCTACATCCCGCGTCTCTTCTGTCTCTCCCCCTCTCTGGGCTCTGCGCAGTGCGCTAGTGCGGCATAGTCTGCATCACTAGTGTCCGCAATCCCCGGCCGACCAGGCCGCGCTCCGCAAGGCGTATCGACCATTTGCACGTGCCGGTGCGTGCCTCGCCTTCCGGCCGTCTCCGTCTTGCTCCCACCGCCTGCGCCTTCCCCTCCGTTTCCTTCTCCCACATCGCTCTCCCTCGGTGAAGTAGTGTAAATCTGCGTAGCCTTTTAGACGGTATCTGTCTTACTCTCCTTTTCCTTTCACACCGCTATTCCTATATTCATAATTCTATCTTCTGCTCCTTTCTGTTGTTTTTTTTTATTGAGAGTCGTGTCGTTCTTCGTAATTTCGCTTCATGCTGGTCTAGCTCGTAAGACTCGTGCTTTGTTTCTAAGCGATGTGTTTCTCCCAACCCATAGACTTGCACTTCATCTTCGGCAGTACCCACAATATAATATGACCTGCAACAAACACCCTCAGAGCGGTTTAAGGCGCATTTCGCAGCTTGCACCTCGTTTGATCGCGCCTTTTAGGTTCTTATGTACGTACGTGTACATGAGTAATAAGCGGAGTAATTATATGTAGTATAGAAAAAGTTATGGCACGCTGCGGAATATGGATTTCGAGATTTCAATGAAAAAATGCACGTTTTGAGGTCCCCTGATACTGAAAAAAATGTTTTTTAAATGTCTCTCGAAAATAAAAGTTCATAGCCCCTAATGCATTTGCAGTATTTTCACGGATATTGCTCTAATTTTTTACTTGATTAAGAATAGAGTTGAAATATAATTGTAAAGAGTAGGTATAAGTCAGGTTTTCACTGTTAACTCTCAATTTTTGAAAATGGCGAAACTGAAAATTATCCAGCGACTTCCTGTAGTTACGATATTAAAGATTTTTTCTTCAATTAAATTTGTTTTCAGTCATCAGTTCTTAAATTAATATAATGTACATTTTTGAAAATGTAAGTAGTTTTCATGTAATTTTCAGTGCAATATGAGCACTTTTAATAAAAAGTATTAAAAACAACATTTTTCTGAGAAATAGCTCCATTCTTTCGTTGACCTTTTTGTAGAGATACTGCTAAATGCATTGAATAAAATGACATCAATGCTATTTATGGCATTATGCGATTTATAATTATTTTGTTATTTTCGAAAATGCACAAATTAAATTTTTTCAAATATATCTCATGTCGTTAAAATTTATATTACGGACATTTCTTTTACGTTTATTGTACTTGTGAGTACGGGTGCATGAAAGGATTTCTTATGAAGTTCCCTGACTACTTGGTTAAAAATGAACTTCAAAGTATGGATTTTCAGAAATGCATTATCAAGATATTCTTAAAAAATGCTCTAAATATTTCATTTAAAATGTGCCTATATGACTAGCCTGATTCAGTATTCAGAATTCCATTCTAGTATTAGGCATCCGAAAACGTGAAGAAGAGGAAACATATTTAGGCCGCTAAGAAGAGGATTTAAAATTTAGAAGACAGAAGAGTATGGGGCAAAAGCGAATAGATAGCCCAGACTGAAGGGGTACGAGACAAACTAGTACAAAAAAAGTCTGTGTCATTCTGTAGCACCCATACTTTATGTGTGTAGCAAGGAATTGCGAACTAAATCCCAATGTTCCCGTCTGTACCGTAGTTCTATTTTTTTTATGAAATTACTAAAAGCATATTTAACAATAGGGTCACATTCTTATTCGCTTTGCATGCACTCGTCGGCGCGGATGGATCATGTCATATTTAGAGTAAAAGCTCTTTAGCACTATTGAGCGTTCATAATTATATTTTCAATTCGTTCACGTCGACTGCTTGTACATAAACCTGTGGCTCAAAACATTTTGAACTTCGGACACTGCCTTTTTTCTTGGAATTGTTCTTTTTTTCTGCTTCAGTATATTTCAAACATTTATTACCCGGTTTGCACATATAGTTTCAAAAATGGCCATTGTGATTTATTTATTTACTATGACGAACGAAAAAATGTTTAAAGATTACGGTCCGTCTTAGGTGTATGTTTCTGTTGGCTTTTCGTCTAACAGACTTAGCAAAGAAGAGGTTATAAATTGGCGTGTTGTCTTTTTTAAGTTTTACTGAACTCGCCGACTTATGGATCGACTGAATGCTCTTGAAGTTTAGGCCATTTAAAACAAGCTAATACAGAAGTAAAGTACATGGTGACAACTTCCATACGAGATGAAACGTAATTTTGCAGATTCTCATTTCAGTATTGATTTAGAAACTAATGCATTCTATTATTTTTACGGGTATAATTGACGAAATTTGAAACGTTTCAAATAAGTGCTTTTGAATATAACATTCTCTGCGTTGAGAAATATGGAGGAAAGCAGGTCGCGGAATCCTTCAATATAATTTCTACTCTTGTGTCGTCACTTTCTTTAATTAATGTCGTTTCTCTTCATTAGGTCTATAATTCAAGTGGTAATATTTTCTCGTCTGCAGTCGAGTCCCAAGGCCCTTGTGGAAGCATCCTCTGCGTGACAAACAAGCGAACGTCGTTAGACTTTGCGCAAAGGAGAATGAAATTAATGTTGGAATTCACACTGGAGTAAATGTCAGGGCAAAGTACATTCAGCAAAATGAACCCACCGAATTTTTCCTCCCCTTTCCCAATTTTCTGGCTTGTGAGCTACCGTCCATTTCACAATCTCAACCATTGATGCCTGATCTCTGAGAGTGAATCTGATTGCCAGGACTCCACCATTGTCAGTTGCCGAATATCCTTAGATTCATCTTCGTTCGCGAGGCGCAGTTTTACATTTTTTGATAATAAAAAATGGGCCAGATAGTGATGGAATCAGGCTGTCCTGCGGCTATGACAGAATGGAGAATGATCACGCATGGACCAAAACCCGTTGTTTCAGGTAGTACTTCGACATTACCTAAAAAACATGGAAACCATAGAAAGCAGAGATCAGAGGAGCCCGTTTCTAGAATTCTTATTCAGCTAGTGACGTCGTCCACCCCAGCTACTTCGCTGGTGTCCAAAATACGTCACCATTGGGTCTCATACATTCCGAACTACGAAGCTTCCATCGCAAATTCTGAGTTACACGAGGTGATAACACATATCACCCCGTCACTTTTTTCATCCCGCTGCGCTGTTGTTCTTACTATCACAGTTGCTTCTGTCGACATGTACTTCACCATGACCGCAACTATTTGTACAGGGCTCCCCTCAAGCACCGTGTCTATGCCAAGGATTGTGCGTGGTTCCTCATTCCTAGCAGGTTATTTTCGCGGATGGCTGAGTCGACGCCGTGAAACACTCCAGGTAACTGGGACGGGTGGGCGCTAGCCACGGATTCGCTCGTGAATGGAATTGGAACAACCGCCAATCAGGGCACGTGTCAGATCGAGGGTAGGCCACGATCGCGAGGGTGAAGGTAAGAGAGACGAGGACATGAGTGTGAAGCGAGGGCGAACGGCGTGAAGCGAGGGCGAACTGGGAGTTCGCGAAGGCCTCGTGAAGGGATGGTGAGGGTGATGCCGAGGGGGAAGCGAGCGTCGTGACGCGCCTGCCAATGGGCACATTGAGCGTTAAGTGCGTAATGCACTCGGCATTCTGCGAGTCACGCTCCATGCGCGGGCGTAATTGGAGACGCATTGTTCGCGGGGCCTTGGCGCTCCTTTCGAGCGGCGCTTCGCGGGAGGCGAGCGAACGTGACCTGTCCATGTTACGCGCATCACGAAGGCCCAATGCGCAGGGTGTGGAGAGGGCAACTACTTACCACACTCGGACCTCGGTTCAGTGGCCCTTTCTGGTATTTAACGAATTTCGAAGACAACGAAAAAAAATCTGGTGTTATAACTTTATCACGTTGTATTTACTGTATTGTGGAGTACAGGTATGTTATACTTTTACCATATAAATATATTACATTATCATTATTTATTTCTTGATCTTCTGTAATGTAATTATTGATATTTCACATTCTAAGTGGTTCCCGGTCTCTGCTTACTTTCTGCGTTCAGGGCGACGCGTCCTGCGGCCCCTAAATACTTTTGTCTCTTATGCTAGTTGATGTGCAATATTTAACCGCTCGTTCTTGCATCAGTCCATGGGCGTGGGCGACGCACTGCTCGCGTCGCCGTAACGCCTCTTGGGCCAACGGAGGGGGCGCATTGCAACTCATTGCACTTGTACATCTTCTGCTAATTGACCTGCATTAGAGAAGGGAGGGAGCACCGAAGCCCCGTTATTGCATCATTATTGCGACGACAAGCTTCCAATTCGTTCTTCCTCACTCTGCTTTGCGAACAACGATGGGGATCTAACGGCGACTTTCATGTTCAACTTGGTATTTCACCGAACAAATTAACCCTTGAAATCGAGTTTCAAAAATTAAGTTTCATTCCAAGAAGTTCAGGTCGGGCTCAGTTTAATAAACAAGCTCTTACAACAAAAGCAAAATTTATAAGGTTGCTGCAGGGAGACGAGACGTGGTCTGTTTTTTTTTTATCAAAGTTTCAGCCGTATCGTGGAACTTATTTTTATGGCGTACTTTCTTATTACGCTCGAGAATGGATGACAGTGTGCTCGGTGAGGAAAGTTGAGTTTGAGTTATTTGCGAAATTGTATTCACATTCAAGAAATTTATTATTGCAAGAGGAAGTAATTTTGAAAAGAGCAATCGATATCCCGCCCGCATTTGAACTATCGAGATGTGTAATCAAATGTATAAGATGATAGGAAGAGGTACTATTGCACTTGCTTCCAACCCCTGCTTTCTCCGTAATCTAAGTCACGAGTTTCTGTCATTTTCTTTTTCTGATAATGAAATGTCGTGACTGGAAAACTGCACATTTGTTAGAATATTTTGTCAAGGGAACGGTTGAAAGTTATCTTATAGATTATTGTTAAATTGTAATTGATTTTGTGTGTTGGTTGAATTCTGACGCCATTTTCTATGTCGATCATTATTTTTTCAGTCCGTATGTGATATGTGTACTGCGACTGAATTGTACTCATGCCACCAGGGGTGTTTGAGTTCCTGGAAGCATATTGCATGTCTTGTGCACATTCTCAACCCCCTGCCAGGGCACACACATTGGACTGGTATCTGGATAAGCCAGACCCGGACCGCTTTTGGCGAAGGTTAGGTTCCCCTCGTAAAAGGGACTCTCATCTCAGAGAATGGCCGAGGAAAAATATACCAATACCTTTGGGATTCGGACGAATCCCACTTCTATACCCCATGCGTTCAAGACCATATCCATTCGAAATCATTTAATATTTTAATGTTATAAATAGTTCTGCTCGATAGGTGATGTTAATATATGAATGCTCATAGAACGATGGTGGAATGAGAGGGAGGGAAAACGGGAGAACACGGAGAAATAGTTCCGGAACCCACTTTGCCCACCACAGATTCCACACGGATCCGATTTGAACCCTAGTACTCAAAGGTGGAAAGTGAGGGGTCTGGCCAATACAACTCGGGCCGTCCCTGTGCGTACGTGCTGCAAGTGTCATGCGCATAGCAATTTTAATATGCGAAACCATCTTGCATTGTGAAAAATGTGAAAACGTGCATTTTTACTTTGAATGGCGTCGTGGCCTTTGGCCGATCGGTCGAATGCGTTGCTTCGCGCTGCGTTGCATCGGGGGTGAATTCCGCGTGGGGGCGGGGCGGGTGGGTGGCTGCTCGTGTGCGGTGACCGGCAGCGCACCGCAGCCTCGGCCGCTCTGCCGGCGCATCGCCGCCCGGTCCCGCCCCGCTCCGCGCCGTCCGGTCCCGTCCGCCCCGCCCGGTCCCGTCCGCCCCGCCCGGTCCCGTCCGCCCCGCCCCGCCCCGCCCCGCCCGCCCCGCCCCGCCCGCCCGCCCCGCCCGCTCCGCGCTGCCGGTCCCGTTCACCCCGCCCCGCCCCTCTGCGCGCCGCCCGGTCCCGTCCGCCCGCCCCGCCCCCCCGCCCCGCCCCCGCCCCGCCCCGCCCCGCCCGGTCCCACCCTGCCCCGTGCCGCCCGGTCCCGCCCCGCCCCGCGCCGCCCGATCCCGCCCCGCCCCGCGCCGCCCCGCACACGTCCAGCTCCGCCCTCGTGACGCCCCGCCCTCGCCCCGCCGCTTCGGCGCTCTATAAATAGGTGCCTTTCGGTGGCCACCGGCGCGGAAGGCAGCCGCGGCGACGGCAACGGGGGTAGCGGCGGCCGCTGCAGCAGTAGCAGCGGACGGTCCTGGCGCAGTGGTTCGGGCCGCAGCGCTCGCTTGGTCGGTTGGTCGGACAGCCGGCCTGCCGACTGGCGTTCGGTCGAGCGACCGGCCGGTTCGTTCGCTCATTCGGTCGGAAAACGCGCGGCCCGGGTCACCGCAGCCGCTTTGTGGCGCGCGAACGCATCCCCCTCCCTCTCTTTCTCACTCTGCCATGCGGCGGTGGCCCTCAGGCATCGACCTCACACCATCATTGCCAACGACCAGTCATTTCCTCCCCTTATTTTGCTTGCCCCTTCCCGCCGCGATTCGGATTCACGTTTGGTCTTTTTCTACCGTGTCCTTTCGTTTGCTCGTATTTATTCTGATATGATACATTTTCCTTACGGATTTGAAAATTGTAACAAATGGTTTTCCTCTCAATGTATCAATCTGCGAAAAACGTTATGATTTCTGCGAAGGATTTTAAGTCATATGTATATGGGCACTCCGTATAATCTCAATTTACATTTAGTTTGACTTTTCACTTTCTGTTGGATATAGTTCTGCTTGGCATTAGTACTCTCCTTGCATTTTTCCATACCTCAGGAGAGCGGTTTTGCGTTTTAGTGTTTTCAAGTAGGCATTTCTCACAAATCTGATCATCATATAACCGTCAACTGTGCTCAAACGCTCTGTGGCTGTCTTGTCTCCTTGAGAAACGCAAAGCTTTATTTTGTCCCCGCCTGCTTGCAGCTGTCCGTTCTCACTCTTCATAATTCATCTTTCTCCCAGAGAGGCCTCTTGACTTATTCCGCTCGTTTGCCTGCCTCCTTCCCCTGCTGTCCTTCGAACATCACTACCAACAACCTAATGCCGAAGCCACTCACCCATCGATCCAACGATCGATACGTCTGTCGCTCGAGCTCATCAGCGCCCACGCACTCGTCGGCCCAAATCAGCAGCCTCTGCCTAGGCTTAAGAACCGATACATTTTGTTTCCGATGTTGTGGATGTTGGTACTAGTGAATCGACAATATCGGTATATCGATGTACTGTACACAACCAATTCAGTACCAGTCTATAAACAAAATAGTTTGCTGATTAACAATCTATTATATTGTTTCGTTTAATATGCAGCAAGGTTCTATTAACCGCTTTAATTCCTTCCCATCCTATGATACATGGGACGAGTCTGCAGCACCACCTTTGAGGAACGAAATGCACACACTCTGGGCCTGCATCTACACATTTCCTTATTTTATTTATTTAGATGGAAGAATAAACTTATGATTCTGTAATGTCGATGCACAGGTGTCTGATAATATCGGTTCTCGATGTCTTCGAATATCGATTCTCAAGATCTGATAACGGTACTCGAGCTCTGGTAACAACGGTACCAGAAGTCTGGTAACAACGGTACCAGAAGTCTGGTAATTTCGATTGATGACTGGTTTCGGTATGAAAAGTTTCATTAAATCATGTGTAGCAACATCCTCGTTCACCTCCTGACGAGAACTCGATTTGCGCCGCTGCGCCTGTCGAATAGCGTCGTAGGCGCTGGATGCGCGGGAGTCGCTTCTAACTACCGCCATAATTCAGAGCGCGGCGCGACGCGGCACGGCGTGGTGTGGCGTGGCGTGGCGGCTCGACGCACATTAAATCTCCGGGCGCGGGCAGTGCGCGACGCCGCACACGCGCGGGCCTCGTTGCAGCCACGACGCCTGCGGCCAATTGAAGCAACTCGCTTTTATTACCTCTGCCGCGAACCGCAGGCCAAAGATGATGCGTCCGAGAGTTGTGGGTTGCCGAGTAATTGCCCAGTCGCGTCCCTTCACGTGATTGGTGGCATGGCTGTGACGTCTCCAGTTTTACGATGTGTTCGATGAGATCCTGTTTGCTCCTGGCGAAGGGTGATGAATCGTACAAAAAAGCTTATGGGCTATTCGGTTAAGATTTCCTTCGAAACTTCAACAAGACTGATTTCTCAGTGTAAAAATGCGTTCAGGAGGTTTGAGGATAATGCCATTTAGCTGCCCCTGATGTAGCGGAACATAATATCACGATTTTTTTGTAGTTTTTACCTTGCTAAACATTTTAGTCTATTTTTATCTTGTGCTTTCATATTGCGCAAACAAATTTGCGCGCATACAAATGCTATTTATTTATTTATTTATTTATTTATTTATTTATTTATTTAGTTTACGTCAAAAAACAGTTAAAACTGCGTATGACGTGCTATGGGGAAAAGTAAATTGTGTGCACATTTTCAAAATTCTGTGATCCCTACACTAAGTCATATACTACTTCAATTTTGAAGAGAAAAAAAAGCTCCCATGTAATAAAATCTATTTTCAAGGATAAATAAGCAATACATTTTGGGTTCTTATCCATGTTGTCCTTCGGAATAATACTTCCTGCCGCGACAATATGGAAACAATAACTTGAATAATTGTATTTCCCACTGAATTGTAGAAGACGTGCACAAAAAATGAAGTTACATTTATGTTACTGTTACAAATACAATAGGGAATACGTAACTAGAAGAACAACCCTTCACTGAAGTAGCGAAATCATGAGACGCCTGCAAGTTTTTCAACTTGTTACGACTTGGCTTAACATTGTTTTCTTGTAGTGTGTGAAAGAGTAAACTCGCATCTCATTATATGGTCTTAAAATATATTTATGCTAACAGAATGTTCATCTCTTCAATTACCAGTTTCTGTATTGTGTTTTCTCTGTCACTCTGAAAACTTCACAAGTAATTCATACAGTTCGCTAACAAGCAAATTGAAATGCGTGAAGATAATTTGCTTAAGAAGATCTAATTAAAATCCTCTAGATTGTTGCTGAAGAGATTCGGCGTACAAGTTTTGACTCTGTACTAACGACCGAATCTCAAAGATGCGAAGGAAACCTCGTTATGTAGTGCAGGAGTACTTTAATGAGCATACGAGTATACTGCGTGTAAAGCCTGTGTCTCTTTGTGTTCACCCTACTCTTCGACTAATCTCAGATTGGACTGAACAGGTTCTGCACGTGGCTGCTTGGGCTCATTACAAAGCGGTAGAGTTTGCGTGCACTCTCTGACCTGATATTAACGCGTGCCATTGTTGGCCGTAATGCCATCATGGAATTTTACATTCTCAAGTACCCTTTCATAGAGAATGACATTAATTTTGTAGTTTTCTAGTGTAATTGGCGTCGTAAGTGATTGGATTTCTCCATGGCTGCGGTAATCACTCGTACAGGAAGCAAGAGATGTGGGTCGAATCAATTGAAAACCATGGTTGTTTTCAACTGTGGACGAATCCATGACACGGAGTAATTTTTCCTTTATTTAATTTCGTTTACGTTTCCAAAATATAGAATTCATAGGATGATCCTCATAAATGCCATTAATAATACGAATTTACATTTTGCTTTATATTTATTTTGCACACACTGGAGGTATTCGAACAGTGACATTAACACATTTTTAACTAGCCAGCTTTCATTGATGTAGTTTATCAGCATTTTACATATAAGATCCATAGATGTGAAGATATACTCGAAGATACAAAAAAATCACATGTCGTCAATGCAAAAGAAAAGCGACAAATTTCAAATTTCGTCGATTTAGATTGAAGTGAAGAAACAAATTTTTATAACAAATTACATTTTTACAGGTATCTAGAGTAAAAACACTGAAATAACCCAGAAGTTAAATAAAAGACTCAGCCATTTTGCTACAACCGATTACAAAATGAGAATGTTTTAAATGCTATTACTCTTGAGTTGCGTCACGGCGATATGCTTTTTTATTTTCTCAATTTTCGATGAAAGTTCCCACTTTAGCGTTATTTTTGACATACTGTATAATTGAACATTTTCCTAAACCCCGTTTTTACAAATTAAGATTTGCCAACGAGATTTTGTTAAAATTCGAATCTTCCCTCTGTCGAGCTAAGACCTCCCCAATCGACCTCTACATCTACCTTGTGCGGTTCTCCTTCAAGTTTTCCGGCTGAGAGATTATGATAGGCTTTTCCCTCAATAGGAGCCCTATTCCCTATCAGCTGCGATCAAAGTTAGTTGCTTCCATCCCCACCTGAAGTGCGTTTCTCCTTGGAGATCGCCTTTATTATATTCACGTGAACTCAATTTCGGGTAACTGTTCAAGACATGGGGAACGCGCAGAGCAGAGTGGGGAGGAGAGGGCACTGCGTAGGCGGCGGTCCTCGCGTGCGGCCAAGACGGCAGTCGCGTCGCCTCGGGCGTGAAATGGACTCAGTTCCGCGGAATTGGGGCTCCGCACGCCAGCACAGCCTCGGTCTGACTCCTCTTCGACTTCTCGTGAAGCTGCGCCACGTTCTGGAAGTGCTTGCGTAAAGTCCTTTATCTCCGTTCCGCGTGAACCTTGCAATAGAATGTCCGTCTGTATCCCAAGGGTTCAAAGTCAAAATTTTGAATGATTAAAAAAAAAGAGTGAGCTCGTTTTATTATTATTATTATTATTATTATTATTATTATTATTATTATTATTATTATTATTATTATTATTTGTAATTTGTAAAGGAGTTTGTAGTTCAGAGCAGCTTTAATGTTTGATTGTTATACTTATAAGGAGTGGATATTTATTGTAGTTTTATTATTTAAACTTTATTTTTATTACCACTTGCATAAATAAGTAACTTAAGTGATGACATTTTTAACAATGCATAGTCTTAGGTGGACATTCGCTTCGTCATGCTTTTTATTCGTATTTGCTCTCCTTAACCGTATATTATGGCACATTTAGTGCATCTTTCATTACTGAGAATTGTGGCTCAAATGTGGTCTCTAATCATAATGGTTGAATACAAAATATCCGAACGGGAATGAGATTACGTAGACTTTCAAACTCATTGACATTGGCCGTGTCATTGAGGGATAATGAAATGACTTAGTGATTAGAATTGCGAACAGCTCTCCTTCAATCGCTTAAGCGAAGAGGTGCGTTGCGCGGCAAGTCCCAGTGAGTCATTGGGGTGTGGCTGAGAGGGGAATGTCGGAAATACGTCCGCGAGCGGGGCCCGTCGCCAGAGGAGTGAATTTGGCAGGATAAACGCGTCGAAACGTAGTGTTTATGCCAATATACGGCGTGCGTGCCTCCGGTAAGACCACGCGCTCCCCTATTTTTATGCTTTCTCAAATGAATTTATACGCAAAAATAAAAACGCGTGGTTGTTTTATGAGGTAGCATCCTTAAATATGACAGGCAAGGTCGCGGGCGTGGCTTGGCAGACCTTGTCCTTATCGCCGCTCGCATCCAGCGAATGTGTGCTGCGTCAGTCATAGAGAAAGCGCGCCATTTACGTGGCTGGCACTCCGGAGACGTGTTGCTCTGCGTAGTGCCCTATATTGATCTGGCATGAAATTAAATATGAGTTCAAACTGGTAAATTGTGTTCGGTGTTCCTCTATCCAAAGAAGTGAACACATTGGGTTAACCTTGCGGTATTATTTCGTTATTTCAAGTTTAATGCCATAAGTATTGTTTTCGATTTTGAGGAAAAGCAGTGATAAACTGTAATTAAAATTTTTAGCCATTCAAAAATTTAAATTTTAGCATGTTTCTCTGTATTGTGTGCGTAGAGTAGACACAAATGCTTGTATAACCAGTATAAGCTCTACTCGTATATAAGCCACACTATACATTAATAGTAATTTTAATCACAAAAGTTTATTTTTATCAGTTAATATTTTAGTATTTTCGCAAGTTAATTCAGTGATGAAAAGTCAGTTCAAAATTAAAGTTGAGAGAATAACATTTGTAACATTTTCATCAATAAATGAATTGTGAATTACTTTAGGACAAGTGTGCATCTGTATCTGGAAAATTTTGTTACGATAGAAAAGGTTTTTAGCATCGGAGGCGATCCCTGGTGGGGACGGCATCTGCACGTGGACGAGTGGTATTTTTACTAGCCCAGAAGCAGCTCTCGGCGAAGGCTGGAGAAGCCGTGCAGCTGCGCATCTATTTCCCGCTGCCTCACGTTCCGAAACTTATTTCCGAAATAAAGCTCTTCTATTTCCGGCTGTGTGGCTCGCAGCTTTCACTCTTCATGCGCGTCTTCGCGGAATTTGCGCTTCCCAATTCTTTTCGTACGCGTGTTGTCTGTTGCCGACGCAAGTCTACTTTCTTTTTTTTTCCGTCTTTCGTCTACGGCATTCCACCTCGTCATAATTTCCTCTTGTCATCGTCGTATATTCTGTTCTGTTCCTTACCTCCTTCGCTTTTTTCTGCGAGTTGCGGTTCCTCTTGCGATGTATCCGACGATCTCTCTCTCTCTCTCTTTCTCTCTCTCTCTCTCTCTCTCTCTCTCTCTCTCTCTCTCACACACACACACACACACTCACACACACTCACTCACACACGCACACACACGCACACACACGCACACACACGCGCACACACACACACATACACACATACACCACACCACTCATGTTACCCACGTATAAATTGCGACGTTTTCTGCCACTTATGTGAGCGGAACATAAGGAATTCCGAATGTTGATTTTTCATGCTGAATTGAGGATTTTTGCATCCATCCAAGCGATGTGGCTTAATGAATGGACGATCGAACCTGATGAACAATAAGTCTGCGCAAGTATCATTGTATATTTCATTCGTTCGTCTGCTTCCAGCGATTGAAACGTATTTGAAGAGTTCTTCTATTTCCTTTTGATGTATGGCAATCTGTATGAATCAGACGAATCGGGTTGCGAATTAATTTGCGTTTGAAGATCAGCATACTGTTCGAGTGACCATTGTTCGAATCCATGCTATTGAAAGCGAGACAAATACGCTTGAATAATGACGTGGAGATTCGTTAAACACGCGAATATTAAATATTTTCAGTTTATTAATTGCCACGTGTAGCTTTTGTGTAAGCGAAAAATATTATTTCACTACAGAAATATGTGTTTACATATGACAAATGCGACGTCATTCATCGTAAGTCTCAGCTCTCGAAAGTGAAGTTGTATGTTTAGGGAATTTTTGAATTTCAAAACAGTTTGACTGCAGAGCTGAACCACTACTCATGGCAAAAATAGGTGTCTTTAATCCCAGTGAAATGGCCACAATCTCTCAATTGATTTCAGTGTTAGTAAATTTGTTGGACTCGTCGAATGCGTTTTTGTATTTCGTTTTGACAGCATTGCTCGAGAGAATCAAGTGGTTAGTTTTTTCAGATTTTTCATTATGAAATTCGGTGGACAAAATGTATATCTGATTGAGCCACTCCGAATATACTACACAAAGAATGATACGTTTGCTGCTTGTTGTTTTACTCGCATTTTACGAAAATTTGTGTATTACGGTTTGACATATCGATGACCTGAAAGCATGAATATGCCATAATTAAAATTTGTCCTCGTATTCCAAGCTGGCATATTTTCGACTGATGAGTGTTGGAGAAGAGAGAAAGGGCGATATCATCTCAGTAGCCATAAAAATACTTTAAAAAGATTTAAAGCAAACCTTTTAATTCATGGAAATTAGAAAAGTTTTTCATGCAACTCCCCATTTAACATTAATTTCCTCCGTGCTATTTTAAACAACTAGCTGTTTGTTGGACGTGCATCCCAGACGCGTTTGTTGTTATTTCCGGAAGCGTCATTCTCTACTACTGCCACTGGCGCCCAGAAATTTCCAATGTAGAAAGAGGAAGTAATAACTCGATCTGAATACGGATATTGCGATAAACGTAAATCATAACCTGATTGCGGATGTTATTTTTACTGCCGCGTCGGTCCCTTGGGGCCCTTCTCATTGGAATTGTCGCTCGTCTGCCCGCACCTCCTCATCCCGAACCCGAACTCACAGGCTGCTCTCATCGGGCATTGTTTGGAAATGGAATGAATGCTTGGTTCTAATTGCTGATGAGAGTTCTGGCACAGTTTTCATTGTAACGAGTAGCTAGATGTAACGGCGTAATCGAGAAACTGTTTGAGACTGAGGTAATTTGGAAATTGTGCAAGCAAGGATTGCTCTCATATAATGTTTTTTCGGAATTCAGGTAATCCTTCCGCAGAAAATATGCACGTTTAATGGGACTTTTTTGTAATGTTTTATAAAGCTATGATTTGATGATACCCTTTTATGTGATTTTTTTTCGTCATTTAAAGTTCTCGGTTCTTGTAAAATCTCATTCTTCCTGACGAAATTCGGAATTTGTGCACATATTAATGTAAATTTCAAGATGTAATTTAGGTGTTACAATAAATTCTATTTTGAAACTTTCTTGGGTGAGGTCTGTTTCTAAACCATGTTTTAAACGATTCTTAAAATTATTACGTCTGAGTAAATTGCAGCTGTATAAGTGTTCTTTTTCCATTTTTCTTAAGTGTAAAACTTTATCTGTATTTTCGAAGCGATTTATACTGATTGCTTAAAAAGTTACAGCATCAAACTTGCATTGTGCACCCATGATTGGGTAACAAGTGTCAGATTTTCACATAAACATCTTACAACGATACCAATATCTTTCGAAATTTGACACTTGTGGTGTCTTTAGTAGATGTTTGCCTCAAAACGAGAGCTGACGTGCGGATTGAACTCAAACTATTAGTGCCCGAAAAGTATGATATCATTTTGCACCGTTGTTTGCATGTGAATTTCCTTTGAAATCAATAATTTCATAATTAATTTATCAATGGTTTTCGACGTATATTGTAACAATTTCTTCGTCTGCTTCTACTTTTTCTTCCTTAGCCATATGACTGAGATCCGTTGCCATTCATTGATCGATTCATATTCTTTTGATTCTACAGATATTCCCTTCTCAGTTTCGTAATGCACGATTTACTTTGACGTTCATCATTCATTCTTGTAATATGGTCTTTTCATTGTTTTTCTGTATTCTTTGATCTTATTATTAAAGATGCAATTTTCTAGGGTATTTTTTCTGCCAATGATCTTCAATAACTCATTTCTATTGCTTGGGTACTGCTATAAGTTCTAGAATTCAGTTTCCAGTTCACTTGTATGTAATCCTCACTATTTGTCACAACTTGATAAAACTAGAGCATTGAATCTTTTTTAACTTTACTTTTGAACTTGTAATAATGCCACATATCAGATTGAATGTTTGAATCTTCCTGTCCAAATCCACCTCGCTAAGGTATTCCACATTCTAGAAATTTAAAGGCTTTAACTTTTTCGATCTTCCGAAACGAGTTGAAATCTTAAAAATTGGAGATCTTAATATTGCCATATTTTCTTTATAATGCTATGTTAGTTGGGAATAATAATCCGAGAATTGTCACCGAGGTTGTATTGTATCGCGCGGCAACGACTACCCCGGTATTAGGAGTTTGAATTTGGCATGTACTACGTGCTGCAATATTCTGCGCGAGCTGGTTCCCATTGGACACGGGCAGTAAGACGACGGTGACGCGATCGTCGGTCCACAGGTGGGGGGTGGGGGGACAAGGTGGTCCTGGGAATGGAAAGGGGCGGGGCGGGGGGGGCGGCAACGTGGGTAGGACGCTCGGCCGTGAGGGGAGGGGAGGGGACGGGCGGGCGCGCGCGTGGGCGGGGCTGCGGAGACGAGATTAGGACGTGGGTGGCGGCGACGTGTGGTAGGACACTGGGCGAGGAGGGGAGGGGGCGGGGTGCGACGGAGGCTAATGCCGCGTCCGTGTCCGGCGCCGCCCGCAGACGCGCGGCTGACAGCTACATCGCCCCCGGGCGCCACCGCGGCGATGTCTCCACCCGGCCCCCGCGCTCGCCGTGTGCGCTCGCTGTGGGACCGGTGCGAGGCGCTGGGTTCTCGGAAACGACTGGCTTCCGACTGCTGTTATCATTTTCCAGTCTTCCCCCCCCCTAGCTTTCTGGACTTTTCCATGCCAAAGGACAATTAAATCTTTGTTGATGAATTACTAAACTGAAAGATTGTATCTGCACTCCAGAGGTATAGGGCGCGATGTCATATTTATGTATTTTTTTATGTGAGCTGTTTAAAAGATTTGTTTCCTGAATGAAAGTGGAAATGCGATGTTGTCACCATCACCAATATCTTCAGGAAGGACTGTGAAATGGAGCAAGTGTGTTGAAATACTCTATTTTAGCAACAAAAAAAGTGGGCATAATGCCCATTACCTGGTTCACGAAAAATACACTAAAATGCACAATAACTACATTTTCTTAAAATATTTTAATATTATATTTTGTGTAACATAATCTATCCCCACACTCGCATTTAACGTAGCATTGTACAGCTAGAATTCTCTTACTCTCACATATTGTGATATTTCTTGTGTATAACAGTCTATATTTTATGTTTATTATATTAAGCATTGAGATCACTAGTTCTATTAATTGTTTTGTGTGTTTCATGAAGATGCGTTGTGCTGTAATCAGGATCCCCCACTTTATAATGCAATATTTATAATGAATGTCCTTAAGAACCAGTTTGTTCCAACTGCATTGCATCCAGTTTCGAAATTGTGTTCAAATTATATCATAACCTTTTGTTCATTAAACATTTTTAGTTTTTATTAATTTAATTTTAAATTATACATTTCAAGTAATTTTCCTGAAACGAAAAAAATACATTTCATCTTGATTTCACTATCGATATACTGTCCCACTGGCAATGGAATGTACCGACGCGATAAAAAAAACGAGAAAGTAGAAAGTGAAAAGAAAATTACCTTTTATAAGCTCTGTGTTCTGTTCAGTTAGCGTGACTTTCAGGAAAATCGGAAGAGGATTATAAAAGTTTCAGCAGTATTGAGTTTATCATTAATTCTCTTGGGAAAAGTATCAGGTAGCCTTTGCGGCCACGGGCCCTCGACGCCCGTAAGCTTCATGAATATACGAGAGAGGCGCTCTAATGAAGAACTTGCCTCCTATCGTGATGCAGGTTTTCTCTGTGCAGGAAAGTTAAAATATGCTACGTACACACGTTCTCTAGGACTAGCAGTATTTCGTGAAGTCTGGCGCACTCCAAAACAGCAGCAAGGCAGGCATTTCACTTATTCAGAACTAGTAGACCCTGCAGTGCAACGCACACAACTGGTCACGTGATTGTTGATCACGTTTTACGAAAACAACAAAAATTCTAAAACGTGACTTTTTGTTAAGTATGGATTTGTTCCATTTCCGCGTTTGGACATGGTTGTCAAGTATCCTGTTGTTAAAACGCTCTCCCTTAAATTTGTGCATGCTTTCGCTAGAACACAATCTTCGAGAAATTTGATTTACTTATCCGAGATTGAAATAATAATCCCGGCCGGTATTTCACAGTCGCAGAATACTTGCATGCAGTGAAAAAGCGCTTAACACGTGACTTTGCAGCGGGTTGCGAAGAGATCAGAGGCGCTTGAGGCGTCATAAACGAATAAATCATCAACAACGCAATAAATAAACAATTAGATGAAGTTAAGATATGTGAACACATGCTGTAAATACGTTATTCGTTTTGATAATGAATACATTAATAATGAATCCTATACGAATCAAAATAAGTTGAATAACAAAAATACTCATTTTTCGCCTATAAATGTCACGTGTGCGTTCTAAATCATTTAATTGGCGTAACTAATGTTTTGTAAGGAGCAATGCTATATGCAACGTTCTCGAGTCTATTGTCGACTAAGGAGATAGATTGAGTGATGCACTAATTAGTAAAAGTATAAATTTTCCAACTTGTCTTGAAGCGTATTTTGTTGATATTTATGTATAATTAAAATAATTTTCATATATCTGAAAGTAGTAAGTACATTTTGTTGGTGTTGATTAAATCATTATATATTTCTCGGCATCAGTACATTCATGTGTTCCTTTAAATATATTCAGATTGGTTTGCCAATGAAAATGAGAATATAAAATACTTTTTTCAATAGCTGCGTGTTTGAGTGAATACTATTGAAATACGACAAGAGGCATTCGATTTCCCTGCTTCCAGTAATCCCTTGGTCATTCTCAACGCGTTGCGCGGTTTTGTCCTCGCTTCAAGTAACGTTTGAACCAGGGCCTTCTGCAGTGGAATTACAAACAGCAGAGCTCATGAAACTGGCGAACTCGCGTTTTTGTGTGCTCGTGGGCGGTCGCGAGGGCGCGCTTGGCTCCGCACCCTCCGCTTTGGCGCTCCCGCTCCGTTCCTCTCTGCCTTTCCCTGTTTCACTTCTCTCGGTACGCTCTGTTCCACGCTTTGTCAAGCCATTTCCCACTTAGCCATGGCCTCTTTCCCTTTCCCGCTCCACTCTGGCCGCCCTGCTCCCCGTCCCGCTCTAGCCTGGGAGCCCCGCTCCTACTCTTTTCGTCGACTCCCTTCCCCTCCCTCCCTCCCCCTCCCAGCTTCTTGTTACTCTCCGTCATAGTTGTCCCGCACCATCATACCCGCCCCCTTTCCGTCATACCCGCCCCCTTTCCGTCATACCCGCCCCCTTTCCGTCATACCCGCCCCCTTTCCGTCATACCCGCCCCTTTCCGTCATACCCGCCCCTTTCCGTCATACCCGCCCCTTTCCGTCATACCCGCCCCGTTCCGTCATACCCGCCCCGTTCCGTCATACCCGCCCCTTTCCGTCATACCCGCCCCCTTTCCGTCATACCCGCCCCCGTTCCGTCGTACCCGCCCCCGTTCCGTCATACCCGCCCCCGTTCCGTCATCCCCGCCCCGTTCCGTCATACCCGCCCCCGTTCCGTCATACCCGCCCCCGTTCCGGTTATACCCGTCTCGCTTCCTCATAGTTGCCCCGCTCCATGATACCCACCCCCCCCCCCGTCATATCGCCCCGCTTCATCAAACCCGTCCCGCTCCGTCGTAGTCGCTCCGCTTCCTCATAGTCGCCCCCTTCAATCGAACCGGCCCCGCTCGTTCCTATCAGTCCGCTCAGTCGTGTCCAGCCCGCGCCCTCCACCATTCCCGTTCCAGCCCCACCTTCCCCTACCCCACCGCGTCCCGCCGGAGCACACCGCCGAGTGTGGTCGTCAGCTGTCCCTCGGCCGGCACTGATCCGCGGGCGGCGGCAGGGGCGCGGGCGCGGGCGCGGGCGGGGAGCCGCGCGGGGTTTGTTTGACGGCGGTGGTGGCGGCGACGCGCAGCAAGGCCTCCCGCGAGCCTCCGGCGCGTAAGCGGCTTTGCCCGCCCGCGCCCCCTAATACCCGCCGCCCCAACCCCGCCCTGCCACGCCCCCCCCTCCTCCCCGACTTGCTCTTCTTTGCTCCTCCTCCCCGTATCAACCTTCCTGCGTGTTTCCCGCACTTGCCTCTCCACTTCTTACCCATCTTTGAGTCATGCTCTTCTCCATATTCCCGGTTTTGGTATTCGCTTCCGTTTCGTATTTATTTCCTTGTACTTTTCTTTTTCCTCTTGGGTTTTAACCGCGCATCGTTCTTGCATTGTCTCCGCCATTCTTTCAAAGTCGTCCCATATTCTTCTGTTTGTTTTTTCATTTTTCTTTAAAATTTAAATTCTATATTCCATGGATATTTTAATTTTATATACTTGTTTTTTTTATTTTCGAATATGTATATTGTTGTCATTTATTTATATCCTGATTATTTTCTGCCTCTTCGATCATTTGCTCATTCGTACACCTCGTCCGTTCTGTATTTAATGACAAACTGAACTTTTCTTCGTATATTCCGTGATCTCTTTCCGATTTTCTACCTTCTTTTGCATTTTGTTGGAGCGCCCGCGATTCTTTTTCCTTTTTTAATTTTGTTTTCTTTTCCTTGGCGTACATGCCTCTCTTACCTACGCGGGCGCTCATAAACGCGATGAGTTGAAACGTAATGAGATTTTTAGATTCTCTGTAGAGATGTTAGGGTCGTGTTTTGGAAAGATGTAATTTGTTGTTGTTGTTTTTTGAAGCAGCAGGACGTAATAAAATAGGTAGAGGAGATGAGTTGGAAAATGTGCTGATGTATCACCGGAAGGTCTTCCGGGAATCTCATGGTACTACCAACGAGGGAGCGTTCCGTGGACCGGTGAATTGCTCTGTTTTCAGCGAATGCACCTAATTGCCCTAGCAAAGGTTGGATGTGGTGGAGGGTTGTTGAAGTTAATATTGACGTAGTGTCTCTCGTTACCTTGTATGTTTTCTGGTTTATTGGGAGCTATTTCATCCACTTAATGCGTATGTTTGGTTTTCGGGCAAGACTATTCGGGCAAATACTAGGGCCGTGATAACTAGAATTTCACCCTAAAAGAATTACAATTTGACTTTGAAATAATAGTTAGTTTCATTTTATTGTAGTTCCTGACATCAAGAAAGCATTCCCTAGTCATTCAGGGCAATATTTTGTTGTTTGTTACTGAATAAATAATTGTAATCCATTACAGAATGGTCAAACATTCGAAGAAAAACAAAGTATTGAAGGCAAATTCCATCTAATGTTGGGTGTTGGAATTCTTAGAAATTAAATAATATATAAATGATAAACGCAGACCTGGTTGTCCGAGGCGGCTAAGATATTGTACTGACTCAGCACTTGGGTCCGAAGGGAAGTTGGTTCGAGTCCCGCCTTAGGTATGGTTGTTTGTCTGTTGTCTTCCATGTATGTGTTGTCGCTGAGGAGCGCGCATTTTGCTGACCCTAGATCAGAGAAGTCCGCAGAGTGTGTTTATGTCTAGTGTATGGTTAAATATGCGTTTCATCGGGACGTAAAGGGTAAACGGCTGTCAGCTGGAAAAAGCCGTAGGAAAAGAATAAATGATAAATGTGTGTACACTTATCGTGTACTTTCATTTTTTGTATTCTGACCGTTCGAAGTATTGAGTTGCCCTTGACAGTTTTACATTTCCAATTATTCTTTCATTTTTGTAGACTTTCCAGGAAGTTGGTGTCTTAGTAATTTTTTGTTTCTTTTTCCATGAATTTACTGTCCACTGTTAAAATTAATGAATTCCCACACGAAGTAATTTAATAAAATGCAAATGTTACTATGTTCTCCCGCACTTCGTAATGCGAAGCCCGGCTCTTTATACATACATCCGACATGCACTTATTTTTTGAGGCAATATTATGTGTGAAAATGAACAAGAAATCCGCATTTTTACGATAGTCTGAACCGAAGAGGTGAACTTTCATTTTGTAACAATACGATTTTTTAAACGGCCACAGAAACGTCTTGTTAAATTGTTGTTGTTGTTGTTGTTGTTGTTCTTCTTCTTCTTCTTCTTCTTCGATAATACTCGTATCATGTCCCTGCCTCTCACAAGAATCGGTCGCCCAGATCCGGAGTTGTTCATGGCATGTCTAAACAATTGTTAAATAATGATACATACAATATTCATGTAAGTCGACCTTCGTCTCCCAAGCCATAAGCCAACTCTTGACGGGAACGTTTATGCTTGACGTGAGAGGTCAATTTTCAACCCTAACGCAGGGCTATTGCCACCGCACCTACATATCGTGCCCTACGTGGATCGTTATGTCTTAGTGTGTACATCAGATATTCGTATGACAATATCTCAGTTTCCCCTGTAGTCATGTTTTCCCCGTTCCAATGATGTTACATAGCTTGGAGCAGGGATGGAGCCAAAGGTTGCGAGTAGAATCTCACGTAAGGTACATATATGATTTTTTCAATTTGTGGTTGTAGCATGGTTGGCTTCTCATATCACTACCTACCTTTCGAATCTCAACTCATCACATAGATAATTAATCATTTCTCGTTCACCCAATTTTCTAGAATACGTCAATCCGGTGGAAGACAACGGCGAACTGTAAGTGTGATCTGCAAGGAAAATGTTGCAGACGTAAGCCTGCTTCCTCATCTGAATCATCATCAATAATTCTCTTATACGAAAAAAAGTTGTCTCTGCGGCATCGTTGAGAGCGAGGTCCTGGGGTCCAACGGTGGTGTATTTTGGCGCTATAGTAGCTACATATCTCCGTCGAATTCTATTACTGTATGAGGGGAGAATTCTAGCAATTGTTTGCTCTGATCGTGGTTTCCGTGGTCTCCGCGAACAATTCCAGGCGAATACAAGCTACGCACCACACGCGATCGCCTCTTCCTCGTCTTTGACCCCTCCTCTTCCATCACATCTACATCCTCACACGCAAACATACACACACACACACACACACAGAAACACACTTAAACATTCAGGCGCTACACTACCATACATGATAGGAGACCTGAGGGCTTGCCCCTGGTAGGGCTGTGGCACTGGGGAAGATACTAGAAAGAATAAAACCCGGCAAGGCGGATTTCACATTCTGCGAGGAAGCGATAACACCGCCACCTCCTGGGATACAACATATACTACGCTTACGGAACTAATGACTGAAATATTTGACGCGCCCGGAAACAATAAATACTCAGCCACTTGTGCGGAAAATGTCTGAATGAGCGCAAGTTTTGCAACCTGCGTCTCCCGCCGCCATGCTGCGCCCCCCTCCCTCCCCCCGCCGGGCTGCTTGTGACGTTGAAAGCGGCGCTCCATATTTCATGGGGACAAGGCGGGAGCGCTCTTGCGACCCACCCCGTGCCCTCCGCCCCCGCTCTCCCCCTCTCCCGGCCCTGTCGCCTCCGCCACCTCAGAGGCTCCCGGGCGCGCCCGGTATGCGCCTCGGCCGTTCTTTTCCGCCTAATGAATTTTTTTTTGTTTGCTCCGCTTCTCTGCGGTTTGTTTCTTGTTGCCGAGTGCGACTCGCCCCCGAGCGCCTCTGGTCGAGTTGAAGGCTAAATCTTTCTGAATGCGCAGTTGCGCGCTCGCCTTCGGCTCAGCCTTTGTTCCACTCGCGTTCTGCGTCGCTGGCTTTGACACCGTGCAAAGGAAGCCAGTTTTGTCCTTTCATTCTGGAATTTCGGCATATTAGAATATTTAATTGATCGAGTACGGTCCAAATTAGTGAAAACGTGCTGATTATATTCTAGGTATTTTTTAGAGCTGAATGTCGTCCGTTTCGTGTATGTATTTTGCAAGTATATGTATTTTTAATGGCAGTGTTGCTTGTAAATCCATCTCGTGAATCTTGCCGAAAATGGTATATTATTACATTAAGATTGAAGTACAAGTCTACTATTTCATTTCGTAGAGAATCCATGCAGCGTTCAGGTCATGTTCTTTATTGTGCTAACCTGCCACTTTCAAAATCATGTTTCTTCTACACACAGACGCTGGTCCTAATTTGTCATTTTGTCAGTGCACAAAAAAGTCTCACATTTCAAATATAGGTTATTTTTACTTGATTCATGTTGTTCACGGGGTACAGAGTAAATTTTCGTCTTGTTATAAGAGTAAACTACTCTTTTCCGATGAAAACAATTCTACTGCAAAATGAATTTTTTTTCACTTTATCACATGTATCAATTTTCTTGATCACTCACGATTTGTACTTCTTGATAGCTTTCGTTTTTATGCTTAAATCTTAGCACACGGCGCTTACGTACTCCATTTCTCTCTCACCACTCTTAGCATGTGATTGTTATAACGGAAACAGTCCGTTGTCCGATCGTAAAACTGCCCCTTGCGGCAGTGATTCTGATGACTTTGCTTCCTACATCCTGCTATTTGTCCTTGGCGAGGGGAGTCATTATCGACAGAAATGATTGGGCTTTGAGGTCGTGAAGCTGCAACTTTTTTCGTCGCCATTTTACCGTTGTCTTCCGGTCGTTGATCTGGCTTCGATCTTGTGCGGTCTCATTAGAGAGGATTCGACCAATAGCCTCTAGTTCGGATACAAATCGTGCTTTCGGAATAGATGAGTAGTAACGCTCCATCGCATATCCCTAGGAAGCTGAATGACCTAAATAGAGTATCTAGTACATTCGAAAGCATGCTTTATCATGTGGCTGGAAAAGCGTCTGGGTGGGTGTTGGATGGGGTCACGATGATTTCTAGAGTCTCGAATAGGTGAGAATTTGCGTTCATCATCGTCTAGGGTAGTTTTGCATGATTTAATACACCATGCGAATAATATTTTATTTTCGAATTTAAATTGATGAATTGACTCTGAGTAGACCCTTCACAGTGCTTTCCGTTTGTAGGATGTCCGCCCGATTTTGTAAATATAGTTTGTCTTTTTATTTGCTTACTTATTTGTGACATTTTTAGTTTGTTCTATGCATTCCTATTTTAATATTTGGTGTTTCCGTTCTTAAATTATTTGCGATCGTAAGTTAAAACTAAAATGATTTTTTGTGATCCGTAATGAAACATGTTAGTAAGTAGAGAAAAAGTAAATGGCCATTGCTAGAAAACATGCGGTTGTAGGAGAAGAGATTGTGATGATAACCAGTGAAACAGATAATACATTACTTTTAAACATTATTTTCTTTATTCTTGTTTATTGAATATACAGAAATGTGTTATAGATTGTTAAAAAATTGTTTTATTTTCATGTTTTCGAAAAGAATATTGCGAAGTAGATTGGATTCTCTTTCCTTCAATGTTTCATCAATTTTTGGATTATTTAGAAATGTTTCCTTGTAGTATTCTTAATTTGCAGCTTTCACTATTCCTAGGTTTGATATTACCTCTGCAGGAGGGCTCATGGTAAACAGTATTTACATCTTCGATAATACCACCAGTGCCATTAGCATTCCAAACTCACTTTTATTTGGTTTATTACTTCCTTCCTTGGTCGTGGTACCTTTTGCGCGATGCGGGCCGTTGTTATTCCTTTATTAGTGGTGTTAATAATTAAGGTAGTTGTGTTTGGGAATTAATGGCCGTTAAGGGAGCGAATATACGGCCGGGCTTTTGTCCTCTCTCCGTAAAAGTAGCACTTCGTTGAATCGCGACGTTAACAGCCGCCTCTTAAGGACCGTCTTCACAGGCAGGCGTTAATGAAATAATTATGATTCTCGTAATGTGTGCAGACTGCAATGCAGATACTAGGAAATGATGTTCTACGAATAGCTGTCTCTCCAGGGCTAAATTGGGGCGAAAGTTTCCACAAGCGTAAGGAAACAATATCGACTAAATGTATCTTTTATTTCTACCTTGTAAATATTGTAGAAATCGTATCTCTTAAATATTGTGGAATGATTCATAAAACATTTGAGAAGAATACTTCTGTAGCAACTTTTTGTAATGAAATATTATGAAAAATGTAACATCATAATTTTAATATATGTACATTTTAGTGAAGCTTACTATATTTTGTTTGTCAAGATAATATTACGCATCACGATTTTTCTTCTCTTTTTTGAGATAGTTTCACTCATAACACTCGTTACAAAATTGAAGTAAATAATGGACGTAATATCATTATAAATTGTCGAGAATAAAACACATGAGAAAACTGGCCTACATGCACTTACCAATAGCGTGTTAGACTCACTATTGTAGTTTCCGTGTCGCAATGTAGTGACGACCCCAACTCCCGTTTTGTCAAGTTCCGCCATCTCATGCTTTGTTGGGCAGCCTGAAGATCAAAACTAGGCACATTTATTGCTGAATGATGAATGCCTATTGTATTTTGCTGGTTGTTAAAGGGGAAACTCGCTTTCTGAGGCAATCGCGGCGTGCCGTGGCCTGATGTATCGAGCGAATGGTTGCTCAAGACGGATAAAGTCCTTTATGACGCTTGCGACGTACGCGTGGCGAGAGTTTCGATTGGAGCGTTCCTGAACGCCAGTTGGAGTTAAACAGATTCGACGCTAGAAATGGTAACTTGGTACCATGAAACGCGATACATCGGTTCAAAATATGGAGAAATGTTATCAACGTCTCACATTATCCTTGCCAAGCAGATTATCCAAGCCTCCAAAATCTAAGAAACTCTTAGCTTAAAAAACTATAGAATACGAAATATTGAATCTTAATATTGCTGGTCATGATAAGATCTAAATTTTTGTAAAAATCTATTGTACTTAATATTTTTTGTTATAATTTATAAGGTGCATCTCTGATGTAAATCAATAGTGGTGGCTAATAACCTTAGACGTTTTTAAAGCGACCTAAAATAAAGAATAAAAAAAACACGAAACATTTTTAATTTTCTACCTTTGATCAGTGTTGTGAGAGATTAGTGCTTGGCATTGCATTCTGCGATCATTCAATCCGATTGTTTCTATAATTTACAGATTTTTGAAGCCGTGAAATTTCTTTTTCTCTGAATTACGGTTTTTCGCGTACAAAGTGATTTAATAAGTGAATGTCTTAACACCTTTCTTTAAGTGATATATAATATTTACGTATTTTCTTATGTATTATAGATCAGTAAATTAATATTCTAGCTTGCAAATTTCGTGAAGAATAGTGTTGTGGTCCACTTTATTTTAGTACACCTCTCTGTTGTAATTTTCTTTCTAGGTACTGAAACTCCGGTTCGTGTTAATAAGCGTAACAAAACCTCTTAAGAACAGAAAAAGGCTATTTGAATATTTCTGGGTACTATACAGAGGATACAGGTCACGTAAAGGAACAGGAAGTCTGTTGTGATCCGAGGTCAGCATCAGGTAGTGAATATTCATGCAAATGGGTGTCTCACATCATAAGAGGCATTGTCTTGCTGTCGCTCGCAAATCGTCTGCTTCGCTTTTGTGCACATACGAGTACTTTCAAGCTTGTCGCGCATTACTTTTCGGGTTTTGAACTGTCCATTCTTCTTTGAGCTCTCTTCACGTGACCATATGAGTTACGAAGTCGCGACTACTTCCCTGTTGGCCTGTTCTTCGCTTAATTCGTCTTCACTCGCCTGCCCATCACTATGTCGTCGCCTCTGTGATATACCGTCTCTCCTTTCGTTTGGTGTTCCTCAACTCTACGTTAATTCGTCTTTATGCCTATGCTCCGTTCTAGGATTTCGCTCCTGTTTTATGCCGTCTCGTCACTTCTGCTGTTTCGTCTTTGCTTATTTTTTTCTCTTGTCTTACTCTCAACTTCGCTTCCGCTCCTTTTTGTTTCGCGTCACTAAATGTTGACGTAGCGTTTTTGCAAGCACTGCCTTCTTAAGACTATCACGACCTCCACACCACAAATACTGTGCAGACTCATCGCTTTCGCTGTTCTCCGCGTTCCCTTTCTTTACTCCGTCCTGCCCGCTACGAACTCTCTTCTTCTCACACCACAGAGCGCACGTGGCAGCCGACATTCTTTAGAATTAGTGCTAATGTGATGAACTCGCGGTGAATACGAAAATAATTTAAATTTATACGCCGTTCTTTGCGGTCGCCTTGAAAGGGTGAAATATCACGGCTTAGCGGGCATTGCCCAAGAGGGAGAAAGAGAGAGAGAGAGAGAGAGAGAGGGGGGGGGAATAAACCAAGAGCCCAAAGAGAGGGTCTAGGGTAGACTGCAAGTTTCGGGCCTTCTCGTCCTCTGCGTCCCCCTGTTAACATGCGCGCGGAATACGCCGGCGCTGCCCCTCTCCTCCCTGCACAACGATCCGCGGCGCCTCTCCCGCCACCACCACCCTCTCCGTCTTCTGTCACTGCAGTGCCTCTGACCGGGATATTCTAGGTTCGAGTCCAGACGGCGGCAGGATTTTCGACACTAGATTTTCAGCTAGGTCGAATTCAGTCGCTGTCTGGGGGAGAATTCTATAGGCCGGCTGCTCTGATCGGTAGTTTTCCGCGCGTTTATCCCATCAACACCAGGCGAATACCGGAGCAGTATCCTAAAAAACGGGCCACGGACCGCGCGCGATCTTTCCTTCCACTTCCTTGTCCTATCCTCTCCCCTTACGCGCGCACACTAAATGCAGTACACTACCACACATACCGGTTGGGGACTTAGAACTTGTCCCGGCTGGGGCGGTGCCCCGCTGGTTGGAGATACCTGGTTGGGAGAAACCGCGCTAGTCAACGGATGGCCGGCGCCGGTCCTCGCCATCCAGTGATGGAAGATCACCGCCACCTCCAGAGGAGAAAGCATACACTACACATACAGGACGAAAGAGCTCAGTAGTGCCGCGCCCGGAATCATTAACAATCAAGCAATCTCCTTCTCGCTTTTTTGCTCTGCCCGCCCCCGTCCGGCCGCGCCCTCTCTGCACCCCACCTCGCTCCTGGTTCCTTCCACTCTGCTCCCCGGCTTGGCGTCGCCTGCCTTCTATTTCGTTCACGAAATGCGAAACTATTGAGACCACTTAAGCCCGGTAGCGGTAATGGAAAATTCCAGCAAAATGCGCCCCGAGCTTTTCGTTCCCTCCGTTCTTTTTCTTATTGAAAAGGCTGTAGGAATTCTCGGTCTGGGTGGGGATCTGTGCCTCTGTCAAAGTGATATCGGCTTCCGATTCCTGGTGCCGCGTGAATTAGAGACCTGTTATTCGCCCGATTCGATTTATGCTCGGCGCGCGAGTGCTGGCCATGGGGCTGGGTCCCGCTCCCGCGCCTGTTTGCGCGGCAGACTTTGCGTCGGCCCGCGTGATCTATGAGGCAGCCGCGGAATTGGCTGCTGCGTAGACGGTTCGTGTTTGCTACAACGCTGTGGGCGGTTTACTTCGCCGTGTCATGAGGGGAATTGCTTGTGCGTCAGCTGAGGAAACACAAATAATTATGGAACGTGTAACATTTTCTTTCCTAAAATAATGTGGCATTACATTAGAAATGTAAGTGTGTTATATAATTTTTAGATCGCATTTTTGTAGACAGTCGGTTTGTGGAGTTATTAATTATGTTGTAACCCTTTTAGTAGGTAATGGCTATAAGTAATGCGGTAGTTATCGTCAGAATCGTAACAAAAAATTATTTACCGTCTAGTTTAATAGCATTTCTCAGTACTTTTGTGTTTGTATACCTCTGTGTGACTCGCTTCAGCATACACTTATTTGATATTTGATTTTCATTATGGGGTGGACATTAGTTTTTCCTAATGGGCTTTACGTTCCTAATGAACTGATCATTCGTTGCACCTAAATTCTGAGGTTACTGAGAAAAGTTGGTAAGTGGAATGTGTAAGTAGAGTGATGTACTAATTTTTACACAGTAACCACAGAATGATTGGGAAAAGGGGAAATCCATTAGCTGAATAATCTTTTAGGTCCTGGACACAGGAAACGGGGAAGCGCAACGTTTGCGCGCCGTGCGCCTGGATTTGTAACCGCATGCGGCACGTGCAATCGCCAGCGCCTTGCGCACCGCGGAACGGAGCGGCAATTGTTTTCGTTGCCGATCGCCGCCCGTTGATGGCGCGAGCGGACGTGCGCGGGCTGGAGACGGCGCGGCGTGGCGTGGCGTGGCGTGGCGTCGCGTGGCGTTGCGCAATGCGCGGCGCTGCATGCCGGCCACGGACGAGGACAAGGCTGAGGACGGCCCGTCCGCGACGTTGCGCGAGACAATACAGGGAGAATACAACCTTGGGCAGGATGTGGCAGTGGGGCACAATGTGATCGTGCGTGAAGGCGCTTGGGAAATGGAATGTTTCGACGAGTATAATGGCGCAGGGTAGACCCTAACGGATATGAATGAGAAATTAGGATGTTTAGTTCACACGATATGGCAGAACCCGAATGGTTAACCTAATGTCACTTGAAGTATAATAAATACAATGTTAGAAGATATGTAGTCGCGCGCAAGGACACACAGGTAAGAGACGTCGGAGAGGGGTGTGCAAGCCAATAGACAATACATATCTCGCCAACTTTCGGTACAGCAAAAAAGAGGCAAAGCGTTAACAAGTAGACGGATAGTGTGAATCGAGTAGCTGGAGTGGAACATGAGAGGCCCAATGCACGCGCTCACATGAGAAGTGCCGGAGAGGGTGGAATGTGATGATCAAAGGTGCGCGGGGCGCAGGGGCAAATGTGAAGAGTGCAAGCGGGTGGGCGTGTTGGGTGCAGGGCTCAACGAGGCGGAGGGTGTGGTGTGTCGGGCGAGCGCCGACGGGGCCGGGCGGGGCCGGGCGGGGCCGGGCGGGCCGGGCGGGCCGGCGGGGCCGGGCGGGGCCGGGCGGGCCGGGCAAGGGGGGGGGCTGTTCGAGAGGAGTTCGAGTGAGGAGGCGCCGCTCGCGTCAGGTGGAACGAGATGAAAGCGCGTTGTGCGCGCGTACGAGGTACTTCTTCGCTTCGTGGAACGCCGCTGTGGAGCGGGATGCAGGACGAAAGGGTTTTCCTGATATTTCAAACTATCGTCTCTAGTGTACTATTTTTTGGTATTCGCACCAAATTTATGTACAGTAGTTGACTGTTCAGTAGAGAACTGGGTTCAGGTTATGTAGATTTGGTATTGTTTCCATTAATATTCCTTTCGTTAATCATTTTGTTAATATTTTGATATTTTGTCTCCTTGTTCGTGTTCCATAAATCGTGATGATACAATAATGATTCGTTTTATACTTTACAAATTGTCCGGGTTGACAGTGTATCGGTTTGTCGGTCTGGATAGCAGAGATCGCTAGGGCTGAATGGTAGTAGCTACCTCAGCTCGAAGGCGGTTGCGGGTGCAAATCCCGCCTTGGGCATGGATGTTTATGTGTGCGTGTGCGCGTTGTCGTTGCGTGTTCTTCCTACAGTTCCCTTTGGTTAAAACAATCAAAGTGGTCGCTGTAAGACCAAGTTGTTAATTGGATATCGTATTGGATATGTATTTGCAAATTAAGATCCCGTCGTGGATATGGCATAAGAAGTGTTAAAGACACATTTGTACATTCCAAATTATTTGACTATTCAATAATAATCATAATCGTCGTTGTGGTGGTAATTGTGCAACCAGTGTGTGAGGCGTACGATTTCCCTTCCTTCCTAAGCTGTCGGCCGTCCCTAACCCGCGGGCTCGCCGTCCGCCAACGCTGGCGGTCTGCGCGGTGCGGAATGCCTGGCGCGTGCACCCGGGAAGCGCCGGCGCCGCCTAGTGAAAGGGTTGGCGGCCGCTACTTCTGGGGGACTTTCGGCCTTCGCCGTCGGAAATAGCATCAGTATGCAGCGGCGCGCGTGATGCCGCCTGCGCCGCGCCGCGTCGCGTCGCCTCCGCTACCTGCGCCATGCGCGCGCCGCCCGCCCCTTCCGTTATGGCCCCATCCCCATTCTCACCATCACCACCTACACCACACCGCTGTCGCCACTCTTTGGCATTCCCATACTTTCCGCTGCCATCACTCTTCGCCGCAGCCTACATCTCCATCACCACCATCACAACGATCACCATCACCACCAATGAGCCATTACCGCCACCACCACTTCCCGCCCCACTGTCGACATCATTGCCGTCGGCAACTCCGCTGCTATCCTCATCGCCATCGCTGCTTTCCACAACCATCCCCCCTCTTCTTGTCATTTGGGCACCACCACTCACCCTACCCATTTTCGCCACTATCCCTACAGCTGCTGCCCCTTCCTTATAGCTGTCGCTATGACCGCTGTCGCTATGACCGCTGTCGCTATGGCCGCTGTCGCTATGGCCGCCGTCGCTATGGCCGCCGTCGCTATGGCCGCCGTCGCTATCACCGCCGTCGCCCGTCGCGTCTGGCCCCCTCGGTTACCCCCTCCTTCCGGCCGGCCAAGGGCCAAATGGCCGCGGGAGGGGGGGAGTTCGCGTGCCCCGCGGGGCCCCCAAGGACGCGCCCCCCCGCCGCGCTCCAAAGGAGCCCGCCAACTTTTCCGAACTGGCGAACGACGCCGGGGAGGGCGCTCCGGCGGCGCGGCCTCGCACTTTCGAGAAGTGTAATGGTAAATGCGATTACCAAGTCCCCAGGTGAGTTAAGAAACTACTTAGGAACTTCTCGTGTTTTATGTGCCGCTGACGGAGCTGCAAATTCCGTTCTCCTGCACTTAACGAGCGGTTGTAAATTCTGCTGCGTTCCGATGTTCGCTTCCAGGAATAGCCAAATGTGGTTATTTGCTCATTCTTTATTCAGTGGTGGACGTTATGCATCTTGGGAAGCAGCATAGCGTGCAGGAGATTTAAGATCCTTCTTTGTACGTTTTTAGGATTTTTTTTTCTCGGTAGGGTATGTAGACACATTTTCAAGGTCAATGGTCTGTTTGTGAAGTTGTGTGTTGGGTTGCTAGCCGTTAGGTAGGTTGCGCAGAAACATGAGGTCGTGTGTTCGATTTGTCGATTACGTGTAGTACGATAATTGCGACATGTGTGTAGTTGATCACGCGAATCGCGCATTTCCAGTCCTCGTAATTCCATGGTTAGCCCGATGTCGTTTAGAGAGACTATTAATTGCTTCTTAATGGTTCTTTCGAAACTATAATTATACGTTTTGTAAAGAATACTGGTAAAAAGGCGAAAACGTTTAGAATATAGCCACTTTTTTAAATATCCGTCTTTTAACATAAATTTTGTTTTGGTATAAATAAAAACTCTCTTATGTTTGAACTCGGTGAATCCGCTCTTCTGACCTTTGTTGTCTCTGGCATTGTCTGATAATCAGCCTCTGTCTCTCTTTCTCGCACTGTCTCACCCGTCCATTTCCTCTCTCACTTTGTGAATGTATGTGACAAAATATTTGAAAGGACACTGTAACGAAAGTTTCTCCAGTTAAAAATAAATGCTTAACCCTCAGCATATGCGTTGAAATCTACCGTATGAAGCCTCCATTTCGAAGGCAGATATTTTATTGGGTGTAACGTTTCTACAAACAAGAGCTAGATGCAACTAACGTGTGTTGATCTCCGAGCTAAAAGTGCGAGTTCGCTGTATGTCAAACCCGTGTTTGCTGGCGTCCGCACCTGCTATCCTTCGGGCGCGTGTGTCCGCTCCTCGGATCCAATTTGGCGCGAGCGGACGGGACGCGCGACGTTGAATGGCGCCCTTCGCTCCGCGGAAAATTGCGCCCGGCACTGCCTTTTAGCTTTTCATGAATTCGTTTGCGAGACATGCGTGCGCGCTCGGACGCAGCGCTTCCCTCGATTAATACGTTTATCGACGCGGATGCGATGCGTCGGCGGATGCTGTCCCGGCGCGTCCGCGTCAATCGAGGCGCCCCCTCTTCGTTGGTTCTGCTTCGTTCGTGATGCTCGCGCCCGCTTACCCCAGTCTCATTGCCCACATCCTCTTGCCCTTGCCGATGTATCTTGTCCCTTGTCCCCTTGCCGAATTATTTCCCACGCCTTGCACGTTCGCTTGTCCACGTTCGCTTGTCCACGTTCGCTTGTCCACGTTCGCTTGTCCACGTTCGCTTGTCCACGTCCGCTTGTCCACGCCCACTTGTCCACGCCCACTTGCCCACGTCTCCGTTCCCATGTCCCCTTGCCTTTCTTGTCCTAATCCCACTCATTCGCTTGCGTTTTGGGGTCACAATCGGTCATGTCGGTCTTTGCCATTCGTATTTTGTTCCTAGTCTTTAACTTTTGTCTGGTGGTCATTGCACCACTATACCAAAAGCTATACCTTTTTGCAAGGTTGATATTATTGTTGATTTTCTTCTTCTTCTGAAACTATTTTATCATCACATGTTACTTCCATATCTCAACAGAATTAGCATTCGCATGTTATTGCAACTTTTTATGTGGTCTTATTTTTCTCTTAACACTGTATCACACAAACGTTTTCACATACATCAATTCTCCCTGTTGCCGTTCTCCGTATCTTTTTATACTTTGCTTGATCTCAATCATTTGATGTTTGTTGATTCTCTCGATAACTGGTATAATTCGAATTTTGTCGTTCTGTTTCGTCTGCCGATTTGCCTATTGTTCGAAGTTTTACTGTAGCCTTGTATCCCTAACCCTACATCATCACAGTAAATTACATATCTCTGTACTCAACGCAGCAAGCATTCTGTGGCCGTTCTCTCTTTACTTTCTTTATATTTTTTCTCGTTTGCCTTCGTTAAATTTTCGTTGGTACACGCGGCAAGCCTTCCCTCTCGTGTTCACCGTCCCGCTATTTGTTCCCTGACTCGAATCTCGATGCGTTCAATCTGCAGGCCGCCCGCCTCTTCCATCCCATTCAGGAGTTGCCTCGTTGCGAGGCAGCGTATCTGCTCCGAACGGGCGTTTTGTGCCGCCGGAGAATGGCACTGGCGGGATTTGGGTCCCCTTTCGAGCTGCCTGATCCCGTGCGCGGTTAGTGAGCGGCGTTGCGAAGGACACAAAAGGTCTGGAGGCTAATAATCCCGCTAACGTGCGTGAAGGGCCAGTGAGGGGCTTACCGGACCGCAGCTCCGGATATTTCGATACGTGTTCTAGTTCGGCAGTCTGGAAGGAGTAAGTTCGCGTTTGCCACGATTTGCCTCCACATGGAATTTCGTTGGTCGTAAATCAATGGTAACCGCGTTTCATGTACAATTTTTCGTACCATGTAATGTTGGATTGAGACATTTAGAGACACTAATTTATTTACATGGAACGATACCCGTTTGGGGTTTTTGTGACTCTATACATTCATTGAAATTGTGATGAACAGATATGGAAGAACAGATAAGCATCTTCGCATAAAATTCATCGTTGTGAACTCATTTATTAGGTTTTTATATTCCGTTTCTGAAGAAAATAATATTTGTGAGTATTCAAACTCTGTATTTCGTTCGGGAAGACTTCGCGTGTGCAGGCGGTCTCGCGTTATTAATCATCATGTTCGTCCTTCTAGGCGTAGTACAATTTGGTATCATAACATACGTGTATGCTCAATATGATAAAGGTGATCACAGTAAGATAAAGGTGATCAAAATCTACGCGCAGGTATTATTAGGTGAAATTGCAGCTTCGCTTATCCTTTTGATGCACGCGTGTTTCGAAACCTTGCATCCATTATTGAGCGGGCCGCTGTCTGCTGCTCATTCAAAATTTCATGAGGCTCGTGCGCTTCTGTCACGTGCGGGGCCGAGGCGGCATGGGGCGCGGGCGTGGGCGGGGGCGCGTGCGGCCGCCGGCCAGTCGCGTGCGAGCGGGGGGCGTGGGCGCGCAGTAACGAGACCGCCCGCCCGCCCGCCCGCCCGCCCGCTTGCTTCTTGTTCCACTGCCCGCCCCGCCCCGCCCCGCCCCATCCCGCCCCGCGCGCTTGCCTGCGAGTAATCGCGTTCCGCTCTCAAATTACCGCTGCCGTCGCCTTCGCTCCCGCTGCGGCCTCCGTTTCTGAAGTCGCCCTTGCCCCTTCGCCCCGCTGCCGTCCCAATCGTAGATCCCGCTCTAGACCCCTCCCTTCCCGGTTGCCTGACCACTTCTCCGCCGCCCTACCCTCCGCACTCCTGAGCCCTTTGCCTTCCCGTTCACGCCTTCCTCCCCGCCCCCCACCATCTCCTTCCTCGCAACTGCCACCCTCCCTGACCCCCACTTCCGCTGCCACGTTGTGCCCTACCTCTCCTCACGGCACCCCTGTACACTCCCACCGGAACCGGCTCCTACTCGCGCCACCCGCCGTACGCGCCGTGCACCTACCGCCTCCGCCCGCCGGCCGGCGCGCGTTTTCTTTGCTCGTGCCAACAAGCGCCTGTTTCCGCTACTAAAACTATCACGCTACCCCTGCGCCGGAGCGGAGCTTTTTGCCGCCGGCGACGAAGTGGAGCGCTTGTGGACGCTCAGCGCTGCCGCCTGGGTGGGGGTTCTCTATCATTTCATTCTTCATTCATTCCATTCATTCCATTCATTCCATTCATTCCATTCATTCATTCATTCATCCATTTAACCATTTATGTGTTCTTGGTACCATAAGCTTTGAAGATATTTTAATTTTGTATATTTAAACGATATAATTAATAAAGTTACAAAAAATATCTCATGTTACTAAATGCATCCTTCTTAAGTGTCTGTCGAATATCTTTTTCTGTAGTTTGAGGGGTTGTCAGTATCGATATCGTGTTTACGAAGTCATCGTGATGGCTTGGGAGCTTACATTCAGAGATTGAGATTCTCTATTTCTATGAGGAACAACTCCTATGAGTCTCACAATGGCGCCGTCGCCCTTTCGATGAAGTTATTGAGTCTGTAATCCGTATCGTATCCTACTATCCTATGTAGGGATATTTTGGGCATAAGATTGTTTTTATTGCTATCATTTTTTAATGAATAAAGTAGTGTTCTATTCTAAAAATGATTCATGTTCGCCCAAGTGAGAAAGGGATCGGATGCATTTTGTATCGTCTTTACCTGTTTCAACCGGAGCAATATTTCATTAAATTTGATAAGAAATATGAAGTAACGTTATAATGTAGAAATAGTATGTCATTATCGTCTGAGGTGTGCTTAAACCTGAACTAATTTTTTTCAACATCAATATAGTACTGTGCAATAATTTATCGAATTGTTTCATATTGATATTGTCCTATAAAATTACATTCCTGGAATATGATCACCCTGGATTTACTTTGGCGACCCCTGCCATTCGTTTCGTATTTGCGAGATATGACCTCATTTTAGTCTTGCATTTCCTGTTGTGGTTTTATAGCATACTCCGCATACAGTTTGCAATATTATATTCTCATCCGCACAGGAATAACATGACCCGTTTCAATATGTGCAAGCATCACAGTCGATGTACTATTTATTTTGTTGTATAAACTTTCTTTCAATGGAAAATCGATGAGAATGAGCACAATCCCATTTTCATAGGATATTTAGAAGCCATGATCCATTAATAGAGTGGCATGTGTTGAGTGAATCGACAACACTCAATAATTCTGCATGGATATTATATTATGTGTAAATGGCATTCAGTTGAATTCTCTTGATAAAATGGACTTTTAATCGGTGGAATAGGAGAGATGTGTACATTTTAATTCTCCTAGATGTTGAGGTTACTTATCCTTTCACTACTGAGATAGCTTCATTGCGGATTTGTTTCAGGCCCAGTTGCTTTCTTTCCATCATTCGTAACTTGAAGTTTAAACTCTCCTAACTCATCTCTCTTGGGTATCCATACGGAGCTTTTTCTTTCACCTGCTATTCTTCTGGCACTCATTCTGTCAAGGAGTATTCTTCCTTTTGTCAGTTCTTTTATATTTTACTACTTTATTCACCCAACTATTCGTCCTTTTTCACTTCCTATTTGTTTCGTGGTTCCTATATATTTCGTGGTCTTCCTCTACGAAAGGATGGTCGAATGACATTTACTCTGGCCCCAGAAGCCTACGACTTCATCTGTACATCGAGGCAATGTAAGACCTGATTTGTCTCTCAGAGATTGAAAAAATAAACATTATTTTTTCGCGGAAATGGTTTACAAAAGACATCGGTTATAGACAGATGTATTGCGAAGTTCATGCGTTGAAATATAAAATTATTGACGAACAAAATACTAGAAAACATGTTTGAAATTATATTTCTGCATGTGAAAGACGTTGTTTCTCCTCAAAATGTGTTGCGTAAATTTTACCTTACAGAATTAATTTAGATAAGCGTACGTGGGTTCGTAAATTGCGTGAGGCTAATGAAGTTCCTGGGCTGGGAGAGAGAAAAAGAAGAAAATGAAAAGTCTCAGCCCGTTAATCCCAACAGATAGGAAATCTTGTGTACATAGGTTCGTGATATATATCTTTTATGTACTAAGTGAGTTAGAGTAAGAAAAGCACATCTGCTTCGCAATCATTTTTTGTGGTAGGTTCCTCTGAGGTCAACGTTATTACTTTTCTTCGTAGCTGAAACTGACGTTTATAACAAAGATGGTTAGTGAATAAAAGATGGTTAGTGAGTAAAAGGAGGTATGAGTAATGGAACTTTGGCGACGAGAGTTGCGGTGAATCGGGAGAATGTGAATCCCCTTTGGCTCTCACAAGTTGCATACGGAATACAATGAACTGGAGGAAAAAACCTTCAACAAATCCTGCCAGTTAGAAAGTTGCGTGGAGGTCTCCCTAATACCAGACTGTTTCTGCACAGCGTTTGTTGAACACCCCATTACATTCCACTCGAAGATGTTGACGAGGTGATGTTGATTATGATGAATGATACGATTTGAGGCTTAGTACCCGGACAGGAAACGCTACTGATCTGCCCGTCATACTATTGGTCGCAGAGGCACGGTGCGAATTCATGGGGCGGGGGTGGCTACAGGGAATCGTTTGCTAGAGTCTGATATTCCCTGCTAAGAAAGTATTGATTTGTTCCACGATTCATTAAAATCTACATGCATCATTCACAAGATATGAAATTTACAATGTTGGAATCATAGAAATTGAAAAAGAGAACGTTCCCGAGAACATTCTTAGAATCTTTCCAACCTTGCAGCGAAACAAAGGTAGTTGCAGTTTGACTTCTCAATTTGTCAATCGCTGCCCTCTTTGGCGCCGATTTCGTCATGTCACTACTAAATGGCTAACTTTTTTTAAAATTGAACTCCTCCTCCCTGGCACTCTGTAGGGACGAGGAAGCGTAGCAACCTGGCTTCTGAATGGTCTCAGACGCTTCCGCGGGCGGCATTTCCGGCGGGCGTCCCCGCCGCTTGCGATTCGCGGAGTTGGCAGCCGCGATGCCGCTTCGCCTCGCTTGGCCCCGCGTTGCTCCGCGCAGCGGAGAGAAATGTCACGCGGCGCGCAGTATCGAGTTTTAGTGATGGACGCATCATTAATTCAGCGGCAGCCGTCGCTCCTTCACTCCGCGTTAAAGATTCAGGGCGGAATTCGGCGCCGCGCGCACCGCCCTGTGCTTCTCTCTCCCTCTCCTCTCTCTCTCTCTCTTTCTCTCACCGTTTCTCTCTCACCGTTTCTCTCTCGCCGTGTTCTCTCGCCCTCTCTCGCCCTCTCTCGCCCTCTCTCGCCCTCTCTCGCCCTCTCTCGCCCTCTCTCGCCCTCTGTCGCCCTCTGTCGCCCTCTCTCGCCCTCTCTCTGCCCTCTCTCGCCTCTCTGCCTCTCTCGCCTCTCTCGCCTCTCGCCCTCTCTCGCCTCTCTCGCCCTCTCTCTCGCCTCTTGCCTCTCTCTTCTTCTTGCCTCTCTTCCCTCTTCCTCTCTCCTTCTCTCTCTCTCTCTCTCTTCCTCTTCTTTTTCTCTTCTCTCTTTCTCTCTCTCTCTGTGGCAACGGCAACAAGTTCGCGGGTTCGGCACCGAAAAAAATGGAAACGACAGCTTTCATAGGCGCCCTCACAGAGAGCCTTGCCCGCCGCCGCCCTGTGCGCCGGCGCGCTTTGAACTCTTCGTATAGGCATGTCGATCAGGAAGCCGTCCGGCCGCCTCCAGAACGACCATAAATTATGGCAGCATCGTCTTCACTTTCGCTCTTGCCTTGTATTACTTGCGAGCTTGATGATGTGGTTTGTATTCGGAAGTTGCACTTCGCTCATCGATGTATGCGACACGGAAAGACCTACAGGCATGAAAAAACATTTCCACTTTCTTTTCCTGTACTTTTTTCTCCTTCATCCTCTTAATTTTCCTCGTTTTATATTTCTTGATCAAGAATTCTAACCTTTTTCTCCGCTCCACTGTAGCTGCTCTCTCCAGTTAGCTCTTTCAACATTTATTGGAATCGTCCCGAGCACTTTTTTCTTGCTGGTTTAAACTTCGGCTAATCTTTGTAATCTGCCCAGTGAAATCCTCTCTACGTTCTGTTTTCAAGTCGGCAAAAGTTAAAATAGCATTAAATATATAGACGAAATGCCAGACAAAAATAGGTTTTATAAGTAAATTGAAAGCTTTGCTTGGAGATTGAAAGGACTATACTAAATACTCTTGTGTGTTAAATGTTTCAATTCAACATTCATATTTCAGAAGCATATTGAAGCCTTGATTTACGTGAGAGACATTGACATTACCTTCCATACTTAATTGGCAAACCCGGTTCGAAAACTATCCATTAATTTACATTCTTATTCTGGGAAATTTGAATACCACAATATGAATGAGAATAATGTGGCGTGGAGTGTTTTTAATGAAACGGAAACCACGCGTGGTCGACGCGGAGCGTGTGTGGCCGAGAGTGGCGGGGCGAGGCGGGGCGGAGCGCCGCCGCGGAGGCTTTATTCGCGTCAGAAGCGTTCGCCGAGCACTGCGCAGGGAAGTTGCCTCGTGACGCGCTTCGATTTATGGAAAGGCGCTTCAGGACGCCCCTAACGAGACGTGACGGCCGGAAAGCAACTTGAGTGTTCCTTGCCGGGAAGAGCTAGATGCTACTTGCCTTGCAACTTTAAACGACGTTTCCACTCCATTGTTCTTGGTGGATGTTATGAACAGTTTCCATCGACGAGTTGAATTTTTAACATCCTGTGAACTGTTTTTATTTTGTATCGTTGCTAAGTTTTTTTAATGAATTTTTGTTGGGGTAGGAACTGTGTGTCTCTCCTTGAGTTTTTATGTCCTTTTATGTGAATGGAATGAATGAAAGTTAGCTGTATGTTCCATTTGAAGAAGTCCCCCATGACAACAGTTTCTTCGGCAGATCAAAGTTTGCGACTTCCATTTCTTCTTATATTCTCGCATTCTTTAAAAAACGCATTGGAACATTAGAAAAATATTATTTTACTGCAGGGTAGTTGATCACTGTTTTTTAACTCTTTAATGCTTTTTTACACATACCGATTCAACTTTCATTTCGATCTTCATTTTCAGATAAAAAATAAACTTTGTTAGATTTAAAAAAATAATTTTTTAAAAATAATTTGAATATTCATGTAGTGTTTCATATTAATGAGAAAAAAATTAGAATTTAAAATTTGACTCTCAGTATGTTAATAAAATGTTCAGTTTGGACCGTGCCATAATTTGTAACTTAATACAAAGCTAGTAAAATAAAAAAAAATAAAAAATTGCGAGAACGTAGATTTTTTACTGTTTTTTCCCTTGTTCTTTTTTTATTTTTATTTTTACTTTCTCAGCTTACGAATTCTTCGTAAGAAGAGAAAGTAACGTAATAGTACGCCGGTAAACGACGAATTTTCGCCAGAAAAACTCTTATAGCTGGGCTCTGGTTGTTAATTATAGAATCTTGTATTTAATAGTTTAAAATAACTGTGCAGGTCAGCCATAAAATGTAGTTAATGCTATTATTGATAGCATATTATTATCATTGTTATTATTATGTCTTTGAAATTACATAGTTAAGTCATTTAAAGTTAATATTTGTAATATGTAAATTGTAGTGTTCTGCCACCAGGTTGTATATACCTACCTGCAGAATAATAAATATCTAATCTAAATGTCAGTTACCCCTTTAAGGCCAACGGCTTTTTTAAAAAATAAAGTAAATTTTTCGCATTGCATATTGATTTCCGGCCGCGTCATGCTTCCGCGAATTCGCCGGGTGAAGGTGGTGTCGGCGCGGTCGCATGAGCAGGAGCCACCGCCGGAGAAGGCGCCTGCTGGCGATGAGCGAAGCGACGCGGAGGGGCTGTACGCAGGAGCGCGCGGCGCGGTCAGTCGCCGCTCAGACTGACGGCGATTGCTGTTGGCGGTCGTTGGACCCCGCCAGCCTTGTACGGCCAGGCGCCGCGGCGGCAGCGGAGGATGCCAGCGAGCAGTCAGCGACAGAGGCGAACACGTGGCGCCGAGATGAACCATGGTATGAAGATCAGTGGCCCACGGAGCAAAGAAGAAGAAGAAGGCTTCACATATTCTGACTACGTGGCACCACTGAACGGCGGCTTCATAAGAATGAGCAGAATACGTGATTCGTTAAATGAATCCAGAAAAGAGTTTGGATAAATCAAAAGCGCTTTGTTGTTCTTTTTGTGATTGCCTATTTTTTTCTTTTTTTGTTTTTCCTTCTCTTCCTTCATCTAATTCTTCATCTCGCTTTTTTACTTTCATTTTTTCTTCTCTATCTCCTTTTTTCGATGCTGCAGCTAATATTAATGCGGTATGACAATGACTGCAATCGCGACACGAAAGTTCAAAATGCATAAACGTCAAACCGACTGCCTAAAAAAAGTAATTGACGGACGACAGCGAATCGTAGTGCTGGGCTAATGTAATTAGTCGATTCCTCAACCTGAGTCTGAGGCTTAACCTGGATGTCAGATGAAATTGAAGCTTGATCATAACGGTGATGAAATGGTAAGAATTGTGGAATGACAGGCAGCGGAAAACTGGAGAACTCAAACCAAACGCATGGGGAACTTCGCCTATGAGAATTTTCAAGTGGATATTTTTTTCCTCAAAAGGATCATTGTATCTACCTTATGTCTTACAATAGATTTCATTTACACTAATTCCGAGAGAGAAATGAATATGACGCTCACCAGAAAGCATCCAGCGAACCTTGCGTGTTTCTCGGCTGCGCTACAAGACGATGGTCAATGTTGTTTCCTCCTCGTCGTATCGCAAAGCGAGCCCAACGCGACGCAGGCTGCGCGCTAGTGGACGGGGAGCGACCTCTCGGAAACCCGTTTGCGCTGCCTCGCGGCAGGTGGTGGCGGCGGAGGCGGAGGCGGAGGCGCGTTCTTCTGCCGCCGGGCTCGCGCGCGCAGGTCGACGAGGCTGTAACTCACGCGCCGCCTCGCCGGAATCGGAATCGCCAGCCAACCGGTCCCTCGCCGCTAGCGCTGCCCGAGCGTCCGTGGCCTCTGCGCAACGGTTCACCGGGAGGATCTCGGGTTCGGGCCTCGACGGTGGCAGATTTTCGACACTACCTACGTAGCTGGGCCGAATTCACCTATTATCTGGATTGGTTGATGGTCATTCCGGGCACGTCAACTATTATGGTCATTAGTCTACGGACATATGTGTAGTGCGTGTTTTGCTCGGGCGGTGGCCTCTCCCACTGTATGGCGAGATCTGGCGCTGACCTAATGTCGGCTAGGGGGGGGGGGCCTCAACAGGTATCTCCAACCAGCGGGGCACCCACCCAGCCGAGTCAAGCTCTGACCTCCCGACCGGTCGCCCGGCAAGTGCAGTAGTGTAGTGCATGTGTATGTATGTGTGTGTGTGTGTGTAAGGAGTGAGGATAGGGCGAGGAAGAGGAAGGAAAGGTCGTGCGCGGTCCGTAATACGTTTGTTACGATACTGCTCCGGTATTCGCCTGATGTTGCTCAGGGAAACCGTGGAAAACTGCCGATCAGAGCTGCCGGCCGCTAGAATTCTCCTCCAGACAGCGACTGAATTCGACCTAGCTGATAAGCTGGTGTCGAAAATTCTGCCACCGTCGGGACTCGAACCTAGGGCCTCCCGATCAGAGGGACTGCAGTGGCATCAGTTGATGCCCTGAGCCATCTCTCCCGGTCACTATCTGGAGGAGAATTCTAGTGGTCGGCTGCTCTGTTCGGTAGTTTCCCATGATTTCTCCGATTTATACCAGGTGAATGCTAGAGCAGTACCTTAACAAACGGGCCATGAACGACGAGCGATCTTTCTTTCTTCATCCTTGTCCTCCTTCCCTCCCCTTAGACTCACACACATACTCTCACTTACTTGCACTACACATATCGGGAGACCAATCGGGAAATTCAGATCGTGTCCTGGCAGGGGCGGTGCCTCGATGGGGAACATAACTGGGGATAGAAACCAGCAACTCAGAAATTTCTTCATTACTTTTAATGTAAAAGTACATGAAAGTAAATTTAATGTACACGTACAGCAACTCTAATGTACGTGTTCAATTAAATTTAATGTACACAAGTAAGTTCAGTCGTACATCTATTAAATTTAATGTAATTCCTGACAATGAAGTTCAGCCCCGAACCTCACGTTTCAGCGGGGAAGAAACATCACCACCTTCCGGAATGCACAGGCATTTTATTTAGAGGACTAATGACCATAGTGGTTGACACGTCCAAACACTAAACACTGTTTCCAGCGCCCGCTTGCTCGTACGAAAAGTCAGAAACGCTTGACCGGGGCTTATGAAGTTTTATGACCGCTCGCCTTGCACGCGCACCATATTTCAAGTTGGAGCAGTTCGTGGGCACAAAAAGTGCTGTAGTTTCGGAACAGATTCGCTTGTAGTGGAAGTGTGAATGGACGAACTTCTCTTGCGAGAGAAGTTCCTGCAATTGGAGAAAGGAAACTGGAGAATTTTTGATATGCTTTTTTGAATTTTGTGAAATTGTGTAATATAAAGAAGTACTGTGATGGGGGAAATCTTCGGCTGTGAACTCGAAGAGACTTTGTACTTGTTCGGTGAATGTCCCAGATCGTAACACATACGTGATGCGTGCACTTCTTGCTTGTGCTGTATGCAACGAAACTAGTGACGTTACAGAATGGCGCAGATATCTCCACCCTCCTTCTAGCTGCTATCTATTGGCGACTAAAAGGCTTTTTTCATATTTTCTCAATTTTTCTACTCTCTAAAATAGTAGAATTGTTGTTAGAAATGTAGAATTGAAATACGACTTCAAGAATATTATGGAAGAGAAGAACGTATATGCAAATATGCCTTATATGTAAATTTTAATTAAAACATTTGTAGTCGTTTTTGAGAAACTATCGTTTGAGCGTTTTTTTGAACGGTTCAATTTTGATGCAAATTTAAGACAATATTTGAATTCAGTTAATTACAAATTAATATTGTTTCTAAAATCTTCGAACTGTATCGCTTCTCGCTTAACCAAATCCGGCACCGAACTCTTGCTGACGGCACCACTTTCCTTCCCACCCACGTGGCGGGTGGCCATAACAGGGTAGGTGTCGTCCCGCGGCGAATACAATAAAACCGTCTCTACACCTTGAGACGTCGCTGACAAGCAGAACCACATTTCCAGCGCCCCGTCGGCGGGCAGTCTTTTTCTCCTCCGGGAGCTTCTTCGTTCTTTTTATCGCCGCTACCAAAAGCAGTTATCGGCGTGCCGTTGAATTTAATTTCCTGCTCCGCGCGCAGGGCTTCCGCCATCGTCCGGCACTTGTCCCCCTGCCCCCCGCCCCCGTCCTGCCGTCACGCGGGAAGGTCCCTCAGACAGCCTCTGGCTGCCCCTCGGGTTTATTTCGCTCACGGCGTGAAATCGTGTTACGGGTACGACTTCGCACACTCTTCCTTCCTTCAACTTTTTTCTTTTTTTTTTCGACTTCGCTGCTGTCGACCGGGACTCGACAAGCGCTTTCGTTTGACTCCGCGAAATTTTATTTCTATTTTATTCTAATTTTCTTCCATTTCCGCATTTTGATTGGGCCCGTCGGGGTTACCGTGGGAGTCGACGCGGGGTTTGTCAGGCGAGAGATACGGAGATGGCTGGGAGTGAGGGTGTGCAAAGGGAGGGGGTATGCGTGCCCAACGGAGTCTGTCAGGGATTGTGGGTATTAGGGGCGTGTCCCCTTTTCGGAGAACTCGCTAATGAAAGTGAATCCCGTGCGTGGAGAATGGGAGATCATATTGTATTTTCCCTTGTGATTCATACGTGCCGTTTGCGTGGCGCGGGTCGTGTGTGGATGTGCTTGCATGAAGGCCGCGCATTGAAAAGAGCTTTTCCTGGTGAGACTGTGTGCGCGATTTCGCGTGTATCTCTCCGATTTCGTATTAGTTTCTTTTAGTTGAATGAAATGTGTTTGCGTGAATAAGTATGAACAGCGATTGTGATATAAACATACTCCACAGTATAAAGATAAAACTGGTCACTTAACAGTCTCACAACTGAAAGTGGTTCTTCTAAAATACAAATGGACCAAATGCATATGTAGTGACAAATCCTAAATTGTAGACTCATAGATTGGTAGGTCCTCTCTTCGAGCCACGACGAGGGTGGCTTTTTTCCTACCTAATTAGTAGGGGTTGAAACTGACCACTGCTTGGAACAGAGTTCTGGAGACAACTGCTGTTATGTGTTGTTTCCTTGGATTCCTTCAGTTACGTACTGATGTCGACGCAGTAACTTTCTCAACGGGTCACGGCCTCTGCAAACGCTTCCTTCTCTGCCATTTGTCGACTCTCCTCGGTGATGTAGAAAGATATCCGAAATATGACCAGAATTGCAAGTTAGGGCGAGGTTCAAATTGCGTTAAAACGCCGTAGGCGGAATATGTAATACACAGTTGTACGAGTCTGCAAAATGACAGGTAATTACAGTCGACTCCGGTTATAGTGAACTTCTGGAGACTAACATGTTTGGTTCCCTATATCCGCTATCAGATGTTCACTATATCCGATTATGTCAAAATTAAATGAAATTTCTCCAAAATGATCGATTTTATTAGTATACAGATACAGCTAAATTCATTAACAGCACGAACTGAAAATTCAATTGCATTATTTGTATTAAAAATTAATTATTTTAAATTGTTTGCTTTGTACATTTTCCGTTAGTAATTTCTCTAGATCCTTCTCCAGAGTTCGTCCTCTGTCCAAACTTGATTCTACATTGTTCTCCGTCTGTTAAGTATCACAATGCAGTCTTGACACCTTTCAATGCCTCTGGCAATTGGAACACGTCCTACTCTCTGAAGACCCTTTTAATCGACTAATAACATAAGATATCCAATTTATTAATTTCCAGGACTGACTTTATACGTTTACTATTGCCGAGGTTCAGGTTCACATATAACCAAATCTTCTTATGCTTATTTGTAATGTATGTAAGTGAAACGGGACCAGTGACTTTAGTTCACTATAATGAGGGTTCACTATATCCGAGTTCACTATAATCAGAGTCGAGTGAATTACACTTCTGGTACGCGGAATACATTAGGGAGCTGTTTCTGAGGATAAATTGGCCGACGTGTTCATTCAGCAGTTGGCCATGGAAAGTCCACGAGCCTACATTCCTCGCGAAAGAAGTGAGTCACGTGCGTTGGCGCGGAGTGCTGGTCGGTCTGACGGAGGCGAGCTGGCCTATTGGAAGGCGGACGTTCGCCCGCCCGGCCCGCGCGCCATTCCCATGGGCTCGCGGCGGCCGGCTCTTCGGCTGCCCGTCGCGCCTCCAGCCGAGTCGTTCACGGCCCCTCTGAGTGGATCTGACAGCGGGAGGCGTGCGAAGCGCCTTTCTCACGGCTGCGCACAGCTTCATGCGAGAGGTCGGGCTCCACAAGCACCTGCTACTTACGGAAGAAAGTAATTACTAAGCGACGTTCGTTTTGGAAAATTAGCCAGCAATCTTCTTCTTATATCCTTTCATTGCTGTACATTGTAATTGTAATTTTGATACAAATTGGATTTTGGGTTCTATCTACTCCAGCTGGTTCTATTTGTAGCTTAGAAATGCAGGTAGTGTTACGACGTTTTACTCTCCTGATAGTTCGAAAATTTCCATACTTCTAGATGTGATGAGGTGATGAGATTATTCTTCTAATAGAAAACGCACGGGGATTAGAGATGTCTTACGGAAGCTGTCTTACAATTTATGGAACATATTTTCAACTTATTGGATATCCTTGTGCTTTGTGCATTTAATGGCCATTCAATTCTCAATTTGCTAAAAATGTTTTTGTGATGGAAATCCAGTTCGTATTTGTCTTCTCACGCATATTTAAATGAATTTATTATGCTTAAAGTTTGTGCGTATTGCTGAATTATATAAGCGCTCTAACGCACTATATCACATTGCTCGTCGCTGTTCTTTCTTTTGGCAACGTAAGAGCCATTTTTTGATTTATTACTGCAATTTTTTCGGGAGTCCTTTGTGATTATATTTATACTAAAAATAATTTCTCGCGAAATTAATACGTATCACGCTCATGGCTTTAAGTTTCCGCTTCGTCACTCTAATTATGTTACTCCTTTGACATGAGAAACGTCCGGTGCTTGGAAGTAGTTCGCGCCCAGTCCGTGGCAAGAACTTGTCACACTTCTAGAAGAGAATAAAAGAAACTTAAAAATTTATAAACTTCCTAAATTAGATACCTACCAAAATCAGTGTTTTCACTTTCTGGAAAATCTGGAGAAGTGAACAATTTCAATATCTGGAAAAGTCTTATGATTTGGCAGAAACGAGTATCAAAGAAATCATTTCGTGACTGAACGGAGCGTATTGGTCAAGACCGTTCCGGGCAACCATTTGATTGTTCCCGGGAACGTTAACTGCTAGGGTAATTAGTCCCTTTAATTTAGTGAATGTTATTTCGTGGGGGCATCGCGGTGTTCCTTCCCTGCTGGACTGCGAGACCAGGCGGCTCCTCCTACTCGTCGATTTGCGGGTAATTTCTTCTCCAGGTATCTTTCCCCAGCGGCGCGCCGCCCAAACCCCGGATTCACGCTAAGCTCCTAACATGTGTGGTAGTGTAGTGCAAGTTAATTTAAGTGTGTGTTAGGGGAGAGGATAGGACAAAGAGGAGGAAGCAAATCGCGCCCGGTCCGTGGCCCGTTTGTTAGGGCACTCCTTCGGCATTCGCCTGGTATCGGTCGAAGAAACCACAGAAAACTACCGATGAGAGCAGCTGGCCGCTTGAAATCTCCTCCAGGCAGCCTGCCGCTCCGCCTGCCTGCCCGCCCCCGGAGCAGGGAGTCGGAGCGCGTGCAGCGCCGGGGGCGTTATCGCCTCCGCGGAAGAGGGAGACGTCCGCTGCCTTTCGCGCCCGCGCGGTGCGCCCGGCAGCCGCATTACCACTGCCTTTGTATTGCACGCGCACTCGGTGAAAAAGAAAAGGTGAAAAAAAAGATGCCTGAACGCCACCTGTTGCCAGGCTGTTTTCGCAGGAGATCCCGGACAAGGCGCGCGCTGATTTGCAGATTCGCCTACGTGGGGAGCGAAAGATTGATTTTTTCGTGTTTCCGGGCGCGTCAACTGCTTTGGTCATTAGTCCCGTTAGTGTAGTGCATGTTTTTTCTCGGGAGATGGCGGTGATCTCCCTCAGGATGGTGAGATCCGGAGCCGACTTACCGTCGGCTAGTGGGGTTTCCCCCAAACCAGGACTCTCCCACCAGCGGGGCACCGCCCCAGTCCGGACAAGCTCTAAGCTCCCGACCGGTCTTCCGGAATATGTGGTAGTGTAGTGTATGTTAGTGTAAGTGTGTGTGTAAGGGGAGAGGATAGGACAACGAATAGAAAGGAAAGATCGCGCGCGGTCCGTGGCCCGTTTGTTAGGGTACTGCTCCGGCATTCGCCTGGTGTTGATCGGAGAAACCACGGAAAACTACCGATCAGAGCAGCCGGCCGCTAGAATTCTCCTCCGACACGACTGAATTCGACCTAGCTGAAAAGGTAGTGTCGAAAATCCTGCCGCCGTCAGGACTCGGACCCAGAACCTCCCGGTCAGAGAGAGAGCGAAAGAAATTTCATTCTCTTCGTAATGTTACATTGCGTAGTGTGAAATTTATGTTTGTACCTATTTTCTGTTTTATTTAAGAAAATTACAAAATCCCAAATATTGTATTTTTCATAATTATACAAATTATTTTGAGCTGGATTAGAGCTTTTATTTGAATTGATCATAAAACCATATGGATTCACAGGTTAATGCAACGCAAGCCAGCCACGACGCATAATGACCTCCATGATTGTGATCTTAAAGAAACACTGTGTTGACATCATATTCCCAGTTCTCAAATGGCCTAGTGGAAAAAATTGGTTTAAGTAAATACGTTTCTTGCGCCTGAACTCGTAATAAGTCTCCTCGGGCGAACCCTTTTTAAAGCGCGTTTCGTTCCGCTTTTTATATTCGCGCCAGTTAACCCGCCGCGAGGTGACACGAGCGATTGGTCGCGGCTCGGCCGGGGCAAATATTTAACTGGCGCGTTCGCTCCTTCCAATTGAGTCCTAATCGGAATAACCTTGCCAATCGCGATCCCGCGCCGTTCGATCCGCAGGGCGCAGCACTCGCCCGCCGCCCGCCGCCCGCCGCCCGCCGCCCGCCGCCCGCCGCCCGCCGCCCGCCGCCCGCCGCCCGCCGCCCGCCGCCCGCCGCCCGCCGCCCGCCGCCCGCCGCCCGCCGCCCGCCGCCCGCCGCCCGCCGCCCGCCGCCCGCCGCCCGCCGCCCGTCTCCCACTGCCTGCCACCCGCCGTACGCCTTTCCCGCTCCCACCTCCATGCTTCTCCCGCGGCCTTGCCTCTTCAACACCCCGTCGTTCCTTCGCTTACCATTCCAGCGCTCTTCCACTCATCGCCCCGCCACTCCATCTCCTCCCACCATCTCCTCTATTCCGCACAGTCACCCCACTCACCGCCCCGCCAGTTCCTGTTTCCATTCCATAGTTCGCACTCCTCTGCCCTCCCTTCATCCACCGCTCACTCCATTCCTTTCCCCACCGTTCTCCAGCCAACGCCCTCCGCTCACTGCCTTCCGCACACATCTGCTCGCGACGGTCAACCTCCGGTCAACCGCCGGCCGTCCACCTACCGCCCACTGCTTCCCGCGCGTTCGCCGCCACCTGCTCCCGCCTTGCGTAACGCCCCGCCACGCGGGTTGACGTCAGACCGCTTTATTGCAGGCCGCCCCCAGGGAATTAATGAATCGGAGCGCATTGTTTTTAGCGTGACCGCACAATCGCGCGATGAGATCGCGCTTCTCGCGCTGTTTTTGAACGCCTTGCTGACGTTAAAAGGAAATGGATTGTATGGATTTGTTTCGCGTGAATGTCTCCGGAGTGTATTGTTCTAAATGTGTTCAGCTTACGTGCATTTTAATCGTACATTTAGATCTTTTAACACCGTTTTGATAATACCTCTTGTTATTCTGTTTTGCATGTTGACAGTTCTAGTTACTAAGGGAACTTAACTTAAAAGCGCCATGGAAACGCCTTTTGTGAACTTCGGAGAATCGATACAATTTTTACGAATCGATTTTATGATTGTACAGTTATAATGTCCTTGTAAAACGAAAGACGGCTAATGTCTATTCATGACATAACGAGAACAGTTAATGCTTGTGCACTTTCCACTTGTACTTTGCTGTCACAAAAAATTTAAAGACTATAATCTTCAGTTCGTACGTAACTTTTTCTCGTTCTTAAAGAGGTAGAAGAAAAATTAAAGAATGTGTTTGAGATTCTAATAGGACTGCAGATACTCGCTAATACAGTCTATAAAATGTGGGGGGATTTATTGCATCACGTACTAAGTTTATTATTTGCAATGCTGTTTATTATACTATCGGAAATCTGTATTGTCACCGAAAATGCTCGAGGATCTGTAGTTCATTTTCAAATTGTTGAAGTTTGAGAGTTCGCTTTGAGTTATTAAAACTGTCCTTTCCCGAAGTATTATTTCTCTAAAAACTTATAATTCCATTTGCACTTCCTGTGCAGCGAGAATGAAACGACACTGGTGCTAATTAGAAAAAGTGCACTCGAGTTATGGAAATTTGGGTGATCACACGTTTGTATAGCGTGTGACCGTTTGATATGATGAGCGAAAGTAGTTCGTTAATTAACCTACTTCCTCCAAGTCATCGATTCCCAAAGTGTGTGGGCGGGCGCTCCCCCCTCCCCGTAAGAGAGGCGCAGAGACGCGTCAAGGGGGGTGCGGGACCTATCGAGTCATGGTATATCCGAACATTCCCAATGACCTGGCGCCCTAGAAAGTTATGAATTTTGTCAGATTTGCTACGTTGCATTGTGCGATTTGTGATAAGATATCATTCAGCATAAGCACAGCACAAAAACGCAAGTACAATGATTATATTAAATATTATCATTGATGATACTATGATTATATTAAATAAGTTTTATTTGTATGATTAAAGATGGCAATCCTCAGTGTGTTATTTGCTATGTAGTATTGAGCAATTTGTGCGAGAAATCGTTTTCAGAACTTGTTGCAATTAAAATAAAGTATCGGGCCCAACTTAACATTGCTAATGATTTACGTTGTGCACTTTCTAACGCCCAACCAAGTGTAGGGAATCTGGTAAAAAAACGCAAGCTTACACTTCTCACTGATTTTCCTTGCTCCCCACCTGTTTAATTTAATTTTCAACTTGTAGTATTTATTAGGCATAAATCGTATTACATTTTCTCGACCTAACCTAAAAAAACGAACATTTCTACAAGAGGTCCAAAAAACAATTAACTTGTAAAATTGTAACGAATAAATTAATAAACACTTGTTTTATTCATTTCCAAATAAAAATGTGCAAGAGGGCGTGGGAAATTTTGCTATTGACAGATTGTGGGCGTGGTAGGAAAAGGTAGGGAACCTTTGCTCTAAGTAATGTGTTCCGTGTGATTAGTTCCGAGTGAACAAGAGCAATATTTCATTTTTCCTTGGGCTAGAAATTCAGAAATGGTGGAAAGAGTGAGCAAAGCGACAGTTTCGACGTTCCTTGGTTCTTAATCCATTTCACTTTTTAATGCAGTTCGGCATGAATATCGTTTTTTTACGAAAATGTGGATTTTCACATCTATTCAACTGAGCCCTAAGTCGTTTCATCATAATTAACTTCATAATTACAAACACGTTAAAAATCCTGTTTTTCGTTGTGCACTCATATGAAGTGATACACAGGAAGCTTTTACCATGTTATTCCAATGTGTTGACATCAGAATGAAGATTATCTTGTATTCTAACAATGGTAAACCTACTTCCAAAGTGCGAAAACGTCTCTATACCTTAGCGATGAATAGCAAATAACACACGGGATTAAAACTGAGTTGAAGGTAAGTACTCCACACCGCCTCTGTTGGTACTTTTAGAACACATGTATGTACACAAAATGCCAACAGAAGTGGAGGCGGTTCTACTTGAAACTTCTTCATTAAACTGAACACTGCTTTTGTTGGACGTCGTGTTCATTCGAATTAACAGAAAGAGAGATGTATGCTGATCATTGCTCTCCGATGTTTGGCAACATTTATGTAGAGGAGCTTAATGGCAGCCTTAGGTGTTTGTCACACTGTGGAACTCGTGAAGTTGTGGTAGTTCGTAATTGCGCAGATTGCCTCGGCTGTTTGCTCTCAACTTGGATTTAGCTCTGTGTTTTCAGTACAAGTTGACACAAGCGCGAGTGACTTTGTTAAGAGTGAAAAATTTAGATTAATTGACAGAGTCTGAGCTACCGTTAATGAATCCTGTTTTTGTTGCTGCTCTAAATCATCGTAGTTTACTAGGTCTCTTCATTCATTTGAATTTGACTCTACGAATAGTGATTAAATTGATCGCGAACACCAAATGTGATTTTCTGGAATTCGAGAGACAAACGTTAAATTTAGCGGGTATCGTTTTGCAAACATTTAGAGGTGTTCTGGTATAACTATTGTTCTCGCTAGTTCTAATGCCCAGTATTTCTCAAAGCATTTCAGCTTAATAGCTGCAAATTGAGGAATTGCTTCGGCGTCGCCGAGCGTTTTAACGCTGCCCGTTCTTTCGCGGAGCCCAAACTCGGGCACTGAACGACTTATATCTTACAGCAAATGCAGAGAAATTGTTCAACTTGGGAGTGCTGACGAATGATTTAGTATATCGCATTCGCAAGTTCCTGCATTGTGGGTTAATGAGTTTAAATTGACTAAGACATTAGACAAGTTAAACAATGGTATTATGCTGTCGTGTGATGTAATGGGTTTTCAGCCCGTCGCGTGACACGGGAATGTTAATAGCGCGGCGAACCTCTCTCCGACCGCGAGACCCTCCGCCGCCCCCCTCCTCCGAACTCCCCTTCGGCCCCCCTCTTCCCCCCTCACCATGGACCCCTTCGACCCCTGCCCTGCGCTGCCGCCTTGCCCTCACTTCATCTCCAGCTCTTCGCGATTGCTCAGCCGCCTCGAACGCTCTCTGCCAACGTTCGTTGATGAAGATGCGCGAAAATTGGATTCTGGAACGTTGTGCTGAATTTCTCGCGTTGCCAAGCTGTGAGAAATATGCCTTCAAACGGATATCTCCTTTTTTTTCTTCTCGAAAACAAAAATTTTACTTCAGAGTATCCAGATAAATTATTTACGATTAGTCCCTCCATCAGAGTGTGTCTTTTATGTGTACCCATATGCCTGTTTTTATTTGGTTCAAGTTTCATTCATCTTTTATTTTTGTCGAAATTTAGAGAAATGTTACTTGATGTTATTTAACCACCTGTAGGCTTTGGAGCAGACGTGTATGAAGCTGCCAATATGAGCGGAGGTTCAATTTCCCTCGAAGGCTGTTTTTGGTGCGAACTAATTGGGGGTTTAATTTGGTGGAGAACAAATTTAGGTTTTAAAAATTTTATCTTGAGTAATGTAGTTGTACAAGTCCAAAAAATTTCACACTTTCGCAATTTTTTAAAACAGTTAATTGTAACAATAGGACCAATGCCATATTTATAAGCGTCAATCTGAAAAATAAGTGCATTACAATGTAGTTTTGTTAGTACTCTGCCTTAGAAATCGGTCGGTTTAAAAAATTACGCATTTGTATTTTTGCTTTCAGAAATTTCTGAATGGCAACAACGGCGCTGTTAGACATGATGGGTAACTTGGAACAACCATTGTTCGAAAGAGAGATGGCTTCATTTAACTCCGTACTCCAATCTAATATCTATTAAATTTATTAGTGAAGTTATTTATTTGTATTTATTAAAGGAAGTTATTTAAATGCTCTATACATATAGCATTTAAATAAGTACCTCTGATGTTCCCTTAAATTTTACTTCCCGGGGTTGTCCATGGCCTGGAATATGTTGCTATTAGATTATGCTATTCATATAAATCGGAAATACTCGTATTTCAGCACTGCGTGTTTGCGAATATTGAGATTTTAAGACCTGAGTGAAGATTACTTCGATATGACGAAACGTTCCTCGTAAGTGAACATTGTATTTCACTCCTCATTTCATTTCAGCATCCAAGTATTTCTCATTACCTTTCGTATTACCTGTATTTTTCTGCACGTAGAAAAGTTTATTCTTTGTCGAAGAAGACCTTTTGTGAGAATTCGTCGAGAGGCTAGTTGTTTCCGAAAAATACACGAACATTGCATTAGCGTTCACGACACGGTTCTTTTCGAGATCGCGAAAAAGAGGGAGAGACTGAGGAAAGTACGCAGGGATTATGTAGAGCGCGACATTTTATGCACGCAATTTGCCGGAAAAAATTCATAGACCTTTCAACGCGCGGGTAGCGGGACAAAAAGTTTCGCGTAATTTGCATACGGTAATGCGGCGCTCGTCCTTCATACTTTCCTCGCACAACGGGGCGGCAGAGGACACGCTCGCGATGTATCATCTCCGCTCGTTCGCTTGCGAGTCGCGAGCCGCTCACCAGAGGCAAGTGCAAACTCGGCCCCTGGGGCACTCCCTGCCCAGCGCAATCTGCTGCTATCGCTGCCTGGGATGTGTCATTGGATCTGTCGCCACTGTCACAATGAGCTTGTTTTGCGACTCTGTAAATGTAGTAAGGGAGGATAGTTTCCGCGTCATAAAAAGAGACGAATTGACGCAGGAGAGTTTAAATAACCAATAAATAAATGATTCCCAATATTTCTAAGCTTTGACTTGAGTATCCAAAGAATTCACGGAGAAGTGCCCGACGAAGGTGTAGGAGAGAGACATTTCTATAGCGTAGATGAGGGTCTTCATAGGTTTGCTAGATCTTTTGCTAGCCGATGGTAATTTTCATTTATTAAAAAGGTTGTTTTGTGATAATAGAATTATTTTTGATGTTCAATTCCAAAGTTATCAGCTGCTCATAATTAGCTATACGTAAAATTTATAAGTGTATTTTGACTTTTCAATCAACTCCTGCTTGGGTTTGAGATAAAGTTCGTGCGTTTGAAGGTTTTAAGAATTGTATATTTTTGGTAGTGTTCGGTTATAAAAATACCGTCAACCATTTGCAGCAATTTAAGTATCTTTTAGTTTTCCAGTTTACTGCAAACGTTTCATTTTGGTAAAATTCCCAAGTGATTTTTAATGCAAAGAAAATATGACTTCCGTTTCATTTCGGCGTAATTTCTGTTGGCTTTTTTGGTCATACACGTTTCTCCCTCTTTCCCTGGGGTACTCCGCCTTTTTCGTGACCCTCCGTGGGCTTCGTCCATTGAAGCACTCGCCGCGCGCGGCATGGCTTCCGCCGCCCACTTCGCCACTGCCGCTCCTGCAATTGCCGACCCCGCACCGCCGCCAACGCTTCCTTCGCCCCCGCCACCGTCTTCGCCTCCTACCGCCCGCGCCGCATTCTCCACCGCCGCCGCCCGGCGACCTGCCCTGCCCCGCTGCCGACTTTAGCTGCTCTCGCGTCCGCCACCGAGACCGTTGCCTGGAAGCCGTTTCTTCTTTCCTTTCCTTTTCCTTTCCTTTCTTTTTTTTTTTTACGTCCGCGCCATTTTCTCCGCTGCTCCTTCCGTTTCCGACGCCGCACCGCGCCGTGGTGTCGGCGGGGCTCGCACTGCCCCGCCCCTTCCCTTTCCTTCCCCGTCGCCGTCCGCCGGCGCTCGGCAGCCCCTTCGGCGCGGCGGCCCGCTCGCCCTCCGGCGCAGGTGCCCCTGGCTGCGCGCGGAAAGCGCCTTCCTACCTTGCGAGTGGATAAGGGCTCGACTCTTGGCCCGAACACGGAGCATTTCCTTTTCAATTGCCCCGGGATAGCGCTGCCATTTGCTTTTTCAGCGAGCGACCCCGCGGCCTTTTTGTTTCCTTTTCGGTTAGTATATCCCGCTCTTGTTGCTGTATAGCGCGGGAGTTTCCGAATTTTATTAGTTTTCCAAAGGCGTTTTCTTCATACCGTACCATGTGCTAGGGATACATAATCTTGACGTTCTTACTATTTTCTGTTATAGCTACGAAGACGAGAAATAAGCGTTTTCTACGTACAGTATACGATTCCAGCGTGGTAAAGGATAGGTATTACAAAGAATTGAAGATAAAACAGTTTTATAAAATGATGTATCTATTTAATAAACAATATATGAGAAGCAAACATTCAAAAGGTGACATGTCCAATTTGAAAAAATTGAGTTCTGTTGTTTTTACCCAGAATTTTTTTTCCAGAAAAAAAGTGAGATATCTTATAATACATTATCTTATAATACATACTCTATTCGTTGAGTTAAAGACTGTATTCAAAAGTGTAAACTTTGTGCTACATTTTTCATTTTTTTTTTTTTTTTGAAAAAGTGTGTACTTTGCACTTCTTGAAAGTTTGCTCCTCATATGTTAGAATGTATAATATTTTGAACTTTTTCTCTAAAGATGGTCATACTATAATGGAAACCTGGAAATATGTAGTTTGGGACATAATTGTAATTGTGGATTTGTATGGCTACGCATTTTTTTCTTAAGAGTCTCACTGTAATTTCATCATTAAATTAACAAGTTCTGTTTGCTGAGACTGTTACGTGACGCCTCAGAACGCGAGTTTTACCCGGGCAGATTTGCGAGCCCCGAATTAACCGAATATCGAAGGCGGTCGCAGTTGACTTGTGATCGAATCTAGGCCACCGTTTGACTGCCTTCACTTCTATCGTGGCTCGCCTTCGTGTGGACACGGGCGATTACGCGGCTTCGTCTGTACGAAAGGGTGCATCGCTACGTACCATATAGAGCATTGTGTCCGGAACAGGGTTACGCGCACCAGAATCACGAACGTGTATCCCGCAAAGCAAATCGGGTACCGACTGATTTCGCTTGTGACTGTACTATTCTGACGGGTTTCGCTACAGGTGCTCGTGTTTGCCCCAGCGCGGAAAACCTAATGGATAAATCTGTCAGGTATATTGCGCATAGATCGGCCCCGTTACGTTCATATTAAGCTAATTTTGGTGTCTGATTAATTACTATCTTGGCCCGCACGGCCCATGAAAAAATTCATCCAGTTATCATTGAACCTCAGTAATAAGCCAAACCTTTGGGCCGTACGTGCGATAAATGAATATGATGGAGACATGACATGATTTTAATGATGGTGATGTCATAATGGAATAGGAAGCAGCGAAACGAGTGGACCCCGAGAAAGTCTACAACGAACCCACTTGTTCACCACAAATTGCACAAGGCTTAACCGAAATTTGACCCCCCCCCCAGTACGACGATTTGGAAGAGGAAGGTGATCAGTCCGGCCTCTATACTGCGGTTTTCACAGAGCTGCGTTTGAAGGATATCAGCTGTTTCGGTGTCATCCAATCGGAAGGCTGAACGCCACCATTATGACGTCACTGTAGTGACGTGTAAGGTCCCGATTCGACAACACATAAAGCAGCTGATATCTTTCAAACGCAGCTCTGTGAAAACCACAGTATACATCGTGAATAGTCCCCGTCCCCAGCCCACCAGATTTGAATTGCCTCTGATCTGCGTAACGTGCTGGGTGCCGGAGAGGCGCGGCGGCGGCGGGGCGGCGGCGTCGCGGGCGTCGCCCATGTCGCGCCGCGCCTCCGCGCGCCCGCCCGAGCGCTCGCCCACTCGGTGGTTCCCGCGCCCGAAATAGAATGCGGTGTGTACGCCGCGCGCGCCGCCGCCGGCCTCTATTTGTGTGTGTTGTGAAATGTTAAAAGTTTCCGAGAACGCACCGGGCGGCGAGAGGCAAAGTTCACGCGGAGGAGGAGCGTGGGCGGGGGAGACCTTGCACCGCACGCCCTGGACCTAACGCGCGAGTTTGGTTTTCGTTGTCGCAAATGGATCAGAGGAATACGATGTGAAATGAAGGGCGATTCGAAAAGTTGTATCGTGTTAAGGTAGTTGGGTTAAGTAAGCTTAGCAAAATAAATAATCGCAAATTTGGTACGGCCAATTTGACTTTTTCGTTCGCGCATTTCCAAGTCGACGGCGAGGCTCCGTCCGTAAGCCTTCGCGATTAACATAAAATATCTTTCAGTTCAGTCAACGCCCAATTTCCAAAGCAGTTTTTGCTAAAATGAAGATGAGGCTTATCTTGACGTGCTAACCATTAAAATAATTCTTCGAAATTAAATATGGCATTTTCTCGTGTGTTCCATTTATCCATTTGCTTTATCCGCTTTGTCAAAACAATAATAACTGCTCTTAACCCGCGTGACTTCTTCACTGCCGGTGTCCAGCACGCATCATCGTCCATAGGAGGCGCCGCGTCGTTGTCAGAGTCGCAATGTAGTTTCGCGCCAGAAGTTTGTGTTGTTGGCATCTGGAAAGGAAAAGAAGAAACTCCATGTGTGCTTGAATAATAATAATAATAATAATAATAATAATAATAATAATAATAATAATAATAATAATAATAACAATAATAATAATAACAATAATAACAATAATAATAAAATGTATTTAGAGACTTAATGACATTGTTTGATATAGTTTATGGTACATTTCAGTGTGAAAGTCCTGTTGGAATGTCGATAATTTTTAAATAATCGTTTTTATATTTTATGAGATAATTCCCAAGAAATATTTATAATTTTCAACAAAATTGTTTGTTGCAAAATAATTATTAGCAATCATAGATTTTATGTAACATAAATGTACAAATAGCTTTCTTGTGAAAGAATTCATAATTCACGTTTCTGGCTGTATTTATTAGCGGTTTTTCGACTTTAATTGGCTGTATAACGGAATTTGTTTCCCCATCCTACTCTTCAACAGTTACTCGTATTTAAAAAAGGGCTGCGTAAGCGCAAGATCATAAAATATTTGGAGTGTTCGCCTGTGCAATGTGTCCTCCCGCCGCAGCCCACTTGCCGAACCGCGCGGCCCCGTGGCGATTTGGGCGCAGCGTGCCAGCGCAGCAGGAAAGCAGCGATGACATCTCACTATCGAGAACCGATACTGCAAACCCATCGAGATGTCATTAGGCTTGCCGAGCGGGACGTTCTTCTACCCGAAACTCCTGCCCTCGGTATCAGAGGCTGTGGCACGGTAACTCTCCTCTTACCTCCTTCTTTAAGAAAAGCCAGTTATTGAAGTAGAGGGCCCTCTTTTATTGTATCTGGGCGTTGGAGGATATATCTCCCCCAACAAAGTTTTTACTGTTATTTCATAGTCTTGCTGGTACATTCAATTCGCTTGCTGGTTTCAAGAGAATATTGGCTGATTTCTTTTCAGTCGCCAGTAATCGAGATTGCACGTTTGGTCAACTGAATTTTTTATTCGTTTTAAAGATTTCTTAATATTTGAGGTCAAACCAATATCAATCTCTACTAAAATGTGTTCAGCCGCTACGACGATAATTTCAGCATTACGTTTGATTACGTGGAAACTGTTCCCATTGTCGGGAATGACTTCGAAAGTTCTTTACTGAATTTGATACACGAGAAAGGCGAACAGCGGAGTCCACGCTTGTGGATGTGTTTACCCGGCGAACGCCAATTCATCAACGAAGTTGGAAGAGTCACAGGAAGCCCCCAAGGGCGAATTTGTAGCTCCACCGTAATGTTACGAGCGAAGTTGTAAGGCACCCCTTCCCTTGCCGTTCATTCGCCTCTGCATCATCGACCCGCAATATCCATCGCCATCTTTCCATCTTATCACACTATGTCCCTCACTGTTCCGCACTTACAGCTGCGCCTATCTTCATATAGTTCTAAGATACCCATTAGGATAACTTTAACGTAGAATCCAGTGGTCTTTTAATAAGCGGACAGGATTTTCAGTTACCCTAAAGTTCGTTTTGAATTCTTTCACCTTATTTAAAATAACGAGTGTTTTTGTTATTTTTCTCTGACACCTTGTTGGTGAATGGGCTAATTAGATAAAAGTAGACAATTTACTCGAGTAAGCTAGTTGCTATTTTTTTAAATTGCTGTCTTGCTTCTCCATAATATATGTGAATGAAACGTAGTGTGAGCTAATGCTTCTGCTAGGTCAGGTCAGAATGTTCGGATATTCTGAGGAAATGCATTATCAGAAATAAATTTGGAGCTCTTGCAAAAGCCAAAACAACTTATTTCATCGGTGAACCTAATTGTGATCGTTCAAATGTGATATAAGATTTTGTATTGCTTGATGATAAGAATGATACAATTCTCAGTTTTAGATATTTTCGGAAGATATTTGTGGAGCAATTTCTTAAAAGGGTCGCGCTAGGTAACCCACACTCATAAGTAATTACATCAAATTTCGATTTTTTTTCGAAATTAGTAGCGATAACACCTAAGCTAAGATAATCCCAGTACAAAATGTAATTCTGACTCCCCTCTTTCGTAAATGGTTAAGTATTGTGGAAAGCGTACAAGATTTACTGGCAAACACACATTATTGCTTGTATTCATACAGTTGCATGAAACCCATCAACGAAATTTAATTCGTTTTCTAGTTATATTTATCTTCCAAAGACTTTAATTGTATTTCTTATTTATTCCCATATAATAAATACATTCAAAGATTCAAATCGAAGATTTTTTTCGCTCAGTGTCTCACAGACCCATACACCATTCATGATGAAATTTCTGACATAACAGGAAATTTAAGCACCATTTCGCGTTCTCTGCCGTCCCGTACTTCGAAGTCAGGATATTATGCCAAGCCGTCCCCTTACCCTATCCTCAACACTGACGCTGGAAAACCACCGTCCTTACTACGGCGCGGCGGCTTCCTTCAATTGTTTTCGTGAGCGCCAACTCGGAGACGCTATGAATACTGAAAGCGACTTCCTTGATGGGGTGCCGCCGCCATTTTCTTGTGAGACGCACGCCCGTTGTTGGCTTTTAGCAAGAGTTGCACCAACTCGGGGCTCTCCGAGGCACACTAAAATGCTGTGCTTCTTACATATCCGAGATTTTGGATTTTATTTCGGAGGAAATAAAACTGAGTAGGATGTTGGTGTCCCATAAAATCCAGCCCTAAGGTGGGTTAGTTTTCTCGTTTGGCTGTGACTGCAGTATTCTTTACATGATATTTTAAAGTGGAGTTAAAAGCATTAACTCTGATGATGAGTTTACCCAATTCTAGTGTCTACTTGAAAAGCCCTTTTGGCTCGTTTATTCCAAGAGAATATTTTCACTTGATGCAAAACGTAGATGGCACGTAAGAAATAACCTAAAACTATAATTTAAAAAATGTTCATTATACGAATAATATATTCTTTTAGAGAATTAAGTATGCTACACGTGTTATGTGGGACTATTTTAAGTCCATTTCCTTTTGGAACGATTTTTACTTGTTTTAAGAAGGTTTTTCAATTTTTGTTCACGTTTTCAGTTCTTATTCGTGACGTGCAAGCGGGATTTTACCTTTTGCGATGCGTTCAACGTGGAGGGACCTCATTGCTTCCCATACCTGAATTGATCCGTCTGCGTGTTGGAAGTGACCCAATTGAAAGGATCGCTGTTGCGGTAGGCGGCACACGGGACAGCCGCGACACTCCCACGGTGGTATTATACGCGCACGTTTCTTGCACCCCGGCATTCCTACCTACACTCCTTTACTAACATTAGTTAAATTCAGAATAAATAATAGCAACAAGCTTTGTTGACAAATTCTGATAACCAGAAATGTTTGCTCCCAGATAAGAGAAACTATTTTGCATCCAAAAACGTACTACAGATTTCATATAATAGTCCTGTCAACAAAATGATCAAACCCCCCTATTCCCCTCGCATCTAGAGAAATAAGGGTTCAAGAAAACGTGCGGAGATAATAATCGCGCGGAGTGCCCCTCCCCTCCCCGCCACTCCACCGTGGGGCCGATCCTCCGCTTCTCTGATTCGTCCGCTGGGCGGGCGCCACTGCCTGCGTTTCGCGTGCAACGCCACGCACCGCCACGCACCGCCACGCACCGCCACGCACCGCCACGCACCGCCACGCACCGCCACGCACCGCCACGCACCGCCACGCACCGCCACGCACCGCGCGCTTGTTCGGTGGCGCGGCCCTTGGCGACGGCAATCAGACGGCGGTCTCTCCCGGAAGAGTGTGGAAACTGTTTCGTGAAGCACTTGACCTCGAGGAAATGAGCGTTACATAGGTCGCCCATGTATTGTGATTAATTGTTAGTGATTCCGGGTGCTAGAACTACTGAGGTCATTAGTCCAATAAGTGGAGTGCATGTTTTTTCATCGAATTCGGCGTCGATCTACTGTCGACTAACGGATTTTCCCAATCACGTATCTCCCACCAGCGGGAACAAGTTCTAAGTCCCCGACCGGTCTCCCGGCATGTGTGGTTGTGTAGTGCGTGCGTGTGTGTGCGTGTGTGTGTGTGTGTGTGTGTGTGTGTGTGTGTGTGTGTGTGTAAGGGGTGAAGATAGGACAATGTGGAGGAAGGAAAGATCGCGCGCGCTCCGTAGCCCGTTTGTTAGGGTACTACTCCGGCATTCGCCTGGTGTTGCGGAAAACTACCGTCAGAGTAGCCGGCCGCTAGAATTCTCCTCCAGACAGCGACTGAGTTCGACCTAGCTGAAAGCTAGTGTCGAGAATCCTGCGACCGTCGGGACTCGAGCCTAGGACCTCCCAGTCAAAGACACCGCACTGACTGCAGTTGATGCACTGAGCCACCGCTCCCGGTCACACCTATTGTGTATTTCTGAGCTATTAATTTGAGCACGTTTTCAATGAAATAAATATTGTTTTGCTGAGGACACGAATGACTGTGACGTAGGTTTTGAAAATTTTCTGGGGATTTGAGGAGAAGGTTTTTGTAGATTTGCAATAATACTCTTTACTCGTGGGCAAATGAGGTTAAACAACAAAATATTGTTTTTGTTGTGTTTGTAACTATTAGATTTTTTGTAATGAAGTTAAATATGTTCAAACGTATTGTTTTCCATGAAAGTACCAGTAAATACGAACACACGTTTTGAAGCCTCCAATCTTAAATCTCCATAAGTGGTTCTGTTCTTAATATTTCAACGTGTACCGTGAACAAGAATTAGCATTCTATTACCATATACACTTTTACAGTTAAAGGTAAAAAAAGACACGCATTCGCATTCATTAAATAATTATAAAATATCTCCTCATAAAAAGTAACTACATTGACATGGTCACTAGGTTCCGCGCGAATTTCGCGAGCTGCCACCCGGAGGTTGTGTGATGTGCGCTGATTTAATTACGAAAATGAACGGCGAGAATTCCGCTGCCTCGTAAAATTGCTTTCGGGGCGATACCTTACACGCTCGCTGGAAGTTTGGGCGGTCGCTCACGCAAGTCTGAGCTCCTTGCCCCGCCCCGCCCCGCCCCGCCCCGCCACGCCCCTCCACGCCCCTCCCCGCCCCGCCCCGCCCCGTCCCGTCCCCCCGAGCTTCGCCTTGCAGCGTAGGGCGGGCGCTGGACGCTGTCTCGCTGTGGAGAGTCCGAGTCCTGCTGTATCACGAGATCGTTTGAAGGAAATCCTGGATCGGAATGTCTCGAGCAGGATTGAGTGAAAAATCTTATCTAATAAATTTTTTACTCAATCTCGCCAATATTTTTTTTGCCGATATCAGAAAAATTAATGTATGAAACAGTAAGAAAAAAACGATTTGGATAGTATGACTGTTATTTGTTCGTTATTGGTGAACCGATATTTGTTCGTTTAATAATTGCTAGAACGGAAACGGACTAAGAGGGTTTTGGTTTTTAAAAGATGTTTATAATTTCGTGCAATTTGTTATGCTCGGTTCACCTTTTATAAAGTAGTGAAGTACAAAAAACAGATGTCCGAGTTTTTCGGCGTTTCCCAGTACCAGTAACGATCTCTACATCACCATATCTAACGATTAGGTATTCTCTTTTGTTTTGTCGGATGTCTCAGACAAAAAGGATAACTCTTTGAAACCTTCATAATTATACTCAAATATTTCTATTAATTAAGGATTGCGGAGGTATCATGGATTAGTACAATATCTCTGCTGCTACCACAGAATTTAATCAAAAGTTTTTGTGGAAACTGAACTAATCTTAGTCACGCACTTTGATAATATTTAGTTCAGACAGTAAATATAATAATAATAATAATAATAAATATCAATAATGATAATAATAACAATAATATAATACAGTATCTAATTAAACATATGAACATAGTTTGTGCAAATCCAAAATCGAAACTGTTTTGCAATCAAAAACCGAAACCAAATGCATTTTATTGAGAGAAACTAGATCGTTATTTGAAAGGCTTTGATGCTGGTGATTAAAATTGTACTATTTACGAAAGAACATTTCTTTCAGGATAGTAAATCAATCTTCCCTTTTTCTGAAGTGAATTGTCAATCTTGACCGACCCCTTATCATATTAGATGATGTTGGTATTAGATATTTCTTCAGGTATGCGGAAATTATTCGTAAGATTCATCGAAGCATGTCACAAGTTATTCACTTTATTTCCAGCTTCTGGTAAACAAATGAGTATCGCAGACACCGACATATGCGCCTTCGTAGCATCTTAGATCTGGCGGACCTTTGCTTCTTAATTGAACATTAATATTGAGCAAACGTAAATGTCCGGATTTGAAAAGATAATTTGTACCTAAGTGATGTAATGATTGTACATATATTTGTAGCTATGTGATTTATTCATTTATTATAATTATTTTTCATGCTTTGAAAAGTACATACTTATGCTACATTTAACCCAAATTTGAAAGATCAAGACTTCTCATTACTGTATTATATAAACAATATCGCTAATGATTATGCAAATAAAGAAGTTAGGAGACGTGCGTTAATTGTGTAGTAAAACTTGAGTGCTCATGTGGATGACAAAAGTATTTTTTTCGCAAGAAATTGCGCCTTTTGAGGTCTCTAAAATCACCTCCTGGTTATTTGAAGAGTACTCCATTCTACCTCTCTCTTCGTAAGAATCGAAATTTCGTACCGAACGAAGTATTTGCGACTCTTGGCTCTTGAGTTCGTGAAATTGGTGCAGTTCGAGGGCAGCCGCAAAACTCAAATGTATAATCATTGCTTACGTCAAAGTGGGAAAACTTTCTTAATTTCGCCGCCGCGACCGCGCGCTGCGCTCTCACAAATATTGGTATTTCGCGACGCAGCCGTCTGGGGCGCTGCCGTCGCCGTAACAATTGAATCAGCGGACGCGGACGACGACGGTGGCAGGGCTGCGAGAGCTTAATCGCGTTAGTTGACCCGGACTAGCATGCGCAAGAGGCGAAAAGAAAACTGAGGAAGAAGCACAAAAAGAGAGTGAAGAAAAAGCCGCCAATGGGTGTTTTTCGGAGAGACAAATTATTCAATTTACGGGCGAATAATTAAGACCGGTTTCCACGCCGGCCGAGGGAGGATGGGTGAGGCCGTAATGGCTGTCTGAGCGGTGAATATTGTCCCAGAGCCAGCGAGCTGGAAGTAGGGGGTAGCTGCAATGACCTGACAGTTTTTCCGAATTGATTTGGGTCCAGAATAACCTGGGAGGCAAGTTGAGATATTGAAAATTGAGAATGATTGAAAGATATATCACTGTATTATATATGTGTTAAAGTATGAATGTGTAATAGGATTACTAACGGATATTTCTGAGGGTTTACTACGGAATACATAAATATTTATGGCTGGAACAACTTTAGTCCCTTTGATGTGTGTTGTATAAGTATTCTTATTCATGTCGTCGCTGTATCTTAATTAGTGATTAATAAACATGAGGTGTATTTATTTTATAACGATATATTTATTTAGTTTCTGCAACTTCTAGGTGTAGAGCAAAAACATGAACCGTACGTGAACGTTCCGCATTATGACTGAGCTTTCTTTGTCACTTGGATCTGTCGCTATGAAAATACATGTTGAACATATTTTTCTATCAAAAAAAATTTTTTTTTTGTTACTTTTTAAAATACATTTTTTATTTTATCTTCGGACCACGTGATAAGAGACTCTGCTCAAAAACATTAAATATCAAAAGGGGAAAGTGAGGGGAAATAAAGCCATCTCGATCTATTTCAACTACAGTTGTTATCTGTAAACTGAATTATGGAAGATGCATAATCAACCTTAAACACTGGTACCCGAAGTGGGACTGAAGCTATTATTACCCGTTTAACCGTGGTAAGGTACTCTCGCCTTATCGACGTTGCCACATGGTTTTATTTTTATTGTAGTTTTATTTTACTAATTGATTAGGATTATATTTATTACCAATATTAATCTCATTACACATGGCAATCTGAAGTCCTTCAAACCATTACAAAGCACACTCCACAATATTCTAACCTATCAGTACATGACATTCATCCAACATTAACTCCAAAGGAAGGGTAACTTAACTTCTAAACAAATGAATGCCAGGCGCAGGCGCGTGCGTTTGCTTCTATTCTTCGGACAACACATCAGTATCCGAAGAAAGACAGCGCCACAAAACACTCTCCCTTCGAAAATTTGGAGATTAACATACTATGCTTTTTCGATTTAATTATTTACTTTTTATTTCAGGATAACGTCTGTTTTAATATCAGCAGAGTTGTTGTTGTTGTTATTATTATTATTATTATTTATTATTATTATTATTATTATTATTATTACTATTATTATTATTACTATTATTATTATTACTATTATTATTATTACTATTATTATTATTACTATTATTATTATTACTATTATTATTATTATTACTATTATTTTCCTTCGTAAAAATGTTTTGTTTATACTGTTGTTAATCGTTCGTTCTATATTGCTTTTGAAACGGCACATGCTAAATGAGCAAAACGTAAAGCTGGAAATAAATATATAAAAATATAAATGTCTTAATTCATGGTATCCTTGTAAGATTGATCCTATATGTCCCAAAACTGCTTGAAACGAGCCATCTATCTGTAACATTAAACTAGGATCAACAGGAAAAAATACAACTATTCCATTATTATTATTATTATTATTATTATTATTATTATTGATCTTTTATTTACAGACAATATCGTTTTAAAACCATTACTACAGTACCAATGGATAATGTTTGGATACTGTTTTTGGAATCTTATTCACAACATCCTCAACTAGAGATATAGAAAAAAAAACTCATGTAAGCGCATAAACTGTTCTGAATCATTATTAAGAAAAGCGTTTTACCTCTAATTGAGATTTTTATCTACCCTTCTCAACTAATCTTCAGCTATTCAGATTGCCATTCTTCTATCTACCCTTGGCCTGATTAAGCTCCAAAAATACCATCGAAACTATGTAATACGATATAAACGATAATAATAATAATAGTAGTAATAATAGTAATAGTAATAATAATAATAATAGTAATAGTAATAGTAATAATAGTAATAATAACAGTAGTAGTAATAATAATAGTAATGATGATGGTGATGATATAATGTTGATAACAACAACAGCAGCAACTTGGTTGGTAATTTGCTGGGAAAAGCCAGAAGGGCGCGCGCGTGTTGGGCGCACTGTGCGCCGCGCCGCGCCCCCACGCGGGCGCTCGCAGCACGTGGGAGTGGGCGCGCGCCACAGGCTGCGTCTGGCGACGGCCGACTTAGCGCCAGCATCTGAAGGTCGCGACGACGCGCTTCGAAATAGCCGTGCGTGACTGTCCCCTGGCCCGGTGTTTGGGCGGCGCGGCCCCGCGCTGTGCGGCGTCACGTTAAGTGCCTGCGTCACAGTACTTCGCAGTTTAACGATACCCTTGTTGATATTTGCACGTCGGCTGAAATGCGTAATTGCTTCAGAATTTTTTTTTAGGTGCTTGTTTTTGACAGCTGCGTTCTTTGCTGTACGGATACGTATTCTGGCTAGTTACGTACGTTACCCACACAAATTGCTGAAAGTTATTTACAACGCCAGACGCTCTGCGCCAGAGCAGCGTACTGTCGTTGTTTCTTTTGACGCAAAATGGCTGTTGGTAGTTGCTGCGCCATTTGGCCGACGCCTCTTATCGCTGGTCAGCATCTGACGTCTACTTGACGCCTCTACGTACTCCCCCAGTTGTACCACATCTCGCTGCTTTGTCGTCTGCTGATCTTTTTCTTTTGAAGGCGTGTTTTGGCCTTTTTTTACATTTTTGTTGCGTTTTCTACCAAACACATCTCGTATCCTTCCCGTATTTGCTTGTTCAGTTCAGATGTTCTGTTTTCAGTGTTTGTCATCCATTGCTATTTGGCATTGATCTGCCCTACACGGACATGACCTCTTTCATGTGAACGGAAGCAAGCACAATTCTTACCAATGCACCTGCATTATTTCTGTGTGATTCATCACAGACTGCTGTATCGAAAATCGTAATATTTATAGTTTTTTCCGTATGAATAAAGAACCGACGACACGTTTCAAAACGTGAGAGTTTTCTAAAATGCTCTTACGCTAATTACGCATAGAGATAACGTACTGCTTATTTAGGAGGCCCAAATAAGACACATTCGTTTTCCGAAAAACGAGCCTCCCGCTTGACAACGTAGGGTGCCTCGTCCACTTTCGCTTCCGTGCCCCGGCGTATCCCATCCTCGCGCAGGCGTCCGGCCTATCTCGCCCGTTGTCTCGGCGCCCCTGACGCGGGCACCTTTTCCCCCCGCGACGTGGTCCGCTGCTCCGCTATCGCGCGCCGTCCACTCGCCACGTCCGCGCGTCGCTGCCCCTTGCACGCTCCCCCCACCAACCCCGCCCCCACCCGAAACTTCCCGGGCTTCACCTCCTTCGGCACCTCCCCACCACGCACCCCCCCTGCACCCTGCCACACCCCCTTCACACTACACGTCGCCACGCCCCCCTACCCACACGCCACGCTTGCGCTACGTCCCCTCCAACCCCCACGCCACGCACTGACATACACGCGTTTGATCTCCTCATTGCCACATCCTAGCCACGTCCCCGCCACACTTCCGTCACGGTCCTGCTACCCCTGACGCCACACCTCCCCTTCTCCCCCGCCACGTTTGCGCTACTGCTCCGCCACGCGTTCGCTGCTCCCCGCCATTCCCTTTTTTTTTTTTCCTTCTGCTTTCCTAGATACATGATAACGCACACGTACTAAAAAAAAAAACACCAAATTAGGTTTTTGGAACATTCGAATGAACGTTAATTAGCTGGTTGTTTCCAGTCTACCGAACTTCTGAATATGGATACTAATGATTTATTTTGAACCGGAACGTGGGAAAATGTGTACGAACACTATATCAAAGTTTGTAAGTAGTATGAAACCGCAGCGTTATAAATTGCAAATAGCAGCTCATGAATTTGTAGATGGTAGCGTGTACTTTAATCTTGGTAAGAATATATTTATTTTGTTATTCAAGAAGTCCTCAGAGTACGGGAGACCTTTCGTAGTAATTTCTTTCGTCCTCGTGTCCCAGTTCCTTTTGTTCCTCGGGGAAGCGTTGGAATCTTCCGTCCTCGCGCTGTAACTGCGGCACAGCGCCGGCCCCGTTGGCGCTGGCGGCCGCCGCTGGGGATTGATCTCTTCCGTTTCCGTGGGCTCGGGTGCCGCTCTTGCTGCTGCCACCGCCCCCGCTCCGCCCCCGCCCCACCCTTCGTCCCGCTGCCGCTAACCCTGCGCCCGTTCTAACCCTGCCCTGCCCTCGTTCTCCCAGTCTCCCTTCCTACCGCCCCCATTGCCGCTTCTCCCCTATTCGCCCAGCACATCCAGGTCCACCACCTCTCTTGTTCACGCTCTCCTCGTTTCTGGCGTTTCGTTAGTCCTTAATGACCCGGCGGCGGCGCCAAGCCTGCAGAAGAGCATCACCTCCCTCTGTCAGCCGTTTGCGCTGACCCCGTAAGCAGCGGAGCAAATGGCGAGTGGGTTGATTGAGTAGTGATTCCGGGCGCGTCAACTGCTAAGGTCATTAGTTCCGTAAATGTATTGCATGTTTTTATCGTGGAAAGTGGCGGGGATCTTCTCTCGGTGGATGGACGCGAGATCCGGCGCCGATCTGCCGTTGGTGTGCTGGGGAGGGGGGATTCTCAACATAGTATCTCCCACCAGCGGGGCACTGCCCCAGCGGGAACAAGCGAAACCTATTGGCTTCCCGGCGTGTGTGGTATAATGCATGTAAACGTGTAAGTAAGTAAAGGGTGAGGATAAGGTAAGGAAGAAGAGTAAGGAAAAATTGCACGCGATTCGGGGCCCGTGCGTTTAGAGTACTGTTTCGGCATTCGCCTGGTGTTCATCGGAGAAACGAACGGAAAATTACGATTAGAGCAGTCGGCCGCTACAATTCTCCATTCAGCATCTGAATTCGACATAGCTCTCTAACTAGTATAGAAAATACTGCCACCGTCGGAAACCTAGGACCTCTCCCGGTCAGAGGCACTGCAGTGACATTTATGTCTTCGCTAACAGTACATTGATGCCCTGAACCACCTGAGCTGGTATGGCGAGAGGAGGATGGGACTGATAGATTGGGGATGTTGCTGTCTCGGCCCTGGCAAACTTATTTTATGGTTATTTATTATCACACTTACCTTTGTGCTATCATGCTGCAGATTTCTCGTGCTGCATGTTTTTGAATTACGCTAATTTTTGACGGATTTCTAGCAACACAAGTTGTCGGTTATAAAAAAATTAGATACATCCCCACAACGTTTTCGTGGAAACTGCTGTTTCAAATTACGCCGAAGCAAATCAATATCATTTAGCATTCAATTTTAGATTAATGGCGTAGGTGAATGGATGTTTTAGGCTAGTTAACTTTCGCGGACGTCGAAATTCTATGCATTTTAAACACTATTTAAGGCGGGTTTCTCTGGGCAACATTGCGTATTCATAAGGTGCAGAGCGCCTGGTGTTGGGTTGTCGCCTGAGGAAGAGTTGCGACCGTAACTGGTGAGCTCTTACTTGCGCTGACGACCTTAGAAGCAGAATCGCTCACTCTAAGGGGAGTGTATTCTTGGTGGACGAGAACACAACTTCTTGGGTATTGCACTGTCTGGTTTTATGTAAATGATAATCACTCGAGTGCTTTGGAAATTACCGATAAATCCATTGAACAACTAGGAGGTTTATATAATAATTATTTGCAAAGCACGAGTGATGTTTATGAAAACAATTTCGTAAGTGAAAAATAAATTCAAAAATTACTTCACATCAATAGCGTACAAGTACATTAGTATTTCTGCAACTATTTTGCACAGTATTGAATGTAAAAAAGAACACACAGCGGAGCGAATCGGAACTGAGATTTCATTGTACACTATAATCAATCCTTTTCCTTTCTAAAGGATGATTGTGACAAACGTATAACCGGGCAGCGCTGGGTAACTTCAACTACTGCTTTCATATTCCTACACGTGTATATCATCGGAACATTTTGAGAAGCTCCGTGTCTGCGTCTAGTCTCGCAGAAATTGCAGTAGCGGCGACAGCAACGACAGCGGATGCGACTCCGCATAGGCCAAGGCCGGGCACTGCCTGGCCCCGCCCCGGGGCGCGCCGGAAGGAGAAAGCAGACGGAGCGAGCGGGCACATGTGCTCTTGAGGCGGCGACACCCACGGGTTTTACGATGATGGATACTCATGAGCAGGGGCGGATCCAGCCGAACATTTAGGGGGCGGCATTATAGCTTTTTGTTAAATAATAAACATTTTTGTTATTATATTGAATGTTATTTTTATAGTACTGTAGATATTCTATATCATATTGTTTAAATAATTACATAATAAATATTACAATCAATTTTGCCAAATAAAGGAAGGCAAAGGAAACTTCCGACCTGTTTTTTTTTGGGGGGGGGGCGCCCATGAACCTCTCCCTGGATCCGCCTGTGCTCATGAGATCATTTTGTTGATGTCAGGGTACAAGTGAAATAGTATGTTCGGAAACGCTAGTTATTTCTTCAGTGAATGACGTTCAGGATGATCGATGTTAAGAGGCATCGTTCACAAATGAAACTAAACTCTCGTATTCTTGGAACGAAATGTCAATTAACCGATGTCGAGAAATTCTGCTGATATTTTCGGCTCTAAAATTGTTCTGATATAATAATAGACCTTAGTGGATACCAAATTTCATCGGTAGCGGTCTGCTTATCAGTCAGCGGCTCAAAGCAGTTCTTTTTGGAAACATTTCCGTGCTGCACAACTTTATTCTTTGTTTATACATATTCTGTGTCTATCTTACCTCACCATCCCTCGATATTTCAGCCTGGGGACCTCGTTGCAGTCTTACAGTTTCTGAGTTTTCACGTTTTGCGGCATAAACGAAATGCTCCCTTCTTGTCTGTCTTATTCATTCTCTCTCTCTCTCTCTCTCTCTCTCTCTCTCTCTCTCTCTTTCCTCTCTGTCTCTCTCTCTTCCTCTCTGTGTGTCTCTCTGTTTGTCCCTATGTCTCTCTCTCTCTCTCTCTCTCTCTCTCTCTCTCTCTCACACACACACACACACACACACACACACACACACACACACACACACATTCACCACGCTCGCGCCGCACACTCTATATCTTACTCTGACACTTCGTTCTGTACTACTCGCGCTCCTCGTTGGCAACTCCATTGACCGCACATTTACCCCCTTTGCTTGGTTTCCCCTTCACCCCAGTTTGAGCGCCATCCCTTGCCAACGCTGCGTCCTGGCGTGTCCCCTCCATATCCCCCAGCCTTCCGGCGTTGACGACAGTCGCTCGTAGCCTGAGCGAGCGCTCGGAGCCAGCGAGGGGCTCGTGTGTGCACCGGAGCGGTTCAATTTTTATGGCGTATATTCCCGTATCGCGGCCCTAACCATGAATGGCAATGGAGGCGATCAATACTGCGCCGAGTATCGGGGCGGCCCGGGTGGCAGGGATGGCTCCGCCGGCGGTGGCGGCGGCGGCCGCGGCGGCGGGGCTGAGGGACCGCGGGACCGCGTCGCGCCGTTCGCTCGCCACGAGAAATGGTGCACTGCCCAACGACTTGCTGGGCTCGTTTGCTTTTCGTGTGCTTGGACTGAAAAGCCCGGTATACACGGTACAGTGTTCGTGCAGATTCTCATACAGTTTCTACACAAAAACTTCCAAGATTCCAAACTAGACGTACAAAAGCCAAAAGTCGCGCATTACACGGCCTACACGTTTTCTGCACGAGTCGCCACAGGTCGCCGCTAGGGGGTGTAAAGAGAAAAAACTGAATTGCGCCTTCGGAGTACTGTCAGTGATTGTATTTCTGTGTGTGCGTTCTGGTTATGATCTTTATTTGGTATTAATTGACCACGACGAGAATAGAGAATAAAAATATAAAGTCAAGAATTGGGAAAAAGGAAGTTTATCACAATATATCACTTCACACAATCGCACTTTGACACACCTAACCACAAAATCGCGATGGCCGATCCCCGTTAGTGAATCATTCTGTCGCTAGGGTCGCTTAAGTGAAACTGTAGGCTTTCTGCATGAAAAAATATGAACATGTTCATATAGAAAACGTGCAGTCTGGATTAATCTGCACGAAAACTGTACCATGTATACCGGACTTTAGAGTCCCCTGGTTAGGTTAGGTTCACAGTGGTTCATTATTCGACCGAAGAAATTAGGGAGTTTTTGCACCCTCGAACGTTAAAGCAATCGACATCATCGCTCTTGTACGCAAGCGCTGTTCAAGTTTCGCATCACTTTTGTGCATCTGTGCATGCGCAGAAGATTGAGAATGCAGTCGATTGCTGTCCGGTAAGGCGTGCGAAAACTCCCTATTTTTGGGCACGATCGACCTACCGATTCTGCTGCACGGTCAGTCACACCTACTGATTCTGTCATAGTCGTCATATTGCATCAGATTTTACTCTTCAAATCATTTTTTAAAGGCCACAAGTAATGGAATCGAAAAGTTTAAAACTTCTCGTTGAGAGTTAATATATTTAATGAAAAATGTGATTAGACATTAGTGTTTAAAAAGAACATTCACATTCATAGTGGATTAGTGATGTTAGGTTCATGTGTTGCAGAAACATTCAGCAACCCATTTCATCGATTTTTTAAATTTCCTACCATATTTTCGAAGAATTGCATGTGGTATCTTCCATAGGGTGTTTTGTTCATAAACTAACGAAACCAATTTTACTATGTTCATCTTGAGTTGCCGAATAACTCAAGTTTATTTGATACCGTTCTGCCGACCGGCTGTTCGGCCGCATTCGTTAGAATGCGTCAGAACCAATGCGACCGCGTTTGCACTCGAGTGAGTGTTGGAAATATTCGGTCGTAAAGGGCCGTGTTTACTCAAAAGTGAATTTGACCTAATACAGGTCCACTCTGAGACCATAGGCTTCTACGACCGAAGTCAGTAACTACTTGTCATAGAGTAATGCATTTGGCCCTGAAGAAGGTCGCAAAATGACGGCCCTGAAGAAGGTCGCAAAATGACGGTCCAGACCAGAACTAAATACCACGGACCGATAACTCGGCAACCGCTAGCTGTACATTTGTGGCGCCGTAATGAAAGGCAAAGCACATCGCATTCAGTAGAAACTCTGTTACTATTATTAACAATTGCTCCAAATAGCCAACATCTAGTTTTTTGTTCTTGTTCCACAAAATTCCGGTTGGATATTACAATAGAAAATGGGTATTATACGGGAGGAACATTCGAGAATACCAAGTGAGATATAAACTTTGTATCCAACTTTTGTGTAACTATGGTACAGATTTCCTAATCTTTGGTATGTTCTTTCATCTATGTGTAGTTTTAAATTGGGTTATAATTTAAAGATCATACGGGAATTACAAAAACTGAAGTTCTAAAAGCCATTGTAGCCTTGTAAATTGTTAATAATAGTGAACGGTTTTTCAGTTCCTATCATGAAAATCCCTGACCATTAGGCTGTAGATAACTTTTATTAACGGGATTATCAGAGAGCGCCCGCGATAGGTCCGCAGACTCGTAAAGTGCGCCGTTTATTTTAAGGGAAATGGTTTCGTTGTTGGCAATAAAATTGCACATCATTGCATTTTCTGTTTTACCGATGTCATTTTGCCAGACTTATATAACGCATTATATACAAGTTCTGTATTCGCAGCGTGTAATTGAACCTTCTCGTATGCCCTTTCCCACTTCGTATGAACGCAGAGATTTACTCGCCACTTTCTTTCCTGCAGTGTCCCTCTTTCCCGCGCACGGTTTGCAATGGCAGAAGGGCGTATAACGCCTGAAGGGCTCCGTAACAACGCGTCTCGAGTGCATCGTTTATTTGGAGCTGGCGCCTCCGGCAACCGGAGCAGCGCGAGGCGTGCTTGCGAGAGCAGCCCCACCCCGTCCCCTGCGCGGCGCAGGGCTGTTGTCCCCCGACGGGGTTTCGCGTGGCAAGACGCGCTCGCTGCGAATGTGCTCGCGAGGTCGCGCTGCTCTCCCGTTACGACTCGTTCTTTAAAAACGACGCTTAGCTCTAGGAGCCGTAGAAGGCTAGGTTGGGCTGGGGTGCGGGGGTTATATTCAAGCGAGAACTTCCGCCCTGGCGGGATTTTGCAGCCAGGACCGGCAAGAGACGTAAGAGAGTGGAGGTGGCTGAACAGGAGGAGAGGGGTGTTACCAAATATATTTGGGGGTTTAGTCACAGGCGCTCGTAATGCCTCGTTGATTTACTGTTCATACCATTTAATGTAGACACGTGGAGAAGAGTTTGATCGGAAGCTGAAGTGAAACTTAAGTTTATTCTTAAGGTGTTCGTGTAGAATTGGCTCGATTACACGCCCAGTTATTTTCTTTCTCAGTTTTTATCTTCATCTTTGTTAGTACGTTACTAAGAAAATACTATTAAGTAATTCATATTTCTTCTGCGAGCCTGTAGGAAAAATGGGTCATTGCTGCGTTTCTACGAATAGCAATCTTTCCCGGTTTTATCCTATTTCTAGCGTCGCATTTTCTATTTAATTCATTTTGAGTGGGTGTCTCCTCTTCACATTGCCAATATCGTGTGTCTATGATGTTTGCAGTATGTTCCTTCCTTTTGCATCGAGTTATTTTTAAAAAGCTGTTTGGTTCAGAGTTTTTTTTCTTTTTGACGAGAAGTCTCATGTGAAATGATATTGCCTACCTCTTTTCTCCTTTCTTATTACTCCACTTCGTCTGTTATTTACCGATAAAATATGTAGTTTTACTGAATGATTTACGACAACAGAACAAGTCTTTAATTTTCTTCTTTGTGACTACCATACGTTTTCAAGCAACCATTTCTGCATCCGCTTAGGAAAATATGGACAGCCTGCAAAATCTGTTGGAGAAACATGCAATCTCGTAGCTGTGATAGAGTTTAAAGTTGAGGCTGGAGGTCTCATTTTCCACTTGACGCTCTCGCGCAGACAAGCCTAGGGAGAGCAGGGATTCTGCCGCTGTGCTGGGTTTCCCTTGGCAACGGGCGAAATTACGTCTAATGGCTAATGAAATTCCGCTGCTAACGAATGTCATTTCACTGACCACCGGGCCGTTGCTCACAGCCCCTGATTGCAGGAACAGCGTTCTGCATTCCTTCTGCGTTTTGCTGTCTTACGTGGCTCCGGTGCGTTAGCAACAGAAAAGGATAAGTCTTTCATTAAAAAAAAATTAAAAAGCGACTCATGCTACTCGTACTACATGCTAAGCGGAAAATGCTAATATTTTAATTTTTTTGTGCATAATTGTGGGAGGACTCTTTCTATTCGCATTTGAAAAGAAAATATTTTCTTGGCCATTAAAATAGTCACGGTATTTATTTTAGCCATTGCATATATTCTTATGTTGCCAAGATTTTTTACAATACATCAACCCCCCAACCGAATATTTTTGACGGGTTCCTGAATTAGCAGAAAATACCTACGGTAGCAAGTAATAAATCGTAAAACTCCACGAATCCCCTTTCTATCGTGATGCTTCAGGTAATCGGATCCTTTTAAAATATCACGATTATGAGCATTGGAAAATTCCAAGGAAACAAACACATGCGTGGAAATATTCATTGATATTAAAATTGGAGGACATTTTAACCGGTAAAACGACCACGAAAAGTTCGTAAGCCTGGGTTAATGTTGAATACTTTCAGAGCATTACATTATTCATGACCATTCATGTAGAACTACGGAGATGAGGGGGTATAAAAATTAGTGGAATTATTCAAAATTAAAATGGGGAAACCAGATTTTATATTAATATTGTTATTAATGCGACGTTATTTGTTCGGGACTAGAAGCACGTTTTCTGTTGATGAGCTACGCATATGGCAGCGAAGAGTCAGAGAAACATATCCTCGCCGGCCTTCTTCGCATTTGGTGAGCTAGAAAGAAGATCAAACGTTTACTCAACGGATGAAATAAACTTTGTGTGTGCAGTTAACAAGACATATAAATTTCATGAAAGTCATACATTTCCTCTGACAGTTTTATCTCGCCTTCCGAAATAAACTGCTGTGAGACAGGAAAACTTTTCTAACTGATTAAAGTATCTGTCGTATTCCATTTGCACGCTTATATCTCGCCTCTCTCCTGCAAGATACATTCTAGACTACTAGCGAAAGGTACTACTTCAAACCAGTGACCCTTAAACTTGCGACAACTAAGTACGTGTCGAACGCAGATAAGTTTGGTGAACGATTGTTGTGACCGCATACGATAGAGTGATAGCTTGAATGTACTTCTAAATTATTATTTCATTGGAAATGAATTATTTTAATTCAACATTGTAACACTAGTTATTCATAATTATTATAAATAAATCATTATTAGCAAAAAGCCTTTTGAAACTCTAATTTGAATTCAATATAATTTTTATCTTCCATTTGCTAATAATTATTGGCTCTTATTCGTATTCACTTTTTAAGATTTACTAAACGGACTCAAAATATTTTTGGTCTTCACCTTTTCGTCAAGGTTACCGTTTGTGTGTATTCATAAAAATAAATGGAATAGTTGGGTCATATGGGAGTGAATTACATCTCTGAATGTTGCTGCGTACGTGATGACTTCGCTGTAATCAGACTCCTCAGTACCTCTAACGCGTCCGAGTAATAAGCGAAGTCGAAGGCTTCTGCTGCCACAATTAATCAGATACTCTCTACTCAGGTATCTAACAATTTCTAATAACGGTTTAATTTTTGTTGTTGTTACAATATTTCGAGTTTTGATAACTAAGCATTTCAGCACCGATTTCGGTTGTGAAACGATTTTGGATGGTTTTCCGGTCTTTATATTAAAATACCTTTTTTATAACTGATTAAGTACGCGGACGTCTTTTATTTTAGTAGTTCGTCGCGAAATTCTTAAGAGCTATAAACCGAAATCGTTCCATTCCGTTACGATTCCAGCAATATAGTTAATGAAAACGAACGGTTTCGTTATCTTTAGAAACAAGTTTTCAATGGTTACTGTATCGGTGTTCATGTCTTACTCTCAATTGTCGGGGTGATGCTGTACCATAGATTGTTATGTCAACGTTCGAAAATGTGAGTAACAGGTGGGGGAGTTAAGTGTGAGAGTCGGGGAGATAATCATCTTCCTTCATTCAAGCTCTGTAGATGGTCAGTCAATACATGATTATTGTTGCCAGGTGTTCAGTATTTGAGTGGACTGTCCGCTTATTTCACTTTACGTTTACTATTTTTTCTCCACAAAATGGATGGAATAATGGATATTTTTTAAATGAAGAGCTTTATGATGAAATGGTACGTAATCTAAAGGTGTACAGGCTAAGAAATTTAGAGTGGAAATTTTTCAGAAAATATTTAATTTAATTGCAATTTTAAAAAAAATTGTTCTTCATTCCCCTACCCCCGCTTGTTCGCTATTTTTTGTAACAGACCTGGCAACCCTGGACATGATGGCCCTAACGTCTGCAAACGGTGTACGATGCGGCGCGGCGTGACCGGGACAGTCGATTGATTGATTGATTTTTTTCGTGTTTCCGGGCGCGTCAACTACTGTGGTCATTGGTCCCGTTAGTGTAGTGCATGTTTTTTCTTGGGAGATAGCGGTGATCTTCCCCCGCTGGATGGCGAGATCCGGCGCTGACCTATCGTCGGCTAGTGGGGTTTCCCCCTAACCAAAACTCTCCCGCCAGCGGGGCACCGCCCCAGCCGGGACAAGCTCTAAGCTCCCGACCGGTCTCCCGGAATATGTGGTTGTGTAGTGCATGTTAGTGTGTGTGTGTGTGTGTGTGAAAGGGGAGAGGTTAGGACAAGGAAGAGGGCGCGCGGTCCGTGGCCCATTTGTCAGGGTACTGCTCCGGCATTCGCCTGGTGTTGATCGGAGAAACCACGGAAAACTAACGATCAGAGCAGCCGGCCGGTAGAATTCTCCTCCAGACAGCGACTGAATTCGACCTAGCTGAAAAGCTAGTGTCGAAAATCCTGCCGCCGTCAGGATTCGAACATAGAACACGGCCAGAGGCGCTGCACTGACATCAGTTGACGCACTGAGCTACCGCTCCCGGTGGGACAGTTGAGAGAGCATTCGTACGTCTGAATGATCCTCCTCGGTGCAACGACTCTCCGTGTTCACTTTCCCCAATCCCGCGCGAAATTATTTATGCATCCGGTAGTGAGTGTTTACGCCACAGGCAATCGCCGCCGCTGGCAGGAGAGGCGCTGGGCGGAGGCGCCCGAAGCGACGGCGCGTGGGAGGAGTGGACGCCGGGCGCAAGAGACGGGATGCGCCCGCCCGCCCCGAGGGTGGGTAGAAGGTGACGTCATACATAAATCAAGCGGCCATTGGCTCGCATCCGAGCGCGCGTGAGCTGGGAACGAAGGGTCGCCGTGGAACGTGCTCGAGATGGTCTCGGTGGCGCTGCCGCGTCCTGTCCGCGTCGTGGTCTTTTTTGCTCAGGTCGACCCCAACTACCCCCCGTCTCCTTGTCCTGTCCGTGGCCAATCCGTCCCCCACCCCTCCTGCTCTGGACGTTATTTCGGTTTGTCTTATTTCGTTCTCGACTGGCCTTGATCAGTCCAGTTTAAAACATTCTCTCGGTTTGTTCGTTTACAAAGAGGCGTGTCACACGCTTCTATACATTCGCTTGTATATCTAACGCCGTGCTCTGACTTATGCCGCGTTTTCTTCATTTCGTTTTTTCTTTTTCCTCGCGATTCCGCTCTACGTGTGGGTAGTCCTTCGTTGTGCTCGTTTTTGTCGTCTTTCGCTTTCAACCGACCTCAACATGTGTTTCGGTACTAGTTGTCGTTGCATCAATAGGGCAGCACTTACTTCTCGTTTTCCACGTGACCTCTGATGCGCTCCCTCTGCACCGTGCTGTACCACACGCCAGCCGACCTTCTCGCTCCCACACTGCGTTTGGACAATTTCGTCAGAATCCTCCCACTCATATCGTATTCGCTCTCCGCCCTTGTATTTCTCTTCAATGCAACCCCAATATTTCTATCCTATTAATTCTAATTTACAATAGTTCTTTACATGTGCGAAACGGGGTGATTTGTACATTTAGTTGCTGGTTTATACAGGATTTATGATGACATACTACACAATCTCCTAGAAGTTGTTGATTACTGAGTTTCTTTCTCAAGAGCTCGACAAAACCATTGACCACAGCTATCGCATGAGAGTAGACCTGAATCGGCTGAACGGTTTTACCGCTAGCTTTCACCACGGACGAATAGACGGACGGATGTTGTGAAAACACTTGTTCGGTATTAGGGGACCACAAAACATGTTTTTTCGTTGAAATAACGAAATCGATTTTCCGTAGCATTACGTAACTCTCTATACTAGTTCCACGTAAACGAACTTTAACTCCATATATACGTACATATAGGAGAAAGTAAAAACAGTCAGGCCTTTAATTGAAGAAATTAACTCCATATGATACTCGATAATATTTGTCTTGTGGCAAAAGTTTCTCATTCATCGCTTTTCTTATGTAGAATTTGTCGTTAGTGAAAGCCTTTTCTTGAAAATGTGTGCACCTCTTCGTCGCATTCATAGTGGCCACTCATAGATCTCATTTGGCAGCGGTTTGGGACATTGAGGACGTCTTTGAGGTGGAGCTGCTTTTGTGCGTCGATGCCGTTGAAAAAATATGAAAAGCAACGAGGCAACAAAATTGTGCATTCCCTGTTCATAGACTACGAGCGCTACGAAGGACCTGAAGCGAATGTCGTGAGGAAAGGCCAAGTGACCTTTTCGAGCTGTGAAGTGCGCGAGGGCTGATCTTTTTTCCTTTTTCGTGAGCGCCGACGCAGGATGCGAGAGGGCCGTCGATGATTCCCGCTGGGAGCAGCGTTAAAGGCTACACTGAAAGGGAAATAAGGAACAGAAGGATAATGAGTTTTGGTGAATGTAGAAAATTAAGGAATCTGACGAAGGTCAAGGGAGGTGCGGGCAGTCCGAGAGAATTGCTGGTGGCAGTGGCGAATGCTGGCGGTAATTAGAGGACGATCTGAGGCGGGGCATTATGCTATGGGGTTGGTGGTCTAGGTGCTCACCGAGCCACTAAAAAGGTATTGTTTATTAGGTTGTCGAGGCCATATGGTAAATAAATAAAACTAATAGTAGCTGTTTTGGTTAGTTGACGAAATAAAGCGCCACTGGAAAATTCAGACTCTAGGGTAAAACTATTGACTTAGAAAATATTTTCCATACAGAATAATTTTCCAGATAATTCACTACTTTGTTGTATTTCATTTGCTAATCTAGGAGTTATAGATTAGTTCGCCACTTCATTGAACATGTGTAGTAAAATAAAAGTGTGTTGTATCTTGTGGTTATGTAATTGCATGCATTTGTGACTGTTTCATCTTATAAGCTTGTCTAAAGGAAACAATGGTTTATTTTATAATGACCTAGTTGGCTCTACATGGGGGGACTAGGATTAAAGTTGCACACTGAAATAAAAAGGACACATTAATCTGAGTAACCGTCGTCGATGAACCGAGGGACCATATCAACAAGTCTTGTTAAACCGTACCCGAACTCATTAAGATGAAATCTCTAGTAACAGTGTCATCGTGTAGCCTTCTTATATTGCGCTTTTTACAGAGATGGCATCGAAGTAAATCAACTGTTACGGTGTCATGCAATCGGAAGGCCGAACGCCATCGTTATGTGATGTGTAAGGTACCGATTGGACGTCACCGTAACAGCTGATGAAATGTCAAACGCACCAATGTAAAAATCGCAGTATAGAGTTCGTACATGACCATTGGAGACCGTCGTAAATGTGTTGTGGTTGGACAAGAACAGGCAAGGCTTAACCTTTGTCAAAATCGAAACTAAATCGGTAGCGCCGAACGGGGCACGTCCCGATTGATTGATTGATTTTTTTCGTGTTTCCGTGCACGTCAACTGTTTCGGTCATTAGTCCCGTTAGTGTAGTGCATGTTCTTTCTCGGGAGATGGCAATGATCTTCCCCCGCTGGATGGCGAAATCGGGCACCGACCTACCGTCAGCTAGTGGGGTTTCGCCCTAACCAGGACTCTCCCACCAGCGGGGCACCGCCGCAGCCGGGACAAGCTCTAAGCTCCCGACCGGTCTCCCGGAATATGTGGTAGTGTGGTGCATGTTAGTGTAAGTGTGTGTGTAAGAGGAGAGTATAGGACAGGGAAGAGGAAGGACAGATCGCGCGCGGTCCGTGGCCCGTTTGGTAGGGTACTGCTCCGGCATTCGCCTGGCGTTGATCGGAGAAAGCACGGAAAACTACCGATCAGAGCAGCCGGCCGGTAGAATTCTCCTCCAGACAGCGACTGAATTCGACCTAGCTGGAAAGCTAGTGTCGAAAATCCTGCCGCCATTAGGACTCGAACCTAGGACCTCCCGAACAGAAGCGCTGCAGGGGGCACGTCCCGTTAGGAAGAGCCCGGGCGCGGACTGGAGGCGCGGAGCTTCGTGGCGAGCACCTTTCAGCGCGGGCCGGAAGCGGCGCCTCGCCAGCATCCGGCGGTGGGGGGGGGGGCTGCTTCGGTGTCAAATTAGCGGCCTGCGCGCTAATGGGACGCGAGGTGACAGTGGCGGCGCGGTGCGGCGCTCGGCGCCCCCCCCTGCGCAACGCGACGGGTGCGCACGTGTTGCGCGCCGTCCGCCTCGCGGCTGTCGCCCTCGGACGGGGGTGGGGCTCGGTGATGGCCCCCTGCTTTCAGTCGCCTCTGCGCTGCCGCCTTGGCCAGCCGATGCGGGATTGTGTTTGCGGAACACGATGACAGATGCTTTTACCCGGCTTTTGAAGACGTTCAGATGCGGGTAGTATGGTGTAGATCTCGCTCGGAACGATGTGAAAGATCGTTGGCTTTGCTTACCGTTTTCCGAGAGTTCCCTGCTGAAAGGCGATGTTCTCCTTCGTTTTATTTATTTACTTATTTATGTATTTATTTGTTCAGACGTTCACTATTTATTTTCAGCGACTTGATGAGTAACTTCCTCACTGAGGGTTAATCATTATGGAATAGTTACGTAATTAACATATTCAAATAAGCATTTGTGGTTCTGCAAATTTTCGTAGACATTCTTTTAGTGAAGCGCCTTTCAATTATACTCGCGCGTGCTGCTTAGGTTATGCGAGAATGGTCCAAGCAGAATTTTACTCGGTGTAAACGTAGGGCTCGAAATAATTTATTATAATTTAGTGACGATGGGCCCAGTGCTCGGTCTTTCCGTTGCAACATCAGATGAATAAAAACAGAGTACAAAGAAGACCTATTATTCTCTTTCGGAAACAAAATACACGTAGGTACCACCGAAGGTGAAAATAAATATTCGTACGTGGCTTGAACACAAGTGTGAAATAACTAGGCTCAATTGATTATGGAAGTAAAAAATGCTTCTCCCGTGTTATTCACGATCTCCCTACGGATTTAGTGTTGCGTTCGTAAACTACGCTTTAGTAGTACTGCAGAGCTCGATCGAACTGCAGAAGTCCGCAGCGCGAAACGCCGCAAAAATACTGCACCTCGGCGGCAGCGCGTTTCTTTTAATAATACAACCCAGCGAGAAACTATCATCCCGTCGGGCCGTCGCGACTTCTTTCTCGCGGCCCTGCGTCACGAGGGGGCGGGGGGCGTTCGTATCTCTCTGCGAGCGCCCGTTCCTCACGCGAGCCCCGCTCGACCGGAGCCGTTGGGCGGGCTGCGGAATCGCCAGGCGCCTCTCGTTTTACGGCCGGGCGTCGCGCCGGGTCGCAATTGGAAAGTCCCCTCGCGCCGCCTCCCCTGGGAGAGGGCGCTTGGCCGCGTGGCCGGCTCCTATCTCCAACGTGGGCCTCGTAGATAAGGGCGTGCAATATTAAACGCAGAGGCAGGCCGGCCGGGCCAGCTCGCCCGCTCGCACTCCCCGCCGCGCTGGTGCTACCTTTCCGTGGTTGCCCTCGCTTGCTCGCACCGCGCTGTTTCGTTGTCGCCGCGTCTCTTTCCGTGCGAACGCACCTGTTCGTTTTCCTGTTTATCACGAAGCCGTGAATATGGATATTCCTCTTGCTGTGATTTTTTTTTCTTCTGTTTGTGAAGGTCTCCGATAATGTTGGCTCGTCTCTTGATATCTCTCTTAATTGACACTTTATGTTCATGTACTCCATTACAATTTACGTGTTTATCCCCTCTTGTTTCAGTACTTTATATTCGTGACAAACATTCTTCTCGATCTCCTTTTCCCCTTCTATTTGCGCCCATCTCTTTCTCCGGCCTGCCGTCGGGAGCCGTGAAGTTCAATACCGGTCGGCGACGTACATAAATTGAGCCGCCGCCTACCGCCTCTGCAATAGCGTCCTCCCCGCCCCACATCGCCCCGCGCGAGGCCCTCCCCAGCCCCTCCTCCGCCCCGCCCTCACTCGCTTGCCGTTGAGCGCGGCCGTATTGAGTATCTCGTGCTGCAAGATTGATGCCTTTGTCAGGCGGGACACTCGAGACGCTCCCATCTGTCCTCGCGTCGGCCTCCGAGCGCGCTTGTTTGCTCCTTGCCTTCACCTCCCCACGACAATGCCCTCTCACGTGCAATCCGAGCGCACGTGCTCCCGCAACGTGGCCCGACACAATGCAAGACTCGGAGCTTGCGCTGAAACGAGATACTTTCTCGGCATTTAAGCCACGTGTCATTCAATCAAACTATTTCAATCCTAAAGTACTAATTGATTTGTGATCTGTACGCAAGCAATGTATTAGATTATCAATTTTATATTTTTGGTATTAATTCATTTTAAAAAATGTTTTTAGAAGAAGCCTGTTGTGATTTGAATCTTGCATATTTAATTTCTTTTTACAATGTAAGAAAAAATATTTTTGCGAAACAGATCCTTCTCGCGATGATACAAATATCTATTAAATCACAAAAGTCAGTAATTTTTGCAAGAGAAAACAACCTTTTTTCAACGTACGCAAATGAGAACGAACACTCTTGCATTGTCGTTTTTGTAATACATGAAAAAGTCGTGTATTAATGTGATTTAAAGAATTATTTCACTTTCAAATGACGTAATTAATCACATACGGACCCTTTTATGTTCACCTACCTCATGCCCTTTGCTTGAGATTGAACGTGGGATTCGACGCTTGTGGATATCTGTTCAAACGTGTCGCGGATTTGCTTCGTCCACCTTTGTATGTATTTTCTGTTTAAAAGCTAAATCTGCTTTTCTTTCTTGATCTTTCAATCTTTCGATTATATTTTATTCAAACCTTTCAATTCGTGTGTTGCGTAGTAGAGAGTCATCAGTCATCTTTAGTGTATGGAATTCAGGCAACATGTAGTGCTGACGCGTCCTGTGTCAGACGAAGAGATTGACTCCGGTAATTACGGCGGGCGGTCTCATTTCGGCGCTGTGGATTGAACCCCCCGACGACGGTCCACGGCGCGAAACAGCGTTGCAGCACAGGGACACCCCATCCCAGGCGGCGCTCCCAGCGGGGGCCGCCCCGCCGACACCAAGTGGCCGCAGAAAACATCTAACGGGTGGGCGCCGCGAACACACGACCCGAGCGGGGCGGGGCGGGGCGGGGCGGCGCCATCGGTCGTTAACCCCTGGCCGCAGGGATGGCTGTGGGGAGCGGGAGCGTGAGGGGGCCCCCGGGCGGCTGCGCGGCCGGAGGCGGTGGGGGGAGGGGGGAAGGCCACGGCGTGGGAGGCGGAGCTGGAGTCCCACAGGGCGGCGCCGCCGGCCCGAGCGGAAGCCTTTGCCGGCCGGGGATGCGTCGCGTCGCCGGCGCGCCGATCCCAGCCTCCGCTGGCTTCGCAGCTCTGCGCCCTTGCCGCCGCGCCGTGCGACTAGTTTGCCAAACTCTGCGCTCCGTTCTGCTGTCGGAAGTTAGGAGTTTCTGAAACTGTGTGTCCATATTAAAGCGAGCACTTGTCTCTTGTTTGTACTGATGCCCTGGCGTCGAGAGCAGTGGTACTTTTAACGGAATTTTCCTCATTGCAGTAATATGCGGAAATGACCTGTTTTTTGTGTTGTCTCTGGAAACAAGAACTTCGCTAGATCAGGGTGCAATGCGAAATTCAGATTTTATCCGAGGTTCAAGCGATGTGTGCTGATTTGTTTCACCTGCATTAATATTATAAAGCAAGGAAAATGAAAACGGATGTAAATAATTTGTGTTTTTCTATATTGCATAAAGAAATTTCGAATTGCGTAAATCAATAATCCGAAACCTTGGCCTGTTGACTGCTTCGAAAAGGGTCGCCAAGTTATTATACAGTATAACTGCTTAGAAAGCGTAAAAACTGCTGGAGGGCAAAGCTTGACTCTCGAAGCGTAGGGGAACTCCGAGCCCTTTAATCGTGGGAACGTCGCGTGGATGGGCGTGGTTTCTTCAGGCGACGGTCAATTGAGGGCATACAATTTGTGTCCTATGCACGTATCGCAATCGTGCTTGAAAAGCAACTGAATTCGATATCGAACGCGTTAGACGGCGGTGGGAAAGTTGCTTGGCGATGTTTACGGAGAAAGCTCAACAACCAAAGTTTTAGTGCATGCTCTGTGGAAGGTTTTTTCCCTATGCAGTTCACGTACATGTGACTTCGTACCTGTAAATTAGAACGATATCCATGATGACGCCATTTCTTCGAAAATAAATTTCAAAATCACTGATGTTACCTGTAATACGAAGAGTCGATGACCTAAGAAACACTGCCTTACGAAATAATGCAATGATCACATTAACATGCTGAAATTTTTCTGCTGCACAATAATGGACGCGTATGACTACGTGTGACGGTATAGACGCCAAGCGCTCGATAATGTGGACGAAATAATGAAACGATGTCTCGCGGTGTCAAAGCCAAGTCCGCCAGGGTTGTTGTTTTTTTTCATGAGGCATTGACATCGAAAAGGGACTTGCGACTTAAACAAGTGGCTGCGCCCGCATGAGAGGCCGCCCCCGCTCCGCCCCCGCTCCGCCCCCGCCCCACCCCCGCCCCACCCCCGCCCCACCCCCGCCCCACCCCCGCCCCCCCCGCCCCACCCCGCCCCACCACCGCTCCGCCCCGCCCCACCCCGCTCCGCTCCCGCTCCGTCTCCGCTCCGCCCCCCGCTTCGCCTCCGCTCCGTCCCCGCTCCGCGCCCCGTACCGCCGCGCCCTCGCCCCGCCTTCCACCCCGCCTTCGCCCCACGTTCTCCCTGCCTTCGCCCCGCCTTCGCCCCGCCTTCGCCCCGCCTTCGCCCGCCTTCGCCCCGCCTTCGCCCGCCTTTGCCCCGCCTTCGCCCCGCCTTCGCCCCGCCTTCTTCGCACTTCCGTCCTACCTTTGCCCCCCCTCCGTCCTCGTTCTTTTTACGGAGACCTTCGTTCAAAACGTAAATGGCCATCGCTCTCTGTTGTGCGCGCCACGTCTTTTTACTTCGGTTGCGCTCGGTGTCTCTGTTCGTGCTGGTATCTTCTCACGAATGCCTCTTTTCGTCGTAAGTTAAAGTCGGCGGTTCAGTGCAAGACTTTGTATGCGTGTTTTAGGTATTGTTGAATGTACGGCCCTTCTTTTAATTTTGTCCTTAGAGACGGAATTTTTTAAATTCTTATTGAAAGTAAACTTTGGATACTCAAACGTTAAAACTCGGGTTAGTTATAATTACTTTCTGGTACATGCATTAAACGGTGTATCGCCTCTAAAATTCATATTCAGATACACGTTACATTCGTCCCCATTTGGTTATTCGTATGTTCATAAAAAATTAGGAAAATTTTGTTCACCTGGAGGCAAATTTAGGTGTGTAAAGCAGGGGTACGAGATTTTTGTATACCCTTTGTAGGATGATACCGTGACTAAAATCAGAGAGCAAGTGCGGAGCCGGGCAGCTGTTGGCCCTCGATGTGCAAAATGGGCTGTCGCCTCCTCGCCCGGCTGCTTGAGGCGTCGTAGGCGGCCGCTGATGCAGGCGCAAGCCAGCGCACCGACGTTCCGTAAATAAATAACGAGTCTGTAAATTTGGGTTTTGTTATTAATAATGTGGGCGGTTGTGGTGGCAGCGCTGCTGCCGGCCAAACACTGAATAAATAAATGGCGGCAGTGGCCATGTTGGTGTGGAGCGTGAGCGGCTGGCCGAGACGCCGCCAGCGGGTTTTGCCAGCCGGTTACGGCCGAGGCGTTGGCTCGTGGACGGGCGCACCCGCCCATCTCCGTGCCTCGCCCCTTTTTACCACCCGAAGTTTCCTTTTTTAGCTTCTCTAGTGTTTGCACTAGTGGCTTACCGAACGGTTAATACGCTGGCTAATTGAATGGTGCCTGAATGAACTTCAGAGGTTCAAATTAAATTGAATCGGTTATTTCGAAATCGCCACATCCCCGTATTTATAACAATGAGCTAAGCTCGTTATTTGATTGTTAATAACAGTTTAGCTTTGTTGCATGTAACACAGCCTCATATCCGCTGGTGGTTACAACAATCTAAGCAGATGACGCTCTGTATTTTTTTTTTTTTTTTTTCGAATATGCCACTTTTCAAAAGAGTGGTGTTTTTTCAATAACGTGCGTACGCCGAACAGGTTAATAATGATGTGGCCGTGTCAGAATGACTGATTCAATTCCAATCGAATATTGGTATCTTGGAGCTAATATACTGGTAATGCTGTACATGAAATAGTTTCATTTCTCGAATCGTTGATACATACACGCAAATTATGATTCAAACCTGCAGAACACTAATGTGAAATTCGCTTTCTTTCAGGGGTGCTTTTTCTGTTGTACGAAGATGTGTACAAAAATCCACGGGGCTGGAATTTGCAGCCAAGATCATCAACACGAAGAAGCTCTCAGCCAGAGGTGAGTCCTCCTTTGTTATCTAAACTTCGGTCAGAACAACTTTATTTTTACCCTGGGAAAGCATTCGTGTTCGTCTCTTTAATTGTAATGTTTTATTAGTTACCTGTTGGTAACTTCAATCACGTGACCTTAGTGTTGGAAGTCACTAGCAGCGAGTCAGGGGAAGATTTTAATTCGCTTCTCCATGCAGTGAACAATGCAGAGAGGCCTTCTAGTCATTATACGCGTGTATTGTGCATTTTCACGGTTTAAGTACTAAATATATTTCAATTCTTTCATTTAATTGTGAAGTCTGGCAATTATATAACTGAATAATTTATATTGATGTAAAATATAAACGTTTTCTTAGCAGAACTTATAGGTTTTCATGAATCTTCTTTCAATGAGCTCGTCGGGAATTGTTTAATTTATCATTCCTTTAAGTGGTTGCGTTTTCCTTAAAACTATGGAATTTGTTCTTACTTTATTATCGAGTGTTGGACACGCTATTTGCTGGGCTGAAAATGCTTTAAGAATACATTACGTCCGCATATAAATCGATAAAGCAAAAAAATGTTTACGTGTTTAAGTTGACGGGGAAAAATTACCGAAGTTTCTCGTAGGATCTGATAAAGACAATTTGCGTAAATTACAATAAGTAATGTAAAACTGAAATTAGATTGTCTTCCGTTGTAGTTCGTGAAATTCTACTTCAAAATTTCCTTTAAACCTCTGCCAGTAGATGCTGTGTCCTTGTTGCTTAAAATATTCTGACGTCCTCCAAGAAAGTGTTTATTTTCCTGGTTCATTGATCTAAAATACAGAGTATTACAAAGAATGTTTGCAAATGTTGAATGCAAAGTAATAAATCAGTAGGGACAGTAATTATATAATAAACATAACCAGAATTTCGAATTTTAAATTCTAGTTAAAATACATTCTATCAATGCATTAATAATAACTAAATGATTGGAAACTGTTTTTTTTTCTTCTGACCCAGTGAAATACAGTTTGTATTTTACATACTTTTTAAAAAGAAAATTAGGAAGCGAACTTTTAATATGTGTACAATTACAATGTGAGCAACCTTTTTTAATTGTATTAAAGTTTTAATGATGTGTGGTGGAATTAATCAGAGTTTACTGTATTGTTTCCCAAATGTTAATTGTAAAGCTAAGAGAAGAAATTTGAGTTGTAAAATTCATTAACAGGAAACAGGTAAAGTTGTTATTAAAGTGCACATCGTCCTCTTCTATTTAATTTGTACCTCAACATGTTTCTAAATAAGGTACCAGCAACTGCCAACGCCTGCGAATTCTGCGTAATTCCGAGTGCATTTCCGCCCTTACATCTAGGGATCAATTTCAACCTTGCAATGATAATATCGTGTTGAGAATCACCTTGAAAAAAATGTACATGACTGTCAACAAGCAAGGGAATCGAAATGATTAAAGCCTCTAGATATTATAAATTTAGTTAAAATATCTTGTAACAAGTGGTCCTCAAGTGTATCCAATACTATGGATGACAGGTGACCACTACTTGATCAGACAGTCTGCTTTTTTTACATCATGTTCACATTTTCCCCCTAAAATAGTGGACATTTTTAAAATTCAAAAGCTCTCCGCTTTTTGTTCCTCTTGTCCGCTATTTTTTGGAAGCACACCTGGGAACCCTATCCAATACACTTTAATTCCTTGTAAGTTGCCAAAGAGAATTGCCATTCTCCATTCACATTCGTCTAAAATCGTAAACTTCTTTGTCTTCTATTTTGCAAACGGAACAAATGGTTAATAGCGTGTATAAAAGAAACTCGACCTTGGACGAATCTGCGAATGCAATTCCAAGGCAACCATCAGAAGTAGCGCATGTGATCGTTGGGATGTTACGACTTCCTTGGGAAATAGCAGACCTCAGATTAGAACGACTCGGAAAGCTTGTAGTACTACGCGGGAGTTCGTTTGTGCTCTACCGCAACATCGTTGCATTAACTCGAACTATATTGAAGATCGAGATTTAGAACGGAAACATAAACACTGTTCATTACTCCTGGAACGTTTCTAGCGGTACCGACATTAAAGGACTACTTCGCACCGACAGCGCGCGCAAACGTTGTTGGAAGTGAGTACACTATGGAAAGGCCGCAAAGGAGAAGCGAGGATAGAATTACTTACTTTCTTCAATCCATTTCATTTTGCATTACTTCTTCGAATTTCCCAGGAGGCTCATGAGAGCTATCGAAGTGCTCTCAGAAGAGTAAGCTCCAGAACCTTTCAAATTAATTGGCTAGTAATGACGGACTTGAGCTTATTTAATGGCAGTACATTCTTGCCGAAACGAAAATTCATCAAGACCCAAATGTTGATATATTGTGTTTTAACAAATTTCACACAGTTACTGCTGAATTGTACATCTCTTCAGATCATGGTTTTCGAATTGAAAAAATGTATTTTAATTGCTTGATATTTTTACAATTCTACATTTTTTTCGTATTTGTGTTTTGTATTTTAAATGTTAATGATTTTTTTTTCGTTTCAAAGACTCTTTAGACTAGTCTCTTTATAATTTTTACCTCAAAGATGACATGTAATTTTAATGATGTAGTTCAGTAGCCTATGTTCTGAGTGTTACCTGGTTACATCAGTTTATTGTAGAACTATAAGCTTAAAATACTCTTCTTATTTGATTTGTGGAGCAAATTGAAATTAATGGACTACATTCAAATGATAATAATATCCTCAATTTTCATCCTGAATTCCCACTCTCTAGAAAGACGATAAAAATGTCCTATTTGTAACAGTGTATGTGAAAATTGATTTCATGGGGAAAATACTATTGCACTTCTTCAACCGATTATGACGAAGCATGACTGGCTAATATGACAATGATTTTTTATCCAAATTTGTGTAGGAGTATAGTAAGATGTACGGTGTAGTACACTTGTACGGAAATGTTGCCTCGTACGTAGTGAAATATTCCTGATTAGTTGTGGCAGACTTGAAATCCACAGATTCGTATCAAAATGCATTTGTGGTAAAAGAGTAAAGTAGTTGAAACGAACGTATTATTTTTAGGTAGATTAATGTATTTGCAGTCTGCGGATGGATATTTTCAGGGGAAAATAATTCAGTTGACCCTCTTTGGTTGTTGGGTTGCACAAGATCCTCCTCGGGCTTTTACATTAATCACATGCGTATACGTATGTGTGAATTTGCAGCAGCAGAGAAGTATTTTCACATGCGTATACGTTTTTGTTACACACTTTTTAGACCATTTTAATGCGTTATAATGTCTCTGACCACTCCTGTCCTCTGCTAGCGTTATGGGACATAGTGCTTGAATGCATAATTTAAATGTACACATGAAATTTGCTTACATAGTGAGTACTTGTGTGAGATATTACTCTCAACATAATGTTCACAATTTTGTAAAGCTTTATCGATCCCCGTAATGGCTCTCAGCCTCTTTGCACATGCAGAAAATGTGTGGTGCCTCGACCCGTTCATGTTAATTACTGTAGTAGAACTGTCTCCTTTCGACTTCACATTGTCTCTCCGTACGACGGGATGCGATAGTGCAACGGCAACAACACCATCGCGGCATTATTGATCGGGAAGTCAGACGGTTTTAGTCCTGACGGCGGATATTCATCACAAGGTAGATAGCTGGGTCGGATTCGAATTCAACGACTGTCTGAAGCGGATCTGCTCTGATCGGTAATTTTCCGTGGTTTATTCGATAAATACCATGCAGATGCTGGAACAGTGCCCTTACAAACGGATCACCAACTGCGCGTGATCATTCCTGCCTTGTTCTTGTTTCCTTCTTTCTATTTTCACGTACACTCACTTTCACACATGCTGAGGGAGGCATCGGGAGCTTACAGGTTGTCCTAAATGGGAGGCGGGGTGCTCTGCTGAGGGAGATATTTGAAAGAAAAATGCCACCTCTTGAAATATCAAATACATTACACCTTCGAATTCATGACCTTAGTAGTCTACGTACCTAGAACCAATATTCTCCTATTTACATAACTACTAAGACGCCAACAGCACCATTACCATTACAATATTCCTAGTCAAATACCAATCAAAAGATAGCCATGAATGCAATCGCCATTGACAACGCTGGCCTCAGTTTTATAGTATTTACATGAAAACTAAGACAATAACACTATTCCTCTTTCAGAGAAGTATCTCGGATTGTAGCTACAGTCGCAACCGCCGACACAATCATCACTGCTTCCGCGATCCCGTCACCATTGTTGCTAACTTCACCAGAGCCCCCCCCCCCAAAAAAAACAAAAAAAACGGCAGCCTCCCGTACTCACCCGGCCATTATAATCACGCAACCAATACAATGATCTTCCAAAGCAAACAATAGCACGATTGTGTTTAAGATTCTCACCCCTTTTGCGAAGATCCGAGAACGGGGCTGGTACGTACGAGAAGAGAGGAATCAGGAGCGAGTAAGAGAAAAGTGCGGTGGGCGTGGTTGGAAGAGAAGAAAGGCCAGGAGAGGGCGGGGGGCCCCCCTCGTCGCCCGTGACCGCCGCGTCGTGGTCGCCCCCGGCCGCGCTGGGCGGGCGCCAGGCGTCTCGACGCCTTCGCAGCCGCCCAATATAAGCATCAGCGCTTCCCACCTCGCGACCATGGCCGCTGTCGTCTCTGCCTCTGCCACCGCCACTAAGAGGCCGTGCCCCCTGTTGTCTGTGTTCTCCCCACCCCCACCCTCGCCTTCGCCCCCTCCCTCGTCTTCGCCTTCGTCCCCGCCACCGCTCCCCTCTACCATTACCTCAGCTTCCCCCTCTGCCACTGCCTCCCCCTCCATATTCGCCTCCGCCTCTGCCTTTGCCATCATGAGGCCGCACCTCCTGTCGTCTCCACTTCCTCCTACCCTACCCCGCCTTCGCCTGCGCCTCTGCCCCCCCCTTCGCCTCCGTCTCTCCCCGATCTCTGTCACCGCCTCCGCCTCCGCCCTGTTGTGTGCGCCGCTCGCCCTCCTCCGCCACCTCCCGCGGCTGCGCGCTGGAACCGGCGCCCGACTCAACATGTGAAAATAACAGTGCGCCTTGCCGAAACGTTCACAGTGTCTAATACACGATGGTCAACCAGGAATGGTCTTGAAACTTTGGGAACAGGTAATAAATCAGCTGAATTTCAGAAAAATATGGAAAATTTTCGAAGAATCATTAGAATGTCCAAAATTTTGTCAATGTGAAATATCGTTAAATTTAGGGAAATATATTCGCGAACAAAATTGGCTTCCTGCAGTAAATTTATTTTACATTAATTGTATCAATATGATCTAAGCCTTTTTATCGAATATATGTAAGTGAAAAAGGCTTTTGAGGATGGACTGAGGGTGAGATATACTTAATCCATATTATAGGCCTATTATGGTTATTTATGTGGGAATCTTCAAATTATTTAAGTTTTCATTGGAATACTTGAACGAACATGGAAAGTTTTGGGAGGGATCTCTTGCATCATTGCCTAAATGTCGCTCTCTGATAAACTCGTAAACAAAGCACAGAATTTAAGAAGTATGTAGTACGTGTGTTGATTTTAAAAAAATTGTAATAGACACACGTACATACATTTTAAAAAAATTAACCGTCTTTGGTCTTAAAAACGAAAATAATAAATATGCCAATTTGATTAAAAAAAGGGATACACAGAGAGTGGGTGAGGGAGAGAGGAAGATGGAGGAGAAAGAGAGGAAGATGGGAGAGAGACAGGGACAGAGAGAGAGGGAAGAGAGAGGGACAGAGAGAGGGGACAGAGAAGGGAAGAGAGAGAGGGACAGAGAGAGAGGGGACAGAGAGAGAGGGACAGAGAGAGAGAGAGGGACAGAGAGAGAGGGACAGAGAGAGAGAGGGACAGAGAGGAAGGGACAGAGAGAGAGGGACAGAGAGAGAGAGGGACAGAGAGAGGAGGGACAGAGAGAGAGGGACAGAGAGAGAGGGACAGAGAGAGAGGGACAGAGAGAGAGAGGGAAGAGAGAGAGAGAGAGAGAGAGAGAGAGAGGGGGGGGACAGAGAAATTGTCAGAATGCGTTTTGACACTATTAGCTTTCCCAAGAAATATAGACCCGTAGGGAGAGAATTATTATGCCCTAAAAGTCGGTAAATTTGCTTTTAGAAATATGAATTTAAGACCTAAAAATCTTAAATGTGCATTTTAATATGCAATAGAAATTAACAATATTTAATTTCCTATATAAGCCTTCCTTGATAAAATTCCGGAGAAGCACCTTTGGAATGAAAAGATACATTTTTGTGCAAAATAATATATAATCTACCTTCGTGGCAGAAATCATTGCAGTATTCAGCTTAGTGAAGTACATTGTATGTCTTGTGCATTTCTTCTGCCTGGTTAAAAAACGTGATATCAAGAAATCTCCTACATTTGCACAAGTATTTTATCATATATAGAAAAGAAGAGAGGAAAAAACGCAAACTATCAAGCGACTGACAGGCTCTTTCTAATCAATGAACGCGTACAAATAAATAGATTCTGTAAATTCTCAATCATTTAAAATATAACTCTCTATTTTAACGAAATTTGCAAAATATGCCCATATATTTACACGAATGTGCACCAACAGAAAAAATAGGCCAAATATGCGCAAATATTCATTAACATATAAATCTACAGAATATCCAATTATAACCAAATGTAAAGAAATTTTACTTAGCTATGTCCTGAAGCAACGGACAAAAATATGCATAATCATAGAAATGCGCTCCTTGTAGATAAGTCTTTTGTTACACACACACACACACACACACACACACACACACACACACACACACACATACACACATACAAACGCACTCACCAAAACAAAACTATTGATAGGTGTCCACCACGAAAACTCCGGCTTTGTAATCTAGGAACCAAACGTGTAGTTAGTGTGGCTCTGGCTGTGCGCAAGGCTTCGTGATCGGCTCTGGACCACTGTGCGGCCGCGCACGGGGACTGTCGCCAGCCAGTGTAATAGCCCCGGCCCCCCAACCGCGCGCCCGACTGCTTTCCTTCGCCGGTTGTAAAGGAGACAAATGCAAATTTAATCTGGCCGGCATATCGCTGCGCTATCGAAGTTGCCCTCCATTGAAAGGGAACAAGACCGTTGTATTTGCAAATCGCAGCGATACATCTCGGTCACATAGAAAGCTGAATAGAATACGTTCTCGCAGCAACGGGAAGTTATAGATAACTCATTGTTTTGTTTTATTTTGTTCTCGAAACGCACGGTTGAAAGAGTTGGGATGCTCGCTTGGCTATAGAAACAAGTGAATTGAATTATTATTCTCGTCGATTTTTCATATCGCTTTAGTGTAAATCCAGTTTTATTGTGAATGTGACGATGAATAAGGATGATGACAAAGAAGAATGAATAGTTATCAACGACTTATTCTCTCCACAAACTTACATCATCTTGACTTTGGGGTTAAGTTTCATTTGAAAAGCAAAACTCTTGTAAACAAAGAGACCAGTAAATTTTAAGGACTTCGTGAAAGAAAATACGATTTCCGGGGTAAACATATCGAGTAGGACATATTTGTGTTTTCTATTTCTGAATTATCGTTCATTTACACGATTTGCAAGTTATTACATGGGTTATTTAGATTTTTTTGCGAATTATTTCCCATCATTCTTGGAAAAGGGATTAAGTTTTAAGCCCGTTGCCATCATTTAAAATTATGGACAGTTAAGTCTTGTGTTTGTTGATACATATCTTTCCGAAGAGTCGAGAAGCAAAAAGAGTACGGAATCATAAATGCAACGTCATAGGAAATACTTATTCACAGTGCTATGAACGTACACTTGCAAGTCATGAATTCGAATTAGTCGATCAGTGCGAGATTGCCGTTAAATTATGTGGACCACTTCAGAAAAGAAACTCATTGCTTCATTCTCGTTCACGAAATCTCAGTAGATATTTTGCTTCTAAATAATGACCGCCATTTGATTACAAGATTCATTGCAGTCAACATTTTTAGACTCGGCGATTCGTGTTGTTTAGAATACACGCTGAGAAATGATCTCTCCTTAAATACGATTTGAAATTACTTTCGCCCAATATATATTCCATGTCCGACAAAGTTTTTAGTTTAAACAAAAAATTGGAGAAATACTGATCTGATGAAAACAAATGTTTTATGAGCTTTCTATGAGAAAAAAGTATTTTCTTTCAAAAGTCATAAAGATGAGTAGAGTACAGAAACTAGCATCCTGCAGGGTAATGAAATCATTACGCCCATCGATCAGCGTGACGAGAGTTGCCAAAATTCATTTTGATTCCATTGAGTAATCTATCAAAAAAGCTATTAAAATTATTTAAAAAGAAACACTACAAAGTTTTAAATATGCATTTTTTCTATCAAAGGGGATTCAGCTAGCCGTAGAATCTAGAAACTAGTTCAGCATGCAACGATTCGAATATAACGTTGATGGCATCCGTAGACGCGAATTGAATTGCGTGCGTCTAGCTGCCCGGCCGGGCGCGGGTTGACGGTGCCCGAAATACCCCCAAGTACTCTTTGGAGGGGCGTGCGCGCGGGATGTGGCTGTTCTCGACGATTAACTTGTTCGCTTTGCGGCCAAAGATGGCGGTCAAAGGCGTCTGCGCCCCATCCGGCCTCGACCATCAAGTTCTCTTCCTGTGCGCAACTGTACATTCAATTGCAAATGCGTTCCGTTGCGGTTAAAGTGGCCGGGCGAACGCTGAAATGTTGTGCAATGTTCGCCAGAATGTGGTGTAATTTCTGGTTTTGAAGATTTGACTTTCGTCGAGGCTCATGACTTCCTGCTGTGCTGGCGGTAGACGTTTTGCAGAGAGTCGGTTGGAACATTTTTATTACTGCCAGTTGGCTGCATCAGCAAAAAATGCTGGGGAATAAAACCACTCAAAATGGTTTTCCAAAAAGTAATAATCGATAACACTGATCAATAACAAAAAATAAAATACTATCGTATAACACCAAAAAATTAAATATTTTTAACGAAAACATTCTTCATGAATACTTCAATAATACAGCCTATATATGAGTTCTTTACAAATTAAGAATGTAAAGAAAATGTGTTCCATAATGAATTGCAATATTTTATTGCGGCTTTGCTGTCGCATGTAAGGATGGCGAAAAAAAATCGATTTTTTAAAACGTCGATGTTTTCCACCAGAAACATCAATAGATTAACATCGATATTTTGATTTCGATGTTTTCTTGACATGAATATTTTGTTGCAAAAACATCGATGTTTTTTTAATTTTTTAATAAAGGGGTTTAAGCACGTTGTAAAGTAGCAGTTTACATACTACTAACATGCTGGTAACCAAACAATAAAATACATCCCTTTTACGCCCTGTAATTACAAATTGATAGGAAAGTTCGCATGTTTATTAGTCTATAATTAATTAAAACATCGAAGTTTTCATCGGCATGTACCGACCTTTAGCGATGTATCCATGTTTTGGTAAACTTTACCATCACTAGGCATGTTATCAACAGTGATTCCATGAGTATGAGAATTAAGTCGATACGAGCAGAAAGAGAACAGGCGGAATAACACAATCGAAACTGTTTAACTGTTTAATTGTTTTTGCATTTCTCCGGAGTTTTAAAAATCTTACGGAACCATAGATTCCTTTCACATGGGCGGGCGCTGCATAGGTTGCTTCCTGTTTCTGCGCGCTTTGGAAATTAGTAATAGTAGTTTATGCAATTAGTTTATAATGTTAAGCTTCATTGCATGAGTACATGTTTTGAAAACGAACGACATTAAGAGCGAGTTTTCAGATTTGTACGAATGCAATAAAGCAACGTTATAAACGAGTTGCATACGCTATTTTTGTAAATACATTATAAATTTATAAGAGAAAAAAATGAATGTTACGTTTGGGAAGCAACTTCCTTGTGACGTGTTGGTATTTGACATCTGTGCGAGAAAACGGTGGTCGGCTGTTCCATTTACCTCCCCACGATTCTCTAGTTGCGATTGGCTGAATGTGTGATGACGCAATCATTCGTGTCGTAAAATCTAATACGTCCTCATTTGTGCCATAAAAGACCCTTTTATGAACGATTTTTTGTATCAGAAAATATCGTTTATAATGCTGGTATACAAAAAAATAGATTTTGTACTCAGATTTCCTGTAAAAAATAATTAAGAGAACGTTTATAAATGAGTTCACTAAATAGACAATAATTATTTCATTTCGCTTAATTTTCTTCCTTTTTCTCATTTTGAATACATGAGAAATTTTGGTCAAAGTGTTTTTGCTTGACTGTAGATTCACGTACGAATGTATGGAAAAATTAACCCGTACTGTAATTGTTTTACCGAGGATTCGAGAATTTGAAATTTCCATCTTTGTGCAAGTTGTGATAGATCTGCGTCTGCTTATTGAACTAGGTGCGTTCTATAAATTTGCTATTTTCTTCGTTCTTGTCACCAGTACTCTCTCGTTGCACCACCTCAAATACGTCGGTCACCCTTGCTGAAAGTTGCTGTAAGAAAGTCCCGGCAACATAGCTTAAGTGCCGATTGTTTGCCTTGGGGAGTGGGTGGTCGGCGAGTGTCTTATTTTTAAACGCCCTTACGGCCCTTTTTTGCAGTTTAATGGCTCCTGCGACGATGAAAGAGACCTTGTAATTAAAAGTTAGCGCGCGCGAGGGCCGTGCGCGAAACATGCGCGACGTGTCCGGAACTTTACAACGACATGCGTTCGACCTCATTCCCCCCGCCCCGCCTTGCCCCGCTCCTCCCCGCCCTCCCGCCCCTCCCGCCTGCCGGCCGTAATGGGGTGAGCGGCGATCAAATGATGCGGCCGCATCGTCGTAACGCCAGCGGTGGAGGCGGCAAAGCGTTTAGCAATTGTGGACTAGGGCTAAGTAAGTGGCAAAGCGTTTAGCAATTGTGGACTAGGGCTAAGTAAGTGGCAAAGCGTTTAGCAATTGTGGACTAGGGCTAAGTAAGTGGCAAAGCGTTTAGCAATTGTGGACTAGGGCTAAGTAAGTGGCAAAGCGTTTAGCAATTGTGGACTAGGGCTAAGTAAGTGGCAAAGCGTTTAGCAATTGTGGACTAGGGCTAAGTAAGTGGCAAAGCGTTTAGCAATTGTGGACTAGGGCTAAGTAAGTGGCAAAGCGTTTAGCAATTGTGGACTAGGGCTAAGTAAGTGGCAAAGCGTTTAGCAATTGTGGACTAGGGCTAAGTAAGTGGCAAAGCGTTTAGCAATTGTGGACTAGGGCTAAGTAAGTGGCAAAGCGTTTAGCAATTGTGGACTAGGGCTAAGTAGTGGCAAAGCGTTTAGCAATTGTGGACTAGGGCTAAGTAAGTGGCAAAGCGTTTAGCAATTGTGGACTAGGGCTAAGTAAGTGGCAAAGCGTTTAGCAATTGTGGACTAGGGCTAAGTAAGTGGCAAAGCGTTTAGCAATTGTGGACTAGGGCTAAGTAAGTGGCAAAGCGTTTAGCAATGTGACTAGGCTAAGTAAGTGGCAAAGCGTTTAGCAATTGTGGACTAGGGCTAAGTAAGTGGCAAAGCGTTCAGCAATTGTGGACTAGGGCTAAGTAAGTGGCAAAGCGTTTAGCAATTGTGGACTAGGGCTAAGTAAGTGGCAAAGCGTTTAGCAATTGTGGACTAGGGCTAAGTAAGTGGCAAAGCGTTTAGCAATTGTGGACTAGGGCTAAGTAAGTGGCAAAGCGTTTAGCAATTGTGGACTAGGGCTAAGTAAGTGGCAAAGCGTTTAGCAATTGTGGACTAGGGCAAAGTAAGTGGCAAAGCGTTCAGCAATTGTGGACTAGGAAAACGAAAGGGGGGAAGGAAAAAGGGAAGGAAAGGGGGCCGGGGTGGCTGCAAGGGGGGCGGAAGGCGTTGGCAAGGAAATCAGGGTGGCAAGCAGGCGGCGGTGGGTGGCGACGAAGGCAGAAGCGGCGTCTGAGGCTTTCTTTGAACTGCTGTTTCCCGACGTCTGTTTTTCGTTTTAATTCGTACCCGAGACCAGGCAGTGCGTCTTAATGCGCGCAGGGAGGTTTGCTACGTGATAGCTATCAGCACTCAACCGCCGACGTTCCCGTCTTAGGCGTATGTATGTCTTGTTTTCTCTTTCTCTGCGTTTCTCTTGCATTTCTTCGTTACGATTTTTATCGCATTATAGTTCCTTTCGTCTAGGTACAAGATTGATAACTCCGCAATTACAGAAGTCGTGTTGCTTATGTATTCATTGTTTTAACTTAGTTCTTAAGGTGGCGAATAAACATTTTTTCTATTCCTTCATTAATATCATCGGGCATTTTACATCAATTTAACTATTTGGTTATGGCTGGCGCTCCCTGCCCTCACACCCAAGGGTCCCTGACTGTAGCGTGCACTGTCTCACTCCGTAGTGGCTCGTAAGCCCATTGCGACGGAGCACATTAATAGTGGCGCTTGTGGCTCGTGAGCTCGTGGCGGCGCATGAACCCTTTACAGATGGGAAGTCATGGTGGCGACCGTGTTGTGACGCTTAAGCCCACTTCTGGGCTTTCTCCCCCGGCACGCAGGCAGTCTCATTCGTACGTTACATTCTTACATCGATGCCGGGATCGGGAGCTTAGAGCTAGTCCTGGCTGGGGCGGTGCCCCGCTGGTGGGAGAGTCCTGGTTAGGGGGAAACCCCACTAGCCGACGGTACGTCGGTGCCGGATCTCGCCATCCAGCGGGGGAAGATCACCGCTATCTTCCGAGGAATAACATGCACTACACTAACGGGACTAATGACCAGAGCGGTTGACGCGCCCGGAAACACGAAAAAATCAATCAATCGATGCCGGGAGAGGTCTGGAATGCAGTGGGGCATTGAAGGTGGTTGGGTCAAGCCCTACCATGTCACAACACAAAATCATCTATGCCCAGGCGGCATTCGAAAACCCCGCAGTTCGCGGTTATCCCTGTAATCTCATCGCTATGAGGCCCGGCCCATTGCACTCTTCATTTTTTTTAGTTTATTGAGCGTCCTCGTTTGATCTTCATCGCCATTATTTCTTATTTCTTCCCTTCGAGTCGCGACCTTCTTATTATCGTATTGTCAGTAGATCGATATCACGTGCACCCACAGAAGTCATAGGGACATTGTCTTTATCGATTTAATATAGTTTTTAAGTTCTGATAAACTTTTTTTATTGACTTTGCTATTAAATTGGTATCGATTTCATTCTACATACAGTCTACTTATCTTCGCCATATTCTCCTCCGACGGAAAGAAATACTATTATCTCTCCAAAAATATTGCCAGTTGTTTGCATTTTATTGTCTAATACCACCCTCCGCATCATATTCTAAAATAGTGAATGATAAAGAAATGAACGATGTGCTGTTACCCCCTTCAATTTTTCTTCATTCCTGGAATTAACATTTTTAACTCGACATTTATTGAGCTGTATTATCTAATCCAAACCAGTATCAGAGAAGAAACAAGAAGAGAATATATTTTATCAACTTTTGTATTCCTTCCAAACTTTACTAAAATAAAACCCTAATTAAATACAAGAATAATAACAATATTAATAGTAATAATATATTGATGATAATAATCATAATATTTGTGATGATGATAATAACAATAATAATAATAATGATGATGATGATGATGATAAAAATGATAACAGCAATAGTTTTCCCCTTGCATTTCTTCAAGAAAGTATTTCTGGGCTCTATTCCCCGATACTACAGATGCTAATTCCGTTGTTCATCCCTCTATCGGTAACGCACGACGGAGGTATCTTGCATCTTATCTTTCTTCGCCTTGCTTCAGTGCTCGCACGAGCTCATTCACTTAAGTTTCCTCTACTCACTGGGGCCTTCTCCTCTTTCTTCCAGCAAAGCAGCAAGGGCAGCACCGTTGCGTTAAGTCGCCCGCGAAGATTACAAATGCCGTATTACCGGCGCTTCACGCTTCGTTGACCTGCTGTATAATAATAATAATAATAATAATAATAATAATAATAATAATAATAATAATAAATAATGTCTTTATTAATGGCGAGGCTCAGGCCATAGGGCCTGCTCTTCCGCCTAACCACTGACTTTACATTAATACAGAGTAGTAACCTATAAGAGGGGAGGGAAATCTGTACATTTACGTCTGGGAGTGCAAAACTAGGGACCATCCCGGCATACGCCTTAAGCGATTGAGTAAACCCAGAAAACCTCAATCAGGATGGCGGCTTAAGGCCGAACAGCATTATGATATAGAAGTGGAAGAGAAGAGAAATGAGAGAAGGGAATCATAAGTGAAAATGAAGTAGAAAATACGAACGAGAAAGAAGAAAGGAGAGAGACTAAAGGGGGGACAAACTGTACATTTATGACTGGGAGTGCAAAGCAAGGGGCCATCCCGGCGTACGCCTTAAGCAATTGAGTAAACCCAGAAAAACCTCAATCAGGATGGCGGCTTATGGCCGAACATTAATATAGAATATGGTATGGATAGTAGTGAAGGTGAAGAGATGAGGCGTTTAGGGGAAAGGGTCGTAATGACATAAATGGGGAAGACTGTGAAGGAAAAGGAAGGAAGAAATAGTGAGGAAAAGGAGGAAGAAGTAGGTGGAAAAGTAAAATTTATCCAGAAGCTGTACAGAAATGTTACGTTTGGTATACATTAACACTTTACATAAATACACAAACATATGTAACAGCAGAGAAGCACAATAGGCTCCAAGTTAATATGTATTTCTCTTGCCCCTTCGCGCCTTCGGTGGAGAGGGCGGAGGCACTTTCGTGATAAGTTCCGATCACGTGCGACGCCTTTGAAAGCAGAATTTATGTAAAAACGATGGCGACTCTACTTTCGATAAAATATGGCGAGAAAAATGACGAGACAGTTTAAGAAAAAGAATGACAATAAAGATACGGTTTTAAAAATGAAACTTTTATCAGTTTTAAGTTTTCTTGAAGTTTTCCTCTCCTTAGTTCGAATATTCAGAGAGAACTGTGAGCTTTCATTGCAATAAAACACGCGTTTTCAGATTATGTACATTCCACCACTTTTAGGTCTTCTTTAGCATGTCCTCGCCAGAAAGTACAGAGACATACACATAGATTTGTCTATTCTGGAATGTTGATATAAATATGTATGTGTGACATAGAATTGTATATTGATGTGCAATCCGAAGAAGACTTAATAAATGATGAGGCATTGGTAGCTAAAAAGGTGATTTGTTGTAACCTAATCTGAAAAAGTCTAACATTCAAAAGGTATTTTTACTTGCAAGTTTGGCGACAATTTATTGCATGTTAGTTATTTCACCACACATATATGTTCCAATTATTCATTTCTATGTATACAACAGCGCTGTGACCGTAATGATACTTTTGTACCTACTTGTAAAGAAGTTTTGGTTACTTTTGCGAGGTCTGTGTATATTGACACTATTTCAAAAGATCCGCCACTAAGGAGATCTTAAAGCGTAGGTCCTTTATGTTTACGAATCGATGTGTTCTTGTAACCGCTGTGATTTCTCAGCTTTTTATTATGCATCCGCCGATTTTTCTGTTTCTTGAACTGCTGACCAATCGCCCTCTAAACCAGCTGAAGCCCATACAGCAACTAGTGCTGCTCGCGTGCTTGAATCTGGTATTCTTCAGTACTCAAGCATATGTTTGCCACCCGGTTTTACGCGGTGGACCTGGAAGTCTCTCGAACACTACAGTATTCCCGCAGCTGTTGTAGGAAGTTACGTTACGAGAAGGAAAGAGATACAGCTACAGTGAGGGAGGGACATTCTTTCTGCGTAGCAGCTCCCTCCGCAACCCCCGAAGCGAGCTCCACTCAAGGGAACGAGCTGCCTCGCCTCTTCAGACCCCGTGCCCGCCTGGTGGGAGCCCCACACCCAGTTTAGACCCGAGAGGAGCCCAGCTCGGCAGACTACTGCATAAAGGGACCAATACACGAACAAGTTACGCATGCGACCCTGGCCGTAGCCAGATGGAAGTCTGTTGCCGCCGCATTCTTCGTTGGGCGAATTTAAGAAACGGGTAACATAAGCGACAGATTTACAACAGGTCCGAGACTCGTCAAGCAAGACCAGCTCGAGGATGCATCACTTCAGGGCTACATGGCCGCGGGCGTTTCACACATGTTCCACTTTTCAGCTAGGTCGAATTCGGTCGCTGTCTGGAGGAGAATTCTAGCGGCCGGCTGCTCTGATCGGTAGTTTTCCGTGGTTTCTCCGATCAACACCAGGCGAATGCCGGAGCAGTACCCTAACAAACGGGCCACGGACCGCGCGCGATCTGTCCTTGTCCCACACACACACACACACACACACACATACACACACATGCACACTAACATGCACTACACTACCACATATTTTGTGAGACCGGTCGAGAGCTAAGAGCTTGTCCCGGCTGGGGCGGTGCCCCGCTGGTGGGAGAGTCCTGGTTAGGGGGAAACCCCACTAGCCGACGGTAGGTCGGCGCCGGATCTCGCCATCCAGCGGGGGAAGATCACCGCGCATATCCCGAGAAAAAACATGCACTACACTAACGGGACTAATGACCAAACAGTTGACGCGCCCGGAAACACTTAAAAATCAATCAATCGCACATGTTCCAATGCCAGCCTTTACGGGGTGCGTGGTCGCCAGTTGGTCGCGGGCGGCGGCGGCGTGCCTGCGCTGCGGGAGGCGTTGACGTCATCGTTTCCGGCCCATCGCGCTGCCGTCGTGACGGGCCGCCGCCACCGCAGTCGCCGGTATAAATACACCGGAATTAAGGCCGCGGTGACGCGCTTCCCATTGTTCCAGGGGTGGGGATTGTCGCGCTGGTCCCCGCCGGTGAAAATAGGAGCCCTCGCCCACGCGCGAGTCGCGAAACTCTCCCTCGGGGTTCCCGACCGGCAGCGATGCTGGAGAGCGACTGAAGCGGTGCCGTGCGGTAGAGCTTGCCGGTGAACAGAAAGACCCGGGTTCATAACTACCGGCAAGGGGCCGGAAATTTGTTAAAAGAAATGTGATCAGTAGACATCGGATGTTTAGGGAAATGCCTACTTTATGTTAGCGAACTTAATTAAAGGCTGATAATATATGTGTACGAATGATGACATATGACGAACTTTTATATTGCTTATAATTGCTTTTTTTAGCATAAATGCCTTTTTTGCATAAATACCTTTTTTTAGAATTATTGAACTTTTTGCCTTTCATGTGTTTTTATATGCAATACTAAAATATCAGAAAATCGACCACAGTCGAACGTTACCATTCATTACAAAACCTTCAATTCACGTCTTTGTATTAAAAAAAATACGAGAGAACTCCTAAAAGTATACCAAAAATTGTTTCTCTATTTGCCTATTTTATAAATACCAGACATCTGAGAACATGGTCGATTGACAATACAGCATATTGGCACTGAAATTTCAAGTGGAAATTAACGTAAATTCCCAGAGCGGTTCTTTGTTAGTAATGTTGGACTTCTAAAATATATGCCAGTCAAATCAGTAGATACTGAGAGATCCTTCTCTGCATTCAAACTGATTTTCTCTCCCAGTCGTCCTGTCAAACTTATTTTGTCCGCAGTCGCAAATTTGAAAGTGTCTTCCTTGAAAAGTTACTGGTAATATATTGCCACGCAAACTATAGTAAGAATAAAATGTAAAAGGTTTGTAAATATGTAAATCTTATTTTACATTAAAATGTACGTTCTTGTTTTCTCCATTACAGTTTAGAAAAGAATATTGACAAAATTACAAAAAAGAAATTATTTTACTATGTATATCACTCTACAATGCCTTTCTTCTGCTAATTCTTGTCCTTTTCAGTGCCTTTGTAGGCGCCTAAGAGACGATTTTTAAATGCCTAAACATCCGATGTCTAGTGATCAGTGTGTTTGTGGCGCATGCCGGAATCGAATTCGTAGAATGACTGTTCTTGTCAGTGGTTTTCGTGCTTTCCTTGGATCACCTCCTGCGCGCGATCTACCTTCGCAATCCCGAGCGCCAATGTTAGGTACTGTTGATTCGTTCTTACATCTCGCCGTTTGTGGTTTTGGTCTGGGCGTGCGCTTCTTAGCTGCCATTCGTTTAACTCTTCGCACTACATTCATGCACTTCGACTCTTCATTGTTGTTAACTCGTACAATATAAACTGAACTGCCTACACTATAATATTTAAACGTATAGGTCTGGCTAAAACATTGATTCGTACTCTTTCAATCTTCCCGTTCTAGACAATCTTTATTTTCTTCTCTCACGGGTTATATCATCGACTACTGAAGATGGCAATTGATCCTTAATAAAGGATAAAATACGATTTTTTCTTCATGTGACATTAATGTGTCTCGAAGTCATTGTTCTCGCAAAAGAGCTTCCTACTCACTGGTTCTTCAAATATTTTGCACTTTCATATGTCCACTCTATTGCTGAAGCTCGGAGCAAAGTTGAGACGAGGAATTCGCAGCATTTTTAGTTCTTAGAGGCGTGATTAAGATTGTAAAGAGGGATCATGAATTAGAAAATCTAAGAGATAAGTAGAGTGTGTGGTTTGGGATAGAGAATAATGATTACGACTATTCCATTGCCATTAAATTATTTGGGTGATAGTCGTGAAGTTATAACACGATTTAAATAGGAAAAATATCAAATTCCTAGGAGGAAAATTGTCGACGAAGTCTTTAACATTTTAATAATCTCATGTATATGTAAATGGACATGTAAATCACCATGGAAACTAATGCCATTATTTCCTAACCATAATTGTTTACATTCCGCGAACATAACTGAAAAAACATACTAAAAAGCAAAATTCAGTATAATTCCGTTTTTATTGTTAGTTTCTAAAATAAGAAGAGAATGAAATTATTGAAGGATTTTGTATCTTGAACCTTGAATGACTGAGACAAACGCTATAGTCGTAGTATCCGTATCATATATTTCGGGAAGTGCTTCGTGGTTGTGTATGCATCGTTTTTAATAGATTAAAAAAATTTCGCCGAGTTGTTTATTCATTACTAGCATACACTATTAGTTGAAACTGTGTTATAAAACTCTCAATCAAAAACTTGATTTCTGGTGTGCGTGAAAGCATGAAGGAGCTGTCTTTTCACGTGGCGATTAGAAGCGTGTCGGAAATAAAGAATGTGCTGTAAATGTCGTGTAAATGTGTCTCCAGACACTGATGTACTTCTCGTCCTACTGATTTAAAATGGACCTATTAAATAGAACACATCTCTTCTGTCAAATGCATACATTAGTTAATGGAAACAATTTTTTTTTTACTTTGAATTAGTTTTTGGGAATGCTAATTTTTGAATTGTTATGTAAAGTACACGTCCATTGTCCGTTGGTATTCTCGTGCGTACAGTTCTCTCGTTCGTTAATATCCATTGTATGTATTATTTCGTTTCGACCAACTAACGATTATGATTGCAAGCTCCTCGATTGTCTGACCGTGTGAGGTTTTTTCCCCAGTAAACATTCATGAATCACTAAGGAGTAATCGACTTTAGATATAGAATAACGATTTCACATTTACGCTCATAAAACTATGACATTTTTGAAAGCTACAATGCTTGATTACTATCTTCGGAAATCGAATTTTGGAGTACGTTCGTGTTAAAGAAGCAGGTTAGCTGTAAGCTTCTAGGAGTAGCCATTTATGTCATTTATTATCTGTTGATCGGCAGGAGCTAAGTCCATCATCTTATGTTCGAGTGGGCCGATGTCTGGGGAATTGTGGGGTTCGATCTCGACCAGGTACCAAAAAAAGTGTATGATGTGTTGATGTTCAGCGAGTTGGTGTCGCCTGGCGGGGTCGAGTTCTTAGGTGCACTGCTCTGACCGGTGATTTCTGTGCGGTCCCTGTTCACTTCCAGGCGAATGCCAGTGCAGCGTCTAATACAGCGCGACGCGGACGGTGTGCAATCTCTCCTTTCCCATCCATCTTCGTCAACGCGACTGGGACACTTTGGGGGAGACGATGTCCCAAACCTATCCTCTCCGCCAGTGGGACAGATCAACATCGCATAGAGGATTGGAAATGGCTGAAATTAACGTGTAAACCACACAGCCAACTTCTTGATAACGAAAAATTCTCGATAATATAGGCAAAACTGTAGTTTGATTGGTTTACCTGACAATCTTCTCATTGATTCTTCTTGAATATAGAATATTGATCTTTACTCATTACAACACAAGAAAACATTTGGTCCTTTAGGTTTCGTTCTAAAGAGTTTACTATGTAATTATTATCAGTTTCTTTCATATTTGTTGTTTATTATTGAACATCGTTTCGACTATTGAGGGCATCTCAGAATGCGAGAGCCGCAGGGGAGCGTCGAGGCCGAGGGCAAACGCGAGGGCGGCAAGCGGCCGACGCCCTCCGCTGCCTCGCACTTGGCTGCGGGCGCCGCCCTGCCCCGCCCCCACCCCCACCCCCGCCCTCGTCCCGCCGTCTCGCATCGCGCCGCCCCGCCCCGCCCGCCCGCCGCGCCGCGCCGCGCCCCGTCGCGTCGTCGCTGGCAGCCGCCCGCGTTGGCCGCGTGTCAATTATTCCCAGTTCGTACGAGAGGGCGGGGAGGGCGGGGTGGGCGGGGTGGCGACGCCAGCGGCAGCTACTGTCCGCGACGTCCTCCGCCTCCCCTGTTCCACCGGATCCTCCCACACAGCCTCCACGGCCTGTCCTCACCCTCACCCTCACCCTCGCCGTCGCCCGCCCCCTCGCTCTCTTGGCAGCCTCCGCCGCCGCCACCGCCGCCTACTGAGAATTATGAATGACCCACCCCCTTTGCCCGACGCCTTCATTCGCGTTGACCGTATTCTGCGGGTCTGAAGATTCTGGATTTGCGAGCGAGGCTCCTCGTATTGAAATGGAAAAAAAGAAGGACCATGTTTAAAGTTACTTCAATTTCAACTTTGCGGCGTTCGTTTTGGCGGGCGGTCGAGCGCTTTATTGCGTCGAGAGCAGGCACCAAAGGAAATATGCAGCGTGTTCATTTAAAGATTGGGCTCGCCATTTGCTGGGGGTCGAGCATACAGCATTCCTTGGTAGGACTGGTCGTGGGTACGCGAAAATCAAGCATGTATGTCAGGAGTTTGATGCTAATGTCATCATTTTTGTGGTTATTTCTTGAAGTCGTTTTGTTGCATTTTATGGACCATCTGCTTGTAGAAAATCTATGGCGTTCATATTTCTGCTGAAAATCAATATCCTAGTTTAATATAGAGTGCAATATCCTTCCTAAATTAACCAACTACTGGCGTTCCCAAAGCATAAAACCAACGTAACATAGTTGTTGATTTAAAACTACTGCCTGCCGCTTGTAACTAATAGCTGCTAGTACATTGTGTTCTCGTTTCAAAAATTAAAAAAAACAAGCAAGGAAATGAGAAAACTCTTTACTTTACTTTTTTCCCCAATATAACTTACCCTATTTATAATATCTCATTCATGTTTTTTGTTTTTTTTTCTAATTTAAGGTCGCATCAACATCTAGGTCATTAGCGAACACTATTGGTGTTAACGTTATGGTAATTATGAAGATGAAACGAAACGGTGATGAAAAGGGGTGAAAGAACGAACACAAATACAACCATGCCCGAGGCGGGACTAGAACCCGCGGCCCTCCGGTCCGAGATCTCTACGACACTACTGCCTTAGCAATCTCGGCCACCGGGCCGGCCATGAAATTTTACGATGCGGTACTTGTATCACAGTTATGCTAGTCTGTCAGACATTTTGTTGTGTTCTGCGTTTAGAAGGGCCTTCGACTCTCGTCGTCACAACCACGCTAGGAGGAATATCGCTCGGGAGCTAGCAAAAAATAGTGTTTAAATAATAAAAGCACCACAACTAGTTTGGGTCTTCACATGGGATCAGGTGAATTACGAAAATATTAGTATTGTGGCTTGAAGTACTCGGCGTTGCGCAGATGTTTATCACAATCATCTATTAGTAAGAAAGGGAATGAATTCTCTCTGTAGTTTGAAATTTAAATAGTTTTGTTTACATCCGCACTATCTCCAGCCCACCCTCCACTGCTGGGACCTGCACCACTACGCTTGGACTCGCTACACACCCCTTTCCGAAGGCACATGTTAACATTCTCAAGCGGTTCTTTGGTCTAAGACGACACGTACACAAACCGCCATTCTTGAGTTTCACGTGAGACAGAAGTGTTATCTCCATAACTTCCATGGCGATGCCCTACATACATGATTTTTCTTTTCAGATATCCGGTTTAATCTAGGGCGAGGCTCTGCCCCGACAGATTGCATTGATAACAACCAAACATCGGATCTTCATCGGTATCACGAAATCTTGGAGCCGCTGCAATCGTTTTGAACATGCGACCCATTTATTATTGCTTACAAATTTACAGAATTAGTCAGGTTTGTGAGTTTCCCCCAAGAAATGATGAAGCGCGTCTCTCAGAAACCCCCCGAAGCAATTATCTCGGTGATGCCTTACCCACTTGATTTTCTCTTACTGACTGCCGGTTTACTGCGGTGTGGTTCAGGTAGCGGTGAGGTGTCATCGCGCCTCAAGCCGCCCGCCGCGTCACTCCGCACCATGGCAAGCCTCTCCTGCCCACTCCGCCCTACACCGCACCAGTCCGCACCCCACACTTCCGCACCCCCGCGCAACACCACCCCGCACTGCGTCACGCCGTATCGCTCCACCCACCCCCCACCACGCTACGCACCGCCGCGCCGCGCCGCGCCACGCCCCACTACTCCGCACCACGCGCCACGCCACGCCACGCCACTTCACTCCGCTTCACCCTTCTCCACGCCACGACTTTTCGCGCCGCGCCGCCCGCCACGCCACGCCACGCCACGCCACGCCACGCCACGCCACGCCACGCCACGCCTCGGCGTGCCGCGCCACGCCGCGCCACGCCGCGCCACGCCGCGCCACGCCGCGCCACGCCGCGCCACGCCGCGCCACGCCGCCTTGGCTACCGCCCAACCGAAGTCTCCGGCGCACTGCGGTGGTCGCGACCCGGGCGTTGCGCTGCGCGAACAGCCCAGCCCTGCGAGGCCCCGGCCGCGGAGGCCCGGGGGCCGCGAGGGCTGCCTGCCGCTGCGCCGCACCGCGCCGCGCTCAGGGTTGTTCACCCGTAGCGGGGCGGCGCGGGGGCCGGAAACCGAAAGGGCCCCGGAACGCGGGGCGCAGCATTAGCAATTCCCAACTTCCGTCGCTTCGCGGCTTCTTGCCCGGCGCAGCGCGGGAGGCGAAGGCTGCGGGCTTCTCCACCCAAATTTGTGGCAACGAGAGGGGGGTGCGGTTCCTAGTAATGCGGAAACTTGATGGGGGAAATTGTTGTAATTAAATATTTCCGAGATATAATTGGGTAATCATGTTATTGAATTTCATGTGAATGCGTTTTATGTTTTTCGTATTTGTGTGGACTTGTAAATTAAACACGCGGAATTTCAGAAAATATAATTCATGCTCTTAGTTCGTTGTTACATGAAGCGCCTGTTTTACAATTACTAATAAGGAGGGATGTTGAGACTGAAGTTTCTAAAAAATATTACGGGCGTGCTTTAATTGAAAAATGGTAGATTTCTAATAATGTATTCCTTATTTTTCGTGAGGGAATTGATGATAAAAAAATACTTCTTTATTCCACTCGACGAGGAAACAAAGAGTGACAAATGTTATAAAACGAATTACGCCATGAAGTATGAATTCATTGTCACATCCATTCATTTTAGTTCTCGTATTTGTGCTGGTATTAGAAGAAAAGCTCCCTCTTGTTCCTGCGAGCCAGCGTGCATACGTAGCCACGCGTGTTGGTTTGGCGTGACCTGGATATATATTTTTTATTCGCAAGTCCGGTCGGCGGCACTCTCGTGGCAATTCGATGCAACAAGTCGCAGCGCGCCGCGGCGCTGCGGGTGTCAATAAGATTAATGGGCCCCGTCGCCGTCGGGCAGGGCCCCGCGCCCGCCCCCGCCGCCCCCATCGCCGCGGCCGCACTCGCTCGCGGGCCGCGCCGTCGCGCTTGCGCCCTCCCACGACTCGTGCGGCCGATGGACGCTTTGGTGTACTCGCGATGTCATTTTCAACAACATTCGCTAACGAACACGGTTGTTGTATAAATGAGTGTTTGGTACAGTGTACACGCAGCAACATTTACGGTTCGAACTTCTTTCAGCTCGACGTATGAGAGCCACGTGATGTCGCCAACAATGGTTTCCTAGTGACTGATAACAGCAGCTTTTTCTGTGACACCACACAATTTTCCCTCGTTTCCACCAACTCTGAAATAAATAAATAAATAAATAAATAAATAAATAAATAAATAAATAAATAAATAAATTAAATAAAGAAATGAATGAATAAATGGGTTAGTCGTCGTATCAGAGGAGCACTTCTGCCACGCATTTATTATCTATCATTAAAATTATCCAGACAGTAGGTATCTGACTGGAAAATATTAAAAGTGTAATGCTTGATTATGGTTTTCGCTTCGAATTTCCCGCGAAATGTCTTGTAGCGCGCATGTGGCAAGGGCAGAAAAGCGCGGCAGCGCTGACCCCGCCGAAGCCCGTGTCGAGCACGAAGAAGAATGGTAATGACAACTGGTAGTGTATATCCTATTGCTTTATAAATTTTAAACATGAACGCCAAAGACGGTATTACGAGGATTCTTTCAATTCTTCACTAGTAAAAATGATAAGTGTGATAATAAGAAAAGGAACACAATACATTTTTGCCATTTTTTTCTGTATGTTCGAATCTTACAAATTCCCACACTTGTAAAAAGCGTAATTATGAATATATTTACCCGGTTGCATTAATAATATAATAATAATGATAATATGTTAAATGTCTGATTCTATATCAAAACTTGATATGAATATACGAAGAGAGGTGAAAGTGATGTCATTGAAGTATTACTTTTGTGCTCTCTTTGAATTCGACTCTCCCACGCTTTGAAAAGCACCTTTCTTTAACCGCCAACAATTATAACAATTTTTAATGACGAGTCGAGATGGTTGTATAAATTAACAAGTATTTAAACTGTGTTTGTTCTTTCAAGGCGATTTGACGGTAGAAAGGCAGCAAGACTCTTCTGTCTTGAAAGAAAACATAACATATGTAACATTAACTTTCGAGGGATCGCGCGGGCGGTATAAGTGCCACCTTCGAAAATAAAATGGCGCTGCGCGTTGAAGTTTGAACTCGGTATGACGAAAAGCCAGGTATTCTCTAGTTATCTATTGATACACAAGATAGTGGTAACGTCTTCTCCAAGATCAACTCACATATGCGTCAAATTCGGGCAAAAGTAACCAATGTCATCAGTCTTTGCTTTACGCAGAATAAACATCGCCTCGCGATCGCGCCAGTTTCTTTTTCCCACGAGTGTGATATCTTGTAAGGATATTTTTCATATATTTTTACAATAAAATTCTCATAATAATCATCTTATGCTCATTATTGTGTGTATTAAATGAATTGGTTATTCATTACGTGTAATTTTTTAGAGTTTTCAGTGATTTTTATTATGTCATTACTTTCTCGCCTTACAAAGTTCTTCGTTAGAAGAAAAAGTTATTAATCGTGCGCCGGAAAACGGCGAATTTTCCGCAGAAAAACTGTTTTTGCCGACCTATGGTAAGGAAAAAGTGGATGAAACGTGTTGCTAAATTTAGAGAGAGAGGGAAAAAATCCATGTTTTGTTGGTTCTTAATACCGAAAAATCGATTGACGGCAAATCATCTGTCTGACCGTCTGTCCGCCCGAGGTCAATGCCAGCGCCTAAACTGTTCAACCGATTTTCTTCAAAATTGATATTCCCCACTCGTTAACTGTATGTATTTGTCATCAGAGTTTCGGGTAGCCAAACAGAAGACTGAATTTTAAGATTATCTCCAGAGAATAATTAAAATTGTTTCAATAAATTTTAAATCTACTACAATGCCCAGTTGTAGATGTTTTTTTAATACATTCCCCATGCATGACGATCAAAAGAAGCTGTAATATTAAGAAAAGGAAAGGACGTTCGTCGGCAAAGAAAAGAAAACACTCTCCAATCGCGCATGTGGCACTAAGGACGAGCACGAGCGCTGGAAGGTTAAAGACATGTTTATACTACTTATTGTTAGTATACGATTAGCACGAATTCAAATAAAAAAACTCGTGATAAACAGTAGTCAAATAAAAAAAGCACGAAATGTCTATCCAATTTTGATCGTTAAAAAATGAAAGGTAGTTCAGCGAACTCTCACAGACGCAACTGGCGACGTCCCGCTAAAAAAAAAAGAAAAAAAGTTGTCTTGATGCCTCGTGATCGCCCGTCCCGCTCCCGTAGCGGCGGCGGTGGCGGCGCGCGCCGGCGACTAATCCGGTCTGTGGACGCCGGGGGGGGGGGTGCGGCGCGCGACCGCATCGCCTTGGCAGTCGCGCCACCTCACGTGCACCGCGCACCGCACAGTGGCCAAGCTCTTCCACACTGGGAGAGGAACAACACACTGGTTTCAACCGAAAATTGGTTGGTTCTCTTTTGGTTACCAGCTTTGCGAAAGATTTGTTGGTTCTGGTTTTCTTTTTTCGGTTAGTTTTTTATCTGGAGTTCAACTGTTGTTTTATATAACCGGGGAAAACTGGGTTTGGAAAAGAAATAAATTCATGAAATTTGTACTTAGTAAGTGGCGTTTTTCATGTTAAATTGTAGTAAACCCTCGTTAACACGAATTCCAAAGGACCGAAATAAACGGAGATCGTGTTAGCCGATTATTATAAATGGTCGTATCGCAGGTATCCCTTGCCAGGGCCCAAGGTTTTTTCGTGTTACGGCGAAATTCGTGTCAACGAGGGTTTACTGTAATAGCGTTGTCAAATAACATCGGGATATGTGAGCAGTTTCTTTTGATGACTACAATTTTGTGACGTTTTGATTTTGCTACGTTGCGCGTATAATGAATGTAACTGGAGATTTTTGTTTAGCATTTCGATTGCTATCGGTGCTGAGATCTGTGGTGATGTTTGTACTTACTCCCTTGCTTCGTTGCGCAGCGTTCGCGTCAGAGCCGAAGGGAAGGAGACGGGAGCCATTTCCGCTCTGTTTCACCAACATGCTTCAGTTACACATCCCGCAAAGCCCCAACTCTCGATTCTCAGACTTAATGGTTCGTTATGTTTTAGCATTGTGGTTGCCTGGTACCAATGTAGTGTAAACTCCCGGGCTCGCAGTACACACACCAAGCATTCCCTCGTACCTGATTTCCAGTTAATGTAAGAGAATCGTGATGTTATTTTAAGTCGCCTGTAAAATTCTGAATGGTATGAATATCCATATTATTATTATTATTATTATTATTATTATTATTATTATTATTATTATTATTATTATTATCCAGGATGGGTGGGTGGTTTATTGCTAATTCTTACAATTATTGTAGTTCGGGGTGTATTATTGGCTAGTCACTTTCAGTGATTCTGTCTCTTTTCTAAATTTTCTTTACACTGTACACTTCTTATCACTTTGTTACTTATTCTTCCTAACTCACTTAACACCTACATTTCCTAACTCTGTGACACTGGCGATAAACTCACTTGGACTGGGCTGTCTTTTTCTCAATATTAGTTCTCGATGTTAGTATCTCTGTATACCTTTTAGTTCGTTCTTACCATTTTGATTCAGTTCTATCTACACTTTTCTGATCTTACATGTAGGTTCTTTCCACACTTCTTTCATGCTTCTCTTCACCGTGCATTACTAAGTTCTTACTTGAAGCACCTTTTCTTGGTTGTTGCCTTTCTGGATGTCTTCAAACCTAGAAGTGGTCTGCAAATATCCATATAACATTTACTTAACTAAAAATATTCATTTAATAATTTATAATATTAATGGCACAAAAGAGTAGTAAAAGTTGTTACGTGCAACTTTACCATCGTGCGCAAGTCCGGGCGCGGCCCGAAGGAAAATATTATTTGAATCTCTTCGACCGCGCTTTTGCACGTGTTCCGGACCTGTGTGTTGGCGCGTGGGCGGTGTCGGGCCGCGCGTGTTTACCCACGTTCGAGTGCTCGCTGAGAGCGCCGCCCCGCGAAAACTACTTTTGATTTTCGCAGCACTTGTACACAGCGCCGGCCTGTTTCTCTTCCGCGGGCGCAGCTGCTCTCCTGTGCTGCCCCGCTGGCACTCCGGGCCCGTGTTTCAATTGGCATATATCCTATGCCCCCTTTTGCCAACAGGCATGGTTGAATATTAATTTTTGTTGAATGTAGCGGGTTGAAGCGGTTTGCTTTTAACTCGCGTCCGATTTGTTTCGGTCGCGGTTTTGCGCCTACTCTGTGCACGAACTCGTTGGTTGTCTGAATATAATAGTGTAAACAGAGACGAATCCTGAGTATTATTTCAAGTATAATGCAATTTATGGAACTGGTCTTGTATTTTTAGCTTTTTCTGAAATCCCAATACTAGAAATGTCGTCCTTAATAATTTTTCTATAAGACAATTACACAAACCACTAACTTCTGGATCATTAACACACTCCATTTTCACAAAAACTTGAGAGAAGTGTAACTGACGAACAATCAGAGGACTGTTCACCGCAATATTTTGCGGTTCCTACCGACCATCTAGACGTGCATCCGCCACTCTCCCCACCCTTGAAACATGAAGTCCCGTAGGTTAGCGCGGTTGGCATGCGGTGCCTTCGCCTGCGCTAGCGAATTCTCTGGACAGTATTAAGAACTGTTTGAAACTTCTCACTCTAACGCTGTCCATAGCGTTTACTGATGCGGAAGACTGACTCTCGGTAGCAAAACAGTTATTTCTTTAGCTTCTGTTTCGAAGCTTTCAAAATCTCTTTGATTACCTCAGTTATGAGACCTTTCTTTTACACTTGGAATTACTAGGTATTCGCGGCGTATCGGAGAATTCTCCACTGAGTGTAAAGTACAACTATTATTTAACGCACGTCAGTTGTAAGCTGACCTGTCTGTAACGAAGGGATGTAAAGGCAATTGGCATTTCTTAGGAGAAAGGGTTTGGTGAAGATACCAAGACAAGTCTTGTCCATTGGTATATTCTATTGCCGATCCGAAACAATAATTTGAATTCACAATTCTGCTGCCATCACTGCTGAATGCTTGTGAAGTAACGCATATTTCTAATTCAGAGCTAAAAAACCCAAACTTAGGAAACGCTTATCAGCGCCGATATAATGAAATTAAATAGACAAAATGCTGTGCCAAGAAGTATTTCCATTTTGTAGTAATCGTTCTCTCCTAGCCGTTTCAACTGTTCAATGATTTGCTTATAGTAAGTACTAGCTACGAATGTTCTCTCCCCGTTGTAAGTTAAGAAATGCCTCTTTGGGTTTATTTATGCCTTTACTACTACTAGCTAATCATATTTTTAATTTTATTAACTTTTCAGTTGAACCCGTACTATTTGTTGAAGGGATCATCTGATAGATCTGCACATTATGTACCTCCCCACCACGCGTCAGTACAATATTCGCCGTTGGGAGCAGTTGAAAGAGTAAATACGAACTTGAAAAGTCGATGCGAAAAATGGAGTACGGGGGGATGAAATTCTCTTCTTGTCGTCGTCGCTCCTTCCATCGCATCGTCGATCTTTTCCTCCGGGAAACTGAATCTTTCGCAACCGGAATTCTTCGAACGAAGTCAATGCCAACTTGTCTGTGCTCCGAATCCGGAGCCCAAGCACGGCTGAAAGCATTTTCCTGGAAGGAACTGAGCGACCCTGCGTGTGGTCATTTGCGGAAGTCATCCTTGCGGAAATTGTATAGAAAAGTGAAATATTGTGTTGAACTACAGTTTCTAGTTTTTATTCTGTGTTCTTTTCAAAGCTTCAGATACCTACTGTTGTTGGACATTTATGTTTTTAATCGTCTTTCTTTTTTGTCTGGGCTGGTAGCTTGGTGAAATGCTATTTACATATTGCAACACGAAGTTATTTAGTTCGATAAAGTATCTGCCGAAGCGTGAAGTTGCGATGGGAGGTAGTTTTCGACTCCGTGACGTGCAGCACGCTAAGTTACTGCGATTTATTGATCAGATGAAGAAGTGGATGCCATGTACGTTTTATTTTTAAAGTTGTAATGGAAATTCAATGTGAACAACTTTAAAAATATAATCGTGTTCACGTTTCATGTATTAGAATGGAAATATTAGTGTGTGACGCCTACATATTCTCACGCTTTATGTAGATAGATGGTCGTGAACAATATCATTCAGTTTGAATTTATGTGCGGGTAGAAAACTTATGATAAAATACGTATTATTTTCTTAAAATATTTGCGTGCATTCATAGTTTTTGTGTATCGCGGTGACTGTAGAATGTAAGGAGTTACTGGAGCGAAATAAATCTGTTTTGTTCTTCCCGGTACGATGTAGGAGTAACGTAGGGATCATCGGCAGATTCTCCCATGTGAATCGGAATGGTTTGCTCAATGTTTGGGTTCACTTGGTCTCCGTGGCGAACTATCGATTGACGGCGGAGCAAACAACTACAGCCCGCGCTCTGTAAACAGTTTAATTCCCAGTGGACCATGAGGTTGAAGGAAAGAGTCGGGAGAGCGAAGCGAAGACCCAGACTGACAACACTTAAGAAACCTATCGCCGAACGAATCGCCTGTACTTGGCACAGTGTCATCAGGCTTCCGATCCTCCGCACACCATGCTCGTACAAGCGTTGCGGAATTATCACGGGTGAGAAGATCATGTGATCCCACGCCTAAACTCACTTAGAATTGAGTTAATTTTCTATATTTATTTACCACAGATCTAACCATTTTCCCTTGCTCCCACCGCGAGCGGTGGCTCAGTGCATCAACTGATGTCACTGCAGCGCCTCTGACCGGGAGGTCCTAGGTTCGAGTCCTGACGGCGGCAGGATTTTCGACCCTAGCTTTCCAGCTAGGTCGAGTTCAGTCGCTGTCTGGAGGAGAATTCTAGCGACCGGCTGCTCTGATCGGTAGTTTTCCTTGGTTTCTCCGATCAACAGCAGGCGAATGCCGAAGCAGTACCCTACCAAAAGGGCCACGGACCGCGCGCGATCTGTCCTTCCTCTTCCTTGCCCTATCCTCTCCCCTTACACGCACACATACACTAACATGCACTACACTACCACATATTCCGGGAGATCGGTCGGGAGCTAAGAGCTAGTCCCGGCTGGGGCGGTGTCCTGCTGGTGGGAGAGTCCTGGTTAGGGGGAAACTCCACTAGTAGACTGTAGGTCGGCACCGGATCTCGCCATCCGGTGGGGGAAAATCACCGCCATTTTCCGCGAAAAAACATGCACTATACTAACGGGACTAATGACCAAAGCAGTTGACGCGCCCGGAAACACGAAAAATCAATCAATCAATCGCTGACTCCCTCACCCTTTTCTCTTCAGCCTTCGCGTCCTCGCGGCCGCTGTCGCCACCCTCTCCGTTTGCGCTCCGCGCTCCACCTGCAGGAGCGCCTGCTTCATCGTCCCTCGAGAGCGCGGCGCCCGAGATAACAACTAAAAGAATCGTCGGAGAGGCTCGCGCGATAAGAGCTGCTTCGCGCCGGAAGGAGCCACTCTACTCCGAGGGAGGGGGCGGGGCAAGACAAAGGAGGCGGGGCGGGGGTGGAGTGAGGGCGAGTAAGGGGGGGAGGTGGGAGGCGGAGTGGAGGCGAGGTAGAAGAAGTGAAAAGGGCGGGGCGGGGCGGGGAAGAAGGATGTAAAGGCGGGCGCAGGGGAGGGGGCGCGCATAAGGCAGGGGAGGGTGGGGAGGTGGAGATAGCGCGGAGGCGTTGGGGACTGAACGAAAGTGCGGTAGGGCGGTAACGTAGCGCACCTGTGGGCGTGGCAGTTGCGTCGCGTTAATTGTTGATAATGGAGAGAAAACGGACGCCAATTGCGGAGATAAGCCTTGTCGTGCCTTCTTTCTCCGTTGCGCCTCCTGCGTTTAAACAGCCTCTCCGACACTAACTTCTGCCTTCCACTTGCTGCAGAGAGCACAGCAAGTTTTTGTGCACCTGGGGATTGTCTTGGTTTGCGGAAGGATTTCGGACGGGATTCATCTGGCCTGGAGTGAATGGAATTAGTTCCCTTACGTGGAAAATTGATTCATTATACACTGAGTATCTGTATGGGAAGTTTTTTCTGAAATAGTTGGTATTGTTGCCCAGAACAATTCTGTAATGACAATTGTAAAAATTAATGAATGAATGTTAGTCTGTAAACAATTATAGTAAATGTCCACATCCATTTAATCAAATGCAATTTTATCAATAGAATGAAATATCAACTTCTGAATTGCAGTATAAAATGTATGTGTTTCCCGGGGTTAAATCAAGAATAAATCTTCGGAAGTTTTATTATGTTGGCTCTGTCAACGGTCTCATTTTTCATCCTGTACTTCGGAAGTTACTTGTAGTTTTTCATCATGAAATATGGACGAGTTAATTATCTTCAGCAAATATATGTAAATTACAATTAAGTAAACTGTGTATTAATCAAGCTTCTGACACCAGTCCCCTTGCTTTTCAAATACCTGTCTTTAATGAGATATTTTTGTCAAAGACGTATTCTAGCCACATTTTTCTTCATTATATTTTATTTAATTTAATTAAATGATCATTTATCATAAAAGTTTAATTCTAACAGTTTAAGAAGAGCTTCGCTGTTATGTTCTAAGAAGAGTAAATCGCGCAATTGAAATATATTTTGCTACTTAATTAGTACTAATTCCATTCGTCTGCGTTTTTCTATTTAGCGTGTAACTTTTTTCACTGAATCATCGTGGGTGTCATTGATACACATATCCTATCTTAAACCAAACATCCTTGTCAAATACATAACGCATTTGTTGATTACACTATAGTACGCGTTTTGGCGTTCGAGGAAATCTATTCCTCCAGGTATATTAATATACTGTATGTGAGCCCATCACTGGCGTTATGTGACATATTTAAGAAGTATAAAGGAAATTCGCCGATTAATAAAACTACCTTTGCTATCTGCCAACATCGCCTCCTCTGCCATCAGCGATTTCGTCTTCTCCTCTACACTGCCTTCCCTTCCGTCGCCAAAGCTGCAGTCAACACCTCACCGGCTGTCAGCATTGCCGTCATGACTTCACACATAAATGAGTGATTTATATTGTTACCAACAACTTCCATGCCATTCTGGCTAGTTCTTAAGCTGTTATTCTTTCATTGTTGGCGCTACGTTCGTCACCACCGGCTCGCTACGGTAGCTCAGCGGCCGTATGGTTACCGCGGCATCATCGTTGATTGGGAAGTCCTTGGGTCGAGTCCCAACGGGTCGGATTTTCAACACTAACACCGGGAGCGGTAGCTCAGTGCATCAACTGATGTCACTGCAGCGCCTCTGAGCGGGAGGCCCTAGGTTCGAGTCCTGACGGCGACAGGATTTTCGACACTAGCTATTCAGCTAGGTCGAATTTAGTCGCTGTCTGGAGGAGAATTCTAGCGGCTGGCTCTTCTGATCGGTAGTTTTCCGTGGTTTCTCCGATCAACACCAGGCGAATGCCGGAGCAGTACCCTACCAAACGGGCCACGGACCGCGCGCGATCTGTCCTTCCTCTTCATTGTCCTATCCTCTCCCCTTACACACACACTTACACTAACATGCACTACTTTATCACATATTCTGGGAGACCGGTTGTGAGCTTAGAGCTTGTCCCGACTGGGGCGGTGCCCCGCTGGTGGGAGAGTCCTGGTTTGGGGAAACCCCACTAGCTGACGGTAGGTCGGCGCCGGATCTCGCCATCCAGTGGGGGAAGATCAACGCCATCTCCCGAGAGAAAAAACATGCACTACACTAACGGGACTAATGACCAGAGCAGTTGACGCGCCCGGAAACACGAAAAAATCAACCAATGAATCAATCGACACAAAACGGGGCCCAATTCACCCTGTCTGCAAGAATATTCTAGTGGTCGGTCGCTCTGATTGGTAGTTTCTCGTTGTGTGTCCGATCAGTACCAGGTGAATTCTGAACAAGTACCTTAACAAACGGCCGTGGAGCGCGAGTTATGATTTCTTCGTTCTTTTACCCTCCTTCCCTCATATATACACATATTTACGCACCCTACTCTACCTCAGATTTCGTGTGTTTAAAACGTGTCCGGGTGGGGCGATGCACACTGGGAGATACCTGGTGAGGGAAATCCAAAATACTCGTCGATCTGTAGATGGGCGCCAGATATCTTAATCGAGCGATAAACACCTCCACGTACGGGGACTATTATGAACTACACCTACGGGACTCATGATCTCTGTACTTGACGCGCCCGGAATCGGTATTCTGTTTTCTCTCCCTCTCTCTCCCTCCCTTTTCTCTTTCTTTTTTCTCTCTCTTTCTTTTTCTCTCTTTCTCTCTCTTTCTTTTTCTCTCTTTCTCTGCCGTCGTATGCATGGCCTCTTGCTGTCGCTGTCACAAACCGATAGCAGTCACCCCTAAAGCGCCTAATCTGGCGCTCTCATTAAATTTCGTTACTTCTTCATTTTCCCTTTGTCAGCGCCGTCCCGTTTAAGCCTCGTAGATTGCAAGCGCCGGCGAGGTGCGCGATATTAAGATATGCCGTCGCCTTCAGTTTTTCAGGGAACTCTTGTGCTCACTTTTGTCGCTGCATCTCCGCATTTCTCTTTTATTGAATTTCATTTGTATGCTCCTACGGGCGTCGTCATTTTTGGGTATGATTTTTGCTTTTTCTGTAATCTTATATTAATGAATTGGCTTTTATTTAAACATTGCGCGATTGCTAGCAAAAAAATAAGAAAATATATTTTTATGCTCTTGGCAACTCGTGTGATTGGACACGAATTTATATTTTCCGTTTTCCTTCAAGCCAAACCAATGTTATAGGATATTTTAACGGATTAAAGCCCTTGTGGAAGATCATCTTGATGAATACTGAATTGATAGCAGATGCTTATTTGGGAGCCGAAGGGATTGGCGCATAAAATAACACAACTATAAATAATATTGTGTCGGGAGAGATGTCAGTATTTAGGTTTCAAGGACTGCGAAACGTTCTCAAGTGTCACATATGGTCGGAATTCTGAAAGCAACTGTTGACAACTATTTATGAAGAGTCTTCGGTGAAGAATGCTTGCATCATAAGTCAAAAATTGGTAACTGTTATATGGCTAGTCAATTAACTTTTATGTTCTGCAAGGTGGTGTTCAAAAAAGGATGGTTTTCGCTGCCTCTAAAATTGTGTGCGAATATCGGAGGCGATATAAAACTATTTTTTCTGAGGAAAAAGAAAATGGCTCACCAAAATATTTCCAAGACTACGCACATCGCCTCCCTTTATAATTAATGGAGGAATAATTTTTGTTGTAAGTTCGTTGTCGCCAATGCAGTTGAAGTAAGATATTATGTACAGTTAATTTATTAGTTTATACAATTTATGTCGTCCAAATGTACGCATATAATAGGGAAATATGTTGCATATTGCCGAGAGATTTTACTATGAGAATGAAGAGCAATTCATGAATAATTGATGCGCGATCGGAAAGGAAATTCGAACGGTCCAGCAATTTAATTTTGTGGATTCGTTTCTATAAAAAGGATAATGAACATTTTCTGCTCACGAGAAATGGTTATTCAAACGCACTCGTGGGCGTCAGTTTTTAGTCAATTAGTAGATCTGCGAATACAGTATGACATTTCACGTTCAGTTGCGTACAGATATTCCTGAAAATGAAATTCACCTCAAATGGAAAAAAATGCCACAGGTGCGGAAACGTGCATTCATTCGATCTGTACTTATTAAAGGCATTACCAAATTTATTCTGTAGTCATATCAATATTCCGCGCACACAAATTATATCACTGGGCGCTGTACCTTCAAATATTGTCCGGAAGTCTTTTCTTGCTGTATTAACATCAACGCAGTCTTCATCTATACTCCGGTGTATATTTCAATAAATTTTCCTAGGAGGAGCTCATTTACATTTGACTCATAAATTGAGACAAGTCGTGCTGTTCCAATTCATTAGAATTATTGAGTAGTGTATTATATTTTTTGATTTTGATTTTTGTTTGCGTTCGATGCAAAGATACCGTAAAACATGGTTATTATTGTTATTGTTATAATTATCATTATTTGCATTACTAACATTAAAGTATTAAATGCTTGCTAATGTTCTCAAAATGGTTTTTATTTTGCCTCGTAGCCGATCGTGATTTTTGGAAGGTTTTATTTTGAGCTGTACTTAAGTATTAGGAAACGTCATTTTCAATTTCTTTACGATCTATTCAGTCCAAGCCTGTTCGTTAAATTCGTCGAGGCCATAACGCACTTTTCTGTAATCGACGGGCAGGCGGCGAGGCGAGCCCGACGGCCATTTGCTGCTGGCGCATCCCCTCGCCAAATGGAGGCGCGACTTGCGGGAGCCTCCACTCTCCATTGTCCGGGCCGCTAATGAAGGGGACTGTCGCGTTGCGCCCGGCCCCGCCCCTGCCTCCGCCCGCATGACCAACCCCTTCCACCGCCGCTGCTGTCTCCATCACCCATCGCCTCCACCCTTCCCGCAGATGCCATCCCCTTCCTTGCCTCCATGTCGTCATCCCCATTCTCCTACCATGCACCGCCGCTCACTTGCCCCTCACCCCACCTCGTCCCCCTCCGCCCCGTCCGCCCGTCCGCCCCGTCCGCCCGTCCGCCCGTCCGCCCCGTCCGCCCGTCCGCCCCGTCCGCCCCGTCCGCCCGTCCCGCCCGTCCGCCCCGTCCCGCCCCGTCCGCCCCGTCCGTCCCGTCCGCCCGTCCGCCCGCCCGTTCCGCCCGTTCCGCCCGTCCGTCCGTCCGTCCGTCCGTCCCGTCCCGTCCCGTCCCGTCCCGTCCCGTCCCGTCCCGCCGCCCCCTCTGCTTGTTGTCTCCGCTACCACTTCCACATCAACCCTCGCCTGAGCTATCTTAAGCGACGCCGCCCCCTCCTCCTCGAGCGCCCCCGTCTACCCGCCCATCCGCCTACTCTCCCCGCGTCCACTTTCGCTCCGTGGTGGCATCGTCGCCCCCGTCGCCCCCTCCCCATCCTGTTCCTCTCGTCCGTCCCGCCCATCTATGTCACTGGCCCCGCTGCCTCGCCCAACTCAAACTCTTCACCGCGCCGCCTCCATCCAGTCGATGGTACTGCCGCCGCCTCCGCCTGCGCCGAGTTGCGGTCGTGGGAAACGGACGGTTCGCTAATGGCGCTTGTGCCTGTTCGCCGCCGAGTCTGTACCCCTCTCCCCCACCCCCACCCCTACCCCGCGGCGGCTCTTCCCGCCGTCCATCGCCGCAGTTAATCCAGTTGTCGTCCTCCATGTAGCAAACACAAAAAGGAAACTGCGCCAGCGAAAAGCTTTGAATTATGACCGATTGAGAGTAGGCATCTGTAACGACGAGATTGTTGACTTTTGAAGTGTCATAAACTTCAAAACGTTCTCGAGCGCCGACAGAAATCAATAAGATGTTTAATGTCTCTCGCTTAAACGCAAGCACCGAGAGTTAATGCGTGGCACTTGAGGACTTTTTTTTAGAATCCATTATGAAGTACTGAGAGCCAAGCCAGTTTCACAGGTCATGACAAACGCTAATTAACAGCGTTCATTAAGGGCGAACGTCCCGGTCGGTTTTATCTCCGTGGCGCGTCGCGTCGCGACGGCGGCGTCTCGCAAACACCGACGCAGTTTCTGAGCGTGCGGCGCACTCTCGCCTCTCTCGGCCCCGCCCTCACCTCTGCCCACGGCCACCGCTCCGTGACACGTCGCGCGGTATTGCAGCTCGTCATCACTTATACTTCCTGTCATCCTCCAAGGCCTCGGTTTCCTGAGTTTCAACTTCCGTTCATACAGTTTTTCGCTGCTTTTCACTCTGTTGTCCAAGAGATCGTCTGTAGATTCCCTTGAATACAAACACCTGCGTGAGAATGAATACTTAAAAAATTTCATAACGCTATTTTCAGGGAAATCTACAATACAAGTTCTACGGAACTTTCACCAACTTGTACCTCCCTCTCTTCTTCTTTTCGCTCTTCTTTCAGCTTTTGTTGCTGCAGCCATTAAAGATGTTTGAATGTTTTATATATTCAATTAAAACAACTCTGGTAATTGTGAAAATGGGGTTATATATATATATATATATATATATATATATATATATATATATATATGGGATGCGCATTCATCACTTTTGAATCAATTATGACCCTTTATTGAAACATTTTCTTTTTCTATAAAACCATTTTCGTTTGTCCCAATGTTCGCACTTTTTTATCACACATTACCTCGCTTAAGGTGAACTTCATCCACGGCTAGAGCTTCACTCCAGATAAATATGACGCCACCTTCTCTGGCTTCTATTATCGCCACCGTCTTTTCCGTTACCGCTTCCGTTACCGTTACCGCTCCCAGTAATATTTGCCTTTCCCTTACCGCTCCCGTTCCTTTAGCTCTCCCATTACCGTTACCGCCCGCGTCCGCTTCCGCGACGCTGGGTCTTCCGCCACCGGCGTCGCCTGCATTCCGCCCCCGCGCGGCGCCGCCTCTACGCCGCAGCCGGCGGTGGGGCCGAGTGCGGGTTAATTTTAAACGCGGAATGTCGGAGCGCGCAGAAACTCGCAAACGGCTCCGCGAACGCTTGGAATTAAGTTACGGGCAGTCGTATTGTGTTCCTTGCGCTGCGCCCGGAGCCGCGCCTTCCTTCCGGCTCGGTGCCGCGGAGCCGCTGAATGCGCTTCCCAATGGAGTAATCGTCTCTGCAGCGTCTCGCCACCGCCGCCACCTCCAGCTTCACTGTCGCATGCGTTCCACGACTGGTTCGCCGCCCCTGCCATCCCGCTGGAAGTCTCTGCTTCACTTACCATCCTGCTCGCTTTCTCTGCTTAATCCTGCTCGGTTTCTCTGTTTCATCCACCATTCCGCTCGGATTCTCTGCTTCACTCACCTCCTTTTTCATCACCATCCGCTCGGTTCTCTGCTTCACTCACCATCCTCTGGTTTCTCTGCTTCATACCTCCTGCCGGTTTCTCTGCTTCACTCACCATCCTGCTCGGTTTCTCTGCTTCACTCACCATCCTGCTCGGTTCTCTGCTTCACTCACCATCCCGCTCGGATTCTCTGCTTCACTCACCATCCCGCTCGGATTTCTCTGCTTCACTCACCATCCCGCTCGGTTTCTCTGCTTCACTCACCATCCTGCTCGGTTTCCCTTATCACTCACCATCTCGCTCGGATTTTTTTCACCCAACATCCTGCTCGGGATCTGTGCTCCGGCCACTATTTGACCTGGCTCGAATTTCACCATCTTGTCCGACATCTCTAATACATTTTCGCTCCTGTTGTGCTTCTCTTCGCTCTGCTCATTTCATTGGATTTCACGGAAACTTAAGACTTATGGTAGATATTCCTGCTATGCTTATTGCCTTTTCTCGACCTTACCTTTCTTTTTTCTCCTCTCTCCACGCCCACTCGACATTCCTGATCTGATTTTCACCAGAAATTACAGCTCTTCTGCCATCAGCACCGTTTCCACCACTTCCTGTACTGCCGCATTTAACTCCTTTTCTCGACCTCTTTACTCTTCTGACCATCCCTACCCCTCACTTTACTGTTCCTTTAACTCGTGCTCGATCTTGTTTCTCCGTTCTCATCTGTGTTCGGCCTCCATTCGCGTCCTTGCCGCCCACTTGGCCCGTCGGAACTACTTCCTCCACTCCGTTTGCCCCCTGTCCGCCCGTCCGAGGGCTTGAGGCACTTCGCACGAGTGCACCCCGCGGCGAATACCTTGGTGCGCGGGCGGTAATCGTAAAATGGCGCGGCTCAGGGGCCTCGCGGCCGAGGCTCTAGAGTCGGACTTTTCTTCGCTCAATGTGACATTCACAGTCGTGGATTAGAGGGAATTCAGTGTGAACAAATGTGGAAGGTTATTTAATATTATGAAGATACATTGTTTTCTTCCAGAATATAATTTGAGCTTATTTTCTGTGTTAATTAAATTCGCATCGGCATCTTGGCTATTGGTACTGTTCACATATGGGGTGCACAATGGTTTTAATTTGTATTTTTGTGAAAATTTAATAATACTCTAATACATTCCGTATTTCAATGTGGTGATTGTTTCGCAGTCAATTATGATTGGTAATTATATTATAGGATTTTTTTCTTTTTCTTAAGTTTGACAACACAACTACATTCTCAGAAGATCTGTCTGGAACGGTTCATTTTGTGTGGTTTCGTATGACAAATGCGGAGAATGTTGTTAACTTAGTTAACATGTAGAAATTATTCATCGCGTGTGTCCTCTTTTGGTGAAAACGATAAGTTGTTGTTTTTCTGATAATTTTGTATTTTCCTCTAAGGTTTTGAAATGTACGACTCAAAGCTGTAAATAAGCTTCATTTTTATTTAGGATGTTTTTTGTAGAGAGATGTATTAATCATATCTATTTGCTTTGAGATGGAAAGCAAATGATGCATCGTTTCATTGGAAGAGTTAAGGGTAGCCTATTTACGTAGTAACTCAGTCGACTTACAAGAAAAAAACATTTGTGTAATAATATTTTTCTAGATCAATAACCTCCAAAGTCTCAATTGACGCGATGATATGGAGATTACTGTTCGCCCATTGTTTTTCATGCTGTCTACATTATTTTCTATTGTATGTTGCAAATTGAATAGTGGAAGTCACGTATTGTATGCCACGTGTCCCTATGATTTTGATTTTATTACGAACCTTCCTTTTTGATCTACCGGATTCTCTGTTTGCATTAATTATTACATGTTCATCATTTCGGCCCATGCAAGCACAACCTCGTTGAAGCAGAATTTTCCGTGCTTTGATCGGAAGGGTTACATCACGCTAACGATTTTCGTGAAAGGAACTCAAAGGGCATCTCATACGAAAGAAGAACGAAATGAAAATGTCAAGTACATGACATTTTTATTGATTTCACCAATAACATGTTAAAATTATATCACTTTCCCATGTAATGTTTTGTGAAGTTGCTAGTCCTGTTGTTCCTAGAAGTCCAGATAATAATATTCCATTTATTATCTTACTAAAATATATTAATTTTCCTAAAAAAGTGCTCGGAATGCCTAAAGCGAAAGGTGTTTTGATTTTCAATAGAAAGAAGACGACCTCTTCGCAGCGCACACAAGATTACAATCAAACTGAAAACTTCAAGCTAATACAAATTATACAAGTACTTGTACTGTAAAATATCGGATGAATCATGTGCTCTTGGTAACCAAGAAAACACGGCGCATAAAATATCTTTTGAACTAGTTTTAACTATTTTACGAGTTCTACAGCTGGTAAAATGGTTATTTAATTCAGATTTTTTTATTCTGAATATTTATTTTATTCAAATTTTATAATATTTTGTGTTTAATAATACTAATGATAAGAGGAAATTATAAAGCAAAATTAGGTATGTAACAAATAATATTCCTTGCGCCTGACGTTTAGTCCTGTCAGTGTAGTGTGCGGAGGGAACTCGTTTCCTACACCAACACGCCCGAGTGTGGATGAAACCATATTTGATCGCAGATGCTGCATTATCGCCCATGACGTGCGACCACCATTTTTCCATGTGTCCCATTCCCCCCCCCTTTTTTTTTGTACAAAGGAGGAACCTGAATCTTTTGATTGCCAAGAAGCCCCTGGAATAAAAGTGTACATACATTTTTCACTGGAACAAAAAAAAATAGTTCACCTCAGTCTGGCAGCCATGTCATCAGGCGATGTTAGTATTTGTTTAAATTCGGGGTATGTTGGCACTAAGTGTTAAGAGGCAACACTCGCCTGGCTTGTTTGTTTCTCTGCCGTCATTGCGTTATGAAACTAATGTTCTGCCCCCGCCGCTAATGTTGATTCGTAACCCAACCAGGCACTCAGCTTCTTTTTTTTTCCATTTGTGCGGCCACTGGATGTGCCTGTCGTGTTTCCACGCGTGAAAGAGCTATTGCGTTTTGACTCCTCGTCACGGGGAAAGTCGGCGTGGCCCGCCGGAAGCGTCGGCTCGTCTCCCGTCGCGCGCCGTCCGGCCCCGTGACAGCTATTGCCAGGTGGAAAAATACGAGCCCGCTGCCGATGGTTTGTGGGCGATAGGCACGTGGTCGTCGCCCCAGGCGAGTGCACTGGACGCGGTGCTGAATTGGTTGTGAACTGCGGCGCGAGACTTGGAACTAATCCCTCTGACAGTAAAATACAACACATTACTGAAATGTGTAATTGCAAAGCTTATGTGTAAAGTGATATCCATTTTTATTTGTTTTATAATTTTACGTATCAACATATAACACGCTTCTCCTTCTTGTTGATAAATATTCGTGTTCAAACATTGCGTATTTCCTATGTTAAACGAATCTCGTGATATCAAAGGATAAACTTTTGTGGCAAATGATAAAATCAATATAGTACATAACATTAGGGCATAACCAAATTGTGCGTATTATTTTGGAAATAAAATAGTTCATGTATATTTTAAGATGTTTAAGTTTTATACGTTTATCTTCTAAAAGAGACATTGAAATTTCTGAATCTGTCATAATTGGAAAGAAAAGAAAAACCAAATTGATGGCCTCACAACCGTGACGTGATAGATCACAGTGCAATGTTATTAATGTTCGTTGACGTGTTTCATGCCAGTAGTAGGTAAATCACGATTATATTGCGATAGGTTAATGCGTTTTTTTTTTCTGGAGAAATACTGGATGGACTATTATTTAGAATTCTACGAAGAGATATGCTGCAGTTGCTTTCATCTTCTAAGCCGAATCATACAATTAGTACTTCGTTGACACAGGAGTAGACATTCGGACAGAATAATTTTCTAAAACTGTTCTAAATATAACTTTCATATTTGGTTACGTACCTTATTGGTCAAAGTGAATATAATACATTTTGAAATCAATATGAACGTATGTGCTTCATTATAGCTGAAACTTGTGAAGTGGAAAATACAAAATTTGGGGGAAATTAAATGAACTAGTCCATCATGACACTTGATATTTTGTGGTGTTCATTTATCGTAAACTTTATTAAGTTAAAATGCATGTAATAGTATTGAGAGCAGTTGATTGTTATAAAGTGTGGTTCAAATGATGTCATTTGTTATTCTAATGAAACATGAAGTGAAATTCTGTTTCATTTTTATCCCCGTCTATTCTCGCTTACTAATGCACAAATAACAATGACACGCTGGCCTTATAATAACAGTGGGACTCTTCACGTTTGTTTACTGTATTCTGATTAAAATACGTATATCACCTTCAACAGCAGGCCAAATGATTATTCTTTTCATGATATTGTCTGCGTTCTTCGCCATCCTTACATTTTTTAATCGATGGGTAGACACGTAAACGAGCGGCACGGATATAACTTAATGAAAAAAGGACCTTCCTCGAAGTTCGCAATACAAACGATTTCCATTATTAGGTGCGGAATATTTCAATTATTAGGTACTCAAAGGTCTTAACGACGCTTAGAATACAATAGTGTGTGTGTGTGTGTGTGTGTGTGTGTGTGTGTATATATTCTATACGAAAAGGAGAAATAGAAACAGTGAATAGACCAAAATCTGGGTACGTTGTCGTGGTGGAGCTCTAACAAGTACCAGAACATTGTACAGTGGGCAGGATTTCTTTTGCAGACTGCATAACTCGAAAAAATTCGTCAAAATTGATTTCACGACTAACATGAAATCAGTCTACTTATGCAACATTTCGGTAAACAAGAAGATACTCGTTTGTTTAAATCACGAATTATCAACGGCCTTGATATATTTTATTTACATATTTGTATACTGTTAACGTGAAACTAGTTATCATTTCGTCTGTAACATACATAACTATTAACTTATTGTACGACATGAAACGTTTTCATTTTTTATTAGTTTCTTTTCGTTTCATGATGGGCTGTAGCCTTTCTCAGGGCTGCTCAAGTGGACGGCCCACTTACCGCACTGTGTCAGAACGCGTATCTCCGAGTTTCCGGTGTAACCCACTGCTTCTCGAGTCAGCCTGACCATAGGGAGAGGCACACTCGGCTCTAGTCTAGCAAAAGGCGAATGGCCTGTGGCCCACCGCCATGGGCCACCGCGAGTAGTTGGCCGCCGTTCGTGCATTCGAGTAGCCCTGGCCTAGCTCTCCCTCTCGCTAAGGATCTGTGGTTTCCCGAAAGCTTATCGGGAGATTTCTGCACCGCGCACAGGATAGCGCTTGTGAGGTCGTCCGCGGCGGGAGCTCAACCGGCGCCTGCCTCGACGCTTATTCGTGTGGTCGTAGGCCCCGCGTTGCGTTGCGCCGCGCCGGCAGGCGAGTCCATTTGTTCGCAGGGATCGATCGGCTCGAGCGCGCGAGGGCCGGCGACAATCGCCGGCGGCGGTTCGGCTCGTTGCTAGGTTACCGCTTTGCGCTCGCCCCCGCCCCGCCGCCGCCCTCCGCCTAATTAACAATGGGCATAATTAGTTATGAAACCACCCGAGCGTGAGGAGCGCTGCGCCGCGCCGCTCCCCGCCCGCTCCCCTCCCACTCCCCTCTCACTCCCCTCTCACTCCCCTCCCGCTCCCCGCCCGATCCCCGCCCGCGACAATGCGCGTAATCAGACGCACAGAAACCCCACAGCCCCCGTGTAAATATAAAGCTCCCTGTCGAACCCAGCGCGTTTGGGAACGGGGCCGCTGCCGCCGCTGAATGCCCGCGAAACACTGAATCCATTGGTGGCGCTGCCGGCCGCAGTGGCGCGAGTCACGTTGCTGCAGTTGCTTCTCTGTAATGTGAATAGGGTTTTGTGGAAAAAATTCTGTTGGCAATTCAATCGGTCTTTGCCGACATGGCTGGATGAAAGCGTACTTTGAATGCTCGCGACGCCATTTCTCGTCGATGGACGAGATGGCGGGCTATAAAGGAAGAAAGAAAGAGTTATTGCGATTGGAAAGGCATGGATGTGGATTCGGCTGGGTTAATCGTACTTCTGTTTGGGATAAAATGTTAAATTTACTTATATAGTTGAAATGTTAGCGTGTTCACTATTAATCCGTTGCTGGTGTCAAAGGTGTTAAGTTTCCTTTATTGATAAAACTTGCAATTAAATCTAATTCTTAAATCAGAAACTGCAATGCTGATAAACATTAGGTTTCATACATGCGAGATTGTTGTACTAATTATCTTCACATCTACTCATTTCCAATAATAACAGTAATCGTGCTGTGGAAATATTGACACATTAATGTTTTACAGAAATTTATTTCGTGCACCACTAAAATCGTATTCATTATTAATCAAAGATTACGTTTACTACAATTAAGAAAACCTTTTTTATTGTTTTCCATGCGCATACGGCAATAATATGCATATTATTCCGGGTGTGATGCATACTGTTCTGCTAAATGACATCACTGAAATAAGTAAGACGTGTAAGGGGTTTCTCTTCTCTGATTCTTAAGGTGTCGCTACAGGTAAAAGGGATTCTTGCTAATGCAAATTCTACGCAATATGTAAATACTTATCAGTTAACGCTCGGCCGATTACTGAATACCCGTGTACCGAATGTAAACATGTCCTCGAATACCACACCTTTGGATAACGTGAAGTTTTAGAATCTTGAACTTTTTGAAAATTTGCCCATATAACAAAGAATTTCAGTCCTGTACAGTGTAATACATACTTTCAAGTAAATAGAGAATAATTCATCACTCATTGCAAAGTATCAACAATTTTTGATAAAAGAATTATTAGTTGATGTCTGTAGGAGAATTCTGGCTGCCAGTTGCTCTGATCGGTAGTTTTACGTGTTTTCCTATTAACACCAGGCGAATGCCGAAACAATACCCTAACAAACAGGCCACGGACCGCGCGCTATCCTTTCTTCCCTCTTCCTTGTCCTATCCTCATCTCTTACACACACACTTTCATGCACTACACTACCTCACATCTGGAGACCATTCGGGAGCTTAGACCTTGTCACCGGGAGCGGTAGCTCAGTGCATCAACTGATGTCACTGCAGCGCCTCTGACCGGGAGGTCCCAGGTTCGAGTCCTGACGGCGGGAGGATTTTCGACACTAGCTTTTCAGCTAGGTCGAATTCAATCGCTGTCTGGATGAGAATTCTAGCGGCCGGATGCTCTGATCAGTAGTTTTCCGTGGTTTCTCCGTTCAACACCAGGCGAATGCCGGAGCAGTACCCTACCAAACGGGCCACGGACCGTGCGCGATCTGTCCTTCCTCTTCCTTGTCCTATCCTCTCCCCTTACACACACACACACTTACACTTACATGCACTACACTACCACATATTCCGGAAGACCGGTCGGGAGCTTAGAGCTTGTCCCGGTTGGGGCGGTGCCCCGCTGGTGGGAGAGTCCTGGTTAGGGGGAAACCCCACTAGCCGACGGTAGGTCGGTGCCGGATCTCGCCATCCAGCGGGGGAAGATCACCACCATCTCCCGAGAAAAAAATACATGCACTATACTAACGGGACTAATGACCAAAGCAGTTGACGTGCCCGGAAACACGAAAAAATCAATTAATCAGTCAATTAGAGTTTGTCACGTGTGGGGCAGTGCCAGACTAGTGGGAGATACCTGGTTAGGGGGATAATCCCGCAAACCGACGTAGGTCGACGCCGGCATCCAGCAGGGGAAGATCACCGCTACCTCTTACGATAAAAACACCCATCACACGTACGGAGCTAATGACCTTAGTAGTTGACGCGCCAGGAGTCACTTATCAATCAATCGAATTCAATCGATCGGGTAGTCTAGTCGGAGCAGAGCGGAGCGGATGCAGCGTGCGTCTTGCTGCACGCGTCGCAGTGCGGTGGGCTGCGAGCCCAGCTGCGACAGGTGGCCGACCGGCGCCGCGCCGCGCCGCACCGCACTGCGTCGACTGTTGCAGACATCACGGCGCGGCTCTGGCTAGCTGCAAGGGGACAAGTGGTGGGATTGTTTATTAACACACACATACACACACACACACACACATATACACACGGCTTGATTTCTGACGGAACTTGACGGAAGGGCGTTCCGGTACCTCGGGAACTAAAAGTAAAAAAAACAAAGCCACTTCGATTTCGACCAACTTTCCTAAAGTCAAAATTAAATAATTTCCCACTTAATTGTATCTTTTCTACGCATGTAATAAAATTAGATTTTAAATACATCACTTATTTCTAATACATTAGTAATAAATTTGGCGCTCGTTCCGGTGCGTATAATTTTATAAATCAAGCACTGTAATATATAATATATAGGCTGAAAGAAAGTTCTACATCTACAAAAGCAATTATTCGTTAGTTAAATCCGAAATATATAATACTTTCATAGTATATACAATGTTGTTTACGAGGAGCCGGCGCTCTAGTGAATAGTACCGTGTACCCAGGGTTAAAAAGAGGGGGGGTAATGAGAGCATATGCACCTCGACCCCCCGACTTCAGGAAAGCGATAAGGCAATGATCTGAAACACACTTTTTTATCGAGTTAAGCATAGGGGTTTATGAAACATGAGTAAACCCGTGGTTGAAGTTCCTTCTGCTTCACATTCATACGATCATCCTCGATCCCGAGTACGCGGTTTCCAAGAAGTAGAAACGGGCGGAGGAAGCGGAAAATTTGACAATTAATAACGAAGGTCCGGCGTTAATACAAGCACATTGCGTGGTTTTCAAGGAATTTAAATTACAAAGTTAGTTTTCAAGTAACATGCATATCGAACTCGCATATGAAAAGTTCATTTTCGACTTGAAAATATATTGAAATTATATGTAGCAATAGATAAATATGTAAAAATATGTAATTGTACCAAAATATCTAAATAAAAATAATTGCAATTCGTTCAGAATGTTGTGTTAAGTCTAAAAAATATTATTAAATGCAGGTATCTTGCCCCAGTAAAAATATGTATTTACATGAAAATTCTGCCCCTAAAAATAATTACAGTAACTGGATATGAAAATTACAAATCAAACTGAAGCAGCAAAAATGTTCACACCCAGGTCATACGCTCTCCGATCCTATTAGATATAAATAAAGGATCAATAAACTAGTATGCTTAACATCCAAATAAACGTATAAAATACGACAATTGAAGCCTACAATCAATACAACCAGTCCCTCACCGTATACTGATCCAGAAGTTCTCTTCTAAAACTTGAGAGGGCCCACATTCGTGCCTTGGCCCAGCGCTTATTTGTGCGCTTTCGGCGTTCCGACAAAAGCACTGTGGTTCGGTACCAATAATCCACTACATAAAGAATTAAAATGAGGTTGTAATGGTATGTTGGCCTTAATAAGCGAACTCGGTATTTTTATAACAATTTATTTCTTATTTCTTATTTATTTCTTCTCAATTATTACAAAATTTTTATATAAAATACTAAGTCTGTATATTAAGGTCAATAAATCATTACAATAAAATAAAAAATATAACAGGCGTTAATATATTCATTATAATTTAAATTAGGAATCATAATTCCCCAATCTTATACCTAACACGCAACCTCTCTTTCAACCTATAACAAATAACCCAATAATAGTTGTTTTTAAACTTGGCTGTAACTCAAACCACAATAGAATAAAAGTAAATACCCATTCCACTCCTTCAGAATATGTTCTCTCACCTCGAACCAAATGAAAGGTACGAACACATGGCTTCCTCAACCTTAGTATTTGACTTTGATATTTAGTAAGTAATTATCACGTGTGTACTTGTATTAAAAACTAAATTGAATGTAACCTGTCAAACAAGAAAAGAAAATAATTTTCCAACTGTCACAAGATAGTGAAATGTGTAATATATCGACGGAGTCTTATCTTAAGATCCTCCTGTTAAAAGAGTTGACTGTCTCGGTAGTTCAAGTAGTTAGGGCAATTGGGCATATTCCCGGGAGATCCGGTTTGGATTTCTGGCTGGAGTAGTCAATTCTTTGAACACTCAAAATATAATTGAGAAAGGAAATAGTTTTATAAAATAGGGCGCTAAATTGCAACCATTGCTTGTGATTTCATAAGTGTGGTTGTTTCTTCAAAATCGATTCTTTAGTTGACTGTACATTGTTGGGGCCGATTGACTATCTTAATAAAATTAGTAGCTTGATTGCCTTAGTAACGTTTCCCATTTTGGTACAGAACTCGCATACATTCACATTTCCTTGATAACATTTTCCATCCTCACTAAGTTAATTATTTTCTACCGTTTTCAATTCACTTGTCTTTAAGTTGCATGAAATTTTATCACTTACTTTAGTTTACTTTATTTATTCTTTTAAATTATGTGTATTATTTGCCTGCAGATTAAATGCTGACCTTTTCGCTATTTGGTTATTGTAAATGAAGTTAAAATCTCTCAAAAATTGTGCGATTGAACAGGTAGAAAATTAATATTAAAAAGAGAACGATATTTGCACTTAGTACTCGTTCATTGTTTTAGATCTTACATTAAACCCTCTTTTATGTAGTAGTGCAATCTATTGTAATTCAGATATGAATATACAATTGATATTATTTTATACGCAGAAAATTGAAATTTATTACATTTTTATTGTTCCATTTCATCGTATCCATTGAAGATAAATAACTACGACTCTTCACTCAGATGCAAATAGGGAGCAGCCAGTCGACTGTTAGCGAACTTTCGTTCGACCGTACCAAATCACTCTCTAAATTATTAGACGAACTAAAACGCGCATAGCTGTGGATTCAGCTTAGCGTGATGTAGTGTTGCACACCTGAACGCGTTGTATGTGAAATTCATTTATTTCGAACGCTGTGCATCCTGTGAAGCATTCTGGATTGGAATAATGTGTTTTGCAGCGTCGTTTCTTTTGTATCATTAGCTCGTCAACAACGGAGATGCATATCCGTCTATCTGTTAATGACGTGTCGGGACGTCAACAATTGGTTAACCAAATCAAGGCGACGTGGTTTCCAAAAATACATGGGTGGGAATTCCCAGTGGCTTCTGCCAACGAACCGTCCGTATACGAGGATCTTCAGTCTACTCCGCGTACTTAAAAGCAGCCAAGAACTTGAAATGATTGAAGGCGTTGTCATTGTCAACAAATGACAACGCCTTCAATAATTCAATCAAATCAATCATTCAATCAATCAAATGACAACGCCTTCAATTGTTGACAATGACAACGCCTTCAATAATTTCAATTATGTAAACGTCAACTACAACTCACACCTAAACCAATATAGCCAAGAACTTCCCTACGCCATGCATGGTACGATTCAATACCATGCATGGCGCTCACCGCATCACAGAGGGCACTTCTCGTATTTTTTTGTAAAATGAACAATGCGTGTAGAACTGTTTAAATCTGTTCCTTTTCTGCACAAACGTTAAATGACTAACGTTTGTGCAGAAATGTGTGGTGATGAATTTTTTTTTTTCTCTTCGTTGCTCCTAAGGTCTTTTCATCGGTCCGCAAGCACGCCGTATGTGTGAATGTAGTTGTAGGTAATTTCCGTGCCCTTCAGTCTGAAGACTGTGATCACCTCCTCGGGCTTTCGAGATATTGACTATACATCAAGGTCTACAAGCCCTTCAAGTCCACTCTGCCCTCCACTCGCAGTCAATGGTTTGTTATCGCCCATGTTTAGTAGTCTGGCTCCCACGTAAAGGAGAAAACAATCAGGCCCGCATATACACGCGCGATTTATTCTCTCATGCCTGATTGCCTGTTAATGGAAGGTAGTTTTGATGAGATTATGATTCACATGAGTAATTATCAAAATAAAACAAGCATATTACTTCTAACTAAATATATTTATAAAAGTGGATTTGTTTGGTTGTTTGGCAAACATGTGCAACCGGTGCTGTCGGTTATACAAAAAGGAACTAATTGTCCGTAAAGAATTACTGGGATGGTTCGTCTTACCACGTCAATATTGAACCGTAGCAGTGGCGCTTCGAGTTCACGAATGAATAGCAGCGCCTTTGTTTTAAAACGTATTCTGTCACACGCTGCGCGTAGTATTACATTAGGAGACAGATTATTCTTTCGTATGTAAACCTACGAAATATTGCATTGTTCTAATGTTTTTAAAACTTTGGCGTGACATTTCATTGAACCAACCATCGACTAAATTGCGCAAAATTGTATAAGTGCAGAAGAAGTAAAACGTATTTGAAGACGTTTTTGTTAAGCCAGTTTATCAGGAAACACAAAAAGATTCTAATTCAATGTTTGCATTGGCGCATTAACTAACTTACATTTCTTTTGACGGGACCATTCACTGGCTCTGCCCCTTCGATACTAGTGGGAATGCAGACCTTCGACCATAATACTTCTGAATAGGCTGCAATACTTTAACTCTAACAAAAGCGTCTCTGCAGCATCGTTGGCCGTGAGGTTCTAGGGTTGTGAGACCTGGCGAGGGCGGATTTTCGACACGAGCTACAAAGCTGGATCGAATTCAACCAGAGTCTGAAGCTGACTTCCAACCGCCAGCAGTTTTGATCGGTATTTTCCATTGTTTTTTTAATCCATTACCATGCCGGAGCAGTTCTCTTAAAAACACTGGCCACGGGCCGTGCTCAATCTTTCCTTTCTCATCCTTGTCCCATCCTCCGTCCTCGCACATACACTGTCATGCATCACACTACGCATCTCAAGACAAGTCGGGAGCTTAAATTTTGTCGCGGCTTAGGCGGTATCTCACTGCAACTAAGGGAAGAAGGGGCAACCCAGAAGCCAACGTGTAGGTCGATGCCGAATCTCATGTTCCAGAGAGGAAAACGCCCACCTTTTAGATACCAGGCGAATGTCAGTGTAGTACCCTAACAAATGGGCCATGGATCGTGTGCGATGTCTTTCCTCTTCCTTTGCCTTACCTTCAGCCATTACGTACAAACGGTGCCCCATTGGTGGGAAATATCTGGGTGGGGATAACCCGTAAGCCGACGAGTAGTCACATGCACACTCTCACCCACCCAGCCAGGACACCTGCCAATTTGCGCGTCTCTCCGATCGCTGCGCCTCGGGGACGTCTGAGGATCGCGCGAACGCCAGTGATGGCCTGCCGCCGCCACAGAAGCAGTGAGCGCGGCGCGGCGCGGGCGCTGGGCCGTGCAGGTGACAGCGCGAGGACCGGGAGGGGGGAGCGGAGGCGAGGGCCGGGCGTGCTCGGAGCGTGTAATTACAACCGCGACGCGCCAGCGCCCGGAAATTGTCCATCGGTGCGGGCCGGAAGCCTGCTAGCCAGGTCGATGGGTGGGTGGGTGGGTGTCCGCCCGCCCGCCCGCCCGCGTCTTCGGCTGTCACCCGCCACTCCAGATATCTTACGGGCCGACGAGCGTAATGGTGGGCAGTCTAGCCTAATAGGAGTTCGTGTGTAGGCAGGTGATTTGGACGTATCGCTCATGGTCTAATACTATTGACACGCAAGCTGTGCCGCATTAATATCTTACTGGTCGTAAACTTGATGAAACTATACTCTACGTAATATAATCAAAATACCAATTTGCTACCGAAAAATATTGTGTTCTCAATATTGCGTCAACATTTTCGGTCAGGTTATTTCGAGATGCATGCTAAGGACCCGCAAATTATTAGGAATTTATTTATTGATTTCTCAGTAGTTGAAAAATGAACGATTTATCTAAATGTGCATTTTGGCTCAAAGTGGGGTAACGTATGTGTTAATATTTTACTTTCTGATATGTTTAAATTGTAAAAAAGAATGTTAAAATATAAAATTGTATAATAAAATTAATGTAAAAAATACATAATGAATAAATTAGTGTTTACATAGTAGTTATGGACTACTATTAAATTGTCTTTAAAATGGGTTCACGGGGTCCTATTCAGCTGAGCCCTAAGCACATGCTGAATCTGTTTAGGTGTTATCCTACCCTTGCACTATGAAACATTTTTATAGTACCACAAAATTTGTTACTGAGTAATTCATAATTTTCTTATTTAATCAAATCCCGATTTGTGATGTAAGCAAGTCAAGTGTTTCTACTAAAACGAATTCCGCTTTTCATCTATGCCTAATGTGTCGATAGGCTTCAAATAATTCAAAATCCGTATTGTGAAGAGCTTCAACTCACTACAGCCAAACCGAGCAGTGGCTAGTTTCCCGAGCAAAGTCCGTTCCAAACCAATAAGGCAATATAGTTCTATGTGTAGGATAACAAGATATTTCATAAGGTTATAGTTGTTTTCTGTATAAAACTATAGCTGTGAATCTGAATTGTTTTAAAACTGAAAATAAATAAATGAAGAACAAAGATTATACCATGTGATTTTGCTACTATGTTACTTTTTTTGACATGGGAAGAAAAAAAAAGAAGGTTCATACGCGAAGCGTGGAATCTGCCCCTCGTAAGAAAAGATGACTGTAATTCCGCCCGCGCGCAGCAATGTCTGCCGCCGCCGCCCGTCGAGCGCAGCAGGGGGGGGGAGGGGAGGGGCGCGCCGCCGGCTCTATCCGGTCGCGCGCGGCTGCATGCCATTGTCTCCGGAGACAAAGTGTCCCGGTCTCATCGGAGGGGCCTTGTGAATGCAGCGGACCTCGCTGAGCCCCACTGCAAACAGCCCGCCCGGTCGCTGCGCAGCGCCCCTCACCCCACGGGCCCCGCTTCCTCCGCCATGGAGATCGAACTGGCAGCCCTCGGCATCTGGAGCATTTCAACAGCCAGAAGCCTCTATGCGCGACGCGTTCATTATTATATGGGGGTGCGATTCAGTAATACTCCCAGTTTACCGTATTTTATTCATCACAGATATAATACTAGTACATTGTACGACTACCATGAATTGGTTTTCGTTTTCTGTTTCATTAGTGTAATATTTTTAAGTTTGAAGTTTCTCGAGAGCCAAATAAAGAAGTAAGTTATGTTAATATTCTATAAATAGGAAGAAATATAAGTTGCTTTTTTGTGCAAGTTGTTGCAAAAGTTTTGATGAACGATTTTCCTATTTCATTTATTGCGCTGCTGCGAGAAAGAACTATATCTTTTCATGTCGAGGAGAGAGTTCTCGGTTGCTCGTTACTGCTAATCTTATTTAACTTAAATGGGTAACATTAAAAATGTACTTTAGCCATTTTAAATACGTATTAAATGTATTACATTTCTATTGCATGGTTCTGTTGTATGGGCTACATTGTTCATACCTTCCCACTGACCTTCTTTCCATGTACTTGTTCACTGTCGAAAAGGAATTATGAATGTTATTGACACATAGCTTCCGCGTGTGCTGCATTAGGTGGATCACTGAGTTTCTGTTATTTAAATAATTAGTCAAATGAATGGAAATAATTTTGGAATCCGCACTTAACATATGCAATGATGGAGAGTTTCAGTTAATGTCATAATACGTGCTCTTGAAGACCATCTCATCTGTGCGTGTCCCAGCTTCTTCACCCACCAGCTCTCCGCGCCGCCAGGGTTTCCGTGAGCGACCGCGAGAGCGTTAGTGGTGCTGACGCAGCGGTCGCCGGATGCCCGTCGAATCAGCACGTTCCACTCCACGCGCCACTCCTCTCCACTCCACGCTCCCCCTCCCGTCTCCTCCTTGCGGCTGTGCGGGCCCTTCACGTTGCGTTAATAAGCGCTGGGCGAGCCGATCTCGGCCCGTTCCACTCCCCGCAACATGGCTTCTAATGCCTCTTCCCATGCCGAAGGGTCTTTCCTTTCCTGCAACCGTCTCCATAGCGAGTTCTCACAGTTTCCTCCCTCTTGCCATCTCTTGTCACCACCTCTGTCACCGTCTACGCTCCCGACTCCGTCTCGCCTCATCTTCTCCTCGCCTTTCCTCCTCCATCCCCGCCACCGCCATGCCACCGTCCCCCGCTTTCGCTCCTCCTCCCCACCGCCTCCCCTTCCCCCTTCCCTCCTATTACATTCGTCCCCGCGTTGTGTGTGGGAACGCCCCTCGCCTCTCGGAGGGTCGATCGGGCCGAGTACGGGCAGAGATCGGCGATTCGCGGCGGCGGACATTTAGGGAATGAAGAGTTTCATTTGGTCCCCCACCCACCCACTTCTCCCTCCCAACCCGAGTTTCGAAGTCCACTGCGGGCCGCCCTGGTACTATTGCGAGGAACTTCTCCGGTCTGCTGATTGGAAGACGATGTTGGGTTCTCGACGACATACGATCGTTTTCCGGAGCCGATGGTTGCGGCCTGAAAGTCGGTGGGGTCGTAAATTTGCGCGACGTTGTGGAAGTGGCTGACGCTAAAGAAAATAATACCAGCCAACTGAGATTAAACTTCCGGGTGTTTTGCGGTGAGGGAGTTTGCTAGCGACAACCGATCGCTGGAGGGGATGGATAGTCGCGCTCCGAATGTCGCCAAAGACGTTAACTGGGGCGACGTGTTTGGTAGGAGGTGAGACAGTGACGAAAATAGCCTGGAGAAAACTCGTGCCTCGCCGCGTCGTGGGTGTTAGCGTCGGGGTAAAAGGCGGGGAGTGGGGGGGGGGCGCCTCGAAGCGCGAGGACGCCGCAGCCACCCCTCGCAGCCGCTAACTCCTTAAATTAGCCGTCAGATCGCGTCGGCTCTCCGGCAGCTATCGCCGGCGACAGCGCTGGCGGCGGCTACGAAGGCGCGCTCGTGCTGCGCCACCGCCCCTAGAGGCGGCAAACGGGGCGGAGCGAGTGATACTGGAATGGTGGAGATGGTGACAACTAGGCAGACGGGGCGGTTGCAACGGTGGCAACCCCAGTGGCGTTGGTTGGTGATGGGGAGCTGCGACTGATGATTGGTTACTGAAGTTGTTGGTTGACAGTTAACAGTCAAAATTGGTCGACGACCGCGGTCGTTTGGTTGATTATTTGGGTGCCGTGGTGGTTCGGTGTTGGTTGCCGTCGGGGTTGTTGGTTGCCGTCGGGGTTGTTGGTTGCCGTCGGGGTTGTTGGTTGCCGTCGGGGTTGTTGGTTGCCGTCGGGGTTGTTGGTTGCCGTCGGGGTTGTTGGTTGCCGTCGGGGTTGTTGGTTGCCGTCGGGGGTTGTTGGTTGCCGTCGGGGGTTGTTGGTTGCCGTCGGGGGTTGTTGGTTGCCGTCGGGGGTTGTTGGCTGCCGTCGGGGGTTGTTGGCTGCCGTCGGTCGGTAGAGGCGTAGATAAAAATGACTGGTGCTAGTGGCTGGGTTCGCCGGAAGCAGCGGCGTGGTGGGGACGACGGCAGAGTATTGAAAGCAAAACTGTGGCAACTACGATGGCGGTGGCACCGTCGGCTGAGATTGGCGGAGATGCGGCGTCAGTGGGGTGGCGGCTTAGTCTCTTAGCTGCGACGTCGACGCGCAGACAGCGGCTCTATCCCCTTCCGCCCGTTGATTACATCCGCTTTCCCGGACATCTTTGTTAACGCTTTCAATGCTTGGCCTCTGTTTCTGTGCGCCAGCACGAACTCGTGAGACTTTGCGGCTTGAAATGCTATTTTGAATGCAATCAAGACATGGGAAAACTTGACTGGTATTCGCGTACTCTCCACAGACGAATTACGAACTTCCCAAGGAAACGAAGCGTGCGCGGGAAACGGCGTTTCTATCAACACGTGGCACTCTCGCAGGCGAATGCGGAAATTATATTGTGTACGTAGGGATGAGAATTCTCTTGACTTTATTGAAGGCAAAGTAATGAGTATTAACATACAAGAATACTTTTAAAACATTGTCATATGTGTATTATAAAATTCTTCACTGATATGAAGTTTCTATATCTCCTCTGTAAGTATTATTATCAATATTCATGATGTTTCAACTGGATAATGATCATGCTGAATGTGCAGTAGAGTAAATGTAGAAAGTGTGCGGGTGCAAATTTAAAACAATAAATACATTATTAATAAGTAACATGTTACCAACACTTGGAATATAGTTTATTGGGAACGGAAGATAATTTATGTCACTTGTTATTTAATAAAACGTAAAGGAGATCAAATTAAAATTGAACTCGAATCCGCAATCGACTTGTGGATCTTCAGACAAGAAACACTATTCCTTATGCCATGATACAATTACAAATTTCTTTGCGATTCTGAACATCTGCAATGGAACACATTGCTGCAAACGCACGCCTCTCTCCTCCAGAGCACGCCAAGCGATCCTTTACATCCGCAGCGGCGGGCGGCCTCCAGCAGGCGGCCGCATTCGAAACGCATGTTGATTTATGCAGAAGCAGCCGCCCCGGCCTCTGCATCACCGCGTCCGACCCCGTTCCGCCCCTTGCCGCCCCGCCCCGTCCGTCAGCCACCTTTCAGCACAGCGCCCCTGCCGGGCTCTGGCCGACTGCCCCGCGCTGCCCTCGATTCGGAAAACCAGGATTAACATCGATCTTGCTTCTCGAGCCTCCTATTTCTCTGTCTGTTATCGCTGGAGCTATCTTTTCTCTCCCAATACCATCACGGTGTTTAGCCTAAATTTCTCTTGGTGCTCGTGTTTTATGTCTCCGTACCTTTGTTTCACCGTGGCCGCGGAGCCCCTCGTGGCACGCCCGCGCTTGCCCAGTGACCCCTACGCGTTCGGTCCGCTGGGTGCCCCACACCGCACCCTTTCGCCGCGCCGCACCCGCCTCGGGCGCTCCCAGCGGCGCGGAGAGCAGGAGGCGGTATGCATTCATTCGCTGCGTTATTTCGAGCAGCTACCGGGCTCTGTGGGCTTCCACTGCGCCCGTCCGCCTGCCCGCCGCAGTTCGGTTCGCTGCACCGTGTGATGCGGCAGAAGAGGCGGCACGGTACGCCACCACGCACCCGCCCGCCAGCCCCCACTCCCCTCCACGGCCCCTACGCCCTGCCCTCCTCCCCGGACCGGCCCCCTTCTCCCCGCCACGCCTCCTTCTCCCCGCCACACCCCCTTCTCCCCGCCACGCCTCCTTTTCCCCGCCACGCCCCTTCTCCCCGCACGCCCCTTCTCCCCGCCACGCCTCCTTCTCCCGCCACGCCCCTTCTCATCACCACGCCCCTTCTCCCGCCACCCCCCTCCCGCCCCGCCACGCCCCCTCCCCCCCGCCACGCCCCCTTCTCCCCGCCACGCCCCCTTCTCCTCACCACGCCCCCTTCTCCCCGCCACGCCTCCTTCTCCCCGCCACGCCCCTTCACCCCGCCGCGCCCCCTCCGCCCCGCCACGCCCCTCCACGATGCACTGCGTCGTGGTCGCCCCTCCCCGCCGTTCACTGCCTGATCCACCGAGTCCCGCCGCGCCCCGCGGCCTGTCCCATCGTGTCACAACCCCACCCCCACCCCGCTCCCCCGCGGCGCCCTCTCCGCTCCACTCCACTCCCTCCACTCAATCCCACCGCACTCCGCTCTGCCTCATCCCCACCACCGATCCTACCCGTAGTGTGACGCCTCCCCTTAGCACACCACACCCTAACACACAACACCATCCCACTCCACTCCACCCCACCCCACGTCGTTCCGCCCCGCCCCGCCGCGCTTTGCCGCGCCCCGCCGGCTTTGTTGTGCCGCGCCCCCGCCCAATCCGTTCCTCTCCCTCGGCGGTGGCAGCGACGCGTTATCACGGCGCAGCCTCTCGCGCCCCACGTTATCGGGGCGGCGTGCGCTATCGGACGGATCTCGCGCCGCCGCCTCCAGCGCTGCGCCCGCTCGCGCGCTCCCAGGGCGCCCCCCCCCCTTTGCATGTCGATAGTTTGCGCAAACGCGTGCTTTCTTTCGGTGCTTCTGTGGACGCAACTGTCTTTACTTATTCGCCTTCTGCATTTCCTTGACCTCTTTTTCCTTTATTTCACTTTTTGTGGCGTCACTTATCTTTTCCTTCGGCACTTCATCTCGTCGTTTCTATATTTCTCTTTGGCGAACAATATTATCTCTACTATTGTAGATCACATACTTTATTTACTACAATAAATGTTACCGATCTACTTCGTTTCCTCGTTCCATTTCCAAATGTCCATCTTCTGCTTCTTGTAAACGTGATTTCATTTCCGTTCTCGCCTTCCATTGTCTGCCCGCAACTTTTCGTTATATCACGCGCACGTTCTACCAAATTGTCTACGCCCCTTTAACGGTGCCGTTGCGCCGCACTGGCTGTCCGCCCCTTTCTTGTTCCAGTAATTCGTTACGAGATCAGACAACGTGCAATTTACTGGTTGCTTCTTGGTAGCCATTCGCGCTTTGCGTGTAGTGCACGATGTTTGAAAGCAGAGCCAGCTCTCACAACTTGCTGAGTGTGATTTGAATTTAATGAAATCGTACATTTCCAATATTTATTTATTCGCATCAAAACGTGCGTTACCTAACACGACTAGGGGTTGGTGATTGAATGGACGTGAGACTATCGAATATTTTTTGCATGCAAATTATTGAAATGGAACGTAAAATTCGGAATGTACAAAATTACTGTAATGAGTTTATGCTGCACTTTTCGGCTTAAAATATCAAACAATAAAATGACCGGAAAATGGAAAATTGTATTCTCAAATGAAGCTTTGGATATAGTATGATAATAAGTTATATTCTCTTCGAGATGTGTTTTACAGGAAATGTCGGTTCCTAGCGGAAAGCTATGATTATCAATTTAATTTTATACTATCGCAGCGATCTTCGTAGAGTGGCAGACCTAGCGCTACACTGTCTAGTCGCGGTCAAACGTATTACTACGGCGATGAACGCTTTATAACTTCAGTTGTTTTTTTATCGCCTAAGCCCTGCTAATTGTAAATGATAAAATCTCTATCCATTTGCTAGGTCCTTAAAGTTGGAGGAATTATTCAAGCAGGAAGAAACTTCTTCGTAGCCTGTCGTAGGTGCCATATTCAGCGGCTCTCACGCGGTGCTCTACGACGAAAATGGCGACAAGCGCATTCTCGTCTCCTGAATTCATTAAACAGCTGCTTCGTTGTTTATTTATGAGATCACCACGTTAAATGACGCACCGCGGAACGCGGCGTTACATGGAATGGAAAAACGAAATCGCAATTTAAAATTCATAATTTGGCATTCGTTCGCCGGGGTGGGGGAACTACCGCTCCCAACTGCTGCGTTTATTTCCGCTGCGAATTGGACTCCGCCCTCCCCTCCCCGCCACGCCACGCCCCTCCTCCTCCTCCTCCCTCCCCACCTTGTGCCGTCTCGACCTCTCCGTCGCGCCATCACGCCGTCCCCAACTGCAGTCCTCCTTCGCCAGTTTCTCTCCAGTCTTCATTTCGCAGCACTTCAACGTGAGGCCTTCGTCCACCCTGCATCTCTTTTCGTACGTCTTCAGTAGAAAATTCGCCTCTCCTACAAACACTTTGTCCTGACCCAACAAAATGCAACACACTAGTCGAGCAGAAAATGATTGGATCGACGGTTTCTTGAACTAAGGATGCTTGATTAATGTGGTGTACAATCTTAATTCGTATCCTTTTTGGTCCGCAAGGACTCTTACTCCACTGGTGTTCGAACGCCAAATACGAAAACCAACGTAGGTGTTTTCAAAATGCTGTTCTGCCTCTGGTCTTTTCAGTAGCACATGCGACACTCGCCTTGATTCGTGTCCTTCTATAAGAAATCTTTTAAAGAAAAAGTCAAAATGCTTGCATTTCTCATAAAATGTGTGTGTCAGAAAGGTGAACATAAAGACACGGGTTTACGCTTTTTCCTTCATGCGTATTCATGCGCATAACAATCGATAGGCAGTAAACATCAACCAGTATGACCCAAACATTATATTAGGAATATGTTTTGCGACAGTGCTACTACTCCAGACTTCAATTATTTTTGTGGTTCGAACTAAGACGAAACACAATTTTTTGGTAGTTTCTATGCGGTCCGATTTGAAAATAATTTCGCACTTCCCTCGCCCATTTGCTGTCAAATTAATTTTCATTTACATGTTAATATTTCTATTAACAGCCATGGAAATATAATAGATAAAATTATATTAATATTATTTTTACTGTACATTTATGTGTTACTAGAATTGATTTAAAGTTTTCTTTCATTCAACAGTTCATATTACAGTTAGCATTCATACGTATTAAGGAAAATTCCTACTACAATTTTCTCCTTGTAATCAAATTCTATCAATTTGAATTTTACTATGAATTTATTATTTTGGTAAAGTGACACGACTATGCAATGCGATAATTTTATTTGCGACTGTTTTTTCTTCTTTTCAATTTATAACAGTAGGTCTCAACTTTTGTTCATCTTGTAGTGCTTTACCATTTATCTTTTGCGTCGCTCTCGTTTGAACTTGCCATTGGTTCATCAGGAAGTTTGTTAACGAAACGATCTATTTACGTCCCGATGCCTATTAAAGAAACTGAAGAAGTAAATACTGCCTATTAAAGAAGCTGAATAAATAATAACTGAAGAAGTAAAATGAATTATTCCTATTCGCAGTTAGAAGATATCTCTCAATCAGTTCGTTGACGATACACCGCTTAAATCAATTAAATGGACAGAAGATGGCTTCATGTCATTAGTTCGTGTAGCCTCTAAAGTCAGCTCGTTTCTGTTGCAACTTCAATCAGTCGCGCCTGCAAGGCATAAGGAACTCGAGTGTAGTTGAAGTTAAACTCTTTTTGCCAAACTTGGTCTCCTGTCAGCCAATTCGCACTTCAAAACAAGTTATCAAAAAAAGTTGATTTCCCGTATAGATTAACATACTAAAATTAAATAAAAAATGCTGTTAAAATGTTTACGTTTTATTGCAAGCAGTGAGAAAATGTTTCATAGTGGAAAGAGTGATATCTTTATTACTGAGTGATATTTTATGTGCTAAATTATTTTGTTAACGTAGGCGAAGAGATGTAGGTGAGAGTAAACATCCCTCGTGGGCTTTTCTTGGGAAGGGCAGTAAAGCTTGCAGTCCCACGTCGCAGATAAGCTATAAGGGGAAAAAATCAGCTCTGATGAACAGGTTTTCGCCAGTAAACAGCCTCGAATCTAGAACCCTGTAGGGACGTAAATTCGACGACGACAATAATAATAAGAGCCCAAGTTTTCAGAGGATAAAACATTTTTTATTTAATTGAATTTTTTCCAGAAAACTATCAAATAAAAATAACGAGAGCGTTGTACCAAAATCTTCCTTCAGGAAAAGCTTGCAATGATTTAAATTTCTTGCCAATATCAGTAGTATTCGTGAGTGGTTCTTCGGAGAAGACATGAGAAGTTTCGTGGAAGTCGCCTGTAGATTGTTCGCATAATTGGTCGTGCTATTTGGAATTCCGATGATAAATTCAAGCGCCTCGTCGCTTCCTCTGCGGAAGATCGACGCCCGCCCGCCCCCTCCCCCTTCAGCCAGCCCGTCTCCCTCTCCTCAGCGAGCCCCCCCCCCCCCCCCCCCCCTCAGCCAGCTTCCCTGCCCGCAAGCCAGCTCGCAAGCCCCCCGCCTCAACCAGACCGCCGCCCCTCAACCAGCACGCCCCCCCCCCTCAGCCAACCTTCCACCCCTCAGCCAGCCCGCCCGCCCGCCAGCCACCCCCCTTTTTCAGCCAGCCCGCCCGTCAGCGCCCTCGCCTCAGCCAGCCCGCCCCTCAGCTCACCCACCCTCTCAGCCCGCCCGCCACTCAGTTGACTGCGTCGCGCGCCGCCCGCCAGGGCGGGGGGGGGAGACAGGAGAGGAGCATCTCTCTCCTCGAGGCGGGCGGAGGGGGGAGGTGACTTACAGGGCTTTGAACTTAATAACGAAGTTTTACCCGACGTCGAATGAGCTCGAAAGTTTCGTGCGCGATTCGGCCGGAAGGCTAGATATGAAATACGGTGCGGCGCAGCCCGGCGGCGGCGGAGGCTGCAGCGTCGCCCCAGGCTCGAGCATCGCCCGCGCCGCCGCCGCCGTCCCGTTGAATTGCGTCTGATTGGCTGGCGCTGCCGCGATTTGCGTCACACTGCGAGCGCCGACGTCAGGGACGCGCCGAGGTTGTTACGAGATGACAAAGTCGCTCGAGTCTGAAATATGTGCGGTAGCAGCGCGACGCTGCGTCCCATTTCCCAAAGAGCTTTTCTGGATTTTTCTTTTCTCTCTCGAGAAATCAATGTTTTAATGTGACAATTTATGTCAGGGATAAATGTTGTATCAAAGTGAATAACGTTCCAATTTTTTATTATGACCGTTCTTTTGTAAGCATGGTGTTTTGCCGGATTGCTATTACGAAAGTGAATGAATACCGCGAAAAGTACATGGAATCGATGATTTTCTAGTGGGGATGATAATTTTCTGGTGAAGTATGGAGAATTAATTTCAAAAAGAGATGTTGATGCTGTCATATACTTGAATTCACTTTTCTACAAATATAGGGTTTTCTTGGGGCAACAATTAACTATTAATTAAATAGGTTGATTCCAATTTTTCCAAATGATAGTATAGCCTAACGTACTTAGTTCAAATCTATTTCTTCTTATAATTCAAAATTAAAAGAATATAGCAGTTTTATATAAGGGGGTATTTTAGGCAGAGGGTATTTTATATTTATTCAAATACTGCTTTTTGGTGATCTGGCAAGGTTTATTAAAAACTATATAGAGAAAATAGGAAAATATCACAAAATTAGTATAGTAAAACTTTTTAAGTTGCTGCTTTTCTGTATGGCATTTTGTAAGTATCCCGCAATGGTTTTAGCGGTGGGTTTACGGGTCGTATGCTATACATTAAAAAAAAAGAATGGAAATATAGTATACAATTCTTTTGAGCTGAAGTTCTCTTGTGTATTAACGCATTCGAATATGATTAATGGTAATTGACTTTTCAAGTTTCCTAAGATATGCCATGTGGCCACGTGTGGAAGAGCGGTTTACGTGTAAGCACATATGATAATATATGAGAGAATTATTGATGCAATTTATTGCCCGAGCCTGAAATCAATTGATAGGTAGATGTAGCAATTTCCTTTTTTTCAAGGCCAATAATCTTGATTTCGTCCTAAACGTCAATTGCCATTATTAATCTTAGCAATGCAAAGATATTACTTGTTTTTTGTAACATGAAAACATATACAATACTTTCGTATAACAATACGATATTCATGTACAAATTAACAATACAATAATTTAAATACTGCAACAAAATCAGGCTTAACAAGTACTGCAGTAATATAATATACTATATACCGATATATAGTACAATAGTTCTTTACAAACCAAGAGCGTATAAAAGTTGCTGATCCGTTACGTAACATAATGTAATTACATTGAATGCCATATTTAATGGCGAGCGGCCTCTTCCTTGGATCCTTGATGTTCTTTGGCATGCCAAAGTCGCAAGCAAAGACGCATTGAGTATGAAAATTCAGACTGTTGGCGCAGAGTAGGAATAGACGAAATAACACAATCAAGTATTTGCATTTTCATCGGGACGGCGGCGGCGGCGGCGCGGGCGGTGCTCCGGCCTGGAGCGACGCGCCACCTCCACCGCCCTCGCCGCCGCAGGGCTGCGTCGCTCTGTATTTCATGTCTAGCCTTCCGGCCGAATTGCGCACATGCAGTCAAAATGTTTAATGGTTTTTGTATTTTCCCTGTAGTTTCTGTATATCAGACGAGACCGTATGCACCTCTGAAATGGTCGGCGCGCTCAAATTTCTGCGCGCATTGAAAATTACTAATATAGTTTCCCATGGCAAAATGAACGAATATCATTTTCAGCTTCAAAAGAAACCTCGCAATACCGATGATCGTTTTTTTCATTTGCGACTTGCTACTTCGATGGGCGCCGGTGTCGAACACGAACACGTGCGAACGGGGCACGAGCGAGCGCCGGCGTGTTTTCCTATTTGTTGTTTTTGTGGCGCTTTATCTGCGAGTTACGAACACACGTGCATGAGATCCACCGCCAGCACGTTTGCTATTTTGAAGAGTTCCAAGTCGGAAATTGGGGTCTCTGATTGAAGCGCAAAGCGCGATGGATGCCTCACGCTCCACTCGCCGCTGCTCTCCAGATAAACGAGCTCGCTGCGACGATTCCCACGCGAAGTGGGAGTGGAGTGGAGGGGGGGGCGGATTGGAGCGGGGAGAGGCGGAGCTGAGCGGGACGGAGCGTGGCGGGGCGTGGCGGAACGGTGCGGATTGGAGCGGGGCGGTGCGGATTGGAGCGGGGCGGTGCGGATTGGAGCGGGCGGTGCGGATTGGGGCGGGGCGGTGCGGATTGGGGCGGGGCGGGGCGGATTGGAGCGGGGCGTCGCGGAGTAGAGCGGGGCGAGGCTGGGTGGAGTGGATCGGGGCGGGGCGCTGCTGGACGAAGCGGTTTGGAACGGGGTGAGGGGGGGAGCGGTCCGGGCGGGGAGAGGTGGGGACTGGCGGAGCGAGGCTGTGCGGGGCGAAGCGGGGAGACAGGGCGGGAGTGTATGCGTTCGTTATGGTATATAATTTCGATGATGGCGCGATAATAATGCTGAAGAGGCATTGAAGTTTCGGGTTGGAGCGCCGCTTCGCCCCACGCCGCTCGTATCCGAAATCTCATTACTGGCGCTTCTGTTTAATATGATGTCGGGGCCAATTAATGCCCGGTATGTTGTTCATTAGACTCTTCTGGTGAACCGAGTTGTTACGGCGGAGCGCGCGCTCCGCCTGCCCAGGGAATGTGTTGCGGAGAACGCCCTTGTCCCGCGCGCAGTCTTTTCTGCGAAGTGAGCGTGCCACAAACAGTCGGCAAAAGACGCATGACCACCGCAAACGTGCTCTAGGCGATCGAGATGGATCATTCACCGCGTAACCATGAATATAACGTATTTCTAAAAATCACACAATGTTTGGAATATTAAATTATACCAATTTGTATCCAAATAAGGTTTATTTTCATGTATTTTAGGTATTTAGTCGAAGTTTTAAAATTACGTTCAGAAGAAGGAAAACAGAAATTTCGTTCGAATGAGATTGAATTCCGAGAAAAGAGTAGTTTCCGATATAAAATGTACTGCGAAATATCGAGATTTAGAAATTGATTATCATTTTAACCGAAAATTATCGTGTCTAATTGAATGCTATGCCTATATTTTAACAATTGGCATTCGAAAATCAAATTAGATTCAGATGCGTAGAGGCAAGTAGTTTACTTGGCGTATGAACTTGTGCATTGACTTCTGTTTAGAATGGTATGATTTACTGTTATAAAATAGTAAACAAGTCTTCTACTTCGGAAAACCAAAATTTAAGAGGGCATGATTTACTTATCCAGATGACTTCTTTTTGAAATGAATACAGTGAAATTTCCCTTTAATGGATAGTGATCTGGAGCCAGAATTCGTTCGTTAGATAGTGTGTCCACTAACAGAGTCTGAAGAGGAAGAAGAAAAGAAATATCTTCAAAGATCAGGACAGCTGGAGTATGTGAAATTGTGCACTGTAATATGTCCATGAGAAGAAGATTCCCGGCACTGTATTGTTCTTTGAATACTTCTGATTTCTGGTATTATTTATAATTCTAATATTATTTGTTATACGATACCAGTGCCTACGTTTATACCTTGAAGAGATTAATGATTTGATAAACTGATGAGTATAAAAATATGATACGATCGATAATAAAGAAGTGGTAGAATTATAGGTAGCAGAAACAAACAAAAAACAAGAAACAAACAAGAAAACCTTCCGTCCAGTATCTTTGTCATCCATACATTTCAAATGACTGAACTGGGAATTGAACTCCGTTCCCACCGGTGGGAAGTGAACGATCTGACCACTACATAACGGTTCACCCCCGTCTGTTATAGAATGTAAGAAAGTTACGCAACAGGGAAGACTTATCCCTCGCAATGACGTAAGAGTGTATGGAAAATGATGGGATAATGTGCCCCGCGATGCCCTAGCGCCGTCCCCGGGTGGGCGGTCGCTGAATAGCGCCCCGCGGTGCATGGCGCGCCATTATCTTAATGCGGCGGCGCGGGGACGGCATGGGCCCGTCCCCGGAGGAGCGGCCTTCGCGGGCCCTTGCCGTCTCGCCGCCCCCACCCCCCGGGTCCCGCCTCTGCCCGAGGCGGCGGCTCAACGGAATGTTTATGTAATGTGGAATATGCCGTAATTTTAAGTGTTTTGTCCCGGAGGTTGTAGTGATGCGGTACTCTGTGGGAGGGGAGACCCTATGATTGTCCCCAGGAAAGATTTGATTCACCATCGACTAGCTATCAGTGGGAAAGTTTCTAATGATTTCCTTAAATAAATATTTCTCATTCATTCGCTACATTAAATTGCAGTGAAATGTTTAAAAAAAAAGCTCATTAACATATTGTTTGTTTGTTTTTGCCATATGCTTCGGAAATATAAATGAAATGAAACTAATTCCATTTCGTGGATTTCCTTTGAAATGTCCATCCAATTGCAATAAAAAGGGACAAACGAAAGGAAAATATGAAACTATAAAATTTGTTCGTGGTCTGTATGAGAGAAGTGGCGAGTACGTTTCTCGAAGAAACAGTTCATCGTGACGTTTCTAAAAAGAAATGATTACAAAAATGTGAGTTCCAAACCGTAGGTACTCCATACATACGCAAATAATATTTCAAATTGTCTAAATTCATTTCAATTATACACCATTCATCTAATAAAAACATTGATTGTTACTTGTTACTATATCTGTTAATGTTTGTAGAAGGGTATTGTCTCCTACATTATATCAGTAGTATACATATCTTTTACGGCTCTCACAGGCATCCAATCATTATAAATAACATCTCTAAAGAAAACAGAATTTCACGGGCACGTGACGAATTGCACTTTGACTTTTAAAGGGGAAGGATTTGTTTTTTAAAAAAAAAAAAATCTAAATATTCATACCAAATGCAACCCGCAACACTCTGACGTATTTTTTAATTTGTATCAATTTACACATCTTAAACGAATCGTTTTTGGGCCTTAAAACTAAAATTTTGAGGCAAAAGGCCTCGAAGAAACGTTCCTCACAATGGAATCTACGGGATGAGATTTTCTTGAACGTTGTATTACATTTTTGCTGCTTCGACGCTTCTCGATTCTACCTCACTTGTTCAGAGCCTGTAGAATCTTCAACTGTATGTGAAATTAAACTGATTACTTGATATTCTACGCGATTGATTTATACGGGTGTACCTCTCTGCTCCGTAACAACGTTAAATAAGAATAGTTTTTATTGACAAGGATATTTATTGTTATATAAGGAGACATACAGAACTAGTGACAAGGGATAAGAGGGTCTTGAAGAAAAAGGTATATTACAGACTTCATCTGGAAATGGAAAAATAGAAAAAAGGGTGGGGTTTAACACGCGAGAGTTCTCGCGCGGGTAAGCTAGTCTTAATCAGAATCGTATTAGATTAACGATAATCTGAGGGGAACACGCGTTGCGTTTTCACTCTCGACGCTTCCATTCCAAAGCCCTAGATTCCGCTCGCTGCGCTGCGACCCTCCCCTGTGGTGCTCCAAGATCCAGAACGCCAGGTCCTAATGCGAACCCCTCGCACACCATTTGCGAAGTCACGGAATGTAGCCCCACTAATGGCATTTGTTTCGCAGACTCGCGTAATTAGGTTCAATTATACGTGTCACTTCGTCGCTCCTCGTCGAATTAACCAGTGTTCGTGCTGTGTCTCTCCGGGGCTCCGGCGGAACCGGATAAACAGGGAAGGACGCGGAGCAAACGAACCGGTCGCTCCCCGTGCGCGCTAAAGCGTGGTTTCCAACCAGCGCTGGTTTCAGGGACTGCTCGAAACAGTATTAGTTACGCGCTGTCTTCATTCAAGTTCTCTTGATCTTCATTGTGTTGTGCGTTATCTACAAACATGTTGGTTAACACTTAAATGTCACTATTGGACTAAATAAAATTAAAATTCGATGCAAGAAAAAGGGTAGAACGCAAGTAAAGTGAAATATGGGGGAAAATGTTGTGTATAAGGTTATATCTTTATATCTCTGAAAATCATGAATATGTGTAGAATTTTAGGTGTTATCATTTGAAAATTGAGAAAGAATTCTGTAAATATTGATTTGTTTTTTATGCCATTCATTTCATTCAGATTGGATTCTGTTTTTACATATTATATCGAGTGTCTACGTTAGGCAAATAACGGGCTATGGGGAAGCGTACAGGATCTAAGTACATTATATAACCCTATTACTCATTCGGATACTGTCCTTATCATAAATTAGAAATTTTCATTTATACTTTCGTAACATTTGAGACTTGGATAAAATCAAAAATATGTATTAACAACATATTAAGTAGTTGTATTTCAGTAATAGTTTCTTGGGAGATAATTGGAATGAGAGGCAGATAATTAATTGAACGCACCCTCAGGCCGGGTGATCCCAGAAGTAAGCTATACGATGCTGGTGAGTATGAGAGTGGTCCATCGCCACGTGTAGGGTGTGTTCTGCCTTGGTAAACCTTATGGTTATCCAGAGAATGCTTTCCATCAGGCCTCTAATAAATTGTTGGCCAGAGGATATGATATTTTTATTATGATTTCAGTGATTATGACGTGAGACCTTTGAATGGAACAGTAATAAGATGGTGTAGTGATGGATTATAATATAGTTATAAGGATGAAAGAAAAGTGAAATGCGATGCGTGTAAAACGGGAGAACCCACTTCATCACAAGTTCCATAGAGACCGACTGATATTTGAACTCCGGTACCAAGATGTGAAAAACTAGTGCCTTTCTCGCTGGTCTGTGGGTCGTCCCTTTCCTAATGGAAGTCGGTTTCTCGAATAGAGATCCGAATAGATGTCCCATCGCCGGTTCTGTTTTGTATGCGCGCCGGGTGTATCGGGTGTTGCGGGCGGGTGGGTAGGGCTGAGGCGTCTCCCGAAGCCTGCAATTACCCGGGACGACAGCGCGTTTGTTTGCGCAGGGGGCTCATTTACTTCCGCTGCTACGCCCGTTCCGTTTCCACCGCGCCCGTCTTCGCCGTCACGTGCGACCTATGGGGTGACAAGTCGCAGCTGTCGCTCAGTACTGACCTTGATGTCGCCGCTGTCACCACGCGCTCGGCGTGTCGCTTCAAACCAACTTTGTCACTTCTGCCTTCACCTCGTCCACCGCCCTTACTGGACTTACTAATTCCCTTCATTACCACCCCATTTTCGACCATCCCCAAATGCACTCACATTATCTGCCATCCCTTACTCACATCATCTCCCTACCTATTACAGCATAGCATTATTACCATTAAGTCCTCATTCTCTATAACCTCGTATTTGTCTTCATATGATTCAACTCTTCCTCTACTGCGATGATGATTCAACTGGATTTTTTTTTAATTTCAAGGGAATTTCAAACGTCATAAAATTTTCCCTAATTTGAAATGGCTAACAAATATATGTGAAACGTCTGTTTAAGTAAATTTATTATTGCTAAGTGATTAATAATCAGTAACTGTGCAATACCTATATTATTTTTCATTTTGAAGAGGGAGCACTTACTGAAATGATGAGAATTTAATTTATTGCCGAGTATTCAATATGAGTGATTTAAAGTTCCCGACACTGTTATATAATTTATAATTTTTTTGCAAAGTGTAACATACTATTGTGGAATTATTTTGATGTGAACTTACAAAGTTCGATCTTATCGTAAATTATTAAAATTATTGTAGATAATGATTGTCAATGTGAGCCAATATTCTTCCGTATTTACGAGTGTTTAAACAATCCTACACAAAATAATACGTTTTCAATGTATAATATTTGCCTGTAACATCGCAATAGTTACAATAATTCTTTTGTTTCTTTTGTAGAATTCGTTACGTTACAAACGTCGTGTTCTTTCGGATCTCGCGGCCGGCTTCGCACTTCCTTCGTTGTTGCCGCTGTGGCAATCTTGGCAACCCCAATTCCTCGCGCTCTCCCAAAAGCCACCGGCGCAGTCGCAGCCCTCCCGCGAACTGCACTCGGCAGCGCTGCCGCCGCCGCCCCCGGGGGATAATCGAGATCGCTATCTAAATGGCGCCAATAGAGGCTCGATTACTCAACGTCGCCATGGCGCGGGCGGGCGATGTTGCTGGCGCGGTGGCGCGCGCGTCGCCGGGGAACACGTGTTCGTTTAACACGTACTTGCGCCGCGTCGTAACCCTCGCTAGCGCGCGGCGCCGCGCCGGGCCGCCCTGGAAATGGAGTCGTTTTTGCAGCTCGCGAAACGGCCGCTTGACGGAGCGGAGCGAGGCGAAGCTAGGCGACGGCGGTAGGCAGCCCGCCGCGCACCGCTGTGAAGCGGGCTGCGGAGACGCAGGGGCGCCACCGCACGGTCTGTGCGCGGTGACGTGCTTACTGTTCCGGGGGGTTGAGAGTAGATTGTCGTATCTCACTCAAATTGAGGTTGAGTTATGAGGTAAACTGTGTCTATTACGTAACTGTAACTATAATTTATAAAAGACGTGATTGTACTTTGTTGGCAAATTTTAATACTACTTACACACATACGCGCGCGTGCCCACACACACACACACACACACACACACACACACACACACACACACACACAAAAGAAGATGGAAGAACGTAAACATAGTAAAGTCTTAATTAAGGTCAAATAGTGACACGAATTAATCTGATAGCAATACCTTCAATAGGCACTAGCTAGTTGCTGATAGTAAACCAGGTTGACTCCATATAGTCTCGTATATTATCACTAATTTCACAAGGAATTCAGGAATTAGTTATTTGTACTGTGACAAAAGAAATAACCTTTTTTTATATATTCGAATGTTATCATTCATAATTACTTTAAGAAACTTCCTGTTCAGAAAGCTCTTTCTCTGAATAATTGTTAAATAATTGTATGAGAAACCGATCCATTTTCTTTTAAATTTGAAGAAAATTTGTTGGCATATGTAAAACTTCCTTTTTCGTGAAATACTGCCATGTGACACTCGTATATTCGTTGTGAGCATTGTCATGTACTAATTGGGTCTGTTATGAAGATTTAAAATAGTCATTACGATTGACTTCAACATGCTATATACTTTTTTACACTATGCTCATTCAATTATATATATATATATATATATATATATATATATATATATATATATATATCATTTTATATGTTGCCCATTTAGAGACCAGTCACAAAGATTAGGTCTACGTACTTCGTAACTAAAATCATTGCAATCGCAGAAAGTAAATAATGTCTCCTCAGATATTGTTGCAAAAGTTAGTAAGACATATTTTGTGAAGTGATATAAACTGAGTTTTAATTTTCTTTCAACTTGTTCCTCTGAATTAATTTTCTTCCATATGTGCTTGTGTGTGTGTGCGTGCGCGCGCGCGCGAATATCGAACGTCTGTCTGCGTCTGTCTCGTGAAGCGGCGGGCGCTTGCTGCCATAAGTAAACGCGGGCGCAGCCGTGCGACGCGCTGCGGGGCGTTGAGGAGGTGGGTGTGGGGCGGGGAGCGACGGCCGAGAGCAGACCGTGCTCCCTAGCGGCGGGCGTCGTTCTTCACCGAACAAACAAAACCGACAGGCGGGCTGCGTAGGCAGGAATCGATACGGTCCGCGATAGCAAGAAATGCGGCGAGTGCGGGGGCGGCGGTGGGAGAGGCCCCGGGAGGAATCCAATAAAACCCTCTTCGGCCGCGGGGCGCGCTCCCCGCTGCTCCCCGCCGCCGCGTAGCACGCACGCCTATCGCGCTTAGAGACCCCACTCGTCCTGGGCTGGGCAAGGAGGGGATGGAGCAGGGGCGGGGCGGGGTGGGACGGAGTAGAGTTGGAAGGGGGTAGACGGGGGGAGCGTGCAGGGTGGGAAGCGGGTGCGGGGCCGGGCGGGACGTGGAGAATTGTGGTGGTCGGTAGGGACGTGACGAGTCGGAGCGCTGCGTTGCTGGACGGGACGGTGCGGTAGGGACGGGCAGACTGGTGCGGAGCGGCGTGTGGGGGGGGATGTTGCGGAGTTGAAGGCACGAGGGGAGGTGGAGCGCTGCGGTGCGGATCGCGACGGAGTAGTTCGGGGACGGCGGGTTAGCGCGAGTTAGAGAGAATGGAGGAAGTTGGGGAAGGCTTGGGAGTGGGGCCAGAGAAAAGGGAGGTGGGTGACGTGTGATGATGTGGTTGCCAGGTGGTTGGCCGTTGGCGAAATTAAATGTAGTTAGTGCGTAGGAGAGACATTCAGTGTGTTTAACGAATCTATTTCGGCTGGGGTATTTTGCATTCATTCGATTCCTTTGATTCAAAATCGGCAGTGAATGGTGTTAATGTTTTCAATAACGAAAAAAATTAAATATATAATTATTTTTATATATTAAAGTTACCATTTTGGTTATTTACATGTATGCAGACTTCAAAGAGAGATGCGTGACTATTTGGTAAAAGGAATGGTCGAGGTGATTAATATTATCAATACTGAAATAACGATAATACGGATAAAATCATTCGTTCCGTTTACTCTATACTCAGTTTCTTAATATTTTGTAGGGAAGTAAGACCGCAATGATTTTTACTGGTTTTTTTTTTTCTTCTAAAACTTCCGAATATTGTACAGAAACGTATTTGTGTGTGCTGTATAAATATTGACAGACAATAAACAAGTTGCCATTTTGTTGGTGTTCTGTTCAAATAGTGGTATCTCATATTGTCTTTGGAACCTAATTTTTTTCGCGACGGTGAACAATAGTCTGCTATCTTGGCCATGGCAAGAGTTCTCCGAACAACCCCCGAAGCGCGCAGATCGCTCTCGATTACCTGCGCCTCCACGACTCCATTTCCTCCCCTTTTCAATTACGCGCTGTGTCACTCGCCTGTACGTTCTGACGTGAGCATAAATCGTCAACGCTGCTGCGGCCCGGTGCGTGCAGACCGCCCATCTCACATTATTAAAGCTCCAGCAATCCAATTTTCCTTATGTAATGATAGAGGTCCATTGTCCACGTAATTACATTTTCCTTGGAATTTGTTTTACCTAACAATGTCTTGTAAATTGTTCCGTTAATAATACTTCCATGGACTCACTCGTGTATTTATTTTGTGAATGGCACCGTTTGAAATTTTGTAAATACAATATTCCCTCCATATAACTTTATTCTTGTTTGCAGACATTGTCCAGTTTAACGATTATGTAAGATATTAATTAGAAGTGAACATAAGGATGCCTGGGACTGTTGTTTAATTCATCCTCCCTGTATTCCTCATGAGAAATAATTACTATTCAGCCTCGAATCTTCACGGGTGGTGTATTTGAAAACCATTCATGTTGTGGGCATTTTAGCGAGAGATAGGCGTGTCGGATTCAGGATTTTCGGATCTGCATATCGGCGTCTGTGGCACCATCTCCTTCCTGGCAGACGAGGGCCCTTTGACCAGCTCCTTCCTCATCACTAGCTATTTTTCCGTCTCGTTCGCTCTCCTCGGCGCGCGGGTTATTTGAGAAACATTTGATTTGCATAATGTCGCATTTACATGGCAAAGACTCGTGGCGCTCGGGCGTACAGGCTCGGAGATACGGTGCCGGTTTGGGTGAGCGGGTAAAGGGCGTTCTTCGCTTGTAGACTCTGCGAACTGTGAAGGGGGCACATAGAGGTTGAACCTTCCCGGCTCCCGCTTTTAAACACTCCCTCTGTGTACTGCGCGTTCACGCTTCCGTCCATAGTTAGCCAAGTCCTCTTTGCCTGCGTTTCCGTAGCGGCTTTTACGCTGTGCCGTCGTGTCTGCGAAGTTTCTAGCTTCGCTAAATGCTCTTCGTCGCTTACCTATTGTTCCACTCTATATTTACCGTACCTGTTTCTTTCCTCTGACATCACATTGCTCTCCCAGGGCTTTGCTTTTCAGTGCGTCTTCCCGCTGGCTCTCGTCTTCTTCCCCTTTCCGTCGGACGCCTCCCTTCCGCCCGCGGGCCCTCGCCTGCCCTATCGATCACTCCTCGAGTCGACCCAGCTCGTCGGCTCTAATCTTCCGACCGCCCCCTGGCGCCCGCCCCGGCCTGGCACGCTCGCCCCGACGCTCGCCCCAGCTCGCCCCACGCTCGCCCCACGCTCGCCCCACGCTCGCCCCACGCTCGCCCCCACGCTCGCCCCACGCTCGCCCCACGCTCGCCCCACGCTCGCCCCACGCTCGCCCCCACGCTCGCCCCCACGCTCGCCCCACGCTCGCCCCCACGCTCGCCCCCACGCTCGCCCCCACGCTCGCCCCCACGCTCGCCCCCACGCTCGCCCCCACGCTCGCCCCCACGCTCGCCCCCACGCTCGCCCCCACGCTCGCCCCCGACCCCACCCTCGCCCTCGCCCGCGTTCTCTTTGTCGCAGGCCATGGCGTCGTCTCGCCTCGCCCGCCTTGCCTTGCCTCGCCTTGGCTCGCCCCGCCCGCCCCGCTCCGCTTCACGGTCAATTCGCCCAGCGTTTGATCAGCCGCGCGTCGCGCCGCCAGCCGTTGTAATCGTCGGCGCTGCCGCTGGCACGTTGGAGTGTGTGTGTGTGTGTGTGTGTGTGTGTGTGTGTGTGTGTGTGTGTGTCTGTGCGCGCGTGCTCAAATAAAATGCGAAATGAATTTTTCCGTTTCCGTTCGGATTCTCCCGGCCGTTTGTTTCGCAACCGCCCCGCCCCTTCCGTCCCCTATCCTCCGGGTCCCTCCTCCCTCCGCTTCCCGCTGCCGCCGCGTTTCCTATTCCAAGGGATGCGTTCGAGAGCGAACGTGCTCGCCCCGCCGGTGCAGCTTCACTGAGTATCGAGGGCTTTCGCTTCGTTTCAGTTGGATCGAAGCGAAATATGTGACTATTTTCTCCCGGTTTTCTTCCTGGTGGGTGTGAGCGCGACCCGGTAACCTTTCTGCGCCCTCTTTAATGCGGGAGCGCTGAATGCATGGATGAAGCGGAACATGATCGGACGAGCGGGGGCGAATGGGGAGGGTGGAAGTCACCCTCTGTTGATGGAAATTGAAATGAGACTTGCCAGCACAACGGTTTTGTGTCCGTTCGTTTCAAAGTACGGTAGTTTGTTTTGTTCGTTTTTCTTTGTTCTTTCATTTATCTCCATTCTTTATTCGGGGTAATTCAGTTGCGTACGATATTGAATCCTTACAGGAAGGATGTTCGTATTTCTGAAATTGAGAATGGGTGTTCTGGTAAAACATATTAGCTCTGATAAAATACGTAAATTCCATTAAGTCGAGAATTAATAATAAAATTAATCATGTTTTAAAAGTACTGGCATGATAAATTTTTAAGTTTTTCTCCGTAGTTCTGAACTTTGTGTTGAATCATTTCATGGAGTTCCCCGATCAAGGATTAGTTACATAACCCTTGATGTTAACTCTTAGGCACATAAAGGACATTTCACGTATTGGAATAGAAATGTAAATACAATGACGAGTGTAATTTGAAAAGTCTCATCCTACAAGTACATCCTTCTGATATACAATTACATTATGAATATTGAAGACCATCCTTCCTATTCTAAGGCTTTACTTTTTTGCTTCTTTATCTCCTCGTCGTATATTACGCGGGCGCGTCTTTCTGTGAAAGGATGATGAATTCTTCAATGCAAGTCCCTTGTCCCCGTGTAATCGCACTTGTTAGTTGTAGTTTTCAAAACGAGCTCTCCCTGGCCACCCCACTCTGCCCTGCCCGCACCGCCCCTCCCCCACCCCCTCTGCATCACCCCCTTCTCTCCACCCCGCTCCGCCCCTCGGCCCTTCCTCGCCCACGGCCTCCTGAAGGAAAGCCGGTCATCCAACCGTACCTCCGTCCTCTTACCCGTTCTCTTGTCTACCGTCTCAATATCTCGCCCACTCTTCCGTCTGCCTTTTCTCTCATTCTATCTCACTCCCATCTCGCCACCCCTCTGAGAAAAGAGTTATTCGCCCATCCCGCCCTTTCAGGACACCCGCCCTCTCATCCCACCCGCCCTCTCATCCCACCCGCCCTCTCATCCCACCCGCCCTCTCATCCCACCCGCCCTCTCATCCCACCCGCCCTCTCATCCCACCCGCCCTCTCATCCCACCCGCCCTCTCATCCCACCCGCCCTCTCCTCCCGCCCGTTTTCTGATCCTACTCACCCTCTCATCCCACTTCTCCCTTAACCCCACTCGCCATCTAGGCTCATCCGCCCGCCCGAACGCTTGCCCCGTTACGAGCACCTGCGCGGGCGCGGGCGAGGAGCTAGGTCGGGCGTCGCGGGGCGATCGCGCGCGTTTTATGGGCCAACTTCTGGCGCCCGGGGGTCGCGTCGCATTAAATTACGACGTCGCATATATTGCGCGGAGGCGCTCGCTGCACCAGCGAGCCACCCCGTCGCCACTCGAACAGCGCGCGACACGCGGGCGGGGCGGGGAGGGGGCGGGGCTTGGCGCAGACGCTGCTGCTGTGGACGATGCACTGAAGGGGCGGACGTGTTCCTGGCCTGTCACTGCTTTGCGCTTCGTATTTGCAATTCTAAGCGATAAACAATTTTACACACCTGTCGGGTTTTGGAAATTCCTTGTTAGTGTGATCAGAATGGTTTTGAAAACCTAGTTTGATGACTTTTAGCAAATACTAGCTACTTTTTGTTGGCTTTCAAGTGCGCGTGTTTTTGTTAGTTTTTGAAATAGGATTTCTTGTTTATTTTTTGTTTTGTATTTTTCACTTTGCGTTTAAATTCTTTCTTGATATTTTACTTGTGGTCTCTAAAATGGTGACGAGATTGGAAATCTTGAGTTCCTCTTTTCTGTGTGCAATATTAGTTTTGCGCAAAACTGGTTACTCTCTAATACTGTCTAGTATCAGTTAAATTTTTAAAGTTTGCTTCTTCCATGCGTTTGAGAGAAACATCTAGAGTTTTTTAAAATCATCTTTCCAGACTGTCGGCTACGAGAGGATGTGCATTTTCTTTTCCCATTTTGCAAAGTTCATCAAAAATATTAAGCATAATATGAAATTCCGGCAGTTAAATGCTAATGAATTTGTGACAACCATAGACATCACTTATTGTTGTTTGCATAATACTTCATTTCTATATCACTTAATGTCACTTTCATGTTTATATCACTTAATGTTGAATATTTAACTATTGTTTCTGACGTGACAAATACTGAAGGAATAATATTCAAACAAATTTTACAGCCAGACAACAAGTTTGTAGAACTGTATAGATGGCGCATTTTCTGTTTTGATTTAGTATGCTACATCATTCTACCGATATTGTCAAAAGAGATGTAATACTACGTACATATGTTGTACGTAATATCAGTTTTACTTATGTCTGCAGATGCGAAATTAATTAAACTCTGTAAAGAAAATAAATGTTCATCTTTAAAATGTGTCGAAAGTAGATTCATAGTCACTGATTAACTTTTGGTAAGTAAATTGGCAACTATAGGTTGGTATACTAAAAATGATAGGTAAGATTGAAATAAATTTTATGAAATAGCCTAAAATCTCGTGAATGAGTGACCTTTCCTAAGTGACGGGTACCTGATTTGGCCAGGATGCACAATCGAGCAGGATCTTTGTAGGAAAAATTGTTAACAAAGAGAAAACGAGCCGACCTGGATAGCCGAAGTCGTTCAGGCTGAAGGGCCGTTGCAGCCTCGGCTCGAAGGGCAGAGAGTTCGAATCCCGCCTCGGGCACGGCTGTTTGCGTGTGTTTGTGTTGTTCTTATGGGTTCTCCCTACAGTTCCCCCTGCAGTTTCAAAATCACAGTGCTCGCTATATGACTCGCTATATGTTGAAAAGCGACCTTGGAAAAAAGAGAGAGAAGATGAAACGTGCATGTCTGCTCCCTGAATCGCCGGTTCGTTATCCTCCAAATTCGAAACAAGAAAGAGCCTTTGCGCGCGTTTTCAAATCGCGGGGCGGTGCGACCGCACAGACCAGAGCGACGTCGGGTTTTGATGTTCGTGTGGCAACCGGCAATGCGCCTGATAGATTAATTCATTTGCATTAATCGAATTGCTTCATGCCTCGGCCATCTATCGCGTGTGCACTGCCGTGCATATGGATTGTGAGTGCTTGAAAGGCATGGATTATAAGCTTCGAGTTGTACTTGCATATCCCTGTGCGTCTGCAACATAACCGGGTGTTAGTATTGGCAGATCGTTTAACAACTTTTTGCATCTATATTTCGTGTGTACTATTTCCCGTAGATGCAATGGAATACCATTCATATTTTACGTCTAATTATTGAAGATGGGGAAATGAGCAATTAATTGTCTTCTCTCAATTACAATTGAGGGAGTCGGGAATGTTGGACTGTGTTCCTGTTAAAATCAAGTTTTGAAACTTTTTTCCTAAAACTGTAACAGACGTTTATCAATGGCGACGTGGTGGCGGGCCAACATTCTTCGAGGGCGGTTCGCAGAATCCAATTAGTCCCCGCCGCTACTAATGATGATTGGCGCACCCAAAACAAAAAAAAGTTTTGAACTTCTCGTGTATTTAAAATTGTTACTCCAGCCGAGAACGCGTTTGCTACATTTTTTAATGTTTATTCTCTGATCATAAAACGCTGGTAGATATTAACTGGTCGTTAAGGTCTGTAAGACGAGACTATTAAATGCACTTGACTAGGTAAGAAACTTCGGACCTTTTCAAATGTAATTCGGAATTGATTGACTTATTCGACGACTTTTAGTAGTAGTTTACTTCATTGGTATGGGGATAATCAAACCACAATAGTAAAAATAAATAATATATATTTATTTTATGCCCAAAAGTACCTTTCGGGAACGATATTTTCCCATCCTCAGTGGGCCTCTAACAAAAGGAAAATTGAGTGATTAACAGATTGAGTGATTGAGTAATTGAGTGATACTTTTGGGCATAAAATAAATATATATTATTTCTTTTTACTATTATAGTTTGATAATCCCCGAACCTAAAATGGATTACCACAAGATATCGGCTACCACCACGGAAGTAGTTGACTTCATTGAAAGTTCAGTTTCCAGAAGCATTTCCTTGTTAATCTAGATTTTTTGTCTTACTATTAGTTTCTCGTTACTCCCGTTTCTATTCCCAACGTAAAGGACGGTATTTTCTCCCCCCAAAGAACTCCCTGTGCAAAATGCATGATCAGTGGAACCGGGCCTCACCGAAGGCTCACAAGCGCACGATGCGCCTCTGTTCTTGCCTCTCCCCCGCCCCCCACTCATTTCGCCTCCTTCCATGCGCGGGCGCCCCTTGCCACAAAGGAAGTCGTTTGTGTCTTCGCTCAGAAATATCGAGCGTTACGGAGGTGGGCGTCGCCCCCCGCGTCGCGCCCCGAGCTGGTTGAGATGCAAATGGACTCCCTCGCCTAATGTTACCGCGCTTAAAATTCCCAAACTAGGGCAAATTGGGCTAGCCTTCAGATTTAGAAACAGGAACACGTCTGGCACAAGTTTATACTGAAGAACTTCAAGATAAACGTCCCAAAATGTAATTTGTACTTAGTGTGGGTGATTATTATTATTATTATTATTATTATTATTATTATTATTATTATTATTATTATTATTATTATTAGAATGGTTGAATATATTCCTGTTGATCCCGCTTTTTATATTATAGAAAGATGGCTCTTTTTAAATTTATTGGACCAAATAGGATCAATCCACGATGATACCAGGAATTAAGACGTATAATTCATATAAATTTATTGGTGCTTAACGTTTCGCACATTTAGCATGTGCCTTTTCAAAAGCATTTGACAAGCGGTTGACAATAATTTTGCACATCCATTCCTTGATATATCTCATTTGTGCTGCTTACATATGAATGTTTTAGCCACCAAATTAGACACCGCCTTCGGCTTATTATAAAAAGGCTTTACATGAGAATGTTGTTAATCATTAATATATCTTCAATATGTATATTTAATTTTTTTAACCTTATTATTATTATTATTATTATTATTATTATTATTATTATTATTATTATTGGATTTGTAAGTTTTCCGAATACGGTTGGCGAAGTAACGAATATTAAAATAAACACATTTGGACAAACATTTGTCTTTGGACTACTGCAGTATGTGCAATTATCATTAAAGATTTTTTTAAACTTACATACACATTTTGATCGATTTGCTCCACTTGTTTGCATGACTTTTGTCCTACGTACGCGTGGTTATTGAAATGTACGTAATTGCAACGGTCTGTGTATTGCGGATAGTTTGAAAAACGTGTGCTAATTCCGTTCCTTGACCTCGTAAATTAACAACTTGTTGCTATTTTCGAAGTATGTGACTTGTAGCTTATTAAGAAACACGTATTTTGAAAAGAAATGATTAACAAACCAAGCGGAGAATTCACCTCATATTGCCTTTTCTTTTGTTCCAGGTAAGGAGGGATTGTCGAAGACCCTGCTTGCAATAATGGTTTCAATATGGTATCAGCAAGGTGGCGGCGAAGGTCCGAGGTGTACGGCGCAAGGCTGCGGCTTCAAGTCCACGTGAGGCGAACTGCGCTCGCGCGCTGACCCGGCCGCTGTCGCCCGCCGCTGAGCCCACAGGCGCTTTGGGCATTGCGATTCTAGGCCACCAATGCAAAGCACCATTGCCCGCGGCAGAATACTAACACACGTCTCCCTTAGTATTCGCATTATTCTTTGATTTAAAGCGTACGTAATGGAGAGTTTTCATTGTACGTATGAACGAGATATTTCGAAGTTCTCTGATCTGCTGCTGAGTTTTTGATTATACATATGTGGAAAAATTATATCGTAAGCACTGTGCAATTTGCTACATTTGACGGAGAGACCGTCATGACTGGTGCGCGTGCAAAGAGATGCTCGGAAAGAGGGTGTCTCAATTTGGGCTTGATCTGGAATACACCATCGACACGTATTAAAATGAAACGTTCCTTAGTTTTGTATTTGTGACGTCGCAACTACTTATAAACTCCCTCTTTCTGAATATTTGGTAGAAAATATTCTTAAATCACTCATATTGATCGTTGAAACGAAACAAATAATTAACAAATATTAGGAAAGATTTTGTCATTGCTAAGATCAGGAGGACACCAGCTATTCGTGCGCATGGGAATTTTAAATAACTTATCGCTTTCTTTGCGTTAGATACCCAAAATTCGCGAATTTTCATACTTTCGTTTTATCTACATTTATTAGGAATTGTCAGGTGGCAGTTAGTTTCGGCTGAAAAGTTAATTGTTTCGGAAGAGTGGTTTATGACGGGAGACGGGAACCGCTCTACTTCAGGTGGAAAATTAACCAAACCGAAAATCATTACTTTTCAGCCGAGACGTACACATTTTATTCTACACTCGATTGATGATTTTTAGATACTATAATCGCATGGAGGTAAGTATGAGAGTTGACATGCGTGTTGCTGATATTTGCTACTCGAGTGTCTAGTGTAATATGTGACGTAGCCAACTTTTATTCAGTATTTAAAGTTATCAAACATTAAATCTTAATTATGTACTGTGGAGGTGTAATACTATCAAAGAAAACGCAAACGTATTCAATATAATGAAGTGTAATAAAGAATGTTTTTAATTTTCATGTTTGATTTTTTTGAAATGAGTTTTCGACACAGTTTAAAACCTATACAAAGTTGAAAAAAACTATTAATTACTTTTTCTTTCATACGACGTTTGTTGCGGTAAATTCAGTACTTGCGCCTTGACAGGCTTTTGACTATCAACATTTTTAACGGCCGACGCGAAAACGCGAATGGTTAACCGTTCGTAAAATGCAACTTTAAAGGTGAGTGTACAATTAAAAAAAAACAAAAACAATTTTGACGCATTGGATGAGAAGCCCAAATCTGTAACTGGCGAAGTACATAGGCAGTTTGCCCGTGGCTGCATGTAGGCCCTTCTGATCCGGCGTCGCCCACGCTGCCAGCCACCGGCCGCGCCCACTAACGCCTCTCGGGCAGCCGGCGGCACGCGCCGAGCATGGGCGCGCGATCATCCCTGTGATTGGATCTGTAAACCCCGGCGCTGCCGCGGGGGCTCTCCGTGCGCGCACACGGGAGCCACGGGCGTCCTGTCCACGCAGCACTCGCTTCACGCCTGGGCGTTTGAGGAACAAAGGAGCAACATCTCGTAAAGCGAGCGGCTTTTTCGATGAAAACGATTGATTTGTAAATTCACATTTGTTGATTTATTTATAATTAATTAATTAAATTAATTGCACGATTTTATGTTTGGAAAGGAGCGTCGTTAGCCGCTAGTTATCAAAATTTGTAAGAATTTGTACCCCCCCCCATGATTCTCTCACTGCGATTGGCTGAATGTGTGGTGACATCATTTCTGCCGTAAAATGACCTTTTATGAACGATTTCTTGCAACAGAATAGGTCGTTTATAATGCTAGTACACAAAAAAGATTTATCACATTTGTAGTTCAAATAAAATTTAATTACATTGCAGAGATACAAATATTTCAATGGAACGCTCATTTCGTGATTTTTAAATGCGATAAAACTTATTTCCTCGTGAGTTCTAAAATTATGTTAATTTTTCTAAATAGGATTTCCTTCTTTTTATACTTCTAAGTACGTAGCCGGTTTAGTACTAACATTTGTTTAGTAATAAAAATGCTTATTAGAATTACTGTTACTGCAATCAATAAAAAATATTGTGTTTCTTCATTTAGGTTCTCTGACACGGATAATTGTTAAATTCACCATAACTCCTTTGGTGTTCTTATTTCGATATGGTGTTTAACATTCTTAATTCGTCCGTAGTCACGTGTTTCTAACATACTTTCGTAGTCTTTATATTAATGATTGAGGACAAAATGTAACGGATGGGTATTACCGAACCATTAGCAAAAATGTTTAGCAATTACTTAGCGCGACTTAGGGTAATTACTCGGGGAATTGCCATTGTCTCGTCAGAAGCCCACCAATTAGCGGGTGGCCTCCACCTGCGCGCTTTCTTCCGGGCGAGCCGTGGGCCGTGGGAGACGTTCGTGTCTGGCGAGAGGCGCGTGGCGCTTGGTACCGGCCGGAACGGGACATGCCGAATTCCTTCGAACTTTGCGCGCGGGCTGGCGGGGCGGGGCGGAGCGGGGGGAGCGGGGCGGGGCGGGGCGGAGTGGGACTTGCGTGCCAGCCCTGCGTCATTACTGCGCCTCAGCACCGGGAGTGGTTGAGAGAGCGGCGACGTTTATTGCATTGTTACGAAGTAACTTACGTGGGTGCTTGCTTGTACTTCCCGGCGGATCGGGAACGTCCGCGCGCTTTGATCGTGATGTCAGCGGGTGCTGCCCCCGCTCGGCCTTCTGGGCAGTTTCTCGCCAATACTCCGGGGCGTTGCTTAAATAAACCCCCATTCGCTGCCTCCCTGGCACCTCCGGCCGGCTTGTGTTGTGTGGAGAGTACTGACTTTTACGACGGCGTCGTTAGAAGGCTCGTTAAAGTTAAAACATCTTCGGAATATGAAGGAGTTATTACTGTACAGAAACACGTTAGATGTTTAACTTTACGGATAAAGTTAGCTTCGTACTTATCGAGTTGGGAATTTTCGGGGCCGGTGGCGATGCCTTGGGCGTCTCCCTTAATGACGTGGCGAGCGTTGATTCGCCCGAACGGTCTTCCCACCGCTGGATGGCATGTATTTTTCTTGTGGCAGAGAATAGCTTGAGAGATATTTCGGGTGTAGTACAGCAATGAAAGTAAACTAAAAATGTTCGCATAAGTGCACTAAGATAATCGAATTGATGTCTTTGAACTCCTCGACTCGTTTTTAATGCAGATGACCACGATAAATTAGACTCATTTACCGCTAAAGTTTTGTACATTACTTGCACCTTTTAGATGGTGGAGGACCGTGTCCTACGAGTACCAATGATCTGACTAACATTTGCTTTTCGTAAAACAACAAAAGAAAATCATCACTTTGTTCTCGTCGTGGCGTACAAACGTAGTGGTATTGTTCTGCATAAAGGCAGTAGCTTTCTTGATAACGCAGTGTAATTTGCTATGTTATTAATGCGACATGCCATTTCGATCTTGCCAATTTCCCTCTTGATCCGGCATCTGATGGCAGAGCCACGGAAGGCTTCGGAAGCCCTGGGATCCAGAGAGATCACAAAGCGATCGTTTGGGCTCAGGTGGCCGAATTGGCCGCTTCGTGGTCCTCTGCCCACTCCTGCATCTACAAATACTACTGTGCCATTGCTACGTTCACCGAGGCCTCTCCTTATTATGGCTCGATCACAGAACTTGTCTTTGTTCTTCTCAGGGGCTCGCTCGCATGGTGTTGTGCAAGATTCAAAAGGAGACTGTCTGCAAATAGGACGTCTGCTCCTGGGAGGAATATTTTCTTTCCGTAGAAATTACATATTTTTTAATATTGTAACCTTCCCTTTTCGCAATAGTCCTCGGTTTTTCTGCTAAATCTCATGTTTCCAGTGTACTTACGCGATATTACTACCTTTTCTTATTTATTCATACCTTCCCCTACCCGCACCTTCACTTATAATTTCTTCTAGACCTCTTCCCAGTGGCGGCTGCAGAAGGTATGTTCAAGGGCACTGCCCTCCCAAATAATACATATCCGTTTTTCCTTTTCTTTTGTAATTATTTGATGTTAATGTAGTTGTTCGCCACATTTACTCTGATTTTAGAATTCAATACGCCCGGCATTTCATGTTCCGTGTTTTCCTTCATCGGTTAGGAATGTTCGTGAACCGTGTCCTATTATAGTGCAGGCAAATTTAGTGTTCCCTGAAGCTCAATGCTGTGGAGTTGTGAAAATTGCAACATGGAAGTTGCAAATGGCGGCTTTCTGCAGGCACAGCGGGATTTGGTGACTTGAGTACTTACAGGATGTCCAGAGCTACCTGCTGATGAGTTTTGAACTCGGTCTCCAAATACGTTTCCTCCAATACGCGTACAGGATGCAGTAGTGTGCCAAACCTATTCAATGTTGCAAGAATGTTTCTTCCTCCATTATCTATTAAAATTCTATATTTATATACTGTATTCACTGTTTGCTTGAGGATTCTAAGAATTTTGTGCCGCCCTCCTCAAAATTGTTTCTTGAGCCGCCACTGTCTCCTCCCTTTATCCCGCTCTTACATCATTCCTTCCGAACATCACTTCCTTTCGTGATGTCACCACGGCCTCACCACATGTCATTCTGCCGCAATCCCGACCGTCTCCCTTGCTAACCTTTCGTAGCGTCTTCCTGCGTCGCCACCACGCTCGTGTCGCGCGGATCTCCCAAAACGGGGAGGCTTGTCGTGCGAGGGCAGGCCGCGGCGGCGCGGCGTTCTCCGCCCTCAAGCAGCCCGAGGTAAACGGCGCGATCGCGAGGGATTCGGCGCGCAATCTGCGTAATTGGCCGCTGCGGGCCGCGCCACGCCGCGCCACGCTGCACCGGAGGGGAAGACGAGACGAGACGAGCGGTGGGTGGGGTGGGGTGGGGTGGGGGACCTCGTCGCCCTGAGTGCGTCGCGGGGCACATCGCCGGGCGATGGTGCGGGCCGGGCTGGGCCGCTCGGTTGTTGTTCCGGAGGCCGTGCATTAACGGCGGGGCGGGGCGGGGCGGGGCGCCGCGCAACGAAGAAAGCGCTACGACGACGCGCCGCCCGCGGGCCTCCACCGGAGTGGAAAACCGCGTCGCGCTTCTCGAGCGGGCGCTTGCACGCGTAGGCACTCCGTGCGAAAAGCTAACCGATCCTCTGCTTCTAGAGGAAACGCTGATCGATTGATTGATTTTTTTTCGTGTTTCCGGGCGCGCCAACTGCTTCGGTCTTTAGTCCCGTTAGTGTAGTGCATGTTTTTTTCCTCGGGAGATGGCGGTGATTTTCCCCTCGCTAGATGGCGAGATCCGGCACCGATCTATCGTCGGCTGGTGGGGTTTCCCCCTAACCAGGACTCTTCCCACCAGCGGGGCACCGCCCCAGCCGGGACAAGCTTTAAGTTCCCAACTGGTCTCCCGGAATATGTGGTAGTGTAGTGCATGTTAGTGTAAGTGAGTGTGTAAGGGGAGAAGATAGGACAAGGAACGGGAAGGACAGATCGCGCGCGCTCCGTGGCAGGAAACGCTGACATTCATGTATTCGTGCTGAACACAATTTCTCTAGTAAGTGTTTTCATGGCCTTAGATCAAATATTAAGTGTAAATTCACCAGAATAAAACGCTACGTTTTCGTGGGCTGTTGCCGTTTCGGAATTTTATTAGGTCTTCTTCAGGGCTGCATTATCATCCGCCTTTCGATACATCATATTTCAACGTGCGGGTTTAGTGCTTCGTACATGTTGCCAAATGTCTTGTTTCGTGTTTCTCCAATGGAATTTTTGTTACTGTAGGCGAAACTCATGACTTAATCCTGTTAATGCGTCTGTGTATGGTTATATAATTTTCGGAAATGTAACATTAGTTTCGAGTCTGTAAATAATAAAATAGTCTGAAATATTCGAATAAGTATGATAAGCATATGACCCATTACAGATTACTTGTAAATGATTATAACTTTTTATTAGAATGATATTTGAATTTCTTAAAAATCTTTCCCTTAATTACCACGAGCCTGTAATTTGATACTTTACGGCGATTCCAGGCATTTAAATTAAATTCCCAAAATTTTAAAAATTCCTTCAAACGAACTTTGGTTAAAACCCGGTTGATTCATGTAAATTTGTAGTGGTCGTGTCAAGTGATTTTCTTGGAATTCTCGCCTTCTCATTCTAACGTTCCACCATTCCTCCATCATCATACTATAGCATCATTCACCCATTCCTCATAACCTCATCATCTACATAATTAAATTAGTTGAAAGAATTGGTCACCTCGACCGGGATTCATACCCGGGCCTTCTGGTTTACGCCCAGCTGCTCTAACCACTGAGCTATCGAGACAACCCACCCTTTGAACAGTTTTCACGAGCGCGATTATCGCTCCTGGTATGAATATAATTGTCACCTTTCCCGCCACCTTCTTGGACGCACTTACGATCGGAGAACATGTTCCGCATACGTAAAGCTATCCAAATTGTTACCATGTTACTGAGTAACAATGTATATTAATAATTAAATTAGTTCAAAGTATTCTTTGAACTAATTTAATTATTAAAACACATTGTTACTCAGTAACAAACTCCCCACCTACATTCTCCGGCAGAAGACAGACAGGCGTCATAGTAAGCAAGAGACCAGTTCCTTCTTCGTGAAAGGAGGGAACAGCAAGAAACCCGCCGTTAGCCGCACGTCAGGCGCTGTAGGGAGCGAAGCCCTTTGGTGGCGTAAGTGCAGCGACGTTTGCGTAACGAGCAGAATGAACGAGTGGCGGGCGGAACACTGCACGCCAGGCGCAGCGGCGCTCTCCGCCCACAGCGCCGCCTCCTCCTCCTTTTGCTTTTCCACCCGAGAGAATCAACCGTAAATGATTTACGGGCTATAAAATAAACTTCTAAGTTAGTACACCCATAAATACCCTGTCAGGTCAAAAGGCGCCGTATCATATCCGATGAATTTTAGATCTCCCTTAAAAACTTGCACGAAGCAGTATTGCGGGACAGACAGTGGGTTCTCGGTGCGGTGCGGAAGAGACTTGAAAAGAGGTTTGTTAATTGTGCAATATTCATATAACATTCAAGTTTTTTTTTTTAATTTTTTTTCAAACTGATAAATTCAGTGTAGTCTCACTCATCAAAATTGCATTTTTTGTTCTTCAGTAAAATGTCTTTTATACAGGATAATATTTGATAAGGGAAGGGAAAAATTGAAATAAAAATACCAGGGACCTAATGGATTATTCCCTTCATCATAAATTCTGATATTCTGAAATGACATTTCTTTCTGTTTTAACACAAGTTTAAGGCAACGCATGTCATGAACTTCTGGGTATTGACTACTCGCTCTTTTATATTCTCAAGATTATGTCATATCTTAAAAATAATAATTTTGAAAATATTATGAGAAATATTGTATCAGTAAAAGTCTGTTCACTGTCTTAGAGATTTTTTAAAAATCAGTGTAGTTTCTTCGAGGGTGCGATCATTCTGCCTAACGCCTCCAAAACAAGTCTTAATGTAGAAAAAGCCTCCATGATCTGTGTAATATACGTATACAGAGCCTTCTTGTGAAATTAGTCTTCATCAGGTTCATTGTATTTGAGTTTAAAAAAATACTTCACGCGATTCGCTGTAACTTTTTAACTACCATCGAAAGTTCTTTTTAGTGTCACTAAAATGACTGAGGGTGGGGGCGACGCGATCGAAAAAGCGCGTCGCTTAGTATGCGCCCCGCGACAGGTCATCCTCGCCACCCGCCGCCCCTTTGTAAACACGTGTAACGTCGTTTTTAATGTGAATTGTGCCGCGCCGCGGGACGGTCGCGCTGGCCCGGGGCCGGGGGTGATGCATGAGGCAGCGCGGCGCGGCGTGGCGCCGCCCCCCCGCCCCCGCCCCCACCCTCGTTCCATCCCTGTCCCCGCCCCCTCTGACAAACGACGCGCGTGCGCCACCCGCCGCCTCATTAAGACGAGTACTCCCCCGCGCACGCCACTGCCACTGCCCAGGCCACGGCTCCTCCAGGCTGCGCAGAGTCCCCCTCAGTGGTCGACGTGGCCGCGCCACTTTCTTTCAGCCTCTCCCAAGCACGCAGATGCATGCGAGAACACCGATAGCCCCAACTTCCATTATTCCAACTCCTTGATATATTCTTTTTTGTGATCTCGCTACAGAGGAGAGAGAAAGTTATGTAATGTTTCGTGAAACAAAGGCGCATTTTCGGCAGAACGAACTATTATTGCCGAACCCTGGGTAACGAGAATGTGGAGAAATCCAGTTGCTAAATTTAGAAAAATAAATACTCTACCTCTAGCCAGCATCCATGTTTTGTGGGTCCTTGATGGCGAAAAATCGATTGCCACCAAACGTCTGTCCGTCTCTCTATTCGTCTGTCTGCTGTAAATAAAAAACTTCTAAAAATAACCTTTTTAAAAATGACTTGATCTTTTTTAAAGTTATTTTAACGTAATACATGCTTAAAATTACTGCAATTTATACAAAAATCATTTTTTTCAAAAACGGCTCCAAATTTTGTTCTCAATTTTTTCAACGGATAGAACAAGAAGCTCTTTGAAGAATGGCAGTACTTACAACTCGTTTCGTTACTAGGACCCAGTAATAAGAGTTTTCTGTGAAAAATTCGCAGTTTTCCGGAGCACGATTACAATACTTTCTCTTCTAACGAAGTAAGTGCAAGGAAGCCATGATGTATACAATTCCTACAAAAGTGTCTCTGGCGTATTCATTTCAAAATACCGGACTTCGCTCTATTGTTGCCTCGTCTATGAACATTTCATTCGTATGCGTAAGACTCTCTTTCTGTACTAGGCAAGTAAATAACTATTATAGGATATTTAATATTCACCATCTGAGGGCCCAAGTATTGTTTGTGTGCTCATTTGTTGTTTCGCCACCCACCTAGTACTACTAGGCATGAAATGAATTTGCTTCAGATTCAATTATTTTCAGAGCTAGATATAAATTAAATAGTAATTAAAGTTCATGAACGTAAATCGACCTATGTTAGGTTATAATATCTGTTTAGTTATTTAGTTATAGTGTAAGTAATAGACTATTCGTTTATTTATTTTTCAAGGAACAATGTGACAGATTACAATGTATGCAAATGTTTTTGTTTTAATATAAAGGGAGAATGCAAGTTAAAAATGAAACATATTAGTCATATTATGTTGGCCTACTCTTCTAGTAAGATTTGAATTACTAGAAATTGAAAGAATGTAGGAACAAAAAAAATCATTTTATTTATTAACTGTTAATATCGTGGACACACTGAAAGGTGCTCATACTTGGAACTTTTTCTTACGAAATTTACTTCTTATATGCATTACAAGATATTCAGAGTGTAATTTTTAATTATGTTGTATTATTTTAGTTTGTTTCTTTAAAATATTTTATTTAATGTAAAATTCTGGAAAATTTTTTTTCGATTCGAAAACTTGTATCTCAATTTTCAAACTATCAACCAATATTATTGGAGAACGCGTATGTTTGCTTATAATTCAAAATGATAACATTTAATGACAACCTAAGAAAATGGGCATGTTATGAAGGAACTGGCTTTAACCGAAATTCCATAAATGAGAAGAGTCTGCATAGGCAAAGATACTGTTTACAAGTTACGGCTTATAAGTATGATAAATACGTATCCGCATGTAATACCCGCTTCCTCTTTTATTTGTAGAGCGAGCTGCATAGACGCCTATCATTTCACTCCTACCAATGCTTTTAACTAACGCCCAGTGATGTTGGGCTATCGGGGCGCCGCTGTATTGTTGATGACAGCACACTAGTCGCAATGCCGATCAGTAACGTCGTTCGGTTCCATTACCCTCACGGCTACTGCCGCGTCCCGCCCACTCCCCTGGTGCTGTAGTGCTGTCATAGCTTCTCACGAGTGCCTCCGCTTCCGCCTCTACACCCTCTCTGATCGTTTGGAACCAACGCGTCTCCTCGGCGCTTATGGCTACGACCGATGCAAACGCTCACCTACTTGCCTTTAAAAGCCACCGGTGCCTCTCGGAAACTAGACGTCCTTGCAAATGCAGGTCGTCTAGGAATGATAACTCGCGTATAGGATGTTTAAATTGGAGTAAATGAAGATTCATGTTCGCGTGTAACGAGGGTTCTCCAGAATGCTTTTTCTCTTTCATTGTTTTTCTCACACGGTAAAAAAAAATGTTTCCCGAGAAAATACGCTGGGTAAACTAGTGTCCAACCCAAAGATAACTCCATGTCATTGTATGATTCATGTTCGAACAATTGACGGAACTGTGCTCGACTTATTATTTAGCCTCGTAGCCTTTCCCTATTTAAATTAGAAGCCATATTTTGAGTAATAATTGCGTTTCATTTATTTATCTAATTTGCAAAACGGACATGGATAACTTAATTATGTGCACTTATAAACCCAAAATATTGCATTTTACCATAAACTAAATTACTGTTGCAAACAACAGTAATTTTAGCTCTATTTTTACTTAATAGCTACATTTTAATGAAACAGCGCTGCTCGTAATATTCTTGCCGCTTCTGCTTTCATCCTGAATTCTGCTGCATGGTTTAGGCCAACGTTTTTGCTCTCGACTCACCGACCCGATCTCACCCTCCGTTTTTGTTCACCGTTTAACTGAGGCGCGTTAAAGGGCCAGTAAGCAGCAAAACCGAGTTGACGGAGGAATATGAAGATGAAATGGCGGGGCGCGGTGGCGGCCTAGTGACGTCACGCGCCACTCCATTACCTGAGTGGAATTGACCCGCACGTCGGTCGCTTCGCGGATGGACGCTCAATTAATAGGGGGCGGGGAGGGTGTGCCCGGGTGGGGTGGGTGTGGTCATCGGGCCTCGACGCCGTAAATCATGCGCGCTCGCGGTAATTACGGGAGCGGATCGCGCCGCCAAACGAGAACGTCTCCCGGGGCCTCTCCAAATGCACTGGCGCTCCAAATTGGAGGAATATGAACGAATGATGAGGGGAGTCTGTGTCGTCGACTGAACCTTCTTTTTACCTTTTGGGTCAATCCAGGTGTGGAAGAGTGTTGCGTCATTGCTTTATTTCCATTGAGAGAGAATTTAAGAAGTTTTCTCGAGTTGCTTTTTTATAGCCCGAGGGCTATAGCCAATGAGGAACTGTCTGAAAAAGATCCTGTCCAAAACAAATGCATAATACTTCTTTCATCTCTGAATTTTCAAGACGAACTATTAAGATATTAGTATTTAATTGCGGAATGTTTGTAATTGAATGCTTGCTTGTCAAGATGACTTGGGAGTCGTTAAAATTATTCATACCGTAATAAATAGGGGAATCGTGAGGGGAATCGTGTTCTGACAAGATATAATTGTTGAATCATTACTGTATGTTGAGAGTGAAAATGAATAGGTGGGGAAACACTTGTTTGTTACCATTTTCTACTATATTTGCCGTGCAACAGATGCATGACATGACTTAAATGATTAAGGATACTTCTGATTAATCGTTTGGCGAGTTCTATAAATTTTTTCCTCAAACTATAACAAAATATATTTAGAATCCATGAATGAAATTTCAGCGAAGTGCATTGGGCGTGAAATACCACATAACCCGCATTTTCCAACACATTGAAGGAGAAGTGGAGAGGTTCTAATAGAATATACGCCTACAGGAATTATAATTCGACCCACTATTCGTTGAGTCAATTTCCTAAGCCTAAGTTTCATAATGTAAATGCAAAGTTGCTTTTGATATAGTCACTTGTATTGTAGTGTAGTGATATAGTCACTACACAACCAAAGGCTTTGGCGTGAGGTAATGGTTATTTTGAGAAATCTCACAATATGTTTATTAAGGTGAAAACAGTAGCTATGACGTCGGTAACATATTATTGAAATTCATCAATGGAGTAATCAAGTGTGTGCATTTTTTAACTCCTGCTTTTATTATGAATATTTTGTGCTTTCGTCGTTTTAGTTCTTTTTACTTTCTCCCTGCGTTTCCCTGCAGAATTATTTTGGTTTTGCATTTTTGTATCGTATTTCTTCTTCTTCTTGTTCTTCTTCTTCTTCTTCTTCTTCTTCTTCTTATTATTATTATTATTAATAATAATAATAATAATAATAATAATAATAATAATAATAATACAATTTCTGAATTTTTAATACAGTATGTGTACGTATGGTGTGTCGACTGCGAAACTTCACCTGGAAATCCGTGATCATTTTCTCCCTAGTTCAGCGAGGGCTTGACCCCAGAAAGCTCATGCCTGTATATGGAAAACTATATTCTTCGTGCTTCTGGTTCCTCTTTTTTTTGTTTGATTTCGCATGGGACTCGCAGAAAAGATCATTAGTCGAGGACATGCCGTGCTCCTATTAGGAAAGAGATGCCCTAATTCGCGCTTTGCAGCCGCAGGCAGTCGATATCTCCGTAGTACCGATGCAGCTCGATAGGGGAGCGCGCGTCGCAGTGCAGCCATGTTGGCTGTGCCGCACGCCGCACTTGCAGGGAACGCAATTACTTTGACGGTCAGCGGGGAGAGGGGCCGGGCTGGGAAGGAGGCCGCGGCGAATTGTCTGCATGCGCAATGCGAACCGTCATCACGGAATTGCGGAGCCTCACTGAAGGTTCCTCTGCGTGGTTTAACTGCAGGCTTAGTTGGAATGGTTGAAACTCGCCAGATAACACAAGCACGTATTGGAGTGACAGATGAAGTGCTTTAGATGATGATTTGTGACGAACAAGGGTTCTGTATCAGTTTCTCGTGGATGTTAACACCGACGAAATTTCTGTTCTTCTTACGTGGTACTCTTACGAAACATTTCATGGTTTTATGTGTCAATATTGAAATCCTTGGGAAAAAATATTAGGTTTCTAAAATATGTCAGAAATATAGAAATTGTCCATCAAAACCCTGTCCAAATGAATCGATATATTTAGAGAAATATCAGACCAGACAGATGCGAAATCGTGAATTTTCATTGTGAGCGTTATTTTCTCTGTGGTTTGTTTCGTGCTGTACATTGTAAGATTGTAGTTCTGAAAATGTTTGCATTTTTAAAGTATTTTCTGTTAGTATAGAAGTGTATCAAAAAATGACAAATGACGCAAATCCCCATTTTCTAGCGAATTTCATTTCGTAGTACTGAGCAGCCCTTTAAGGGTAGCCATGGCACTCCCAGTAAATCAAACCAAGTAGTGTATTTCTAGCATTCGCAACCGCCATTCGCTATGAGAAGCGCGCCATTACTCAATAAAGGCTGGTTATGTTACTTCACGCTTGTGCTGACTTCCAGTGTCTCAGGAGATCCCAGACGAGATTTGGCTCACCGAATACCTCAATTTTCGATTCTTTACATGCGCGCCTTGTGTGAATTTCTCGGCTTCAGGGAGTTGAGCCGGCCTAGCAGTCATTCGAATAGATTCTAGATATTTTCTTGAAACAGGATTAAGTGCTTTCCAGGCATGAGTGAATAAAAACAAAGATAAATCTTTGAGTATCATGCCTATGTCATTGGCAAAGTAAAGTGTTAGCGCCTTAATGTAAAAATATCCTAAATTAAAATTATCCATTCTGTATTAATACGTATCGTATTAACCACTCATCTAACTGAAAACCGGGAGAGGGGACTCAGTGCATCATCTGATGTCACTGCAGTGCCTCTGACCATGAGGTTCTAGGTTCCAATTCCGACAGTGGCAAGAGTTTCGACACTAGCTTGTCAGCTAGCTCGAATTCAGTCTCTGTCTGGAGGAGAATTCTAGAGGCCGGCTGCTCTGATCGGTATTTTCCATGGTTTCTCCGATCAACACCAGGCGAAAGCCGAAACAGTACCCAAACAAACGGACCGCTCGCGAACTTTCCTTCCTCTTCCTTGTCCTATCCTCGCCCCTTACATACACACTAACATGTAGTATGCTGGGAGACCGCTCGGGAGCTTAGAGTTGGTCCCGGCTGGGGCGGTGCCCCGCGGGTGGGAGATACCTGATTAGGTGAAAACCCCGCTAGCCGACGGTAGGTCGGCGCCGGATCTCGCCATTCAGTGGGGGGAAATCACCATTTCCCGATGAAAAACATACGCATACGGGACTAATGACCTCACGTTGACGTGCCCGGAATTACTAACAACCAACCACTATATTGCAAAATATTTTAAAGTTTGTAATAGCAACGTGCTATGAGAAACGTAAGCTTTTATGACCTAAATAATAGAAAATTACTTTCCTTGTTTGTAAAATTAATAAAATGTCCGTCCTTTCCGTGAAGAGATGTCAGTGGCGTGGCCGTTAAATGCTGGTTTACACATTTTATTTTATCGTCCTAGATTCCTTGGGAAAAAAAAACGGAAATATTATTGCTATATGTACCAACATTTATTTATTCCGAGATCTTTACAAGTGCATACGAGTAATTAATGGAGCCAAGAGCCGCTATTGATTCTTACAGGTAGTCACAGACTTGTACGTACGTGAACAAATATTAGTTGCAATAAGCGTCTTGGGGTGGTAGAATTCGTGAGGCGACAGCTGGATGCGATTCAGCACAGCATGTCACAGCGATCCAGCACGCGACGCCACACCTCTCCAAACCTCGCGGTCCGGGCAGACCACCGCGGGTCACCCCCGCGGTCTTCAGGGCGCAGTTAGCGTCCCCGCCCCGCCCCACCACTCCCCCGCAACGTAAATAATGGAGCATCGAAGTAATGGCGGTGTGCACCACAAGGTAAGGGTTCCCGCGGCAGCGGACTGTGGGGGCACTGTACCCCCTCGGGAGTCGCGTGCTCGAGTCCCGCGACGGTCGCCTCCGCCTCCACCTTCGCCCCCGGTCGCTTTCCCCCGCCCCTACCCCCCCACCTCACCACCAGCCGCTGCAGTCCTACTCCGCCGCCGCCGTTGCTGCTGCTCGTCCAATTACTTAACATGGCCACTCGCCGCTTGTAGCCCGTGGCTAAATCCCATTGGCATTCGAAAACGCGCCGCAGTCATTTCACCCCCCTCAGCCGTCGTTCCCACACACGTAATTAGGCACGTAAAACCTCCGGGTCGACCTAGCCAGCAGGCGCGATGCAACGCGGCTGGTCAAAATGAATCGCGTGGGCGTTGATTTTGTAATAAATGATGGGGTCTTCATCGACACTTGGTCATTGGATATCCCAAAAATAAAGGATTGTCGTGTGACGCGTAGCCCCTCCATTCCATAGCGCACAAACGTGGACAAATGGCTTTGTCCGCGAAATCTACTCATTTTCGGATCCGAGCGCGCGAAGCGTGCTCTGTTGGAGGAAGGCCAATTTCCCTCATAATTTGCAGTTGTTACGTCCTCTGAGGCTCGTAGGAAATTATGTGGTGGCTTCGGGTTTACGATACGGAAGATATCCGTAAATGTAAAGTTATTGGAACTACTCGTATCCATGTTCTGCTAACTAAATTGCCTTTGGTCTTAAAAGCCACCGGCAGCACAGCTTTTTTACGAGATCCAATATGGCTGCTTAAGCACTGGAGGCGACCGCGTGCAAATCGCTCCCTCTGGGACGAGAACCGGCGCGGTGGCGGCTGGGTAGTTTCCTTCGTTTATCCTAAATTTCGATTAAATTCCGCGCAAAAGGGATTTACGAGAAACCCCGGAGTGCCGCAGGGTTCTGGAATGAAGCACGGAAATGTCCCAGAGCCTTCCACGTTTACGCGCGCGATGGGGCAGAAACCGTTTAGCCGGCCGCGCGCGGGTCGAAACTCCGCCCCCCCCCCACGTCCCGCGCCCGTTCCGCCGGAAAATGGCGGCGACGGTTCTGCTGCAGCGTCCCTGAAGGTCATCCACGCCCTTTTTTTTCCCTCTATGGCCGCATCACAATTGTGCGGCGCAGTTTGATAATAAAGTTACTTTCTTGTGTAATTGCATTTTTACAACGGGTTGAAACGTTGTCGAAAATCAGTGAACTCGAAAATTAGCCATTTGAAGGGAACTCGTTAAACGCGGCGTTTCCAGGAATGGTGTGGCATAGTGACAGTTTTGCTCCTCCTTCCCCTCTTCCGGTCCTTTGCTTTCGACAACTTACACAAACCCCCTAGCCACCACCTGTAGGGTTCGCATTTAGCGTCCCCTGTCCTTTTCTCCAACGTTTGCCTCTGTTCGCTAGTTCCAACCTTCAACCTTCACCCTGTGTCTCGCCTGATAGGGATACAACGGTCACCTAGCCTTTGTTTGCTCTCATTAGCTTTTTTCCTCATTCCACAGCTGGTTTCTTCGCGGTCCTCTGTATTAACCCCATTGTCCTCTCTCTATTACCCGCGCTTTTTTTAGATACACATTTACTATTATCACATCCTTCCTTCTTCTCGTTCCAACTACTGAACCTCGTTTTCGTATCCGTTCCACACTACATTCCGTGCAGCAGAAGCATCACCGCTTCGTGCGTATTGTGCGTTGTTAGGTCAAAGCTCGGTAGTGTGCAAGTTTATCTCAACATGGCTCGTCTCTATATTAATTAAAACTGCGCTGCGAGGCGCTGTTGAACTTTCCGCGAATTTAATTTCGTGCGTTTCTTTACAAGTTTTCCCTCTCTTTTCTTCTTTTTCGCGGGGCTCTGTTGAGCCGCCGCTGGGCCGTGGCGAGCGCGGCGCGGCGGTGTGCCCCAGGGCTGGGACTTACTGCCGACGCTGCCGCCCGCCTTGCAGGAGTCGAGACGTCTCCCGCCCGCCCTCTGCGTTTTATGCTTTCTTGCGATTTTAATTACGCGTGGAAGAGGAGGAGGAGGACAAGACGAGGTTGTGGAAAATGTACTTGACCTTTGACGGTACGATGAGCGGCCACGTCACTATGTTGATGAATTTACTTTGGATATAGGAGGGTTAGAGTTGTTGGATACGAGGAGGGATTTTAACGAAAATATCTGGAGACTGGTTGAATGTGTGACATTTTTATCATTGTTTAAACACGTTCAACTGATTTTGATACATTCATTATTGAAATGTCGTTTTCTCAGTTTTCAAGCCTTTATAAGAAACACTAAGTAGGGAAATCCAAATGTGTGTTGAAAGGCATTGAAGTACGGCAGAAAAACTGCCAGAATGTCTAAATGTGTTAACTTCCGGAAAGGAGATTCCTTGTAGTTTCTGCGTCTTCGGGTTATTTATTTATCTCTTGAACAACTCACCATTTTTCTGTAGTGAACTCTAATCCAATAATTTAAAATGTCGAATGTTTCATTATCACAGAAACGTACTTCCAACACAAGCTCATAGCTTTCTTCTTGTTTTACTCTCCAGTTTAGCTTTCAAATTCACTGTAGCTTGTCTCGCGCTCTATCCTGAAAGTTCCTCAGATTTTGCCACACGCGTTGTAACACGCCGAGAACTGCCCTTTCGGCGACCGGGCGATCCGAGGACGCAACGGGAGAGGCTCGTGCAGTAAAACGCCCGCCAGTGCGGCGGCGCGGCTAACGTTCAACACTGGCGCGCGAGCTGGCTCAAGTGGAAGCCCTGTTTTTCGCTGCAATACATTTGTTTATTTTTTCGGGCAAGATCTCCGCGCTGCGGAGACTGCGCTCGTGTATGGCCCCGCCCGCCCACCCGTTGGCGCGCGTTGCATCTCCGAGATTGTTTCCCAGCAGTGTTTGCTCCGTCGAGTGGGCTGCGTGCCGCGTTACCAACTGAGATTCCTTCCCTTCCCTTCGCTCCCCTTTGGGTTCCCTTTTCCCCCGGAGTAGCTCGTCAAGTGTGTCTTCTTAGGAACAAAAGCTTTCAGATCCCTTCTTCTCTTTGGATACCTTCAAATGCTTTTTGCTCCTGGGTGGTATAAGAATAAAAAATAGAAGAAAGAGATAAGTTGTACGCAAAGTTTTCTTTTACGTGCGGGAGATCTCGCGGACTTTGAAGATGGATAACAAAATTTACATTTTCGAGAGTGAAGAACAGAGTATTGGGAAAGTGTTTTACTAGGGAACTGTTTGTCTTAGAACATCAGTTCTCCCAAGAACTGATTGTCTACACGAGATTGTTTTAACCGCGGCGGGTAGGTCATATCAAACTTGAACAAAAAAGAATTTACTTCTGTCTAATGCTCGAGCTGGATAGACGAGAATCTCCTTTTATTTATTAGATGTAATGGATTTTAAGTAATTGATCCATAGGTTACGTAAGCGAAGTCATCTTAGATAATACTAATTTTCACATTGAAACACAACATAATGTACGGATCGTATAATAGAATATAGTATTGTTTTAATTGTGTAATTGAATAAACCAAACACAATATATATCGAATTTGTTTTATGTAATAATTTCAAAAAGCGCAATTTCTTTTGTAACAGAAATAATTTATAAATATAATTTGTTAAGCAGACTGACGAATCACATTTATTGCATTGCTAATGTACGTTTTTCATTGTTTCAGGTATGCCATTATTCAGTGAGAAGCGCTTCAGCGGCAGCTATTTGAAGAACGATATGCAGCCTTGGGTGGCAGGGTGAATTGTGCGAAGATCTCCGTTTGTACCATCTCTATTAATAACCACTTTCCTGTAAAATTAGAATGCATTAGGCATAACAGTCGAGGTGACGGGATTGATAGCTCAGCGTGTTGCTACGAGCATCATCTGGTGAACATTCCCTCCCATCTTGTCGCGTCGCGTCCTCTCGACCATTCCGTCCGTGTCGTATGGCTGCAGGCCGCCGCTGCCGGTCCCCGCGGACGTCATCGCCTCCGCTCACCGCCACTCGCCGCCGCCGCCTCCCACGCAGTCGCCACCGTCTCACCAACCGCCATCCCCATCACTCTCCACCGTCGTTCCGGCCTCCGCCGCCGCCGCCGGGGTTGCTTGACGACAGCGGAGGGCAGAAGCTCGATTTATCCGAGGTCGTCAGCGGGGTGCCTGGCGCGGGGGCGGGGCGGGGGCGGGGGCGTTGGCGGCAGCGACAGTGGGGCGCCTTCCACTCGGGCGAGCTTGGCGCCGCCGCCACCTCCATCGCCTCGCTGCGCGACCGACTGGAACACTGACCGCCCGCCTCCGCCATCGGGAGCGGCGGCGGGCGGCGGGCGAAGGCAAAGGCGGAGCGGAAAACTCGCAAGCACAAAGAACGCGCAGACAACGGAGAGGCGGCGGCGGCGGCGCGAGCGCCTCAGAGAAAGGGAATCGGAGAAGCAGCGAAGAGGAATCGTCCACCTGGAAGTGGGAGAAATAGTAGTACAGTGGTCGATTCCAACCTCAAACATAATACAATCTTGATATTTTGGTTAGTGAACATAAGTCATTGCCCAGTTTCACTTACATTACAAATATAAGCAATTAGAATATTCGGTTTTAGTAAACCTGAACGTTGGCGATAGTGAATTTAGGAAATACAACGTCCTGAAAATGAATTCCCTCGTGGAAAAAAACTACTTCGCCTCAGATCCATTAATTCCAATAGCAAGCAGATGGGAAAAAGTCACCCAAAGGTCATAATGGAAGGTAGCGGGCCTGGAATGGGGCCACGTCCTGCGTGGGCTACAACTGGCGTTGGCGACGTGCGATTGCTTGCTTCAGTTTCAAGCTTGGTCTTATACTCTGCGGGAGAAAGCGTGTTGTGTTCTACGCAGGCGACAGGAAGTGCGCGACTTCCTTAGTCCTAAAACCTGGCGAACCCCCCTCCTCCCACGCGCGGAAAATCGATCAGTTTCATGAGCCGCTTGCGCCACCCCACTACCTAAAGGATCTCGTATGTTATTAGGTGAGTAAAAGGGCCTTCAGACAATGGAACGGTATCTAACAGTGCAAGAAGCGTTGAAGAGTGTCAACACTGCATTGCGATAGTTATAAGAAGTAGACAATACAGAATTAAGTATCGAGAGAGCACGAACACTGGAGAAGGATCTAGAGAAATTAGAAATGAAAGAAGTACTAAGCAAACGATTGAAAATAATTGATTTTTTTAAGGGCAAATAAAGATATTGAATCTTTCAGTTCGTGCTGTTAATGTGCTGTATTTCGTGCTGTATCTCTATATAAATAAAATCAAATATTGAGGAGACTTTAAATTTTGACATCATCGGATATAGTGAACGAAAAAGTCCACTCCCCAGACGTTCATTATAACCGGAGTCGACTGTATTTCGAATTTGCGAAGCGGGCTTTGAAAAATTAACCTTTTACCTATAAATTAAGCTTTACTCTGAGTGATACGTAATGGCGCTTATATTCGTAATAGTTTAGAACAGAAGTTGGTGTGACTACTTATCCACTGTTTAGTTAAAAGCTTCTGCCGCGAATGTCCCTAGATTTTTGTCTTTCAAATTCAGTTCCCAAACCATAATGCACGCCTTGGTCACGGATATTTTTCGTGAAGCGACGGGATTACAGGGCAGCACGTTGAGTCAGTTCGGCGAGGACACCGCCCGCGCCCGTGTTCGGAAATCTATGCGCCCAGTTTAGAAGCGGCGGCGCGGCATTCGTGTTGCCTCAAAATTTTGCGCTTCCCTAGCGGCACGCGAGCACGCCCACTCTCCCTCCCACCTAACCACCCATCCTCCACCTACCGATTCCCCACGATCTCGCAGATCCATATTGTTTTCCACCATTCTCTCACCCACACACTTCCTCACGCCAGCCCGCCCGCCGAACCACTCGCTGAATCGCTCGCCGACCCGCCCGCCGACCCGCCCGCCGAACCGCCCGCCGACCCGCCCGCCGACCCGCCCGCCGACCCGCCCGCCGACCCGCCCGCCGACCCGCCCGCCGACCCGCCCGCCGAGCCGCCTGCCGACCCGCCCGCCGACCCGCCCGCCCGCCGCCCCGCCCGCCCGCCCACCCACCCGCCCGCCGACCCGCCCGCCCGCCCGCCCGCCCAACCGCCCGCCCAACCGCCCGCCCAACCGCCCGCTCAACCGCCCGCCCACCGCCCGCCCAACCGCCCGCCCACCGCCCGCCCAACCGCCCGCCCAACCGCCCGCCCGCCCGCCGACCGCCCGCCCGCCGACCCGCCCGCCCGCCGACCCGCCCGCCGCCGACCGCCCGCCGACCCGCCCGCCGACCCGCCCGCCGACCCGCCCGCCGACCCGCCTGCCGACCCTCCCGCCCGCCGACCCGCCCGCCCGCCGACCCGCCGCCCGCCGACCCGCCCGCCCGCCGACCCGCCCGCCCGCCCGCCGACCCGCCCGCCGCCGACCCGCCCGCCCGCCGACCCGCCCGCCGCCGACCCGCCGCCCGCCGACCCGCCCGCCCGCCGACCCGCCCGCCCGCCGACCCGCCCGCCCGCCGACCCGCCCGCCCGCCGACCCGCCCGCCGACCCGCCCGCCCGCCGACCCGCCCGCCCGCCGACCCGCCCGCCCGCCGACCCGCCCGCCGACCCGCCCGCCGACCCACCCGCCGACCCGCCCGCCGACCCGCCCGCCGACCCGCCCGCCGACCCGCCTGCCGACCCGCCCGCCGACCCGCCCGCCCGCCGACCGGCCCGCCCGCCCACCCGCCCGCCAACCGCCCGCCCACCCGCCCGCCCAACCGCCCGCCCAACCGCCCGCCCAACCGCCCGCCCATTCCCCACCCACCGAACCTCGCTCCCGCCGAACCTGCCACCCGCCGAACCTCCCACCCATTCGGTCCAAAAACCGTCTAATTTACCACCCCACCATTCCAATGCCTCTTCGCCCAATGCGACCACTCGTTGTGTCGCGCGCGCTCGTGTCGCCCATCGCTTTCGTCGCCTGCGTTCCGCACCGTCGCGCTTCGCTCTCTCCTCACCCCCGCAACCCCTCCCGGCCCTCTCATCCGGTTCCTGGTGCGCTCCTTTCCGGCTGACGGGGTTTTCTGCTGGCGCCCCCTCTCGCGAAAGCGCAGACTTGGCGTGAGGGGATGAGCACGTATGCGGGCGCTGGCAGTCGCTTTGCCCTTTGTCTTCGTATCTTATGTGTGATGTAACGTCATGCATTATCTCCGTCTGAGAGTGGTCTGGGTAATTTGGGGGTGAGTGGATGGGGGACTGGTATGTTAATTATTGCTTTCGTCTGCTTTCCACATGACTTCACTTGCGCTACTTTGTGGATGTCTTCGTTCTCGAATATCACTGTAGTGTTTGAGGCTACAATCGGTATTAGTTACAATATTTCTCATTATTAGATATACCTCGCACGTGAGTAGAATAATTTCATCATTTATGTCGCGTAGTTTACATTTCCATGTAATAAATTTTGTGAATAAATTATGAATTTTTTGGATTCTGATTATGGCATTGGGGAGATTAATTGTTTTCAGTTAAATCTATAAGAATGTAGATAACCGGAAAATTAATTTAAAATAAGTGGAGTAGGGGAATATGGTAAACCATCTCGTTCAGCTTACTAAAATGACGAAAACGTTTAAGGCGAGATGGATGAGGAACAGCGTTAACGTTGTATGTTAAGAATATTTAACCTGGAGGTCCTGGGGTTCAAGCCGTGGCGAAGATTTTACTGCGACCCCCCCCCTCCGCCGGCTAGCTCAGAATGGGTTTTCAAGGTGGGCGCAAAATAAAAAAATACAATTAGAATAGCGGGGATCAGGGTCATGTGGGCCGTTGTGGATTGAATGCATTTACACAGAAACTCAAGTCGAGTCACTTTCCACTTACTTAAGTATATTCTAATTAAATTGCTGTTACAGTCAATGAACATAAAACACTTTACATATACAAGAATTTTGTCTTGCTGAAAAAAAGAAAACAACTTACACTCTCAATAATTAACTACACTGTTTCCTTTCTCTCATTTAAATCAATTTCAAAGAATACTTAAAACTTTGCCTAATCATTCCAGTCGTAAATTCCCTAGTTGCAACTTTACAATTAGCTAAGTTTTTCTTGAAAGAAAAGATTGATTCTATTTTTACAGAATATCGGTATAAAGAACCTGTACTAATACTTTCTTTCCGAAACAAATTATTCCTTCTAATATCTTCCACTTGTTCAAGTTGGCACGACCTTACTGTGTCTTTTCACGGCGTAGAGAAATCTACGGCGTCGACTCTTCCAGTCGCTCGGTGTCCTTGTCCTTGCAGCTCGGTCGGGAGCAAAGCCGCCCCTCTGCAGAACCGCACGGTCGCCCCTTTCCAGTACCGTTGTTATTCTTTTCGTATTCTTTTATAGAATGTAACTAGCTTTTAATTCCATATTTAAAAGAATCTACAATACGACAACTGAGTCTATCGTATAAGAAGAATAAATATAAAATAAGAAAAAACTGCAAAGAAAAGAAATGAATGGCCTCGTTAGTTTCATGCTATTCACACTCCTCTCTCTTACAAAGATTTTAAATGCGTCACTTATACTTTCATCCTTTTCCTGATGAATTGTTTTAATGCCTTGTAATATGATAATTACCTCCTCGAATGTCTTGAAGAGTTTTTATCGTAGATGCCGTCCTGAAGTCCGTAGCAGTACGAGGTGCCGCCTTCTCGTGATCGGTAGGTCCTCACTCTCCAGCTGTTACTTCAGAAAAGAAAGCTTTCTTTCTCCCGACTCTCGGTGTCGCATACTCTACCGAGACGCTCCCTTACGGATATAGTTCGTAGTTTTCATTTTCGGATTGTATTCATGCGCGTTGGCGCGCGTTCAAACAGCTCATCTTATTCTTGAATATTGATGTGCTCCGTTTTCCGAGACCTCGGCAAACGGATGGTCACATTACACTGACTAAATAATTAGGTAGAATTCAAGTACTGCCTGGAGGAGAATTCTAGCGGCCGGCAGCACCGATCGGTAGTTTCACCTACTTTCTCCGATCAATACTAGCCGATTGTGGCAGCAGAACTCTAACATGGGCCATGAAGCGCGCGCAATATTTCCTTAATATTGCTTTTTCTGCGTTTCCCTTACACACACACATGCGTTACTCTACCACACATAACGGGAGCTTAGAGCTTGTCCGCATGAGAGGTGATTCCGGTCAGTAAAACGTTCAAGCCGACGAGTAGGTTGGCGCTAGATCTTGGATTCCAGTCGGGGAGGAACATTGTCTTCTTTAGAAATAACATGCTCTACGCTTACGGGACTAATGACCACAGCATTCACGCGCTCGGAAATAAAAGTTCATTGACCAAAAGAGGGCGTTTTGTCTCGGTTTGCTTCTTTTATAGCTCAAATATTGATCTCGCATAAAGAGCTAAAATAAAATAACTACTTTTTTCTGATCACTTTGCACTTCTTTTGACTATGACTTCGTCTCTGTCTGCACTGCAGCCCTGTGTTGTTAACTTCACGTAATTAAATGCAAAATATTTTGAGAAGAAATATAGAAATCAATGAAAAATATATTGAGAAGTAATGATATAGAAATATTATGGTTTATGAAATATGTATTACAGTATAATTCCACTTTCAGAAATTCAGATCAAATATAAAACCTTTCCGTAAAGAACGCATTCATTTCAACATTCAAGCTGAATATAATTCTAATTTTCAAAATATTGCGATATTTACAACTATCCTTCCTGTTACGCCATAAATATTCAATAAAATTCCTTCACAATATATACCATACATATTCATTTAGCGTGAATGTATTTAGTAAATCAGAAACGGAATCATAATGAAAACTTTCCCAGAAGCAAACTATTGTTTTCTGCGAGGACGACCGCCCTCGGTCGCCGCCCCCTGCGGCCGCATCTCCTCGCCTGCGCGCCTCCGCCCCCGCCTGCACCGCCGGGCGTTGGTGGTGGGAGGGGTAGGGGCAGGGGAGGGGGCGGGCGCGAGCGGCGGAGGTCAACGCCTCCTCCGTCGGGGATTCATCGCGGCTCCTCGACGCTTTTAGGCGCTGTTGGCCAATTCCCAGCGCTGCGTCTGGAGCCTCGCGCCCGCGCCCGCGCCCGCGCCCGCGCCCCCCGCTCAGCTGCGTGTGGGAGGCGCCCGGCCGGAATTGCGGCTCGCTCCAGGCGCGAAAGTAATTGATTGTTCTTTGTCACGTCGTCATGCTGTTCTGTTAAATCCATTTAACGCAACCAAACAGAGGTACCAAGAGATGCTCTTAAGAGCCCGGTCCGTTTTAGATTTTCAGTCTGTCATATCGAAACAAATTAATTTTACCTAAATATGGCGGATGAGTGTTCCTTCTCCAAGGAAACGAATTGCATCTTTCTTTCTATCTTTCTATTTTTCTTTCTATCTTTCTTTCTATTCTTCTATCTTTCCTTCTATCCTTCTATCTTTCCTTCTATCCTTCTATCTTTCCTTCTATCCTTCTATCTTTCCTTCTATTCTTCTATCTTTCGTTCTATCCTTCTATCTTTCGTTCTATCCTTCTATCTTTCGTTCTATCCTTCTATCTTTTGTTCTATCCTTCTTTCTTTCTTTCTTTCTTCTTCATCCGCGTCAGGTGTGTGCTTTTTTATCGTCCCGATAGCTTTTGTAACTATAACATTACACATTCTCGAGTTGTAGTAAATTATTACGAAACATTTGCCATGTGTCATTCTATTTCTGTTGATACTTCATGGAAATAAATGTTTGAAATTCAGTAAACCTGGCCTGAAATGTGAAATAAAGTATGTGAAATAGTAGGGTAAAATCCAGTTGGTGTACTGTTCATTATGTATTGAATTTTATATTTTATTTTGACAGTTATTTAGACTAATGCAAGGAGCATTGAACTTTTGTCGTAGTTGGTCTGTCATAACAAGTGTTTTTAGATCTTTGGGTGATGAAATGTGCATGTTAATGCAAATTATTTGTTGTGCATAGACATCTAGTGAAATTTCGAATGATGTTAGTTAGGCAACTCAATAAAAATGAGAGCAGAGCAGTAGAAACGATTTCTTCTATATGAACAGAAGAGTGTAATATTTTTATCACGCGAAAGCGTGATTAATTATAAATAAACCTTTTGTTTCCACGTAGGTTCAAAATGCACTCTTTTTATTTCGGGATCAGATAGATAATTCAAAAGAAGACAAGTTTCTCTTGATATTCATGTTTAAACCACTGCTTTATGTTAAAAGTAAATTTTCTGAATTTGCATTCATTTGTGCTATCTTTTTTAGTTCCACAGAAAGCATGAATTGTAAGTAACAATATATTACGAGTAATGTCTTCTGATATTGCAGCTCCTTATAGAAGAGACGAGACTGCCGTCAAAAGACGAAAGTTCATTGCTGTACGACCTAAGATGATCCTGAAATTTCTCAATTTAAAATGTGAATGTACAGCGTATAATAATTCACGTATGGTGAAGAAAATGCATTTGATACACATGATATTGTTAGAAACTGCGTTCTTAATTGAAATTTTTAGCAATATTTATCTTTCCTTGGGATAAATTAACCAGGCAGAAATATGCAACACATTGACAATACACTCCAGAATACAGCCCTGACGAAGCGTGTTCCCACATGATGTATCGATTATATATATATATATATATATATATATATATATATATATATATATATATATATATATATATATAGTGTTGTACAGTGTGTCGAAAATTGGCTGTACTGACGTGCAATTTATGTCAATCGTGCAGGCATAAGGCAGGAACATCGCCGTAGTCTTGGCAAAGCTAATCAAAATGGCGATTTTCTGACAAGCGAATTTCAGCCATTTCATCATGCAAAAGTGAGTTATATCCAGCTGTAAATGTTGCTACATTTTGCAAAGCCGTAAATGTTTTTTGCACTCTAATTTCTACGTGCGTGAGGATAGAGTGTAACTCCTAACAAATTTGCGCGTCTTTTATGTTGTTTTCGTGTTTACGAGCCGTCATTTGGTGCAATGTTATACGAATGTACGACAGCCCTGCATAACTCACGGGAGAGAAAGAAAATAATGGTGTTACAAAAGTACATACTTTATCGCATTATTTCCAACTGCCGTGCTATATTTTATTACTACATAAACCTACAAAAATGTTTTCAATCATTATTTTTTCCCTTCTGAGATCCCCGAACCCATATCCTCTGAGTTAACTTGCCACTCATACCACTACGTCATAGAAGGGCTGTATGACACGAACTCGGGCAGACACACAATAATGTAAATGCTCGCCTAATGTAAAAAAAACTGAAAAATCAAAATATGTTTCAAATATCCAAAGCCTTGAGTGCGTTGGAATCGATCGGGGAATATCAATTTTGTAGCAAATCGGCTGAACGATTTAGGCGCTAGCGTTGATAGAGACAGACACGTTTTGCCGTCAGTCGATTATTCGGTATCAAGGTCGCACAAAATATGGATTATAGCTACACCATGTGTCAGAGACATTTTTTCTCTAGTTAACAACTATTTATCCATTTGTCTTTACCAGGTACCGGAAATAAGAGCTTTTCTGGCGAAATATCGTCGTTTTCCGATGCACGATTACATAGCTTTTTCTTACAAAGTACCTTCGTAAGGGCGAGAAACTAAAAGAGGTGAAGTGGCGTGCGCCTGGCGAGGGGCCCCGTAGGGCGCTGCGCTGGCGGACGAGGCCCTGTCGCCGCCCGTTGCGCGCCAAGAGAGCGCGTTACGCACGGCGGCCGGCCTGCGGAAGAGGATCTGCGGCGCCGCCTCCGCGTTGTGCGGATGCGACTGGCGGCGATTGTCTCGTGTAATTTCCTTCCGTTGTTTTGTTGTGACAAAGTGCGAAAAATGTTTCTGGATGTCTTCTGTCCCTTCTGGAAAAATGTCCCTCTGTGTCTTCCTCTCCGTCTGTCTTCCTGTCTTCCTCTCCGTCTGTCTATCTTCCTTTCTCACTCTCTGGTATTCTTTCTTTTTCTCTTCCTCTCTTTCTCCCTCTCTTAATTTTCCTCTTTTTCCCCCCCCCTTTCCCTCCCCCCTCCCCCCCGTCTTTCTCCCTCCCTCTGTCTTTCTCCCTCCCTCTTTCTCGAGAGAGAGAGAGAGATTTTCTTGTTTTTCTTTATGCATCTTCCTTTCATTTACTGTTTTTCTCTTACTATTGTTTTGTCGTATGGTCGCTCAATATGGTTATGTAATTATGTTAAATTCTACAAGATATCCTTTACGATACAATACTTTTATGAATTTTAAGGATACGAGACGTTATCCTTAAATATGTGACCAATATTATAAAGATTGATTACATGTATTGTTCGTTTTGTCGAAATCTCGCTTTTGTGACATTTCCAAAACAAGTAATAGTGGAATCTGTTATTTTTTCTGTTCGAAACACACGGTTTGAGATTTTTGTATCTTACTAAAAGTTGTGAACAACATTTGATGTAAAAAAATGAAAAAAAATATTAGGAATGAATTGGGATGAATCATCTACTTCATTTCAAATTGACATAATCAAAAGAATGTCAGAGTAAGTAAAAATAATAACTCTGTAATATGAATAATGGAAAACAATAAAACTTACATTTTTTAATGCAAGTCTGTGAAGTTATGATTCACATCTAATGTATCGTTCAAAAAATCATAGTTCCGTTATTTCTCTCTGTTCGAATTGTAAATGGTCTCGACAGCGAAAGTATGAGATATTACTGGCTGAAATGTTGACAAATTCTTCATCTTCATGAGTGTGTCACCCATCCTTCTCTTTTCGGTCTCTTCTGTGTTCCCAATTCTCACATTTCACCTTCCGGCAGAAGGGAATGAGATTCCTTGGGCGTGTTGGGAAGAACCATGCTGGGTGCCTGCCGTCCAGTCACGAAGGACACCGGCCTTCCGTGCCGGGAGTCGGCAGGAGTGGATCACACGATGTGTGGCTGGCCCACGGTTCAGTGCGCGCCACGTTAGGGTTTCCGTTGAGGTCACATTCATGAGGCCGAAATAAAGAACTTCTGCTGTCATGTAGTGGTTTCTCTGTGGTGAAAGTTGGCATGCAGATACATTAGCCTTCAAAATATGAATTCATGAATGTAAATTTATATTTCAAATGTGAAATGTGAATTTACATTTACATGAAATGTACTAAATGAAGTAGATCATGAATTTCAAATAAAATTCAGAAAGTGTTCTATTGCTCTACAGTTACTTTCACTGTTCTTGCACACTACTTGCACTTCATGAATAAGTGTAATATCGCTTTCATTGAGGTATAGGTGAACCCATCCGTAAATATGTTCATACAACTTAATTTTCTTTTATGCAGTTTTACCGTTCTTCAAATTGGCATTTCATTTATTGGCAAATTATTTTTTCTAATTTTAATAGTATAAACATAACGACAATTTTACTAATTTCAAGAGACCTACTGCATTTACATAGGAAAATCGACATTTCGGCTGTCGGTTGAGGAAGAAATAGTGGACTGTATACGTGCTAGAAATCCACGGAAGTCAAGCTACCGAGCAAGCCAGGATGTCTTTCGCAGTTTGTTCAGGGTATGTCTCGGCATGAAATCATACCTTTATTCAAGTTCTGAAAAAGACTGACTTAAGCTTGCAGGCTAAGAGGGGCTACAACAATATGTAAAAGAACCGGCATTGATAGCCGAAATCGCTAAGACCAGAGCGATAGCTGTCTCGTGCCTGAAGAGTCGCGGGTTTGAATCACGCCCGGGGCATTGATGTTTGTGTGTGTGTGTCTGTATACCGAATCGTTACCCCCAATGTTGCTATACGACCGTAGAGGTTTCTATACGATCGTAGTAGTTGAAAGGCGAAACCTTAAACAAATAAAAGAATTTGCGAAAGAGAGTGTGTCAGGTACTTCGTATCCAGTCATGTTAACACAATGGATTTTATCGCAGCATCGGGAAGACAGTGCTGATTTTAATCTTACACTGAAGGGTGTGAGAAGACATTAATTATCGTCGCAAAGTAGACGACTATCTCAACTACCAAACGAATTGACCAAGCAACTGCGGGTGTTGGATTGACACGATCGCTATCACGGTACTTCGATATACTCGTGGTGATTTGTTGATATAAATCAAGAATTTGGTTTTCGTTACTCCATGTATTACGACGGAAACTGTATTTCACTTAAGCATCGCTGTAACTGTGGCCGAAATTGCTGGAATGAGTTTGAAGGAACTTTTAGACTAAATGTGAACAAGGTAACGTGTAAATTGCACATTCAAGATTTATAGTGCATAAGAAGAAAAAATCGATAATTTTGGATGCGTAAACTTTCTTATGATTCATTGAATTGGAATAATCTGAAACAACATTTTGATATATCCCGTATTGTCGAAAAATATAGCAGTATAACGAAATCTTAAAAGTTACGAGCTGTAAAAATTTGAACAAAGTGTTTAGAAAACACCTATATTGAATAGGCAGATTTAGAAGCATTAGATTACGTTGGTCTATTGATTGCTGTCGGTCATGTAGTCCTTTAAATCATTGTGCTAGAAACGACCCCCCCTCCCTACGTAATATTTGTAAGCGTCAATCCGTCTTATTTACGATACTATTTCAACATATCCGGTGTCACTTTTGGTGTCGGGTTCTCATAATATTTTACAGGCAAATTTCGTTTTCGAGGTAATGCAGCAGAACTCAGCTATTGAACTGAGAACTCTATAAAGACGTATCGAGACTGACGAAACGCCAAGAAGGCGAATCGAGAGTGAAACTAAAATTCTAATATATCTCTGTTGTCAATTTTTCGTTGCTACGCCTTCTTTAACACAATTGCGTTAGTTGTTACTACGCATTCGTACAGTCTGCTTGATATTGGATGGGCGAAATATGAGTTAACTTTTTTTTTTTTTGGTATTCTTCAGTTATTACTGTCAGTTAAGTATTTAAAACGCCTAAAATAACTTATCAGTTCAGTTAAATTTACCAACCTCCTTGTCATTACGGAATTGCCGTACTTTGGAGGGTTAGTGATGGTTTCAAGTGTTAATCAAATCTAACAAACAACATCAAATAGCAATTTGCAACCTAGGAACGTCAAACTTCTTGTTTCTACGTTTCGTACACGAACGCTCCTCACACGAACTCCGGCCACCAAAAGACCTCTTGGGCTAGCCCTGTACTACCTCAAAGGGCAGGAGGCCTCCTGCAAAATGAACATGGCCGGACGGGCGGAGCGCTGGGGCTTGAAACGCCGCTGGCAGGTGCGGCGCGTCCGCTGCAGAAGCTGCCCCCCCGCGCCGCCCCCCCCCCCGCCCTCCCGCCACCCCCCCCCCCCTTGCCGCCCCCCCCTCGCCGCCACCCCTCGCCGCCACCCCTCGCCGCCGCCACCCCGCCGCCGCCACTCCGCCGCCGCCACCCCGCCGCCGCCACTCCGCCGCCGCCACTCCGCCGCCGCCACTCCGCCGCCGACCCCGCCGCCGCCACTCCGCCGCCGCCACACCCGCCGCCGCCACTCCCGCCGCCGCCACTCCGCCGCCCCCTCGCCGCCGCCACCCCCGCCGCCACCACTCCCGCCGCCACCGCCACTCCCGCCGCCGTCGCCGCCGCCTCCACCCCGTCACCCTCATTCCTCTCGTTGCCATCAACACTTTTTTCCCTGCATCCTCCCTTTCCCCCGCCTCCAACCCGTCACCGCTACTCCGCTGACCCCATCATCTCCTTCGACGCCACTACTGCCATCCGCGTCAGTCCCGCCTCCGCTGTGGCAACTACACAACCTCTACTTCCTCCAACATTTCTACTACTGCCTCCACGGCGGCTGGGACAACACTACCTCCCGCCGGCCTGGCGTCCACAGTCCATTTGCTCCGCCGCAGCACCTCTCCGAGTGACGTCACTGTATTCTTCTGTGGATAGACGCGACCTCTGCGCCAAAGGCGCTCCCCTATTCTTGAGGTGTATTCCGTTTCGCCAGCACCGAACGAGTGTGCGTGCGCCGTTTTGACTAATCTATAGAGCACAAGGATACGTATGTTGATACTTTACCGCGCTTTTTTCGTTACTCATCTTTTAATCATTTTTCTCGTGTGTTCAAAGTGTTTCAAATTCGCCCTTAATTGTTTTTCGTACGATCTGCGTGTGATGAAATAACTAGTTCCTTCGAGACGCCCTTACTTATCATTTAATTTTCTGTCAATCGTGCTCGTGTGCAAGATGCACGTAACATCCTTGTTTTTTGTATGGCCCGCTTCCTCTGGAGACCGTCTAAATTCGTCGCGCTCAGCTTACTCTCTTCGAAATCCGTGGTGGAGGCAGTTTACATTAAGAAACAGCTCCTTACTCGGTCTGTGACGCCCCGGGGGAAATACCGGGAAATACCGGGCTTCGAGTCGCTGCTCGCGAGGTCTCCTCGGGGAAATGAGTGCAGCCGCTAAGACAGAAACGGAATTTCCCGCCTCCTTCCTTCGCGTCCCGGCGGGTGTGGCTGGCGGGGACGACGCGGCGTGACGCGACGAAACGCGCGCCGGGCCGGGCCGCAGGAAGACTGATGGTGGAGTTGGTGGCGGCGACGGAGCATCGAACGGATAAAACCAAACCCGAGTAAATGGAGAGGTGGTGAAAGGATGCGTTGATTTTTATTATTTTTTTTTAGAGAAATAACCCTGTAGTGCGGGACCAGTCAACCTTGTTTGTCGCAAATGACGATGAGTAAAGACCAAAAGATACGAGAACTTCCAAAAGATACGAGTGATTCTTGTAACTGTGTGTGTGTGTGTGTGTGTGTGTGTGTGTCTGTGTGTGTGTCTGTGTGTGTGTCTGTGTGTGTGTCTGTGTGTGTGTCTGTGTGTGTCTGTGTGTGTGTGTCTGTGTGTGTGTGTGTGTCTGTGTGTGTGTCTGTGTGTGTGTGTGTGTGTGTGTGTGTCTGTGTGTGTGTGTGTGTGTGTGTGTGTGTGTGTGTGTGTGTGTGTCTGTGTGTGTGTGTTGTTGTGTGTGTGTGTCTGTGTGTGTGTGTGTCTGTGTGTGTGTGTCTGTGTGTGTGTTGTCTGTGTGTGTGTGTGTGTGGAGAGAGAGAGAGAGAGAGAGAGAGAGAGAGAGAGAGAGAGAGAGAGAGAGAGAGAGAGAGAGAGAGAGAGAGAGTCTCTTCTGTATGGTACAAGGCACACCCCTTCGTGGTGTACGCGGCATCTGGATTTGATCGGGAAAAGCCTTAAATTATTGTAGTTTTATTGAAATGTGTGTGTGTGTGTATATATATATATATATATATATATATATATATATATATATATATATATATATGTATATATATATATAATTTTTAGACATACTTGGGAGAGATTTAAAGAGAGGACTACGCCAGGAAGTGCGAATGCACTGCCATCGTAGTGTAAGAAAATCAACGGCGCCGCAGAGGGGTCGAGACGTCACCGCCAAGGAAGACGCAACTCTTCTTTCAGGAAGTCTGTGACGTCGCTGCCTTCGGATAATAATCGCTAGTGGCGGCACCGGAGGAATCTTTCAGATTGCGGGCATCAAAATGTCAGCCAGCGAAGCCGGCAAAGCTGGTGGCGTCAGATCGTCTTCCTCCCCCCATCTCTCTCTCTCTCTCTCTCCTCTCCCTCTCTCTCCCCTATCTTCCTCTCACTGCCTATCTGACTCTTTCTTCTCCCGTTTCGCTTTCTCAGAGTCTTGTGCTAGTCGAGCGAGAGATCGTCTGGAACTGCGTCTGCATCGCCTCGCCTCGTCTCGCCACACCACCCACCGCCACGCTGCAGTGACGCGTTCTGCCGATCCGCGAACTCGATATCGTCGCGTCAGTTTCTCTTTATTGGATTCGTGTGGCCTGGGGGCGGGCGAGGCGATGGCGACGGCGGCGGAGGCGATGGCTGGGGTTCGCAAATCCCGGGGCCGCGGAGGAGGTCGGGTGGGCGGGAGCCACCCGGAGGATCAGCGACGATGGCTGCCCCCCGGAGCGCCCTGTCGCGTAATTGCAGGAAGTTGCGGAGACGCGGAGACCGACCTCCTCGCCGTTTGATTGGACGACGCGTAACGAATTCGCCCTCCGCCCGCTTGCCCCGAGTTCCTCTGAATGTTGAATGCGAGATTTCTCCATCTCGTTCCTCGGCTTTGTCGATCTCCTTGCTGATACATCATCATTCTGAATAATTGCGAATGGCTGAAATGAAACTTTTCTCATTTTCTTTTTAAAGTTATTATGTGCTTTGATATTCAACTCTTTAGCTACGTGTCAAATTCTTTTGCATTTGCTGAGGCAAATTACACTCATTTCTCCAGCCACAATGAGGTACTACATGGTTTGTTTTTTTATTTGAGATTTATTGTTAAAAAGTAACATGTACCTCGTCTTTTATCTGAGATGTATTGATTAGACAAAGCTGACCTCTTGACGAGCCTTGTCGGTGTGACTTACGATTCTCGTGTTTGGTGGTTGTCGTGTTTTTCTAAAATTGTGTCCGCCTGAAATATACATATTTTTCTATCACGGCGATTAGCAATTAATTTTACTGAATATATTCATGCATTTTGGTTACAAAAATCCAGACTTAAGTTCGTAGACAGTGAAACCGTGCTTTGGTAAAGGCAGGTGCCGTGGCTGTTGCGGCTTTCCGGTGGGCCGCGATTGTTGCAGCTGCAGGGGCCGGCGACACGCGGTAAAGCAATAAAGCCGCCCCGTTGCAACTGCGAAGGGGCGGGGCGGGGCACGGCGCAGCAGGGCCCTGGGTATTGGATGTCGGCACCGCTCCAGGGAGCCCGCTGCTTCCCCTCCCCCGCCATTCCACCCCCTCTCCCCCTCCACTCCGCATCCGTGTTCCGGACGCCCGCAATGCGAATCGACCGCCGTGGTGTCTTCTCTCTTCGAGCAACGTGTGCTAGCTCTTCTTGTTCCAGCAAACTTGCACCTCGTATGACCTATCTCAGCTTTCCAATGATTACCACATGTGTTGATGACTCGCTACTCCTTTTTGCTTTCACCATTTGATTCCGCTGCTTGCAGGTATAGTTTTCCTTTCTGTAAATTTGCTGAATTTTTTCATCGGCGAAGCTTCAGCGTTTTTTTTTAATCTTTGGGAAAAGTAAACCATTGTAATAGTGGTGATTCGACTTTCAGATATCTTCACCAACATTGTACAATTCTGTATGGTTACTTTATACTAGTTGAATTTGGCGTCGACGACGCTTTAAACTGTTTTAAAAGTATTTTTATGTGTTGAAAATTTCTTTCATACTTGATTTCTTTCATGCCTAGCTGTGTTCAAATATGTTCTTATAGTATCTGGCATACTTACCAATGAATCCTGGTAGTTGATAATGTTATACTCCCCTTCAAAAATTCCCAACATTAATGGGCTTGTAGGTTACCTCCAGGTATTATGCGAATCGAGTTACACGCGAACAACTATATTTTTTACGATTTTTGCTAGTATGCACAATAATGAACAAAGATCAAATGTAAGCTATTCTTCTGGATTATTCTCTAATAATTCTATTAGATCATTCGCAGTCCCGAAAATTCTGTCGCAAATCTTCTACATTTGATTCTTCCCCGGATTTGCTTAAGACTTCCACATTTTTCTCCCCTAATTTTGTAAATATTAAAACTCCACGAACTCTAATTTGTATTTACAACCACCTCTGCAATTGGTCTATTAATCGTTTTCTAGGCGAATGTATATAAGCATTATAAAGCGACCATTTTGTGTGTTCATGTGTATTAGGTGTTAGAGACGTTTAGTAAGAAAAAGTTCTGGGTCACATTCTTTTGAAAATTGGTGTTTGTACACTTCGGAACGTAAACGTGAGAAGTCGAACGTAAAAACATTCTTTGATTCTCTAACATTACTCACAGTTTTGTTGTCTCGTATTCACTTATTCAAATCTAATAAGTTCCAAGGCAATACTGTTTTTGCAAATTTATTCTTAAAAACATGGTAATAGGAATTATGGATAAATCTGACAATGAAATATGCCGCGCGATTCTCTTGTTCAAATTAACTTCACTTGTTCACTTACAGATGTCAACATCAGTGTTGTCAACCTCTTGAAAGAAAATTATGACCTACTAAGCGAAAAATTCTATTGGCTACTGGAGTTTAATCAACGCCACCTACATAGATCTATTTAGGTGGCGTTGGTCTAATTCCCGGATTACTCTCTAAGATCGCAGTGCCAAATTACGCAAAAAGAAAAAAACCGTTTTTGGAAATTTTTTTGAATCATCTGACCGGATCCGAAAACAAATTATCAGTTCCCCATCAGGAGACCGAGACGCGCCGAATGACACCTCATACGTCTTCGTTGGAAGTGGTTTCGTCGTAAGGGACGGAACCGCACATCCGAACATCCGCACACTTGGGACATACTCAAATACTGTAAAGGGATTGTCTTTATTATTTTGATAGAACAGATAAGATACAAGGCATTCGCCACTTTTCGCTCTCGGTGTTATCCAAATGCTTGTGACCTGGAATGTCCCTATACATCACAGGAAATAACGAGGAAGAAATTTATAAGATGAGTACCCGTGGAACAGAAAATCCTACTCACGATTCTTTCATTTTCCGACGGTCTGATGCAGGAATTCGCCCTCTACATCGTTAGTCTCGATTTTCGTCCCGAGCGTTGCCTCCTGTTTCAGCGTACATATCCGACGACCTCTCTGTTTCTGCACCCCAAAGAAAATAACTTCACTTTCTCTTTCACCCGCGCTTGTAAATTACAGGGACGAGTTTCATTATGTTTTGAGTTTGTATGCTCTGGCGGTAAATTTGGTGTGCGTATATTTCGAAGCCATGTTTTGACTTCCTGAGACCTACTGAGCTGCCAGAGTATGTGGTTTATTTATCTACATCACTCGGAACACGTCGCGCAGGATCAAGCCAAAGAAGACAAATTCTCAAATCTACGGAGCCTGGCCTCGGTATTTTTAAGTGGTCAAAAACATTTCCCATACGCGAATATAACTTCTCCCGGGCTTGGTAGCCATTGCTGTAAATTTAAATTTGTTATCTTTTATTATTGCTGTATTTGGGTATTTTGATTTAATTAGTTAAATGCCATAAGTTATTGGCCCTAATTTACACGAAAACCTATTTGAGGTTTTAAAATAATGATAACTAAAAGTGCATTCATGTGTATACTTCAGTATCAACATTCAACGTTATTATACCTAATGTTCATAATAATAAGTGCTATGCTCTTAAACTAGCAGCTGAAATCCTCTTAAAAGCTCAAAATATTTTCTGTTAGATCTGAGTCTTCCAGAAAAGAAGTAAGCGTGTTCATGTGAGTTTGCCTTTGACCGAAGAGGTTCATTTTCTCTATCAGTGAAAAGACTTTACAACATCAATTCTTCAATTGTGAAATAATTCTTACAACATATTTGGTACTTTTGAGAATACAATTGTAAAACAATTATACAGGGAATATAGTTGGAAGAATCCCTATATTTAGATTTCGTGTGATTCTCTGAAGAAGAGCATAGGCGTAATAGACATTTTACCTTACAATACGAGCTTGAATTTATTCGAGATTGCAACTTTTTTAAGTTTCAATTGCTGTTTTCATCGCGCAAGTTATTCGACTCGAGAGAAGTGCTATTCAGTGCGCCATCGTGTTCGAAAAGTCTCGCTAGTGGACGCTCATCGCATTTTAAAAATCTCGTGCCCTCCGCCGAGCGGCTGGCCGGTACCACGAGCACTGCGCCAGCCCGCCCGCCAGACAGCAATAAATCGCCCCCTTGCGAACGTCCGACTAATCGAGTTTACGCGCGCCGCCCCAACCCCCGGCGCAAATCTGCTTACGAGCACCGTCCGGAAGGTTTCGAAGTTTATAATATACCGAAGCGAAGCGAAGAGCACGCCCTCCCTCTTCACCGGCCCGCATGTTTTAGCACCCCACTTCCCCTCCACTGCGTTCTGTTTTCCCTGGCCCATTCCCCTCCCTCTCCCTTTTTTTTTTTTTTGCCTTTTTCCCTTCTTACCTTCCTGTCTTTTTTTCTTTTCCTCTCCTCCATTCTTTCTTCGCTTTCCCTCATACGTTTTTATCTCATTTGTTAAGTTCTCATATCTTTGTGTTACACACCTCCTCTTCTGCTTTGCAATAACTGTTAAAATTATCTACTTCGAGCATTGCTCGTGTTTGTATTTTCGGTCTGTTAATGAACCTGTCATCTTTGCTCTTGAAATCACTTTTGTCGTAATCAACATCGCCTCTTTCATAGTGTGACACTTTTTGACTATTTTTTTGTTGAGACTTTCATTTTTGATTTAAAAGTGTTAGCCAATGTCTTTCTAAACCATTTTCATTAGTTCTGCACTGATTTTGTTTTGAGCCATTTGTTTGATCCATTGGTCTAAGGTCAAATCTTGCTTCTCCCCTTGGTTTCTCATTTTTCTCGTGGCTTCATATGTCTTACTTTTAATTGGTTTTTCTTCGTTTTGTATTTACCTCGCAGTTGATGATTTTGGTGTGCGGTCTTTCCCATTTTCCCCTCGTTCTAAAGACAATTTCTTAGATCTAACGTTAATACCGATCGATTTTTTGTTGTCAGATCCTTTTAATTTGATTTCAATGTTCTACAGTCGATATTACAGTCCATGAATGTAATTTCCTATGCATATGTTGATAGGCCTCCATATTCTCAAAACCACCTGTCTAAATTCGAGATCTTCATAATGTCGCGTACGTGGGTTTCCCCAGGAATTTGCCAGTAAGCAAAGATGTTAATCTTGATAATGGATTTGTCTTTTTCTTGGCATCTCTTGTAAAAAGAACGACCAGCTTCTTTTTCCACTCTTCTAATCTAACATCAGAGGAAACAGCTTAATTAATGATTATCTTAATTAACGAATTATCTCGCAATCACAACAAGCGAGCGGTCCCCGTCTGCGGGCACAAACAAGATGCAGATGAGATTCGAGGCATGGGCGTGGTGATGGACGAGAGGGGAATGGCAAAGAGCTGGGATGGCCGCTCGCGCAAGAGACACTCGAGTAGATTGAAGTCGACTCAGCAAACTGCACCCGACATATAATGGAGATGAGTGCGCGCTTTAAATTCTGTCAATTGCCTGATGGCAGCCTTGCGCTCATTGGGACGGACGGGTCCTGCGCCGCCTGGCAGAGAGGGGAGGCAACACGAGTGTCTTGCAATTAGAATAAATTGTGTTAGTTCGTACTACAGGAAAGATGGATTGGAAGTGCACTCTGGAAAAGCGCGGAGTATTGAAGGACGGGCGAGAACAAACATTGGTAAGAAGTGGTGAAGGTTTCAAGTTAGTTGAGTTAGTGATATCGCAAAAATGGAAGCGAACGAGACACACGATGAAAGGAGATCAGTAATTTAATAAGAATGTGCTGGATAGGTTTAAATATTGATAAACGAATGACCTACGCTTTATGTGTAAGGCGCTATTCCTTTCACGTTCACTTTCGTCCTCATCTTGTTCGTATTGAACCCAATATTAACAGTTTCAGGCAGTAAAATGTATTTTTCTATTGTTCTGAGAACGTAATGAAACTTATTACCTTTGATAAACGAATTTTCTGTCAATGTGAGCGAAAGGTCATTTTAAGAAATGGATTACTAGTGAGATAAGTCGAAACTCACGTGAGCCTCTGTTGCGGACAACCATTGCTTAGGAAACTACAAAGATGCGACTTTCAGCTGAGGCATAGCACAAACTCGCCGCATCGCCTTCCCCCTGCTTCTGTCCCGCCCGCCCGACGCTTGGGCGTCACGAGAGCAGGAAGGGGCGGGGCTGCGGCGCTGTGGAGATAGCGGTAACGAGGCCCACAAAAAAACACGACGCGTTTCGTTGATGGCGTTCTTAATGCCGCCTCGTGCGAGATACAGCGTGCGTCTGACGTTTAAATAAGACCGTGTCCGTCGCCGCGGCGACCGACGCCGAAAAACCGCCCGCTCCTTGCGGCTTTTCTTTTTTCCGCAGCGCGGGAGGAGGGGCGGGGCGGGACGGAGGCGGGGCGGTGTGTCGCGGAGGGCGCCCGGTCGTGAACCCGCCGCCCTCCACAGAAGGAATCGACGCCGACCAGGCCTTCGATCTCGCTTTTTTCACCCTGACCCGTCCCGGCGGTCGAGAGTTGCTCCTCTTTTGTTGCCGCGTGCTTCGATCGGTTGCAGCCGGCGCGTTTCGGTTTGAGGATGTGTCAAGGGTTTCAAATTACCATTCGTGCATTTTTTCGAGTGTTGTGTATAAATTCCGAAACGTGTAGTTCCAAACTGTGGCTGTAAATGAAGCATGACTGACATTGCTTCGTGGTGCGTTTTGTGTTTCGTCATTTTTCCTGTTATTCGATGAACAAGCTGATTGTACAGACTACGCCTAAAAAATTGTGTACGGGACGATGCAATAATTCGCTGTATCAAGGTTTTTTCAATGCAAGAATTGAAGTGTTATTGCGTTTCTGAACTTTTAACATTTACGGAGACGTACGCAAAAAAAATATATGTTTAAATTTTCAGAGCAGTAGTTTAGAAAGGCTAGAGTTTCTAAGAGCGAAAAAAATAGATTATCTAGTGATTTCTTTTATGTCAATATGTTACTTTTACAGATGAAATATGACTCGTATAATATCATTGTTAAGCAGATTAACCCAACTGGTATCTATTTAATAAATATGCGTGAATGACCATTTTCTCACCTCACTGTCCACACATTATGCACAAGAATATTTCAGTGAAGAAGGATTGTAACAATGTCGCTGCTTGTAGATTTCTGTAGTAATGTTCCAATAAGTAAATATGAATTAGTGGTTCCTAAAATATATGAAAGTTTGTACATCTTTTTTCTTAGGGAATTTGAGGCATTTTTATATTGATAATTTAATAATTCGACGCTGTAACTATTATTCACCTTCTACTCGTGGGGGCGAGAGTCTTTGCTCGGTTGGTACACGTGGACTTCGTGGTGGACAGAGTGTTTGCTGCAAGTTTTCTCAGGGGGATTCCCATTTCCGGTGCACCCATTCCACCGTTTTTTGTTTATCTCAACATCAACACCTATTCATAATAATACTTTTCTCATCTATTCCGGGCAAGCTCAGGGTGTCGGTTTATGAATCAGAATATTTAAGGAGTTGTAATTGTAAAGTTTTTAACATATATTCAAATAAGAGACAAGTAGTGAATAATTGATCCGGGCTATCTTATTATAATTTACAGTCACTATAAGCGATGGTAGCATTCTAATTTGTCAAGTAAACGTGCTAGAGCTCTAAACTTTCTCTTGCGACGTCTGATAAAGATCCTTTCCTGGGTAATTTTCGTGTCTTAAAGACGCAAGATAAATATAATAGTAATGTACTGAGCAATAAAGCTCCATTTTTGCAACGTCCCCTCGCGTTGAGTCAATTTGTTTTACAATGCCTTTTTTCACTTAACGGTTCTGCGCACTAACTATTGCGCTCTTAACACAGCAGTCCCTGAGTTACTGCACACATCCCACTATTTTAAACAAGCAAATGACTCAATAGGATATTCATGACTCACTCTGTATGTATTTGATATGCAAATTTTAGTTTCATCTGCATAAATGATTGCGGCCAGCATATCTCAATTAAAGCGATGATCTACGTGACTAGTATATCCTCTGTGGAACAAATACTTCGGACATTAATGGACTCTTTTGTGTTACAGCATAAAGTATCAGACTTTTGTATAACATATCGATTATTGATTTTATGGTGCATTGTTCTATCGAAATGTACTGTTTGCGTGTAGATTGTAGGGGCCTTTAGCTTTTAGATTGAAATGCTGCAAAAGCGTCGAAAGCCAAAATGGGCTACGAAGCTTTGTCAGCTTCGCTTTGTTCACATTACAATATTATAGCAATTGTTTCAGACTACACCTTTTTGATTTTTTTCACAATACCAAAACATGCTGGGCTGCTCACGTGGAAAGTGTTTAAAAAATGATACATGGTTCACTCATTTTATACTCCCATAACGCGTTTTTCGTCAGGATTTGAAAGCACACGCAAGTATTGATGCAATCTGCGAGTAATATAGTAGGCCTACATCGTGCCTTCTCTTTATTTCAACATCAGAGAACATTTTACCCATATGAGAAATCTAGAAAAGAAAATAATTCGGTAAAATAATATAAAAGATGTATGGAGTATATACAGGCGAGTCATTCAAATCAATATAATCGTGTTTATCTTAATAATTTATTCCTTTACTGATTTCTCCTCAGATGCACTCACACCTATAGAAAATAATTAGTGTAATTTTGTAATTCCATCGCCACTTTTTCTCGTCGGAACATCATTTCCAAAGAAATTCCACTTTTCCGGTATATGAATCGGTACTGCTACGAAATCCCGATTGGATATTTTCTTCCTCGAAAATCAGTATGCTGAACAACGGTATTGGACACTTCTAGCACTTTGTCGTACTCCAATGCAGTAAGTCCTTTTTTCGCTTTCCGGTTCCATCAGTTCATTATTTGCGTTTTTCTTCCTGGCTATCTGAACAAAATAGATTTCCTCTCTCGTGATAACACGCACTATTCTCTCCAATTCGACTTGTCCCTATGGAAGGACGCTCTTCTACACGTTATGGGACTACCGAAGTCGTCGATAAACTGCTGTGAAGCTTTTTTCAGCAAAATGACGTAAGGGACATTCATCGCATTGTGCAGAACATGTTTTTCTTTTTCATCTGAAATGATCGACACGATTATGAATTCCCATGCAGTCTCGTAATACAGCATTTTCGATCACACTGAAATATTTTATACACGGAGGGATCATTTTGTTTTTAATATAAATTTTTTGATGTTAGTAAATAAAATCATACGTTTTTACAGAGTATTTTTATACGTGTTTGAAAGTCGTTTTTTCTGCTGTATAGTAATTCTCGTTTCCAGCATGAGAATTACATCTCTAGGGCCGTGAATGAAAGAAGTTTTGTCTCTGTATTGTCGGCACTCATAAGTTCGTAATTTCTCCTATAATTAACTTAGAGATGCAGAGCTCTAATACTTTAGATTGCAGACTTCGGAAGCTGTAAGGGAAGGAGTGGCAATGCCCAAGCCGGCGATGGGGCCGCCGCTCATCGTTCACCGCCCCGCCCCCGCCACCCCCACCCGCCACCGCCTCCGCCTTCCGCCATCCGCGACCCGCCACTCGCTACTCGCCACTCGCCACCTGCCCTCCGCCCCTCGCCACCCGTCGCACACCCCCTAACCGCCACCCGCCATCCGCCATCTGCCATCCGCCTTCCGCCATCCGCCATCCGCGACCCGTCACTCGCTACTCACCACTCGCCACCTGCCATCCGCGACCCGCCACTCGCTACTCGCACTCGCCACCTGCCATCCGCGACCCGCCACTCGCCACCTGCCATCCGCCACTCGCCACCCGCCGCCCACCACCTAACCCGCCACCCGCCACCGCCACCCGCCCACGCCACACGCCACCGCCTCACGCCACCTGCCTCCCGCCACCCGCCACTTGCCACCCACCTCACGCCATCCGCCGCCTTCATCACCCGTTGCTGCCAACTCCTTTACCGACTCTAGAGCCAGCGTTCCAATTCCCTGCCTCTATTCCTTCTCCCTCGCCGCCTTTGCCAGACAAGGGCCCTGTATCAGCGAGCTTCATAGTGCGCCTTCTGAGGCTGCAGAGTTGGAGCAAGAGCTTCAATTATTACTAACTGAATAGGCAACTTGTATAAAGCCCTTCGTGTGCCAAGGGGCAATAATGAAGGAATAAACAGAATACGGGCCTCGAGTTTTCTATTGATTTTCACTTGCCTCTTCCCCAACACAGGGCGGGATGAGTGGCGAGTTTCGGACTTCCCGGCTGCGATATCGTTGGCAGCCTAGGAAAATTGAGGAAAGTTAAGGCGAGCGAAGTACACGTGTACTCTGGTAGCGATGTTAACATTGATCGTTTGCTCATGGTGGTGAGCACACTAACGGCATAGAAACTCAGGAGGGAAAATTAACATTGCAAGATTGTAAAGCTTGTAGATTTGATAAGATGTCCAAAGTGGCACTGCTGTTCGGAATGAATAACAGTGAATTATATTTTTCGAACAAAGAGAAAAAATATATTACTACTTTATAATATTTAGTTACTGTTTTGTTCTTTTAGCTTTGCATATAATTTAAACTAAAAACAAATTATTATAAAGTCTTAATCTTCCATGTGAATATTGAAGAGAAATATTTCAATCAATTGCTGTGTTTTCATTTTTTTATATCCGTCATTGACTACTGTGATATTACTTTGCGATTTGTTAGCAGTAAGCATTCCTCTATAGACAGCAATTCACATCCCAGGTAAATAGCTATTATATTATTGTCAATGTGTACTGTACCATTGCGTTTCGAGTGAGCATGTGGAGGTGACATCTTTGTGAAGGGTTGAGCAGCAATGGAGTCGACAAATGTCATCGCCTCTTCTGTTATCATCGCGGCCCCCGCCACCGTCACCGCCACCGTCACCGCCACCGTCACCGCCACCGCCACCGTCACCGCCACCGTCACCGCCACCGTCACCGCCACCGCCACCGCCACCGTCACCGCCACCGTCACCGCCACCGTCACCGCCACCGTCACCGCCACCGCCACCGTCACCGCCACCGCCACCGCCACCGTCACCGCCACCGTCACCGTCACCGCCACCGTCACCGCCACCGTCACCGCCACCGTAACCGTCACCGCCACCGCCACCGCCACCGTCACCGCCACCGCCACCGCCACCGCCACCGCCACCGCCACCGCCACCGTCACCGCCACCGTCACCGCCACCGCCACCGTCACCGCCACCGTCACCGTCACCGCCACCGTCACCGTCACCGTCACCGTCACCGTCACCGCCCTCAGTAAGGTCGTTGCCGCTACCATCGTCACCAGTTACTGCCACCTAGCTATCTCTTCTCCCCCATGGCCGTCGTCACCTTCCATTGCCTCCAGCACATCCGCTACCTCAACCGCAGCTGCCCCTACTTCCACCCCCGCCGCCGCTGCCGCGCAGTCTAGCGCACGCGCGCGCTTTGTTTATTTAGGCTAAGTCGCCTTTTCCTCCCGCTCCCCTTTGTCGGAATAGTTATCGAAGCTTTGGCCGCGCCCTCGCTCGTTAACGCGCACCTTAGCTTCCGTCCGCCTTGCAAGTCTTACCCGACTTGGGTAGTTGCGTGTGAATATTTTAATTTTCGCGGCGTGAAGGAGATTCGCCCAAGCCACGCCCGCTCCAGCCCGCTCTGCCGATTCTCAGTGCGCGCGGCGCATCTACGGCGGATGCAGCCGCACGGAGAACGCGTGCAATGTTGACTGAGCGCATTTCAGTATCTTTCATTAGGTTTTTTGTATCGATTATCTACGAACAAAATGGATTACATATATTATATTGTTTCAGACGTTTCTCATTAAGTTAAGGATTCAGAGTTGATATGAAAGCTGGCGTTGATTCTATAATGAGTGTTTGAACAGAGGTAGTGTTTTATTTCACGCGATAAAACGTATATTAAATTTTATACATTATATAAACGTATATTAATTATGTATTAAAACGATTAATACAATATATTAAAGGTTGAAATTAAAAATGTATGGGACAGGCGTTTGCAAATTACTTTGGCAAAAGTGCACATTCCAGCGAGTTTCTTTCATTAGGAATTTTAAATCGATTCTCTCCGAGAAAAATTGATTAATAACAGTTTATAATAGTTTCAGACGTTTCTCATCAAATGTAGTACATCAAGGATTGAAATTCGTCGTTCATTCTATAATGTTGAGTATTTGAACAGAGGTAGTGTAATACTTCACGCGATAAAACGAATTATCCATTTTTGTTCGTAAAAATGATTTGTCGAAAACAAAATCAAGCGCTTAAATTTGCAATTGTTCCTGTACATTTGGTTATAATTTTAAAAATTGCGTAGACGGCACTCTTCCTCCAAATTATCTACTTAGATTGACAAATTTATGTTCGTATCCACCTTTAGAGCGAACGTTTTCCAATTAGTTTCGTTGAAAACGTTAACTCACCATTAATCTGATTTCCGGCGCACGGGTTTTGCCATACGCAATGCGACGGTATGGGGCGATAGCGGAATCCGCCCTGCCCATTTGTCTTCGTCGCAGCGCATTCTGTCTGGCTTTCCCCAGAGGTTCCAGGTCGAATAGCAGAGCCCCCCACAAACAGATGCCGCTCGTTCCGCGGGTCCGGAAACGAATTCTCAGCGTCGGCCTTGGACGCGCCGCGCCGCGCCACCACGACCGGTGAACAGAGGCAATCACCGCTTCGACGGCAACCCCTCGTCTCCAAGACGGGGAGAAGCTGGAAACGGGAGGTCGCTGAGCAGCCCCTGCTGCGACATTTCTAGAAGATAAAAGTATGGCTCACGCTAACGTTTTACTTTCTCCCTAGGGAATAGACAGAAAGTTATGTAATGTTTTGTGGGTCCTTGATACAGAAAAATCGAATGACGAAAGCCCATGCGACAGTTTCTAATTTTCAAACAAAAATAGGTCCATCTTTTTTGATTAAATTTTCTAGTTGCATAGTGTGACGGACTTAATTGGAATAGTAGACGTCTCGTGTTCGTTAAAAATCCTGATTTTTCGAAAATTGCGAAAGTTCAAAATTATTTTCGGAGTTTTCTTACAAATAAATATTAAAGATAGATAATTATTGTCGTAATGAAACCGTTTCCTTAAAGATAGATTTTGAAATAAGGTCATGTACAATTTTTCGAAAATACAGAGGAGAAAGTACGGGCTGTTTTAGCAATACTAGTTGTTTTAATGCATACAAGTTTGTTAGAGAATGCCGTAGACAATAATTCAATATGTTCCCAGATTAAAATATCTGCCCAAAATGTTTCTACAGTGCCGCATATGTTGCTAACCTTTGCGATTGTTAGTATTTGTGCCCAAATATTGAACGGAATACTTAACAGTAACATGAGACAGCCAAAGAGCCTATAAGAGATTTTGCGCGGGATGTATCCTAAAACGTACCCAGTTTTGCGCGAGCATACCCATGTTAGGGATAGAACAATAACCTGCGTTGGAATTATTCATGCTGGTAAAGTATCTGCGTGTTTCATAGACTTGTAGTGCTGAAACAGATACGTCTAGCTGGAATTAGATTATATGAATAAATTCTTGTTTCCATGCAAAACTATTCGCTTTTTCCACTGTAGTAGGTGAACTTCTTACGTATTGAAATGTACTTTTGATTTACACATGTTTTCGTGGATTAACTCCCTCCTGGACAGTGCTGTCACTGGTAGTAGTGATGTTTCCAGCGGGAGTGGGGGGAGAGGTTGGTAGAGGCCACTTTGTCGCCGAGCAGTGTCCTATCAGTCACGCCGTCGCCCCAGCCTCCGCGCCCTCTCCTCCTCTTGGCCGACACGTCAGCGGGGTCGTCGCCGGCTGATTTGTCAGGCGGGGGTGGCTCGTGTGAGTGCGAATGCTTTCCCCTGGGAAGAGATGGGGCCGGCAGGCCTCTGCACCGCTCTCGGGGCGGCGGTGGAGTGGTGATGCTCCTGCCATGTGGAATTCGTGTTGGGCAAAGCAGGTTTGCGGCAGGTCTCGGGGTTCTCACGAGTCTGTCCCCTGACTTTCAATTTCGTCATTGCTCTGACATAAAGTCATATCGTCACCTATCTATCAAAGCATTCATATCAGCTGTGACCAAGACGTTTAGGGCTGGTAATCATGATAGAGTTGCATTGTAGTTCTTTTGTGGCTCATGTGGAATTTCCGTATTAGCGGAAGGCGTCCGCTGGCTGCTCCTGCTTTTAGTACACTTCCACTCCATCAATATTTTTCAACTGATCATCAAGACTGCCTTGTGTTCAGGAAGATGAAAGAATTTATTTGAAATTGACCACGTCAAAACAACACATACTCGGGGCGGGGGAAGCCAGAATAACGTATAATTTACTTGAAACAAGAGGTTTCTTGTAATTTGACTTCAATTCTTTTCTTTTCCTAGAAATTAGTACCTCGCTTTTTGTCATCAAGTATCATCATTTTACTGCAATTTCTCTGGTGTCGTTCTTATCACACTTTCTCGTAACAATATTTCAGTTTAAAAACCTATTTTTGATAAATCTCCCTCGCTGTATATACAAGTGCTGTTATGATAATTTTATTATGTACAGTAATGTTCTCAACAGAAGTTTTCCCCCATTATTCACGCAACATACTACGTACATGAATCGAAGAATTTTACTGACACTGGAACAATATATACATACTTTCTTTAATTTAATGTTTAGCGTAGGATTTCAATTGTTTCACAAACAATCTGAATTACTAATTGAATTAACGGGCGAAGTCGCACAGTTTCTCTGTAGTCTCAAGTCATGCGCATCCATAAAAGGTAGTTCACAAGGTATTGCTGAATGGTGACTGGAATGCCGCCCGCGTCTTCCTCCGCCGCAAGAAGAGGATCGCGCCGCGTGACCGTCCCACGGCGCTGCAGTCGGCGTCTCAGGTCGAGCGAGCGACGGCTCCCCTTCTGTATAAGGCCGTTTGCTTGATAGCGCAGCGGGACGCGACGGAGAAGAGAAGGCAGCTTCCTATATATAGAAACGTAGACGGGCCAGTCGCCGGCGCCTTTGCACCGCGGCGGCGGGACGGCAGCGTTTGCGCTCTATCGCAGAACTTGTATGAATGCGAGACCTGTTGCCGCCGCCCGCCCGCCCGCCCGCCGCCCCAAAAAGAAGAGAAAAGAAAGTCCGTGCGACAAAAAGATGGCTGGCAGTACGGAATCGGTAACCGGTTGGACGAGCACGCTCACATTTCAGATTGTCTACCGCCCCGCGACGGAGAACGCGCGCGGGAAGCCAGGAGCCCCGGCCCAGCTGGCCTTCGGGCGGCGGGAGGGAAAAGGCCCTCGATGTTGCTTCTCGCTACGTAACTTTGCTTTTCGAAGCTCCTCATATACCTCACGGGAAGCTATTAAATTGCATTTTTAATGTTGCACTCTAACCCTTTTCGCAGTTAATTCCGTTAGGTATTGTATTCCTGCAACTAATGCTGAAAATTTGTTAACTGAAATAAAGTGGAAATAAAGATATATAATATTCTTTATTATTATTTGTATTTGCTTTTCGTTTCGATGTATTTTTGTGGACAATCGTTATAAAAATATATTTGTGACTGACTATTTTCTCTGAATAAAGAGAATGTGATCTAAAGTTGTAACGATAAAATTAAAAACTTGTTCTGAGTGCCATGTCTGAAAATGTGTGTATTCTGCGAGTTGTATATACTCATTTTCAAACGGAATAGAATTCTGGTAGTAATATATGGTATTAAACAGAAACATAAATGTTTTAAAAAAGATCAACAAACGGCTAAATGCAGTTTGGAAAAAGGTTGAAATTTTATTAGAATTTTCTTCCGTTTCAGTAGAATATTCGTTTCTGAGCACTTGAAGATTAGATTTGCTGTATTTGCGAAGTAAATTGTCAGGGCTGCGAGCGCCAATACCGCAGCGCCTGGATGCAGACTTCCCGCACGACAGGGGAGTATGACAGAGCTGCGCCGGTGTCGACTGGCTCCTTCGACCTACACTAAAGTACTGTGCAACGACAGATTCTGCAGCTCGCCCTTCCCTTCTGCGCCATTCGCGCATTTTTAACAAAATGGCGTCGCGCGAGGAGCGTGGGAAGGCACGGACTTCATGCCCCGGCTTGTGCCGCGTTCTCCGGGCCTGCACCACGCACAGCCGGTCCGCGCGGCGCCGCGCCGCCCGCAGATCGATAGCGCTGCCATTTTGTGTCACTCGGCGCCGCCAAATAAATAATAAACACCTCGCTCGTTCGCCCGCGCGGCGGCTGCGGCCGAGGCAGCGCTTCGCCCGCCCGCCTGGCGCACGCCCGCGCCACGCCCCCCGCACACGCCCTGCTGGTGATGCGGGTGCCAGAAATATTGATGCAAGAAAACTGGTGGAATAAACCACTGGAAAAAAATTAAGGGATATTTAGAAATTTTATAATGCACTCGTATGATAATGTGTCTTAGTTCATAGTTCTGAGGTTTGTTTGTTTTTTGTTGTTTTATTATTTTTTAATATAAACCTTTATAAAACTATGTAATGATAAGGTGTTCGTAGTTCATTACTTTAAGGAATGTTTAATAATGAAAACATAAGGAGGAAGGCCAACATTTCTTTTGACACTTGAATTCGTGACTGTTATTAGAAAACCAACTCTTTTATTTCAAATAGTTGCGTCATAATTCAAAATGTATTACACGTTCATATTGCGCATTCCAGTTTCTTCAAATGAATAACACGAGAGCGCATAAGTTTTCTCCACTGATAGATCGCCAAACTTTGTCGATTATGATGAAATATGTCGCCAATAAATAAATGTATTGTGTTCAGTTCGCTAAGCATGTGACTTCCCCAAATCATTCCGTTTTTCGATTAAATGGTTTATTCAGTAAGCAATGCGACTATTTGAAATACACTGTTAATAGACGAACATGTTTCAATTAATGTTTCGCGTATTCCGCCACAGTAAAGCGGCACATCTCTGTTCAACATCCGTTTTCTCCGAGCAGTTGGTCAACAGCGCGGGCGAATCGCGCAACGACGCTGCTCCCGTCGCGACTTCATCTTCAGCGACGAGGCAATTAGTCGCAACACGAGGCCGCAAATTGGCCGGCGAACGCCGACATCAAAAGGCGCAATCTGCGCCTCGGGGACCGGCTGCTGAAGCGGCCGGCGACGCTTGCAGAGTTTGATTCCCGCCGGCAGGCAGTTCATTAGGAGCAGGCGGCGCTCGCCCCCGCCCGCCTTCGCCCCCGCCCGCCTTCGCCCCCGCCCGCCTTCGCCCCCGCCCGCCTTCGCCCCCGCCCGCCTTCGCCCCCGCCCGCCTTCGCCCCCACCCGTTTTCGTCCCCGCCCACCTTCACCCCCGCCCGCCTTCACCCCCGTCCGCTTTCCCTCCTCCCCGCCATCGCCTCCGCCCCTCGCCTCCGTAGCATTTCGTCGCCGTTGCCTCCGCCCCCGCCCTCTGCTCTCGCCCCACCCTCTCAGCTGCCCCGCCCCGGGCGCTGTTCCTGCGAGGCTTCGTTAAGAGACGCAAGGGTATCCGGTGGCGCGCGCCTAACAAACGCGGCGTGGGCTGCCGGCTGTCGCGCGGTATCATCTTTGCTCGTAACGGCGCGCGTCTGCTTCTCGGCGCTTTCGGCGCGCACTTTGCAGAGGCAGCGTCGCCAGACTTGGAGGGCGTATTTGCAATAGTGTCGGAACCTTTTTCGTCCTTTGATGAGCGGGATGAACACATCGCCAGACCCTTATGTGTGTGTATGTGTGTTGGTTGGTTGGGAAAGGAAAGATCACGAGCTTTACGTACATCTTTTTTTAAGGAATTTATTCATGCGCCTGGTGGGAGCCCGCTCTGCAGGGACTACGAAAATGACCGATCGCAGAAGGAGCTCTCTAGAATAGTCACTAATTCTCTAGAATACATAAGTTTATAACTTTTCCCTTAGTAATTTTCCTTATTTTTCTCCTCGAATGCTGATTCCTCCCGGTTCTTTTTGTTGTTGGTTGCTCAACATTTGTTCCCGACAGTCATGTCGAAATTGACTCACTTTGAATTGATTTTTCATTTAATGGAAGAAGCTTCATCTCGACGAATATTTGGCTTTCATGATTTACAATTGGACAATTGGCCTAGTTCACGGAATTTTTGGAATTTAAGTGTGTAAGAATGGAAAAAAAATTAACATATTTGCTAGACTTATGATAAAATGATTTATGATAAAAGTATCAACAACGACTTTCACTCTTTTATAAAATAAATGAAACTATCCAATGTGCTTCCCTTGCTATCTTCGCTTCTGTTAATGTTTGTTAATGGCATTTAAAACGTATCTACGAGTGCGATTGCTAATTGTACGCTTTAATTTTGTATTTTATATGATTTTATTGCAAAAAACGTTGGTTTGAGAAGTTGCTTAGTGTTGTTCTTCTTTATATTTGTTACTGATATAGTGCTACAAATATGGTGCAGGGTGGTTTAGCAATTATTGTCAATTGCATTTCGCCGTTAATCAAATTTTTCCATTGTACTACCATGGCCTCTTTGACGCATGACGATAGAAATCACTTTTAGAACCCGCTAAACCTGAAAACTGGTCCGAAGCTTGCCAGCAGTCACTACTTGAAAGGTTTTCCTCTGTAAATTCGTTGTAAAATGCCAAACGTAGTAAATTAGTGGCATTTTTTTAAATTTTGAAACATATTATACTTTCCTTAAGGAAATTTGATTAATGCCGTGCTTCTCAACAATGCACGTAGCTTTGATTACCTCAAGTCTTTAATGCACACAAATAATGGAATTAAGATATGTGAAGCGATCACTAGTAATCGAATGTGATACTGTGATGTATAATTTGTATATTTTACGTCTGATCCCGTGCTTTAATGCACTTTTCAAATTTATTTATACCATTGAAGTGCAACTGGTCTGAATCTCTTAAAGAATAAGAATTGAGTTTGTAATATTTTGCTTTTGTTAAAAAATATACTCGTGTAATATCTTTTTCATGTTGTATATCGTGGAATCCAACTTTCATAAATGTGTTTCTATCATAGTTTCTTGCAATGGCCATGCCCCCCCCCTTGAAAAGTTTGAAAATAACCCCGTTCCCTGACTTAATAAAACTTTTTATTTCCTTAAATATGTTAAATTCCTTCCCCTTCTTTTAACGTGACAATTAGGAAAATTGTTATTTATTTGAGGAAGACTGTCGGCCCGCTTCGCGCAGCACGTGAATTCACGGGGCAGCGTCTGGGCAAACGAGCTGCCAGTTGCCCGGAACAGTACGATCTCTGCCCGGATGATAAAGTAAACACACAATAGTACGGTGGACGATTGTTCACTTGGTATGCACAGAATGAAGTACGATATCATTTATCACAAAACATCTCATTCGGTGAACAACTCGATGAATGATATCGTAGGCTTCCGCGGCCAGAGTCATGATCTGGGCTGTCCGGGTGACGCCGCGTCGAAGGCTGGGATGCCGACGTTTCGACCGACATATCGCGGTCCTCTTCAGAGGTAGTACAGCCCTGAAGAGGACCGCGATATGTCGGTCGAAACGTCGGCACCCCAGCCTTCGACGCGGCGTCACCCGGACAGCCCAGATCACAACTCGATGAATGAATTGATTAGTGGGTTATGAGTATGACAAGAATCAACGAAAAGCCAAAGATATCATATTTGTATTGGAAATAATGTCCCAATTGCCCTTCCATGTTACAATTTATGAGTAATCGAATACCCAGTCTGACCACTTTTAAAATCTCCCGTGTGGCCCAGAGCCCTGGTCGCGTTTCGCAGGGCCTGGGCTCTTTATTGGCTTGCACTGTTCGGAGACGCGCAGTGTTATCCTCTTCTTGTGTCATGCGCCGTAACAATGCTCGCCTGCCGGCGCGGCGCGAATTACAGAAGCAAGATCCGCGCGGCCGGCGGGGATAAATCTCCCCGAATAAAAAGCCGCGCGGGCACCGGACGGGGCGAGGCGGAGCGGGAGAGGCGGGGTCGCGGAAACGGGGCATGCCGGCGCCGGAGTGCGCGACGGTCACCTCGCTAGGCCACGCCCCACCCCCACCCCCATCCCCCTCGCCTGCCTTTCAGGGCACCCCGTGTATCATTCACAAAACATTGGCCGCGCGAGGAACGCCGCTTGGGCAAAATCCACTCGGAATGAGCCTTCGGCCGTGATGAATGGCTCTCATTTGCAGCTCTCCGGCCGCCGCGTGCTCCGCCGATCGCCGTGCGCCGCCGCTCGCCTTCAGTTTTTCTCTTGCCGACAAGCCACCCTCGCCCCTCTGCGTTCTGCAGTCTCAAGTAATTTTTGTTTTTCAAGTAAACTCCACCACAAGACCCGTTCTCTTCGTTTTATGCATTTTCATCCATCGCCTCGTGTGTTCGATCGCTTGTATCCTTTTGTGTGATTGATAACCAGATGTTTAAAAGAGTATAATGGCCGAAATGTGGCTGTATGTTTCAAAACCTTTAAGTGTACTAAATAATATTTGGATCTTTTCTCGCCTAAAGTAATAATTTATAATTTAAATATATTACTTTTAGATGTAATAATGCTGTTTGAGTGCCTGTCGCCTAGAATATTGGACGAGACGATTAGAAAAAGTGAATTGAAGTGATAAAAATATTATAGATGAGTCGCAAAACAATTTTTGTTTTGTAGTGGATGTTCTATGACACATGTATATGCTTTTGAAACGAACTACGGAATAATTACGGAAAGTTGCTTGTAGTTTTCTATTTACTGAAAGACGTTATTGAAAACCCGTAGTAAAGAGTGATAACATTTCACAAACTTTGAACATTGAAGTCGTCTTTCCCAATGCGCTATTGAAAAACGGTTTGATTTTAACACTGAAATTGATGTTTTGAAAAATGGTTTTATTCAAAAGATCTTTACCCCTTAGAAATGTTTTCCCCTTAATCCTTTTTCGGAGTACAAATATTATTGATATTAAAATTCCGAGAATAACTAGTAATTGTGTAATGTTATCCCTGAAACATTCTACTCGTGTGTTTTGAAACTTCTTATCTTCGTAAAGTCTAACGGGAAACTGTGTTGAATGTAGTGATGTCTGTAGACATTAAGATTTTCTGTTCAGCTTTGTACACTCATGAGTACGGTATTTCCTGCATCCACTCGCATTTGAGAAACCCATAATTATTTATACTAAATACGTTTTTACTTATCTTAGCTGAAGTTCCTATACTTCTTATCTTTTGGAATGAGTGATGGGAAATTAACTGGTATGTTCTCACGCATTGCTGTTCTTCTCCATTATAATTGTTGTTACTTGGCCCATTTTCTCCCATCGATCATTCGTTACTAATTAAGCAACTATTCTCCATTCTCTGACCTTTAATAGTGCGTAAAAACGTACATTGAGTCGCAACATCAATTAAAGATATTAAAAAACGTTAGATAATTAATGTGATATTCCCTTTGCATTCCAGATCAATCTCCAATGTCATGTTTTTTGTTACCAGCTTCCTGGAAATAAAACGTCCGTATTGCTTTGACTCCACTTTATTTGTAGGTAAATTCTTTTTTTCAGGTTTCCTGGAATATTAACTCCAATGGAAGTTATGGGCTTTGTTCGCTTTCGACTGCGAAAGGAAAATTTAATTCCCCGTTTTTGTACGAACTGCTGGGCTTAATATTTCGTCACAATACGAAGCTTTTAACCAAGCCAGTAGCAGAACTTAATTTAGTAGTTGACACGTTCCATTTTGTTAGTTAAATACTTTTAGCTGAGTAATATTATTTTATCATCACCTTTTTCAAATGGTGATTCGATATAGTATTTACTCAATCCTATTATTACTAATCCAGTTAATATTTACCCTTTAATATTTAAGCGCTTGTTAAGAACCTTGGATTAATTGAAGTCTTGTCAACGAGAATCAGTTGGAGACATGTTTGCATATTTTTTCTCTTAGGTGCTTTGTAATATCGAATGAACGCATTGTAGACAGTCGGAGACGTTCGTTGGTGCAGAGCGTCTCGTGACAGCTGCAGCCGGACAGCGAGCGTGCAGACCGTGGCGGCGTGCGCTGGGCGGAGCGTGCGAGGGCGCGGAAGGAATTCCGGGGGCGTGTGCAAGAGCACCCCCGGGGCACGGCCTGCGGCCACGCGAGGTCGCTGCCCTGACTCGTCACCCCCCCGGAACCTCGCCTATTGCCCTCGCACGTTCCTCCGCAGTGTCAGCTCGATACTGCTAGTACTTTCTCAAATATGAAGTACAGACAAAGTGAAGTCATTGTGTTAAAGCGGTTGGAGGTCGTTAGGTCTAAAGATATTTGGTGTAATGACAGGTCTAATTTTTAAACTCTAATGCCAGAAGGTCTCTGCTAATGAAAATTTGGTCTAATTATTAAAAAGTCTAATGATATTTGAATTTAACTATTATGCTGTAAAATGCGTAATAAAATATGGGTCACATATCATTATATTATTTACTGCAATAAAACCACAATGGGAATGATACATGCTGAATTCTGAATGCAGAAGAAAACGAAGCGTTTGTTCTTCGATTATTAATGAGAATTTGGGGAAATTTTCTTAGATGTGAAAATGTATGGAACATTTAACATTACATGTTCAGACAAGGAGTAACACGTAATTCATGTAACGTGTAATTCTTTTTTAATTTAAAAGAACATGAAACATTTAAGAATGAACTTAGACCGGCGAAAAGTAATTTTGTTGTTTACTAGTTCATTGCTGTGTGTTTATGGACATGAAAAAAAAACAAGTAACGGTATTGTTAATACCTTTATGGACCTTTCTGATTCTTTGTTTGCGTGGGTTTTTGAATACCTTACGCCCGCTCTAATTCTAACACAACAAATACATATTTATTAATTCCGTGTATTAAAGTGAAGATGTAAGACAATATAATAAGCAAAAGGCTTAATGCTCAAAGTAAAATAACTCTGTATAAATCTTATTTTGCTTAATTGAAATGCTGTATAATGTTATTACATAACGGTTACTATGAGGCGAGAAAGTATATGCTGTTTTAGTGCCACTCGTTTTAATTTTGAAAGTTATGAAGTTCTAAGATGCCTCTTAAAAATGTTCGTAATATCTACCAAACCGTCGTCTTCCGTGAGGTATTTCTTACTTTTGACACCTAAATATTCTGTTCTTTATTTCTCTTTGAGTTTCTTTTTCTTCCAAAAATTCTAAAAAATATGAAACACTAGTCGTATTGTAATTATTGCATTTGGTACTTTCAGGCTCCTGTGATTTCTGATTTAGCTCTCTGAATGAAGTATTCACAAGCATATTTCAACTGATTGTAGGATAGAAATTAGTTAAGATATGAAATGAAAGGTATTAAATTTTAAAAAGCTATTATGGCTACAAAATATATTTTTTCCCTTAAAAATAAATACATATATGCATATTCTTTTTTGTTTGTTTATTTACTCATTTATTCTGAAAGACTCAATGTTTTCCAATTGAAATCTCACAATTTACCTTTGAAGCAAATGAAGCCAATTTCCAGAAAGAGTCTCGTTCCATAGTTTATTTCGCAGTAGATAATTCCAACGCTTTCGAAATCGAAAATTAAACAGCTGACGTCATTTTAACTTAAGGCAGAGATCCAACGCTCTTCATCGAGAAAAGTTGACTGGATTCAATGAAGAAAACTCCTTTCACTTTTTCAAAATTTTTCAGCAAAGAAGGGCGATTCATTCATTGAAAAAGGCAAAAGGCAAACTGACCGAAAATTCTTTTCATAAATCGAAAAATTTATAAACTGCGGAATTTTGCGTGAAATATAGGCAATTTATAAAGTTTATTTTGTCAAAAAACGCTGAAAAATGTGTAAAATGTGAAAAGTGTAAAATTAAACACATTCTACTTTCTTTGAACTTATGAATTTTCGAATTGCATTATTTAAAAATAAAGAAGAGTGTAAGTGCTGTTCCTGCACCTCTAGTTTGTGATTTTAACGGTTTCTGTTCCTTCGTTTATACGTTTCATGGCAACAATATTTCTTTATCGCTGAAAAAGACTAATTAATTGGCTAGTTATCAGAAACGTTAAACAAAATATTTAATTATTTCGTGGATTTGGAGAGTTCATTGTACGATCTGGTTCTCTCAGTAGGTAAATACACAATTATTACGGAGCACCCTCATCCACATCTCCAGAGTCTGAAGAGATATATGACTTAATCGTGAATTGGAGAGCTGTCATCGTGGTGTTTATATTGCTCTCTGGGCTTCGTTACTTGCCAGTTCTGTTTAGTTACCAGCGGAGTTCCGAGAAGGGAACACTTGAAGGTCTACATCCCTTTGTAGTAGCGGGATAATGAGATGCAATATTTTGCTCTTTGCATCTCTTATTGCCCTCGCCTTACTGATTTATAAATACCTCAAAATGCCAACTCCGCGATACCACATGCATTCGAGGCAAAATGATGATGAAAAGGACGTTCATGATGAGTTGTGGAGAAAGGAAAAATCCAACACTTGTATGTTGTTTAGTTAGGTGGATAACAAGTCTAAAGGTAGATCTTCGGCAGATTTTTTTGACGAATTGCTAGCGTACCAGACAAATAAATTGCTAACACTTCAATTCGCTCGGCAATAATTTCACATATGGCCCACGACGGAATAGAAAAACAAAAAGGTCCTGCGAATGACTACTTTTAAAAACCGCATCTGCAATTAAATAGAAACACCATCAATTCTGATCCAAATACGCAATTCAGGAACCACAAGTTCATTTTTAGAACCAAACTTCACCAGGTACGAATAATTTCTACAATTGGACATTTCAAGGGTGCTTATTTAATTAAATATAAAAATAATGAAGATCTTACTTTCATACGCCTACGCTTGTTTTGTTTGGAAGTTACTGGTTATTCTAAAAAAGATACTAAATTTACTAACTTAAGGAATAAATGCTTTGCATTGTTGACATGATCGTGGAACCTCTCGTCGGTATTCTGATTTCACTTCCGCTAATTTGTACAGAGTGCCTTGACATCACGGTTGGTGCCACAGTATCTTCGATTAAAACGTTGGTGTTTATTCTAATATTATTAAGATTTTACTGATATTACTATTTACCATTAACCATATATTTATTTTAATTCGTTAAATAATCTTCATAAATATCAGTCAAATTTCTGACTCTCCCAGATAAATTCACTCGCCGCTACGCGGCTCAAGAGTTCATCAGTAACCACAGAACCTGTCTGAGTATTATCTTGGATAATTTCAAAGATGATTTCGCAAAAGCTGTAGGGCGTCCAAGAAACAATATAGTGAGTACGAACTCATTAACCGGCATGTTATTTTTTTAAAAATAAACATACTGAAATATTTATAGGGTATTTTATTTCAATTTTCTTATATTTCCGACACAAATTTTTAAAGTTTTGAAATTAAAAAATAATATATTGAATATATTATAAGCGTATAAAATACATAAGTACTATCACGCAATTATGTGTGTGTAGTATTTGAGAATTTTACGTCGTCAGTTCGTGTTTCTTTATCAGCCGAAAACTTTCTCCCAGATCGCACGCCACCAAAGCCGCCTCGTTATTGCATTATCACTGGCAATGCGCGCCCAGCGGGCGGGTGGGTGGGCGGAGCCGCTGGCGGGAAGCGAGCGGAAGGCACGCGGCGCGGCGCGGCGCGGCGTTCCCTGTTCGCAGTCGGCTGCGCGCATCCCTTTCGGCGCGCGCCCGCCGCGGAACGAATTCCCGCCTCACTTTGTCGCCCTAATGCAAAGGCGGGCGAAAGCCGGTTTCACGCTCCGAAGAGGCTTCTGGCGCGCTGCCGCCGCCACGCGGGTGCGCGCGGGTTTTTTGCGGCTCAGCTGCACCGCAGCAACGCCGCGCCGCACCACACACCGCGCAGTGCTGGGGACACGAGTACGCGCTGCTCGCTCCCCTGCTTACGCTCCCGCTCTCTCTCCTGCTTGCGCCCACTCTCTCGCATGCCTTCGTGCGTTCACGCTCCTGCTTTCACCGCCCCCTCCCTCTCTTTCTCCCTTCCGTCCTCTCTTTACCCCTTCCTCCTCCTCCGTTCCGGCTTCTCCCCCTTCCACGCTATCTCCCCATTCCACGCTCTCTCCCTTTCGCCCTCTTCTCTTCCTCCCGTCTCTTTCTCTCTCTCCCTTCTGCCCTGCCCACCCCTCCAGCTTACCCTACCTCTCTCCACTCTTTGCGTGCCCGCTCTGTAATCTGCACTCGTCATCCTCTCACTGTCTCCCACCCAGTAGCTCGGGTCTCCTCGCTCACACACTCAACCGCTCACACTTCCGGTACTCGGGTCATTCACTCTCCTGCTTTCGCCCATTCTGTCTATTGCCCTCCTCCGTTCACTCTCCTTTTACCCCCTTCCCCCGCCTGCTCCTCCCTCACGCTTTCCCCTCATGTCCTGCCTCCTGCCCTATTTCTCCCTCCGGCCTCTCTTTCTCCTCCCGGCCTCTCTGCCTCCCTCCCGCCCTCTCTGTCTCCCCTCGCCCTCTCTGTCTCCCCGCCCTCTCTGTCTCCCCGCCCTCTCTGTCTCCCCCCTTCCTCCCGCCTGCTCACTCCCTCACGCTTTCCCTCTCATGTCCTGCCTCCTGCCCTATTTCCCCCGCCTCCTCCCTCCCGCCTCTCTGTCTCCCCCCGCCCTCTCTGTCTCTCCCGCCCTCTGTCTCCCCCCCCGCCCTATCTCTTGCTCTCTCTCACTCACTCTTGCCCTCTCCCCCTTCCTCGCCACCCCCTCGCCATGACCGTGCCTCTCCCGCTCTCACCACGCGTCCCGCTCGCTACCTGCGGGATCGATACGTTTTAGCGGGATGAAAGTCGACTGCGAACAGGTGTCGCGCCGAGCTAGATAAGAGCGGCCGCCCCGCGCGGGCGCACTCGCCACCGCCGCTGCGCCCGCCGCCATGATGGATCCGGCGCCGCCGCCGGCAGCGTGGCCTGCGAGAGATCGATGCTTCGCCCCCGCGGTAGAGCGCGCGCTCGGCGCCGGCCACGCAGTCGCCCTTGGCAACCGCGCGTTACTTGAATTCAAGCAGGCGCGCGCAACGGTTATCCGATTATGTGTACTGCGTATCCGAATCTGCGCCTTCTTGCTAGTGTGCATTCGTGACAATTATCATCGCTTAGCCTAGCGAATGATGAATAAAATGAATGGCATTGGTCCATATTTAGTGAAAGTCGTCTTTAATTAATTCTTGAAAATATAATTAGTTGTCGGTGTTAAAAAATATCGCGAAAGGCGTCTTATCTTAATCTAGTATAGTACTGTTCTATTTATACCAAAATCAAAATAGGTTTGATTTGTGTTGCCATCTCAATCGGGGTTTTCCATCTAGTTTTCCGATGATTCATAGAGCAAATGTTGAAGTAGTACATTTGTTTTGTTCCCGGGTCGTAGCCACGCTCAAAATTTGCATTATTTTGTGGCATTTTGGCCTAAAATAATGAAATGTCATTTTTTACGTTTTCTTAGTGAATTAGAAAATTTGTGAGAAGGTTAATACAAACACATTCTTGCAGAAGAAAATATTACGACGAGCGTTCAACATATGACAAGATAGAGTGACGACTAAATGCGCGTTTTGAAATTAATTAGACACTGGAAAATACATTTATGGGACATTTAATACTCTTGTGGTACCAATTGGAATTAATTTAAGCAGAATTCTTTTGGTGCGAGGTTATGTATGAAGTAACTTATCTTTTAATCAGCACTGTCAGTGTGACTGAATTGCGCAGATAATTGTAAACATTTCTCTGCAAATCTTCTAGACAAATTTGAAGTACATGTGCATACAAAAAGTCATATACTTCTACATGATTGGATACTTTTAACGTTGATTTTTTTACATGAATGTTGTATGTATTTAAGAAGAAAATGACCCATATTTTTTTGTTGAGTTATGAGAACCAAACATCTAAAATTATATTGACCAATTAATTGTAGAAGTGTATGTCTGTGCGCTAACATATTATTTACCAGAAATTAAGTATTCTTTTTAGCTTAGTATATGATAGGAATCAGTTGAGACTTCCGTTAAATTGGATGTTTAGCATTTCTACAGTAATTTTAATATCTCCCCACCATGTTGCTTTGTTTTAATGCAAACGCGAGAGAATGAATGGGGCTGCTACATTCGCAATCTTTAGATTTTTAATTTTTTTTTACGTGCAAAACGTTTCGTGAAAAAAATAAGCTTTCGTTGATTCTATTTTTGTTCTGAGTTGATAGTATTAACGATCGCAGTTTTTCTGTGTTGATGAGCTTATTTATTTTTTAAGTGATTTTTGAATTCAGGTGACCTGAAAATAAATAACGCTGTGATGAAGCGAACGTGAAAAAACGTATTTCGCGTTTGAACTAATGGGGGCGTTCTTGGATGTCATTTTTTGCGTGAATGTGTCTTTATTCGCCGTTCCATTTATCACCCCATTCAATTTGTCGCTGCCAATACTGAACAGTGATGCTGTTTTTCTCCCTGCACGTGCATTGGGTAGCTGCGCAAGTGGACCGAAATTGTATACGCGAACGCAGTTAAGTCCCGAATTCACCTCCGAAAAAGTATTTTTCTCCGCCACGCGCTCTTTCAGGCCTCCCGCAACAATAGAAAGTTGTAGCCGCACCTTTGGTGTTTCGCCTCCTCTTCCTCTTAGCCAAGACGGGGCTGTTTGCAACTTTAAACACTCTTGTTATTTGCCTTTCGGAACGAGTTTTTGCGAAACACTGCCAGCGTTATAAAGCAGAGTCGCGGCGCCCGTCTTCTCTCTTTCGCGGCTGCGGCAGGCGGAGTGTGGGCGACCTCCTGTAGCGTGTACAAAATTTCCGAGCGGAATTCGCGAGTAAAGACTGGCTTCTCTGAAGGGGGGCGGTCGCGGACGCCAGCAAATTGCATTCGGAGAGGGACCGCGCCGACGGCTGCGTGGGCGAGGGCGCGGCGAAGAGAGGCCTGCGGGGGAGGGCGGAAGGCGACGGAGTGGGGCCGAGGGTGTGGGCTGGGGAAATAAGAGGGCGAGCGCGAGCGGGCGAGAGGATGGAAAAAGGGAAGCGGGAATGGGGGGGTTGGGGGGAGAGAGAGGATCTAAACCAAGGCCTCGACGGTTGAAAAGGGGATATAGACCGGTGAAATGGTATAAAGCAAGAGTGACGGAGATACGGAAGAAGCGGAGAGTGGTTAAGGTAGCTAGGGAGGATCTAAACCATAGCATGTATGGGTGAAAGGGAGGAGGATGTGAACCGGCGAAATCAAGGCGTGTGAGGAGGATGTGGACCACGTGATGTGAGCGGAGAGCGAGAATATGGATTGGCGAATCTATGGGTGTGCGAGAGTTTGAATGTGATCGAGAGAGATTCAGAGTGAACGACCGCAATGGGGGATGCAAACCATGCCATGAATCGAGACGGAGGATGTGAGGTAGGTCATCAGTTAGATGTTGCAACGGATGCTACCGTATACATTTTAGTGAGTGCGCGAAACTAACCAATTTCAATCCAAATTTATTATTGGGAATAATAAATCCGTTTCTTTGAATTATTTTTCTGGTTAAGGTGTTTTATACGATAAATTAATTCTGATGACCATTTGCGGGGAAATATAAAATGACGGAATGAAGTGGGTAACAAGGCATTAGTAATCATTAGTTTTCTGAGAAATGTGCACAATCATTCACACATGTGCACAATCAACATTGGTTAAATCAGTAAAGGCTCTTTCTTTATAAGTCATAAGTAAATAAATCAACGAATACCGCGTGCATGAAACGAGAGTAGAATATATAGAACAGAAAATATATTCCCAAAATACAGTGAATAGTTCTGTACGCAACTCTGCAAAGTTTAGTGTAGTTTCAATGAGAGGACGTGAAAGAAAAACAATAGTACGTGATTAGGTAGTTAAAATATACTTACTGTATCTCTTGGCACAGAACTTGGTGGAAGCAGATTGTGTTGATCTCGGGGATGTTGAGTTCAGCAGTGAAAGCATGGATTCTACATTTAATCTACCACTTTTAATTTTCTTAGATCTTTCCTTCTAATCCAGTACTCATTACATTTTGTTTTCGCTTAGTCATGCGTGTATTAATAGATAGCGTATTTCGTGACGCGGAATGTGTGCGAGCGTTGGAACTATCTGCTGCGTGAATTTTCGGAAGGAGGACGGGCGCGGAAGGGAAGGGAAGCACAGCCAGGTGTTGCTCTTGGCGTGGGCGCTCTCCAGTGTCAGCGTGCGCGGGAACTGTGGAAACGCCCCATTCACACCCGGAGAACGCGCTCCCCCTCCTTCCGCTTCCCCCCCAGCACGGGCCCGTCGCGACGGCGGGCGGGGCGGCGGTGTCGCGGTTTCTCTCGCGTTGTGCCACGTGGCCAACTCCTCTGGCTTCCCTCGCTTTGATCGTGTTGTCTGGGTGGGGGTGGCGGGGTTCCGCAAGGAGGAGGGAAAGTGTTGTGTTCTCCTTGCAAGCGCTAGGGCGCGTGTTGCATGGGAATTCTGTCCTGCCGGTTTTCACTTGTTATCTATTCTGAAAATCGTTTTGAAAAATGGGTTTCTAAGTTGGGTGTCTCGAGATTATGAACATGTTTTGCGTGATATTTGCTGTAGAAAGCAGCCGTTGCGTTTACTGAAAGATCAAGCCCTATTTACGATGTACTTCAGAATTGCAAATAGTAGTGAAGTAGGCGGCTACGCAAAACGTAGTGAAGAGGTAGTTAGAAATAATCTCTTGGAGATGCACGAAAATGTTCTGCTAATGCTTATTATTTTGTTTTGCATATCAAAAGAACAAGAGCTCTAGTAGTAAGAAAAATGTTTTAAAATAGCATAGAAATAAATTAGCGCAATACATTTCCATTTTGAGATATTAACTTAATTTCATATGCATGTATGAAATTTGCATGTATTACATGCAGGACCGTGGCCAAAAGGTAGCATGGTGAAGATTGTGCTGAAGGGACGGTTCGTGAACGAGAAATCATGGATTCTACATTCTATGATGTGTAAAACTGTCTTGTTCAATGAACAATTGAAATTTCTCAAAACGTTCAAGTTCATATGAGAAATGTTTGCAAATTTACGAAAATAACTTAGTTTCAGAAAGAAGGGTCCAACCGTATTGCAGGATGAGCTAATATTATTTAATTGAATATGACTCCATTGCCAAATTCTTCCATGCATCTGAAACAGAACGTGTATTTTTAACCTTAAAATATATTCGTCATAATTTTGAACGGGATGTACACTTATAAAAAATCTTAATAAAGTATTTTATCTCGAACTGCGAGTTACTGTCTGGATTAGGAAAACACTGTATAAGACATTTCACTACTACTGTTCATGGCAACACATTTCAAAACAAAAATTTGTGACTGTTTATACGTAAGATGTTTTTCTAATATAAAATTCAGGATGAGTTATGAGATTTTGTTTCAAGTTGTTCCCTCTCTAAACTCAACGAAATATATACGACGATAGAAATATATAAAATATTAACGTGAGAAATGAAATGTAAACAGATAAATTACATCAAATACAGAAATAAAATAGATCTTTTGAAGTATTTTTGAACATTCATGTGGAGAGTTGTAAGCGCACGTAGGAATGCGTTGTGCAAAGCGAACTGTGTAGTATGGAGTTCCTAGTTGCGCTGCCCCGTCGGAGCGGAAGCATTCGTGTGAAACAACAAGCTGTTGCGCGCGGCGCGGCTGTTGGTAATCCGGGTGAGACGTGTCATAAGACTCGTCTCCGGACACCGCAGCGCAACGCGCCAGGCCCGCGCCCGCCGCCCCGCGCCGCCCCGCGCCGCGCCACGCCGGTGCGTTTGTCAGGGCGGACAGGCCGTACGTCTTCCCCGGGCGCCCTCGCTGCGCCCCGGGGGGGCGGCGCCGCCGTCGTCATCGGCCCCGGGGGGGGCCGGGGGCCCCGGCCCCCCAAAGCCCCAACCCGCCTCCCAACCCCTAAACCGCCGCTACCACCACAGCCACCACCTCCACCTCCACATCCACCATCGTCACTACCATAATCGTCTCCGCCATCGTCACCATCTTAATCTCACCTCATCGTCTCTATCGTCGTCGTCGTCTCTATCGACGTCATCGTCTCTATCGACGTCATCGCCTCTATCGTCGTCATCGCCTCTATCGTCGTCATCGCCTGTACCGTCGTCATCACCTCTACCGTCGTCATCGCCTCTACCGTCGTCTCCCCATATGCTCACTCGACTTTCATCGTCTCCAAACAGTCTTCGCGTATTAAACCCCATCATAGCCCCTTCTCCACTGCGATGACCTCAGTCGTCGTTAATCCACACAACCGCCACTACCACAGTTATCACAACTGCAACCTCGGTCACCACTGACAACACTGCCAATACCACCTCCGCCGATTCCACCGCCATCGCCGTCGCTGCCGCGCGCCAACCTCGCCACGGAGCTGTGCTTTTCGGTGTTTCCCCTATTAATTATCCTGCCCCGCTGGGATGAGTCGGGATGAAGAGGAAATTTATCTCCGCGGGCGATCCGCGTTCGTGCTCCCCGCGGTCTCCCTGCCGAGGAAGCTGGCTACCTTCCTTTATTTGCTGGCGCTCCTTCGCCCGAATAGATGGTATTTGAAGTAATTAATCTCCCCAAGTGTGTATTATCGTTTTGCTTTCTTTCCTGCTTGAACTCAGTCGTTGGGTAATCTTTCACGCCAACATTACGCAGGTAGTGGTGATGAAAGGAAATGAGTTGGGCGTTATTTCGTAGTAATAAGCAGCCCTGAGTGAGTGTGGATTTGCTTCTTGTTTGTGTTTCATAAACTTCAATAGAAAAATAATACTCGTACGTTGTAAGTCCACGATTAGAGAGACATGACGTAAATGAAACCTGCGATTGAAGATGGCAGAAGCAAATAAGTAATAAAAATCAAGTATTTTTACAGTGAAATTTGGTATCAATTTTTTTTTAAACGAATAATGGCGAATCCATTTTACTTTTGATTGATTCTATTGTGGCATTAAAACAGTTATTCATTTTTTGATGAGTTCATTTATACTTACAGGTATTCGATAATTTTGAATCGTAAAGATGTAGGATGGTTAGAAAATCGTTGTATCGCACTGAGAATCGATGCCTTAATACGCCGTAATAATTATTAATAACAATGAAATAATAGAAATAAGGAGTAACTTTGTTCCGTACGTTTCCGAGCGCTTTCGTCGTGTGCTCGAGGCGCTGGTTCGCCCCCAGCGCCACCTGCTCCACAGGTGCAAGCCGTCCTCTAGCCACGGGGGCTCGTATCGGATCGGGTCGGGTCGAGTCGGGTCGGGACGGGTCGCGCCGCGCCGGGCCGGGCAGCGGTGGCCGGTCTCACCGGCCCCGCGAAGGCGCGCGTGTCCTAAATGCTAACTGCTCCGAACGCCGCTCCGTCTGGGCTCGTATTGATTTTCCCGGGATCCGTCCCTCTTCCTCCCCTTCTCCTCTCCGCTCCGCCTCTTCCACCCCCGCCGCCGACCGTCTGCCCGTCCTTTTCTCGCTTCTCCTCCCTTGCCTCCGCCGCCATCCCCACCCATTCCGCTTCCTCGCCTCGTTCTTTCCGCCACTTCGGTCGCCTCACGTGCTCTCGTGCAGCCTGCGGCTTCGTTGCCCGCTCTCCCATCGCGGCGCTCTCCGCGTAAAGGCTCCCACAAACCGGCGCGGTAGATCCGCAGCGGGTGCGGCGCGGAAAGTTCCGCGCTAGACTCGGCCGCGGAATTCGCGGTTCCTTTCACACGTGGAGCGTCAATTATGAGTCAGCGTTTTGTGACGGTTTTCATCCAACAAAGAAGAGGCGCTCGCTTCTATACATGCAGCGATAGAAATGACGTGTTATTCATAGTACGTTTTCTGGGCACATGCAATATGTAATGTATTTTTCTTCCTTTATTGAAAATTTTCCTTCAAATAGTTAATATATCTTTAGAAAACGTAGGAAAGGGGTCCATCATTTTGAACTAGAAAGGAAAAAATACGAAGAATTTCACAAGTAGATGCCACAAAAGAAACTCTTTTAATTTAGTAGAATAACTAGTACCTATTTTGATGAAATTTGAAAACTTTTCATTAGTAAAATGTACAAAATGTTAAGAAAAAAATTCAAATTGAAGTTTCATGTTATTTAAAAGTAATTAAATTACTGAACACAATTAGTACTTTTTCTGACAGTTCTGTCGTGTCAGTTTTACTGGAGAACTAAAATATTTTGAGATCTGACGAGTCTTTGTCGTCGTTTCCACAGCGGAACTGGTGCGGCAGTAGAAAAAAAATGCGTCCAATCGCGAATGGAAATCCGCAGTGAATAAAACGCTGCCAATCCTCTGCGGCGCCGCTCGCCAACCGCGCTGGTCTGAACCTGCTCATAAGCCAACAGGTGTCGCGAAATTTCCGCTGCGGACGTTCCGCGTAGGCAACGGATGTTACAGGAGCGGTAGCTGAGTGCATCTACTGATGTTACTGCAGCGCCTCTGACCGGGAGGTCCTAGGTTCGAGTCCTGACGGCGGCAGGACACACTTACACTACCTTTACACTAGCTCTTCAGCTAGGTCGAATTCAGTCGCTGTCTGGAGGAGAATTCCAGCGGCCGGCTGCTCTGATCGGTAGTTTTCCGTGGTTTCTCCGATCAACACCAGGCGAATGCCGGAGCAGTACCCTACCAAACGGGCCACGGACCGCGCGCGATCTGTCCTTCCCATTCCTTGTCCTATCCTCTCCCCTTACACTCACATGCACTACACTACCACATATTCCGGGAGACTGGTCGGAGCTTAGAGCTTGTCCCGGCTGGGGCGGTGCCCCGCTGGTGGGAGAGTCCAGGTTAGGGGGAAACCCCACTACCCGACGGTAGGTCGTCGCCGGATCTCACCATCCAGCGGGGGATGATCACCGCCATTTCCCGAGGAAAAAAACATGCACTACACGAACGGGACCAATGACCAGAGCAGTTGACGCACCCGGAAACACGAAAAAATCAATCAAAAAAAGCAACGGATGTTCCGCGCCGGTCCGTGGGAGCTTTAAAAGCCGCGTCGTCCCGGCGGAATTCCAGCTGCCGGGCTAGGTTTCTATCTCATATTCGGGAAGCCTCGTGGCGCGCGACGGGATTTGGGGCGAGATCGGCGGATGGCTGCGCGGAGTGGCGCGTGAGGGAAGCGAAGGGGCGTGCGTAGCGGCGTTGGCGGACGCGTGTGATGGGCGGCGCGAGCGGGCGGGCGAGGAACGGCGTGGCGTGGGGCGAGTGTCAGCGTTTTGTGACGGTTTTCATCCAACAAAGAAGAGGCGCTCGCTTCTATACATGCAGCGATAGAAATGACCGTGTTATTCATAGTACGTTTTCTGGGCACATGCAATATGTAATGTATTTTTCTTCCTTTATTGAAAATTTTCCTTCAAATAGTTAATATATCTTTAGAAAACGTAGGAAAGGGGTCCATCATTTTGAACTAGAAAGGAAAAAATACGAAGAATTTCACAAGTAGATGCCACAAAAGAAACTCTTTTAATTTAGTAGAATAACTAGTACCTATTTTGATGAAATTTGAAAACTTTTCATTAGTAAAATGTACAAAATGTTAAGAAAAAAATTCAAATTGAAGTTTCATGTTATTTAAAAGTAATTAAATTACTGAACACAATTAGTACTTTTTCTGACAGTTCTGTCGTGTCAGTTTTACTGGAGAACTAAAAATATTTTGAGAACTGACGAGTCTTTGTCGTCGTTTCCACAGCGGAACTGGTGCGGCAGTAGAAAAAAAATGCGTCCAATCGCGAATGGAAATCCGCAGTGAATAAAACGCTGCCAATCCTCTGCGGCGCCGCTCGCCAACCGCGCTGGTCTGAACCTGCTCATAAGCCAACAGGTGTCGCGAAATTTCCGCTGCGGACGTTCCGCGTAGGCAACGGATGTTACAGGGAGCGGTAGCTGAGTGCATCAACTGATGTTACTGCAGCGCCTCTGACCGGGAGGTCCTAGGTTCGAGTCCTGACGGCGGCAGGACACACTTACACTACCTTTACACTAGCTCTTCAGCTAGGTCGAATTCAGTCGCTGTCTGGAGGAGAATTCCAGCGGCCGGCTGCTCTGATCGGTAGTTTTCCGTGGTTTCTCCGATCAAAACGAGGCGAATGCCGGAGCAGTACCCTACCAAACGGGCCACGGACCGCGCGCGATCTGTCCTTCCCATTCCTTGTCCTATCCTCTCCCCTTACACTCACATGCACTACACTACCACATATTCCGGGAGACTGGTCGGGAGCTTAGAGCTTGTCCCGGCTGGGGCGGTGCCCCGCTGGTGGGAGAGTCCAGGTTAGGGGGAAACCCCACTACCCGACGGTAGGTCGTCGCCGGATCTCACCATCCAGCGGGGGATGATCACCGCCATTTCCCGAGGAAAAAAACATGCACTACACGAACGGGACCAATGACCAGAGCAGTTGACGCACCCGGAAACACGAAAAAATCAATCAAAAAAAGCAACGGATGTTCCGCGCCGGTCCGTGGGAGCTTTAAAAGCCGCGTCGTCCCGGCGGAATTCCAGCTGCCGGGCTAGGTTTCTATCTCATATTCGGGAAGCCTCGTGGCGCGCGACGGGATTTGGGGCGAGATCGGCGGATGGCTGCGCGGAGTGGCGCGTGAGGGAAGCGAAGGGGCGTGCGTAGCGGCGTTGGCGGACGCGTGTGATGGGCGGCGCGAGCGGGCGGGCGAGGAACGGCGTGGCGTGGGGCGATGTGGAGCGGCTGACGTGGGGGTGTTGAGCAGCAACGCAGGGCATCGAGGGAAGACACGGAGAACGAGTGGGAGTCGAAGTGACGAATCAATCCGCGGGTGTACCCCATAGCAATGTCCTCGCGAAGTGCATGACGCCACACAGGACCGTGAAATGACGGCTGGGCGCCCTGCAAGCTTCTTTGCCACTCACGAATTTTAGATAAAAGAAGTAGAAACTCACATGTAATCTACTTTCGTGGTGTGAATGAGTTCCTTCGGTTGTTTGTTCTTAGGACTGGTAAAGATGTGTCGCTCTGCTGTAATTCATATGTAACTACGGTGTATAATATCCTTATGTTTATGAATAGGTTGTGCACCATATATTATATATTCTAAATATATTTTAAACTGTCTTTGGATGTTGGCATATACTGGGCTTTAGTAAAAATGTCTTTGTTTGGTATCGCAATAGCCTTCCGCTAAAATGGGTATGATGCTTGTTTAATGTATCGGAGACACTGCAATACAAACTGCCTTTACTAAAAGCAAAAACAAAAACAACGTAGTTTGAGTCTTAAGAATGAATGGAAAAAATAGAAGAGCGAGGAAAATAATGCCTAAAAAGGTTAAGCCAGCGATCCGTCCTCTTATCGCTCGCTTTTCGGAAGCTCTTATTCCCGCGATCCAGTCAAATCAGCTTGCCCCAAGCCGTGCGCGGGGAGCTTTAGCACGTACGTTTAATGCTGGCTTTTAACATTTTCTTTTCCTCTCATGATGCTTATGGAAATTCCTCCGAAATGTACAATCGATCAGTGCACAATCAATACTATTAATTAATTTACTTTAGTAACTAAAAATGAAATTGCATAAGTTTCAACTGCAAATTGGAGCTAATAAATATTTTTGTGTTCTTGTGTGTTTGTGCGTGCGTATACAAATTTTTACTATAATCGTGGCATTTTTAAGTATTGTGAAGTATTTTTACAAGTATTGTGAAGTATTATCTAAACATGAAAGTTGTTAATTTTGATGAAATGAACATTCGTTGGGTTATTTAATACTTTTTTCTTTTGAGAAACAAAAAAGTAATTGCTTTAATCCTATAATACTTCTGGACACTCTCCAATCGAATTGTGATTACCCTCTCTTTTGTCTCTTTTCATCTCCACCATTTGCTAATTCTACTTCTTTTAAAACACTTATAGTACACATGCGAGGTGTGCGCCGGGTCCTAAAAAACGAGAAACCAACTACATCCCCTCGCGAATGATTTCTGTAAATTCTATCGCGCACTGCATTTATTGGAATTTACATATCTACGTGTCAAAATCGAACTACGCTTATTATTTCATTCCTTTCGGTTAGAAAGGAAGTGGGAAGGGCCGCTTATCTGTGGGAGACTAAAAAAGTGAATTATAAAACGACATAAAATCTCTGTTGCACCTTGGGTATAATCATGCACTAAAGCGAATAAATATGGAAATAAGTGTGTGTACTTTTATCTTTGTATACACATGCAGTTTTGTACATTCATACAAATATACGTGGATACACGAACACGTACAACTATGCAAACATTAATTTGTGTATACACTCATGTATCCATACATACTCATAATGTGCAAGTGTATAGATGAATCCGCCTAAGAATGAGCCAAAATGACAGTTCGCTAAACAAGGGAACATCATATGTAATTCAGAGAAGTATCCCTCCGCCGCGACAGCTGTTCATCCATGACTCTTCCTAAAGTGTTTGGTTATGGATCCCGTGAAGACATCATTGTGCAGAAGTCTTACAAATTTCGCTGAGGTATATGCACGTGCGTGATTCCCAGAAATATGGAAATTTAATTACGTATGTGGAAAAATCTCTTAACATGCTCTCGTATTCAGTAAAAGGAAACTGACATGAATGTAACCACGGTTTTAAAAATCATGATACTCATCACACACAGTAAATGCAATGTAATGTTTATAAGAAAAAGATTTTTTACAGAAGAGTACATAGCACTGCACTTCCCAATTTCAATTATTTCTCGTGGCGTACTACATTTTCGTCGAGGACAATAGAAAAGCCATTTACAAGTCAGCCAACTGCATAGGAAGGAATGGAGGAAGGAGAGTCGAATGGGCTCAACGACACCACGACCACAGAACCTTCAGCTATGTTGCCAGCACTAGCTATCAAAACGGTCATTCCTTATAAAAATCGCTCTATACGTAAGTACGTGTAGTACTTTAATGCTGGAGTATATTCATTACCTGCGTATGAATTGCTGGCCTGCAGAACCGCAGCTAAACCTTAGCATGAGCGATTGCCGCGCGCAAGATGTTTTATAGATTAACGCGGTGCGGCGGGGGGCGGGGCTGCGATGCGGCGCATGACGGAGGGCCTCGCCACGCGGGCGTGATGCGCGCATACGTCAACGCGCGCGCCGCCGCGCATACTCGCCGCCGAAACTTACGGCCCACCCGCGCGCTCGCGTCCGCCTCAAAATATGTTTAATTCCAGCCGCCCCTTCTCCGCCCTCCGTTCCCGACGCCCTGCTGCCGCGCGCCTCCGCCGATGCGGCCCTTCACCGGGAGGACGTAAAGTAACGCGGAGTGACCGGATGCCAAGCGATGTTTCGGGCGCGGCTTTGCGGGTTGAGAGAGGAGACCGGGAGAGTGGCTCAGGGGGTCAACTGACGTCACTGCAGTTCCTTTGACCGGAAGGTCCTAGGTTTGAGTCCCGACAGTGGCAGGGCTGTGACAGTGGCATTTTTGAATCTAACTTGTCAGGTAGGTCGAATTCATTCGCTGTCTGGAGGAGATTTCTAGCGGCCGGTTGCTCTGATCGGTAGTTTTCCGTGGTTTCTCCGATCAACGCCAAGCGAATGTCGGAGCAGTTCGTAAAAAACGAGCCACGGACCGCGCGCAATCTTTCCTTCCCCTTCCATGGCCTGTTCTCACCCCTTACACACACGCACACACACACACACACACACACACACGTACACTAACATGCACTACACTACCACACATGCTGAAGGACCAGGCGGGAATTTAGAGCGGGCTGTGCCTCGCTGGTGGGGGATACCTGGCTGGTGAATCCCCCGCTAGTTGACGGTAGGTCGGCGCCGGATCTCGCCATACGGCGGGGGGAAATCACCGCCACCTCCCGAGCAAAAACATGCACTACACGAACGGGACTAATGGCCATAGTAGTTAACGCGTCCACAACCACTAACAATAAAAAAAGAATGGAGTGGCACGAGATTTTATTTGCGCGCTTTGAATGAGGTGGATTCGTTTACGAATTCTAGAATTTGTTCAAAGTGATGGTATCTATAAGGGTGAAAAAATATGGAGAAAGAAGGATGTTGCGGATGTAGATTTGGACGTGTTCGAAAACTACGGGTTGTGTAAGAAAAAAAATATTTTGGACCAGAATTGAATCAGTGATAGTGCTTTGTGACTATAATTGACGTAAAAATTTCAATCATCAGAACCATCAATTTCTCCTATCATTTGCTGGTTTTTCCTTGAACTCACTTATGCGTTTGAGTAGATAGGAACTTAGTCTTAGTAGATGAGAGGTTATTAGAAACATTTTTCGTTTTATATTACTTTTAGAAAATTCATTTACCAGTCTAGATTGTAAATTGAAGGTGTCCAGTGCAATTTATTACGAAATAACCATGAATGATCTCTGATACTGTGCAAATTCTAACTACTAACGTCGTTTCATACTCGCAACCTTTTTTTTTTCTGGAAAGCGCCCGTAAATAACTTTATCCCATTAGCGGTCAGTACTGGTTCTTCCATTTCACGGGCTTCATGAAAAAGAAACACGAGGAAATCGAAGTATCGCTGCCCGCCGCCGTGAAGAGATGGCCTTTCAGAACGTATCGAATGACCACCTCGCCCACCTGCCCGTCTTCCTCTCAGCCCCATTGCGCGCTCGACCAGGAGTCGCGAAGGAGTCGGGCCGAATATAGAACCAGATCTCGTAAGGAGATTGGCAGCGAGCGTAGGCGGCGGCGGATTACGAGCCCCCAGCCACCCACCCTCGCCCCATCTCGTCCTGGCTTCTTTCCCTCCTCCCGAGCTCCCATCCTCCTCGCCCTCCCCCCGAACCAGTCTCGCACGCGCCCGCCATACCACAAACGCCCCACCGGGAGCAGTAGCTCAGTGCATCAACTGATGTCACTGCAGCGCCTCTGACAGGGAGGTCCTAGATTCGAGTCCTCACGGCGGCACTAGCTTTTCAGCTAGGTCGAATTCAGTCGTCTGGAGGAGAATTGTAGCGGCCGGCTGCTCTGATCGGTAGTTTTCCGTAGTTTCTCCGATCAACACCAGGCGAATGCCGGAGCAGTACCATACCAAACGGGCCACGGACCGCGCGCGATCTGCCCTTCCTCTTCCTTGTCCTATCCTCTCCCCTTACACACACACACACACTAACATGCACTACACTATCACATATTCCGGGAGACCGGTCGGGAGCTTAGAGCTTGTCCCGGCTGGGGCGGTGCCCCGCTGGTGGGAGAGTCCTGGTTAGGGGGAAACCCCACTAGCTGACGGTAGGTCGGCGTCGGATCTCGCCATCCAGCGGGGGAAGATCACCGCCATCTCCCGAGAAAAAACATGCACTACACTAACGGGACTAATGACCAGAGTAGTTGACGCGCCCGGAAACACGAAAAAATCAGTCAATAAAACCAACGCCCCTACACCGCCCGCGGTCCGGTCCTACCTCGCCCCTCCCAGCCCTCCGCCGTCGTAAGACCGCCTGCGGCGCCGCGCGCGCGGGTGGATGAGCGTGGGCGTCGCCAAAGACGCCCGCGATGAATCTTCTCGTGCCCATCGATTACCTTCACTTCAAAACCAGACGTTCCTTTGAATCGGGCGCGCTCTGGAGCGTCACCAGCCGGCCAGGACAAAAGGAGCGGAAATGTGTACGATGTCTTTATTCTTTGAAAGTTCCGCCACAGCCCGTGCCTGCGGTGAGATTGCTGAAGACGTCCGGTTTTGCTTTTCAGACTCGCAGGTCCGAGGCGCTTTGTATTGACGGGTCTTGCTAGAAACCGCTGTGGCTTCCCAAGAGCAGTAATCTAATGTACTTTTGAGTTGTCAAAAACATTTGTCAAGAGTAAATGTTGAGTAATGAGGAAACGTTTTTGTTTTAAAACGTTCATCATTACGTCATTATATTTTACATGTCATTATTTTTCAGTATATTTAACCATTTTCTTCTGATTGCTCACAACTTACTTATGTCAACATGTTAATAATTATTGCCCCATCTGTTTATAACAGAGATTGACACAGTGCTTCCTATGATAATTTTGAATGAATTTATTGATGTGATGTTTGATTACTTCGAAGCTTAGAGACAAAACCTTATTCCAAAATAAAGTGAATGCAGTCTTTCCTACATTTCCTGGTGATTGACTTCCCAGATGTGTATATTTCTAACTGATTTATTTAAAACATAACAATTTAGAACATATTTTCCTATTGCTTCGGTCGTGATAAAGCCAAGTTATAATGAAATGATTTTTCATCATTGATCGTCTAAGAGTTAAAAACGATCCTTTTCTGTCACTTCGGAATTGTTTCCGATCATTTCTTTTCATCTCCGCGAATCTCGCGCCAGTTGGACGCGGCACCTTCATTTCGAGATGCGTTCGTCGGGCGGGCGGGACGGCCGGCTGGCCATCCCATCGTATTTTCGCGCGCGCAACCACCAGACGATCCGGCAGTGCCCCTTCCAATAAAGGTCGCCCTGCGCCGGCGGCGGCGGACGCTCTCGAGCGCGTGATGGATCGACTGACTCCTCGGCTGATGGATTGACCGCGCGCCCGCGCCGCCCGCCAAATGCCCTCGCGCGGAAAAATCGCCACCGCGCCACGCCACGCCACGCGAAGCCGACGGGCGCGCCGGCAGGCGGAGAAACGCTTCCCGAGACCCGGGTGCGCTACTTGCTGCTAGGAGAGCTGGTGTTGTGAGCCACGTAGGAAAAAGTATCCTCGTAGATACTAGGCAATGGGATAGTAACGATGGATCTAATATTCATTATGGTTGATAAGATTTAAACCTATACATCGAGCACACGATTTGCAATAAGAATCACAGAAAATGACAGCGAGAGTATGCCCCTCTGACTCGCGTTGAACATAATTCGTTGCTCAGTACATAATTTTCCCGTCTTGAGGCGACAGTGGAGTGAGCAGTGGGCGCGTATTGTTCTCACTTCGAAAGTCACCATAGCTATCGTTCATATGAACATCTCATGTTGAAGCTATTGGCCCGTTCCGCATGAGTTCAATCGTGTCTTTTCCTCACCATGGCTGGCTGCCTAAAGGCAGCTACTTTCCCGGTAGGGTTATAATTACGGCAGTATTTTTATTAAATTATTACACCAATTCCTTCTTACTATGTTTTCTTTTCTGTTGGGTTAAATATCGTTAATTCATCTGTGATGTCTCAGTTTCATTTATGGATTATTGTGTAATATCCTTCTAATGGTGTAATTATGGATAATAAGTTTTCATTTCCCGGCTTTTTTTTTTTATTTTAATCTTTTTTTTCGGTTTCGTAAGTTATAATTATCTCGGGGTATTTGTATTCGAAAAGTTAGAATGTAATTTTATAATGGCTGCAGGGACTTCCATCTACTCATAATGTTGGGTAATGCAGTTTTGAATTGTAATAAACGGCCAACAATTTTACTTTCTCGAATGCATACGGAGAAATTTACATCGTACAGAAGGAAGAACTGTAGACAGAAAATACTGGATATCCGTTTCAAACAACGTAAATTCCGTAGCTTTTATTAATAAAGGAAATTGCTATCTGTTTATTATATATATATATATATATATATATATATATATATATATATTGACCTCCATTTCTAATTTTTCCTTTTTTATTTTATTTATTTATACCTCAGTTACTTAAAACCGTTCACTGGGAGCTGATTAGAAGGGACATGAAAATCGTTCGCTTTAGATCTTTAATAAATAATTTATGTAAAGCGGAAAATCAATTTCCATATTTCATCGACAATATACTTTTGGGGTCCCATTATACCAAAAAATGGTTTTTAAAAACGCGTTCTTGCTGACCGTCTGTGAAAAGCACTAGATCCTAAACTAATAGTAGGAATTTTGCGAAAATGACTGTTCCTCATTAAATTTAAACTCCAAACCTCTCGATTTTGAAAAAAATACTTAATTTTGGTAGTACTTCACATGAAACCCCTAGGACATTTTCAACATTCTCTCAACAATGGCGTCAATTTTTGTCTTTAAATTTCTTTTAGGAATAACCTTTAATATACTTAAAAACGTGGGGTATATGCGTTTTTCATGGTTATCGCTGAATTTTTTTAAATTTCCTAAGTTTGAAGCAGTCAAGAATTGCAAGGAACAGGGAAACATAAAAGACTCGAGAGAAACTAATGACACAAAGCAATAGTGAAAGGAAGTGCTAAAAAAAAGTGTAAATACAAACGTAAATGTTAGTGCAAAAAACTAATATAAGAGTAAATGTATAAAAAAAGTGAAACGTAAAGTGACCAACAAAAGTAATATTAGAATATATCTGAAAACCAAGTGCAGTTAGTATTAAAATATCAATAGTGAAATGTACAGGCTGGTACTCGATAGTAGCACTGTAGTAATAACACTAAATCTCTTAAAGACTGTTTCACCTAAAGAGATGCGAAGAACTAACCCTGTGTTCTGACAGGAGGCTCCCATCTTTTAGGGATACAATGGGCTTACATCATCATCATCATCATCATCATTATCGAGTTTGAAGTGTTTTCGTCGTCTTCTTACAACAATGATATTGAAATCGAGATTTTTTTTTCTTCAAATAACATTTTTTCTTCATAATCAGTTCTTAATTTGTGTCATATAAATGTTTTGGAAAATATTAAGTCGTTTTCATGGAATTTTGAGTAAAATATGGGTAATATGAACAAATATTAAAAACAAAATTTTCTCAGAGCGACTCCAATTTTTTTCTATAAACTTTCTGTCGTATGGTGCTAAATTCACGAAATAGCAAGTTATAAGCACCATTTTCATGTATTCTTTGTTTTTTTTAATTACACGCATGCATTTTTTTATTTATCTCTCATGTTAACATGAACATAACTGGCGTTTTAATACATTATTGAATCTCTGAGTACATGTGCTTCAAATGATTTTTTGTATGAAGTTTCTCGAAAACTCGTAACTTTTGTGTGAAAATGAACTCAAAATTGTGCCTTTTCAGAAACGTTCATTCGACGTTCTTTTCGCAAACGACTCCCAATTTTTCAATAAAAATTTGCACATCAAAACATTAACTCCGTTTTCATCTTGTTAAAGTTTTATTTCAATACAACTGTTAGGGGAGTGAAAAGGTGAGGAAAGCCGTTGTGAGGTAGCACCTGGTAAGAGGTTGGGGAAAATACAAAAGGCTGACTGATTGGGAAACTAACTAGCACCACTAGTTTTCTTTAAGTGAGCGCGTCCTCTGTGGCGATCGTACAAACACGCTCTCATCAAAGATGGCGGAGTATCTTCCGTCTTAGATGGCGGAGTATCTTCCGCGATCGTCTGTGTGCCTCGCGGAATCAGTTTCCACAAGCTCGACACCTGATCACCGGCAGGCGTACAGTCTGGAAAATCTCTGCCCTTTCCCAAAACTCTGCGTTTCGGATTGGAAGCAGGTGGTCGTCCGCGGAGGCAGTCATTCGCCTGTCAATATGAGTGATGTGCGACTCAATAGACATACCTGGTTTAGTGAAACTGTTCTGGCTGATTTCGTTTTTGGCGAATGTGTCTCTTATTTCTCTCATAACAGTTCGTTGGAAACTGAGAGAAAGATAATTGACAAATATGAGCAATACTGTTGCAGCATTAATTTTTATCACTCTGTAGTCGCATTTTCATTTCGTTTCCTCCGAGAAAATTTTTAGTTCATTTTCTAATGTAGCATTTTTCATTTTGTAACTTTTCATATTGCGAATTTAGAATGCACTTATTATTTTGGACTGTGTCGTTTTTCTTCCGCAAAATATTCCCGTCTTACAATTGCCAACATCGTGAGGAGTTGGGCCATAAATGTATGCAAGTATATAGTAAACAAGAGACCGTTTTAAAAAGGAGGAAAGGATGAACTTGGAGGGTTTCCAGATGAGCTTTTACCGCAGTGGCGACGAAAATCGAAATGAAAAACTCGCTAGCTTAGGCGACTTCTGAAAGGCACTCTGGTGGACAGTAAATACCTGTCAGTACGAGAACAAAGAAAACGCCGACCTAAATAGAGTGGGAGGGGGCGGCATCCGCTTTGAGCTCGGGTTGGGTTCGGAAATCCGAAGTTTTGAGGTTTTCTTCTTCATATTAAATCGTGGAACGCATCGGCCAACCATTGAACGGCGATCAACTATCTTTTTTTTATTGCTCTGAATAAACAAGAATCGGTCAAATGTAGATGGTCGCCAACATTTCGTTAGGAAATTTGAAGATTAAGTTGGTCTTGCTCCGAAGCCAGAGGTGCCAACTGGTCTCAGGGTAATCGCTCTCCACTAGGATGATGACGGATGCGAATTCGTAGGAAATATATTTTTGCTCTTGGATTTTGGGACGGTAAGCAACGGCGTCCCAACATTATCATATTGCAATGTCTTGCTATGCGTGTTTGATCTCTAGAGTCTTAATATTAAACTGACGCTAGAAAAGGAATGTAATCGGCCCCGATAATACAGACTCCTTTTGTGACAGTGCTGGGGTGGTTGTGAGTTTGAGTACCGCGTAAGACCATTTCTCACTTTAAGGCGTGGCAGATAACGCGAACCACGTAACCCATGGTAATTAAATTAGAATGGACCACATCCCAATTGCAGAGAAATTCTGTTTCAATTCTCTACTCGGGCGTTGGAGGATGTACCGATTAGTGAAAATCCCAAAGGCGTGATTTGTATTGCAAGGTAGAGGGGGAGCATCCTCGTAACCTCTGGGATTTTTCTCCGTCTGACCTTCCGTCAACGAGTTGGTGGGCGGGTTCGAGAGAGATTGAGACGTCGCAACGCCCAACCGATGCTACGTGATTGGCACCGTGTGAATCCGGCTCACTCGTGCCGCAAGTTCATAAGCTGTCAGCGATACGGAACGCGTAACAACACCACGTCATACGCCAGAAGGGAACCGTCGGCAACTATAGTGATGGACGAGAGGCATAGCCGACACTCAAAAGTTAATGTGTGAACCAGGGTGGGTCGCGCGTCAGCCACATTCCAATAATTTCTAATAAAAGGGAACGATGGGATAATTTCTAATAAAAGGGATGTATTGTTGACGACTTTTGTAAATACCTTAATTCGAAATTCTGCAATTTGATTATAAATTAGGGATGGTATTATTTCGAACTCAAGAAAACGTGTGCCGATTACCTTCATAACCCATACACTTTTTACTGTTCATTGAACGATTAACACAAACAATAATACGTCAGAGAGAATTCCAACAACCACACCAATACCTTCTTAAAATAATAAGTTTATACTTTCTAAATTCTTGGAAAAAGCTTCCCAGGCAATGACTGCCTGCTCCGCGCGGACGAAACCGCGTTCACTTCTCCGATCCGCACTGTCCCGCGGCGCGTCCCGGCGCCCTTACGCTTGCCCAATTGATTTCCGGCTGCGACCGCGGCGCCGGCCGCCCGCCGCCGCCGCCGCCGCCGCCGCCGCCGCCGCCGCCGCCGCCGCCGCCGCCGCCGCGTGACGTGTGCCCGCGCGGGCCAATGCGAGCGGGCAGCCGCGCGTCGTCGCCAGAGCCATCTTCCGGCCGCGGACCAATCAAGAGCCGCGCCCTAATTGAACCCGCGGCGTGGCCCGGCTCGCTCCGCGCTGCGCCGCAACGCTGCTGCCTGCGGCGGCCGCTCTATTAAGCTGCGCACGTTGGATTCTTCCTGCGGCTGACTGGTTGAAGTCTCTCGCCTTCGTTTTTATTGTTCTTCTTTTATTCTCGAATCAATTACGTCTCAATCCTTTTAATTCTTGTAATAATGTCTTATGCTTTTTTTTCTAACTCCCAATAAATGGCATGTATGTTGCATATCAGTGTTTGTAACCTAGAACATATCTACGTAAAACATCACGACATAAACGTAATGTTTCCGCTTTTGTTTCATTTGTACTTCGTGATCGCGTACTATCTATTTGCTACTATTATATGAAAAACGACGTTTTTCAGCACAACTCATTTGATACCCTGATTGTAGATACCAAAACGTATTCGGTAGCAATGGAACATTCAGTGGTACTTTTGGAATCTCTCGAGATTTTCTTACTTTGTGTCGGGGTAACGTATGTCGTCGTGTGTTTTTAAGATAAGAATTTCTTCTGCTGATCTATCAACTGCTTCACCATATATTCATCAAACCACGTAGGCATTTCAAGTTTCTTCTTTTTATGTTCTTTCCCTTGCATGTTACTGTTGACTTGTCACTAATCCAGAACTTCTTGCTCGAATGAGAAGCAGTTAAGCCTGCGCGCTGGGTCTCAGCCGCTGAATCTCCCATCCCCTTGCGCGTTGACCTAGACTCGTGCCGTGTGGCCCGGGCGACGGCGCGTAAGGAGAGCGCACGCATTGCGCTGCGCAACAGCACCGGCCGCAGACGCCGCCTTCTGCCGCCGCCGCCGCGTTTTGGACGCCCCGCCCGTCCGCCACTGCCCCCCCCCCCCCCCCCCCCCCGCCCCCCGCCGCCGCCTCCACCCCCCACGCCACCCCCCCCGCCACCCCTTGCCATTGCCACCGCCATCGCTACCGCCACCACCATCGCCATCGCAGCAGCCCCGCCCCGCCACCCACCGTCATCACCACTGTCTCCGCCTACCTCTTCGCCTCTACCTCCCGCACCGTCACCGTCGTCAGAGGTCTGTTGCCTGGCGGGCGGAGAAGACCGAGCGGTGCGGCGGCGGCGGCGTTCCGGGTTGCGCGGGGCGTTGCGTCGGGTTCCGCCTCCTGCGCTGCGGCCGCCCGGCCGACCCGCCGTGCGCGGCCGCGCTGCGGGCAAGCGGGTTGCGCGGGGCGTTGTCGGGCTGCCCGCCCCTCGCCCCGCGCCCGCCCCACCCCAGCCCCGCCCGCCACGGCTTGACGCAGTGCACGAGTTACGTTCTCTGCATTTGCAAATTTTCCCTGCTATCTGTGTTATCGTTCCCAATTGTTGCCATTACTTTCCGATCAGTATTCATATATTTCACGGGTTTTATTATATATTGCTTCATGAAAAATTCCAAAGATTTACTGTTCAATAAAATTAATGAGTCAACCGAAGCTATATTTTATCGCTACTGTAAAACTCTGGAGTAATACACAGTAGGATATTCTAAACTATATTTCTTGTTGAATTATGTTGACTATCGATCCAGAGAGTAAATTGAAGCGTCTGCGGGGTCTTTCACCCCTGGCGGAATAATTTTACTGTCTCGTAGCCTTTAATCTACCTCGGGGATTTTCTTTGGTTGGCATAGTTAAGACATCAGACTATTTTAACAGTCACCATGTACTTTCTTTAAAATGTAAATTCTGAGAGTTTGAAACGTATTAAATATTAAATTAGCTAAAATTTTTAAATCGAATGGACATGCGAAAAGCAAGTCTTTGAGTTTTGTTAAAAGCCGCCGTCTTCTATTTCATTTATATACTGAGCTGTCTGAGAGGTAATTTTTGACGCCGCTTGCGGTATAACCACGTTTGAGAAAAAACACACCTTATCGATCTCACTCCTTGTTGCAGACACGCCACTGCAGTGTATATTGATTATTCGCCTATCTATTGTAATATTTAATAGATGAAATAGTATTAATGGATCAAATAATAAATCATTATTATATTAAATTAATATAATACTAATATAGAATAAGGTATTAAATGATGAATCACAATTTCTATCATTGTTTTGCATTTCGCGCTTGAAATTGTACTTTTTGTAAACTCGTGCAAAGGAACTCGTTAGAGCAATACTTTTTATCTGCGACAATGTTATATAATTATAATGGATTAGCAGGCGTAATTAGATGCTTGATTATGACACACGTGTTACAATGGATTTATTAAAGCATTTGGGTTGGAATGATTTCATTACAACACCGTTTTTCGCAGTTGATACAAAAAGCGTTGTTTGAAACGAAGGAGTAACATATTTAGCGAAGACGTTCACGTAAAGTAATAAACGAATTTGGTCCCCTACATATGATCAAAATACAAGTAAATTCATATTTTGATAGCAAACCCCTTTTGACTTTCGTCCTCTTTCATCCACTAGTCCATAGAGCAAATGCAATGCTGAGATGTTCCCCTGCTTTCTTTTTGGAGAGTAAACGTAACTTTTCAGCTCCTTTTCTCATGTCAGTTTTCTCTGTTCTGAATAGCAATAAATATATTTTTGTTTCCTTCAATTGATTTTCATTTCAAGTATTGCATATTCTATTATAAATATCTTCGTTTTTTTCTGGCAATAACCGAACTTTATTTCCTTTCAGCATATGTGTATGTAATGTAATACCAACCCTAATTGTTCGACCAATTGAATATCCAGAAATAGAAAAACGCATACCAAGAAATCTTTCTAAACTCAGAACAAATGATTGTGCGTGTCCGAAACACAACATTCCTTTGATTATGTATACAATGTTTGGAAACGGTAAAGCCATTAACAAATATCAAATAAGATAAAAATGGCTTTCCAATCATCAGGGGAAAAACAAATTTTATTATCGATCGTTCTTGCTGGTTTGCTTTCGCAGTCTCCGAAGTCGCGTGCTGCTTATCTATTTGCGAAATCAATACCTCAGCTTCTGTCACGATCCGAACTGTGGGAGTCGCTTATTCTCGGCAGTTTCGGCATACAGGAACGGTATCTTTCGCGGATACCGGATAGTGTTATCTGGGATTTGGAGAAAGAACGTGTAATGCTGTGACGTGCAATCAAAACGACGTATCCGAGGAGGCAGAGTAAAATTCTTAAATACCAGAGTTTGGAAATCGATATCACCTCAATATGGGGCGTAAAAGCACAGGTCGTCGAAGCTCTAGGATTTGTTTAAAAAAATGTATAAGAATATGGCAAAACTGCCAGGTTTATCAAAATACTGGAAAGTGCAGGCCATTGCTTTGTTGCGAACAGTCGACATTTCGCGCCAAGTATTGTAGGGGCATCGACAGTCCTTAGAAAGCTGGTTGTATCCTGGAGTAGATTTTATATTCAACCGATCCATACCATCTTCAGTCTTCAATTAGAGTAATAATAATAATAATAATATATAATAATAATATAATTATAATAATATAACAATAATATTATAATATAAATTATAATAATAATAATAATAATATAAATCATTGTAATTAATAGTAAAACAATTTAATTTCTTTAATACAAAACTTATTAGATTATAAATCATAGATTTCATTTGAAAATTCTTTTTATCAATAATTGGTCTTAAAGTTCAGGGAACTACTTGCTCAGTGAACCGGCGGAAACCGAATTACGAGTCTCGAAAACTACCGAATTATATCACCAGATGTAGTTCGAATAGAACCACTTTTTATAGCGACTTGCTCGGTTTTTATTTTTTTCTTCTATATAGGGACGTTCTATCTGATATTTTTTGACAGCATGTCATTAAACAGTAAGTGATAAACGCAAACACAGAAGTTTCTATTTAACCCGAGTTTCTCAAACTTGATGAAACAATGTAGCAGATGCAGGAACTTGTTATAGAATTACTTTTTACCAGTTTCATCATCGAATCATACTAGTTCGTGAGTATGTGTTTCTCTTTAATTACCCGGAGTAATTATTTCCCTTTGCTCATTTCTCAGATCCTACATAATGAATTGCCAAATACTACATGGATAAGACCGTCAGCAGTATTTTCGTCTGTGAAGGTTAAAACTTGTGCGTCCACTTTGAAAGTGCCAGGTCCAGGCAAAGGTGTCTGCGTGAACTTGTCGGAGCCAAAGTAAAGCTGTTTGTCGGGAGCGCTCGCTGTCGACAAGGTTTCCGGCGAGCGCGAGCACCTGGCGGTCAGGTAAAGGCCACGTCCCTCCCTAATTAATATTAAAAGCGGAGCGGTCCCCACGGCGCGGCGCGGGGCGGCACCTGCTGGAGCAGCCGGCGCGGCGCCCTCCCACCCGCCGCACACTTCCCTCGCGCGCGCCGCCACATGGCTTCTTTCCTCTGCCGCCACCACCACCTCGAATTCTGTCACTACCATCGCCATAACCATCACCGACACCATCATTAGTATCAGTGCCAGTAATACCAAAACTATAAACACGATCGAAGCTACCACTGCTATCGTCGCTACCTCTATTACTACGCTACCACTACTACTACTAATGATACTGATACTATTACTGTTACTGCTGCTACAACTATTATTACTATTTTTTGTTGTTATTTAAGGTCGTATCAACATCTAGGTCATTAGCGACCACTATTGAAGTTAACGTTATGGTAACTGTGAAGGTTAAACGATATGGTGATGATAAGGGGTGAAAGGACGAACACATATACAATAATGCCCGAGGCGGGACTCAAACCCGCGACCCTTCGGTCCGATATCACTTTGACACTACTGCCTTAGCGATATCGGTCACCGATATCGGCTATTATTACTATTATTCCTGTCACTTTTACTATTTCTGACACCGCTCTACTGTTGCTACCATCGCGGTTAATTACCATCACTGCCACTAACACCGTCGCTGTATAATATTTGAAGCAGAAATGAAAACATGAGCACAAATTCTTACAGTTGTTTTCTCATTATCGCTAAAAATCGTTTCTAATAAAAACTATTTAAACCATGTTCATCTTCTAACCATATACGTAAGCTCCGTTTTTGAGACCACCTCTAGTTCCAAATCTACATCGCAGTGATGTAGGTTTGACAGCTTTCTGCATTCCAAACACCATCTTCTCCTCTGCCACCGCGTACTCTTCACCGCACGTGTCATTGCTCTCATCCCTCTTGGCACACATGCACTAGTCGGTGGTCTTCCCCTGCCCGTCTTCTGCGGCGCGCGCTTTGTCGGCTCGCTCGGACGTTCAACTTTGCCCTCCGGGGCGCCCTGAAAGGACCGCCTCCCCCACCCGCCCTTGGCGACGGCGCAGCGGCCTCGCCGCGACAAATAGGCGACTCGGGCGACGTGTTTCGGAAAAAAGCGCCCTTCTCGTCGGCGTCGCCCTCAGGCGCGTGTATTCAGCGCGTCGGCGGATGCTGTCGCAGTCGCCATGCAACATTTCACAGCCGCTGGACTTGGGCCCCGCTCTCGGTGTAGGACGCAAATGCAGCTGACACCTCCGCTCGTTCACTTGTTCTCGATGCGTGTTTCCGTTCTCTCTATTTACGACGTGCGGAAGGGAAATGAAAATGCACGGCGATATCCTCAAGAAGGGAGTGTATTCCGGGGAGTTCGGGGTATCCAGGATTTTGCGTACATTTGTCAAAGTCGCTGATGTGTGTACCAGAGAGATGTGTTTATCTCTTTTGGGATTTATATGGTCACCCCATCTTGGAGCTTTATTGTTATTGTTATGTATTTGGCTCTTTCGTACAGATATGATGTGAGAGAATAGAGAAAGCAGAAAGTCCACCAAACTACACTTCTATTCCATTCAATCATTTACGCATTTGAATTTGGGTGATTTGGAAATAAAATAATAATCCTCAGTTAAATGAAGTAAAGCAGTATTCTGTGTACAACATTTGTACTTTTTAAGGGGATCTGCGGTCAAATTGAATGAAATACATTCCAGATTTTCATTGCAACTTTAGAGTAGTCCAACAACCATTTTTTTCTTCAGCTTACTTGTTGCATCAGTTTCCTTTGACTCATCTGATACTTTTTTTAAGAACTGAAATGAAAACTGTTTTTTATTTTCGCAATTTCAGGTGGTTATTTTTTGCTTAGAAAAACCACTAGTTGTGTTCTACGATGTTTTTGCAGGTGATTCAATTTTTCTAGAACATTAAAGATATATCATTCCATCTTCGCCCGCCATCTTCATAAGGGGTACCTTGTCTTCATACTAAATACCATCTTATCACAAAACAACATGTAAGTCAGCAAAGTGGCATTCTGTTATAATATTAGTTTTGGTAAATATTATTTATTAAAATAATAAATATTGCTAAATGCGTGACTTTCCGCGTAACCTATTCTACTGCATTCTTCCTCATCTCTCCCCCAAGAGCTTCTACGTCGCATATAGTTTTTTGATCCAGCGCGTCCTAACGCTTCTCTTATCTTCCAAGATCTTAAGCTCCTGAGGCGCGCTGTATCGCGTTCCACAAGCTGGCGCTTAAAAAGCCAGGGAACGTCGCTTGGTTCGACATTTATCGGACGAGAAGCCGAGGCAGCGAAGCGCGGAGACGAGGTCGCGAGTGAGCGAGCGAGGCGCCGACGGGGGAGGGGGAGCGATTCGCGTTGCAATTTGCGTAGCCTCCTCCTAAGCAGGACATCAGTCGAGAACGCGGAGGCCAGCGTCGGCTTCTTATGGCTGTGGAGGGGAAGGGTCGGCGGAGGAGGAGCACGAGGCCTCGATAAATCGCAGAAAGGGGGCGGGGCGGGGAGGAGAGGAGATGAGCTGGCTGGGCTGGGGCGGGGCTGGGCGGGGCGTAACCTTGCCGGGCTGAGAGAGGTGAAGCGAGGCGAAACGAGGTGTAGCGAAGCAGAGCGAGATGGGGTGGAAAGCAAGGGTGGGGCGGAGGTGGGCGGGGCGGGGCGAAATGAATCACGAGGAGGCAGGGGGAGGCGGGGACGGTGCGGATGGCGTAACGAGGACGTTAACTCGCGGCGAGAAGCGAGAAGCCCTTATTGTGCCGGACGCGCGCGGAGCTAACGAGACGTCGCTTGACTCCACCGCGGTTTACGGCCGCTGTGCAAACCCGACCCCCTGGGTCACCCTACCACCCTACCACCCTACATCGTCGCCCAACAGTGTCGGATAGCCGCGGGAAGCCTGAGCAGGTTTCGTCGCGCATCACCTCGTGCTGAATCACGCGCCTCCACCGCCACCTTCACGCGTTCGTAGCGCCCTCCCCTTGGCGCCACTGGCACCACTCCTCCTCCTCCCCTCCTCCTCCTCCTCGATCTTGATTCATCTCTCTTTGGACATAACTCAACCCTTCGGCACAGCATAGCGTAAAGGCCGTCTCTATAAACTAAAACGCTATCTACCTCATTCTTGGAAGCTTCCAATCCTATCTCGCAGGTCCGTATTTCAAAATTAAATAACTTATTTACATCTTTGTCCTCCTTCGTACCGGGTGCGGTAGCTCAGTGCATCAACTGATGTCACTGCAGCGCCTCTGATTGGGTGGTCCTAGGCGGCAGAATTTTCGACACTAGCTTTTCAGCTAGGTCGAAGTCAGTTGCTGTCTGGAAGAGAATTCTAGCAGCCGGCTGCTCTGATAGGTAGTTTTCCGTGGTTTCTCCGATCAACATCAGGCGAATGCCGGAACAGTACCCTAATAAACGGGCCACGGACAGCGCGCGATCTTTCCTTTCTCTTCCTTGTCCTATCCTCTCCTTTTACACACACACACACACACGTACACTAACATGCACTACACTACCACATATTCCGAAAGACCGGTCGAGAGCTTAGAGCTTGTCCCAGCTGCGGCGGTGCCCCGCTGGTGGGAGAGTCCTGGTTAGGGGGAATCTCCGCTAGCCGACAGTAGGTCGGCGCCGGATCTCGCCATTCAACGGGGTAAGATCACCACCATCTCCCGAGGAAAAACATGCACTAAATGACCTAAGCTCTTGACGAGCCCTGAATCACTAACCAACCAACCAATCCTCCTTCCTATACAATTTTCAGTACACCAAGGTAGCGTGCATTGGCCAATGGATCAACTTATTATTCACAGCGGATATTCCAATGGCTTAAAAGGCAATCGTTGCTACTTTCGCGGATGATTCAGCCATGTTGACTTCCGACTACAACCTTTGAAGAGCATGATGTAAACACAATGATGTAAACAGCAAGATCGTATTAAATCAAAATAACATCAACACCTGAAAATTTATTTCAGCCACCTAGTTATCAACCTCCTCGATAAATATCAAGGAATATCCTACTTAAATAGAATTTTCTCTCTAAGTCTCCCTTACCGCTTTCAGTTTTAATACGAACAACTTAATTTTGATCTACTGTTTAATGATTTCTTTCGTTCTTTGATTGTGTTTTTGATACAAATGTCCCTGAAAGTAGATATAAATTATTCACATTTCTATTCGTGGTAACTTTAATTCAAACAATTTCATTATTGTACTCGTATGTACCTATTATTTCAAGTTTGAAACAGTACATTTTGTGGTGTATAATATAAATGTTTCTGCAGCTGCATTTCTATCGCCTACTGGGATGTTTCATATATTTGTTTTTGTCTTGGTTATTGTTTTGAAAATTTTCAAATGTAACGAATACTGATTATAAAATTCTAATCGATAAACATGTCACAGGTTTATGCTGTAATGGACGTATATGTCTTGTATATTAGTATGGAATTTATTGACGTATGTGTTTTGTGACTTGATTAAAGTTGTCTGGTACTCGTTTCGCATGAGAAATTCAGGATTCCGAAGATCGTAGACGTGAAGTCATGCAAAATGTCAGCTATGGTCATGTAGAAATTAATTTTGGCGACGATTTACTACCTCTCATTGTGGTTTACAGTTCTACAAAATTCCACATTTCTCTAATTCTCTGTTTGTCGTTTGTATTCGACATTTCCGCCTCCTTTATTATCATTTCTGTACCACTTGATTATTTACAGGCTCTGCTTTTGTCCTACACCCGTACGAGGTTCTCTCTCTCTTTCTCTTTTTGTCCAAATAGTTTCAAGCGCGGTATGCATATGAAAGAGCATTCCCTTTCTAAACTAAAACGACGAAGTTTGTGAAAGGGAAAAATAATGTTAAGCACTTCATATGTTATGCATTAAATCTCTCTTGCACTGAACAAATAAATCTGCAACGTTTGTTGTTGTTTTTTATTCAGGAATAATTTAAAAACTGCTAATAGTGCGGCGGAATCACAAATGTACCTGTGTAATCTCATTTTAAAAATCTTAAATGGTGTTTCTAAGTAAGTACCTAAAAACTCGTCTCTGCTAACCTTTGAATACTCTTTTTTTATCCAACTTCAATATAATTTACATAATCATGTGCTTTCATACTACAGTATTTTTTCAACATATTGTTATAACGTACTTACTTTTACTGTACACATTTTTTGTGGGAGTTGTTTAACACGTTTTTTTATATTTGCAGATTTCCAGAAGTTAGAGCGAGAGGCGCGCATATGCCGCAAACTTCAACATCCAAATATCGGTAAGTACACTTCCTTCCACACAGCTCGAGCAACGAAACTGTAACTCTCGGTGGCGCGTATTTCTAATGCGACACCCAACTGTGTTTACCGTCCACATCCGCTTGTTTTCTCAGACTTTCTCATAACGGTGCTCTATTTCGCGAACCTCTTTCGTGGACGCTGTTTGCTTTCCGGTGCAGCGAAATGAAACGGGAGATATTTCTGCTTCCAGCAGCGAAGGAAATTTGACGGATAACGAGGAATTCCGTCTGACGATTGGCCGCAGAAAGCGGCGTTTCTCCAGCGCGTTCCTTTATTGCGGGACGTATTGTGGGAAGAAAATGAAACGTGTTTTTTCTCTTCTATTTTGAGGTCGGCGCGCGAAAGGGAGCCAGGCTGGGGAGAAAACCGGCGAAAGAATGCGCAATCTATTAGCTGAAGGCTGCGGCGGAGGGCACGAGGCCGCAGGGGCGGGGCGGCGGGGGCGAGGGAGGTGATGCCCGGCTCAGGGTGCAACAGGTCAGCCGCCCCACGACCCCAGCCGGCGCCTACCTCACTCCTCCCGTCTCCCGCGCTTCGGGCCCCGGGATCCAATCCCTAACGCCTGTTTCATCTACCACAAAATATTCACTGCCTGAGCCTTTGTTACGCTTCTTTGCATTTCCTCCTTGCACGCTTCTTCGCTTCTCAAAACTGTATATTTGCGTTATCCTATCACCATGGAACAGAGACTACGTCTTCTACGTTATTGCCGAACAGGGCCCTATAGTCTGCTTCAGCAATCTTTTTACATCCCTCTGTGATCAAATCTTGTGTATTTTTTGTCTCTGTCTCCCTCTCCTTTTTTCTTCTTCCTCATTCATTCTCTCTATGTTTCTCTCTTTGATCCCGTCCTCTACTTCTCTCTTCTTTCCTCCCCATCGTTCCTCCTGAATCCTCCCCTTCACAGCCCCGTCTCCCCTCTCCCTCCCTCTCCTTCCTCTCCCTTCCTCTCCCTCCCTCAACCTCCCTCTCCTCCTCTCCCTCCCTCTCCTTCCTCTCCACTCTCCCTTCCTCTCCCTCCTCTCCCTCCTCTCTCCTCCTCTCCCTCCCTCTCCTCCCTCCCCCCTCTCCTTCCTCTCCCTCCTCTCCCTCCCTCTCCCTCCCTCTCCCTCCCTCTCCCTCCCTCTCCCTTCCTCTCCCTCCCCTCTCCCTTCCTCTCCCTTCCTCTCCCTCCCTCTCCCTCCCTCTCCCTCCTCTCCCTTCCTCTCCACCCTCTCCTTCCTCTCCCTCCCCTCCTCCCTCTCCCCCCTCTCCATCCCTCTCCCTCCTCTCCCTTCCTCTCCCACCCTCTCCCTTCCTCTCCTCCCTCTCCTTCCTCTCCTCCTCTCCCTCCCTCCCTCTCCTTCCTCTCCTTCCTCTCCACCCTCTCCTCCCTCTCCCTCCCTCCCCTCCCTCCCTCTCCCTCCTCTCCCTCCTCTCCCTTCCTCCCCCTTCCTCTCCACCCTCTCCCTCCTCTCCCTCCCCCTCCTCCTCTCCCTCCCTCTCTCCCTCCTCTCTCCTCCTCTCTCCTCCTCTCTCCTCCTCTCTCCCTCCTCTCTCCCTCCTCTCTCCCCCCCTCTCTCCTCCTCTCTCCTCCCTCTCTCCTCCCTCTCCCTCCCCTCTCCCCCTCCCCTCTCTCTCCTCCCTCTCCCCCTCCCCTCTCCCCCTCCCTCTCTCCCTCCCCTCTCTCCTCCCCTCTCTCCCTCCCCTCTCTCTCCCCTCTCTCTCTCTCCGCCTCTCTCTCTCCGCCTCTCTCTCCCTCCTCTCTCTCCCTCTCTTTCTCCCTCCCTCTCTCTCCTCTCTTTCTCCTCCCTCTCTCCCCCTCCCTCTCTCTCTCCCTCCCTCTCTCTCTCCCTCCCTCTCTCCCCCTCCCTCTCTCTCTCCCTCCCTCTCTCTCCCTCCCTCTCTCTCTCCCTCTCTCTCTCCCTCCTCTCTCTCCCTCCTCTCTCTCTCTTTCACACATCGCTCACAGCCCTCCGCTCCGTCCCCCTCGCACGCGCCTCTTCCGCCTCCCCTCCTCATTCCCGCACCCGCGCAGTGGGGCGCGCTGATTGCGCGGTGATGATGTAGGCGGCCCTCCGGCTCCACCGCGGCGGCGGCCGGTGCGTCATCTGGCCTCGCCTCATTTGCATCGGTTTTACTCGTAATTTACTCTGCGCCTCTCACCGCCCGCGCGGCGGCGCTGGCGCCACCTCCGTTCCGCCAACGCGCCCCATCACCCCACCCGACCTCACCCCAGGCTGTGAATTAGCGCCATCGGCAGCGCGCAGCCGAGCGCGGCCAGCCCGCACGAGAGGCGTCACATTGTTGTGGTAGGCCGGGGACTATTAACGTTGCGAAGAACTTGGGTGCTTTTCGGCAGAGGGTTTTTATTAGTCATAAATAATGTTTTGTGTGGCACGAGAGAGTTTGTGTATTGCTCACAAAGCGGCAGCTTTTATAACATTGAGATGTTTGTAAATCGAGAATATACAATGGTTTGCCATGTTCTTGTACTAACCGCAGAAAAAACTGTCTTTGATAAAAAAAAACTTTCAATTCACACTTGTGGTATGATGCACATTGTTGAGTTAATTCTTGCTAGAACTGTTAATTACATTGTAAAATACATGTCCTAAAAATTGGAAGTTCGTAGATCTGGAACCTGGGTACACGTCTGACACAAATAATCAAAGGGACAATTTTCAGTAAGAAGATTGCTACAGAGATGGTAAATGAGGCTTGGAACAGCCCTTACTTGGAAAAATTAACAAGAAAATGCATTTCAGATATGTCAGGAAGGTTCATTGCACTTATTGATAAGGATGGTTCCAGAAAATATTCACATTTTAAAGTAAATTGGGGTACAAGAAATAGATTTTGTCCTAGAAATTTGTTAAAAAATTATCAAAAATATTCACACAATAAATAAAATGTGAAATCATTTGTCTGAAATTTTTTTCTTTTGCACACAAATTTTAAAAGAAAATTTCCTAGTATAGTAATTTGGCAGACCGCTGTTTATTTATTTATTTTACGTCAAAAAAACAGTTAAAAACTGCGTATGACGTGCTATGGGGAAAAGTGACTTGTGTGCACATCAAAATTCTGTGATCCCTACATTAGTCATATACTACTTAAATTTTGAATTTTGAAAGGAGAAAAAAACAACAAAAACTCCCATGTAATAAAATCTATTTTCAAGGATAAATAAGCAATAAATTTTGAATTTTGAAAGGGAGAAAAAAAACAACAAAAAACTCCCATGTAATAAAATCTATTTTCAAGGATAAATAAGCAATAAATTTTGAATTTTGAAAGGGAGAAAAAAAACAACAAAAAACTCCCATGTAATAAAATCTATTTTCAAGGATAAATAAGCAATAAATTTTGAATTTTGAAAGGGAGAAAAAAACAAAAAACTCCCATGTAATAAAATCTATTTTCAAAGATAAATAAGCAATAAATTTTGGCTCTTATTACTTCCTGCCGCGACAACATGGAAACGATAATTTGAATAATTGTATTTCCCACTGAATTCTAGAAGACGTGCACAGAAAATGAAGTTACATTTATGTCCAGAAGCAAAACAAGGGGCCATCTCAGCATTTGCTCAATGGATCAGTGAAACTGGACGAAAAACCTGATCGAGATGGGCATGTAAAATATGCATCCCGTCATGTACCGAATTAACGTCTCGTTTTATTTTGCTATATCATGCGATGCGATTGTATAATTATTTTGTGTTTTGTCGTTCCTTTTATTTGTGTGTTAAAATCGAGAGTGAAATTCAAAAAGAACAGCAAATCTGGCGCAATATTTTTCTAACGGTTCTTCCATTATAAAAATCAACAATGCTGCGGAAACCATTCGTTATTGACCTGTATCTTCCATTCCCATCTACAGAAATACGCATTTTCCATTAAATGCTCCCGGTTTCAACTACATTTGTGCTTCTCTAAAAGGATTTGCTGCGTAAAAATTAAATTAACTTCGCTTTTGCTTCGGAAATAGGACGACCTGCCAGGCTAGGCTCACACAGCTAGAACACACGAATTGACAAACACTTTCGAAAGTGTTCTAAATACACCCGCCACTCTCCTCCTGCATGCTTAAAAACGCAACGCAAAGTTAGATTTCCGTTCAGGGTGTAACACAGAGAGTATATTTCATTGCTCTCTAATATTGCGAAAGGCAACACACTTGAGGGCGTTTTACAATATTGCGGTCGTACGATTTGCGATATAGATGGGCCTTGGTGAGTCGAAGCTGCTGGTGGTGTTCAGCAGGGTTGGATCAAAAATGTTAGTAAAGATGAAGGAAGAAACAACTAATTTGGCTATCTGGAACCAAGGGAATATGAACGTTACCATAATAGATACCCAATTCAAATTATATTGTAATTCGTTGGATTTGCATCAGTGCTGTTTTCGAAGATTTCGTTTTTGATAATTTTGTTTCCTGCCATATTCTGCTCAAAAGCTGCGAATGCACTCTCTTCTGAGAAATCTCTGCGAACGATATTTTCATAAGAGCACTTAGTAAAATTACGTAATGGTTTTCTCTGTTGCTGCTTCCTCATTCGGGAAGCAAAAATAACGAGGAATTGGAGTGAGAAGTAAGTTAACGAACTCCGGGAGTGAAAAGTCGTCTTTCAACTCCCCATTGCGGCACACCATGGCGGAGTATAAAAAAACAGCCAACACATTCAACAGATAAGAAACTTTAGCGTTTTTCTTATCACTCTTGTGGAGTCTAGTTAAATATAATTGAGTGTGAAAGGCATGTAATGATGCGGTCAATAGTCAGCGTCAACAGCAGATTGAAAATTTCAATGTTGAGAAAATTCCTTGCTTTCAGAATCTTTCTTCTTCATGGTATAATAGCACATTCAACGCGGCGAATTTATTCACGGATTTTCTAGAAAACTAGATAAATCTGCAAATATCATTATTTTTCTTTTATGGTGTACTTATTCTATTGCTCTTTTGTCTTAGGATAGGGAATCACTACAAAAATTAATTCGAACTACGTCATTATTTAATCCGTAGACTTTAGAGAATAAAACTGAGCTTTTTTCAAGCTGAACAAGTATTTCTGTGCATGTTGTGTATTTTGTGCAATTGCAATGATAAATAAATTTTTTTAATGCCCTAATGAACTACATTGCAAACGTAAAATGATTTTTTGTAGTCAAGTAACATTTTTTTTTTACAGGAAGTAAACTTGATTTCGTATAAATCTGTGTGCATTACGTGTCTTGTAAGTTCAACTTGATCCCAACCTAATTTTGACTTGACTAATTTGATTCGAATATATTGAAGATTTTGGAATGGAGGGGGAGAGGGTAATGCTATACTAAAGTCTCAACCCTATTTCTTCTCTCGTCTCCTTCCCCTCCTCCTTCTGCGCTTCCTCACCCCCGCGCCGTGGCGCTGAGGGACGAATCGATCGGTTCCCACCGAAACGCACCCAGCATGGGACATTGCGCAGGTGCGGCGCCCACTGCCTGGCCACAGTCGCTCTCCTTGAAGGCGCTCTCTCTCTCTCTCTCTCTCTCCCACTCTCACTCTCACTCACTCTCACACACACATATATACTCTTCTATCATCACACAAAAACATACTCTCATAACACCACACACACACACACACACACACACACACACACACACACACGTACCTCATCCCCACATATGCATCCCCACAAACGCACGCCCAACACTACCAAAAGCACGCACTCTACCAAAAGCACGCACTCTACCAAAAGCACGCACTCATACCAAAGCTCGCACTCTTACCAAACGCACGCACTTTTACCAAACGCACGCACTCTTACCAAACGCACGCACTTTACCAAACGCACGCACTCTTACCAAACGCACGCACTCTTACCAAACGCACGCACTCTTACCAAACGCACGCACTCTTACCAAACGCACGCACTTTTACCAAACGCACGCACTCTTACCAAACGTACGCACTCGTCTTTCTAGCATCCTCTTACACATACAGGCGATCTTGCTCCTCCACGGCCTGCGCAGAGTCGTTCCCCGCCCAAGCCTCCGCTCTCCAGCGGATCGGAAATTCCGCCGCGTGACGGCGCGGTGCCAGCTGCAGATGGCAAGGTGCGGGGGTGCGGTATTTCCGCGGCGGCGGCGGGAAATGCGCCGGTATAAATTGTATCACTCTCCTCGATCCGCCGTCGACGGCAGCGCGGGCGAATCCCTACGGCGAGGCCATTTCCTCCCGGGGGAGTAACCGGGCCGCGCAATCAAAACTTTGATGGCGGCGAGGCGTCGTTTTTGCCTCAAGAGCGGCTGATTTACAGCGTGTGATGTCACGGGCGCCGACGACCAACTCCGAGGCGCATGCGTGCCCCATGTCGTTGCGGCCTTTCCTCGGCTAATGCCTGCTGATAAGGTGGCAAGGGTGGCTCCCTTTGCACGCGCCGTTCTGGTTCGAAAGTTATTCCGCCCGGGACTCGTTTTGGTTCAACTTCGGTCACTAAACCGGTAGGAAATGTAATTAACCAATGGTAAATACGAAATGTCTCAGTTGTGCTAATCTCTGTGAATAGAATTGAACCACACTTGTTTGTTTGTTTTTTAATCAAAATGGGTAGAGTAAATAAGTTTGGCAAACAAAAAGTGTATGCCAATCGTTTTGTAAAGAAAACGAAGTTAAAATAAAGTTGATGTTCCCGTGGAAACAATTGTAACTCACGGTGCAAGATCGGCGCCATCAACCATCAATCTAATACTCACCTGTAAACTGGTAATCCTACTGATCTGGCTAAATGAATTTAAAAAACGTCAGGAAAAAAGTTATTTCATCTAGCAGAAGAAAGTGACTTTTTTCATGTAAATTGTAGACAAAGTAGTTACATGATTAGTATAGTGTAAGTTCTTGCAATATTTTGTGAAGTGTAAATGTGTATGTACAAGAAATGCGTTACCATTATGTAGTGAGTGGTATGCATAGCCAAACTTTAACATGCTTATTCTTCAAAAGTATTTTTTTCACATTAAAGTATAGTTTTCTCAAAAAGTATATATCCTGCATATTTGAAACTTAGTAGAGTTATTAAATATCACAATTTCTTACTTGTGAACTATAAATTAAAGTAGCATGTTACAAATTTTTCAAAATCTTGCTATTTTGCATAGATAAAACTTCGAAAAAATCTGGCAATGTATTCAATTTTTTGTTCATTAGCTGTCCTTAACAGAGTGTAGAAAAATAGTTTCATTTCAAAATTTTATATCTAATTACATTAACAAAACATGTACTATATAACATTAATTGTTTTCGAAAAAAAGAATGAAGTTCTACGCTTTCACTTCCTCTCTGCATGTATAAATAAAATAATTATTTAAGAGAAACGATCACACATGTAACTTTGATTATTAAACTTTTGTTCTAAGAAAAAGCCTGGAATTGTTGGAAAGAAATTTAATTTGCATTTTTTCTTCTATTCAGAGATATAAAGCTTTATATTATGGGCGTATTTTAAGCTAAAACCAAGTTAAAATGTATCGTCTGCCCTTTAATTCATGTATACCATAATAAAAATTTCATTTTTATTTTCATATATTGTTTATTTTATCTAATGAGTGGTAGAGATATATAATATTCTATTTTAAATTTTTTTTTCTGGTGCGAAACATTGTTCAGAAGATGCAGTGTTATGAACTTTGGTCTGCTTTCAATATTTTAGTGGATAGAGGGTTAACATAAGCTAAAAATTGGCCATACATACCGGGAGCAGTAGCTCAGTGCATCAACTGCAGCGCCTCTGACTGGGAGTTCCTAGATTCGAGTCCTGGCGACGGCAGGATTTTCGACACTAGCTTTTCAGCTAGGTCGAATTCAGTCGCTGTCTGGAGGAGAATTCTAGCGGCCGGCTTCTCTGTTCGGTAGTTTTCCGTGGTTTCTCCGATCAACACCAGGCGAATGCCGGGGCAGTACCCTATCAAACGGGCCACGGACCGCGCGCGATCTGTCCTTCCTCTTCCTTGTCCTCTCCTCTCCCCTTACACACACACTTACACTAACATGCACTACACTACCACATATTCCGGGAGGCCGGTCGTGAGCTTAGAGCTTGTCCCAGCTGGGATGGTGCCCCGCTGGTGGGAGAGTCCTGGTTAGGGGGAAACCCCACTAGCCGACGGTAGGTCGGCGCCGGATCTCGCCATCCAGCGGAGAAAGATCACCGCCATCTCCCGAGGAAAAACATGCACTACACTAACGGGACTAATAATCAACGCAGTTGACGTGCCCGGAAACACGAAAAAATCAAATCAAATCAAATCAAATCATTGGCCATAAATATTGTTTATGCAAGTAACGCGCAACGAGGGAATGTCTGATTTGAAAGGGAGAGAATGGAGCCTCCTGATGGTTTGCCAACCCGCGCTGGGGCTTCGCGCCGAGCGGTGGGACAGTACGTAGCTTCGCTCCATTTCAGCGCTGGCGGCGGCGCGGGGCCGTTGGCCCGCGGAAGCCCTTCGGCGCGGCCGCCGGCGCATCGCGAGCTTGTTCCGCGCGGATGACTGCGTGGCCGGAAGCCCCGTGCGGACCGGCTTTCGCCCACGCCCACAGCGCGCTCCTGCCCTCGCCCCGCGGAAAGTATTTCTTTACGCAAATAACGCAAAATGAGATCCCACCTTCCCTCTGTCCTGTCCTCTCCTCTCGCCAACTCCTTGCCCCATCCTCGCTCTGTGCTCAACTTGCACTCGCCCGCCCTTCTCCGCTCTCGGCCCGCCATCCACCCATCCCATCCTCGCCCTCGACCCGTCCTCGCTGCGCCATTCTCTTCCTCGCCCTTCCGGCCTCGCCCGCCCCTCGTTCGCCTTACCCTCTCCCCCTCCCGCCTCCCTACGTCCACTCGTGCCCTCCCTCCCCTCCAGTAGCCCTCGTCCCCGCTCCTCTCCCGCCGTATACCCCATGCCCTGGCTTCCGCCTCCAGCTTCGCCCCCACTTGCCCTCGTTCTTGGCCTCCCCCGCCTGCCTTGCCTGCCACGCCTACCACTTCCTGCGTACTGCTTAACCACGCCCTTCTCGGTTTTCTCTCGCACGAACAGAATGAACCCTTTATTGTAGTCGTTTTGCGTGCAAACAGAGCATCAGTGCCAGAATGACATATTTTTTTCTGTAATTGTCGGTACCACGCAGACCGAATTAGTCGAATAAATTACTTCAAGTTTTCTGTATAGGGTTTATCTGGCATATTTTTCTAGATATTTTCATTAATTAATTGATGATTAATACGCAAAGTAAAAGTTTGTAAATTGTTATTGAAATACACGAATCTAATCAGTAATGTTGTATTTTCACTTATTTTTGAAAATTTTCTTGATAACTGTTCAATCATGAACTTTGCAATAAGAAACTAAAGGAGGTCAAAGTAAACGTGAAAGTAATCGGCAAAAATAGATAATGAGCGCACATTTTAAAAATATTACTATAAGTATTATTATCCCTTACTCAATACCTGTTTCTTCGTCTTATTCGCTTTCTCAGTATTTTGTCTCAATTCACTAATGCGTGGCAATTATTCTAACATGTGACACTTGCTCCTGATTGTAACTTCGTCCTATGAAATTTCTGAGCGTATTTCATTGGCACAAATCTTTAATGTCCCCATACCACCTAGAAAATTGTAACATTTAGTCTGGGACATCCTGTACACCGGCATTCGTATAATGGAAATTTCCGAACGTGACGGTAACAATTCGGCTTAATGGCAGATTTTTTTATTTGCCACAACTTGTGGAACTACCTGCAAAGTATATCGGGAGATCATGGATTCAAAAGACCGCCAACATTTTCGGCCGAATTTGTAACATGTTGGTTTCCTCTTGAATTAATTAATACAGAAAAATGAAGAGAAACTTTGCCAATCATCGCAACCTATGATCACGAAATAGCCCTTACATTTCAACGTTAAATTTCGATAGATTTCTGAAAATAAATGAATCTGGAATAAATCCTATTGCGGATGTAGAAAGTAATTTCTGACTGCGATTTTTGAAACGCTCTATAGTTATTGCTTAATTCGATTGTTGATTTTGTATTTGCATCCTACTTCCTGTTATAAGGCCACATTTAAATTTATCTTATGCCGTTTATATCATATGTCGTTTATAAGCCCGATATTATATCATATGCCATTTATAAGCCCTTAGTTAAGAATTACATTTTGTAGTGCATAGTAAACGCAATAGACATCACATCATGTGCAGATCGCCGACACACAATATCATCTACAACTTTTTTCCTCATGAGCAGATGGTAGGCTTGGATGGTGCATTTAACACATCCACTCAGAAAGTCCAAATGAATCATCTATTATTAGTATGCAATCGGTTGGTTTGCAACTATTACATCAGGAAATTATCTGGAGGTTATACCACAGGAGCTGAACCCGTAGGAACTTAAACGCATTTTGTATGAATTATTTATTCACTAACAGGAGGACTTAAAAATCTGCGACCAAATTGCACGAAGTATCAAACAGTCTTTTTCGAGATTCTGCGCCTATAAAAAAGGCTTTCAGAGAAGAGCTACACGTCCAAATACTGCAGTAGAAGATTCAGAGGGCCTTCGTTTCATAGATTACTCTTAAGACACGCAACTAGAGCTTCTTGTGAGAAGGGACGCATCTTAAAACCGAAAACAAGGTTTTAAGAGTGTTAATTGACCGTTTTCGAGGTATGAACGATGATAATGTATTGTATTGAAGTACATATAGCAGGAGTACCTCCTGATTACTTCGCATCATAAATGAAAAAATCTACATTTTGTTCTTAAACCTTGTTAGACCCACCTCTGGGATCAATTCCCTATCCACCAGTAACACATTTACGGGATATTGTGCCGATGGCATCTTATAAATCATACACCGTCATTTTTCTTGGACGTAATGTAAAGCACAATTAAATTAATTTCGTTGTTGCAGTCGCCCGCAAAACCTCTCCTCTCTTGCATTCGTCCCTACTGTACTACTCACCCAGGTTGCATTGACCCTAGGTCAGAAAACACCAATTGGGGGAATCAACAGCGCTCTCCAAAATAAATTATGAAATATATGAAGTAAAATGTTAAATGTTTATGAACTAATGTTACATCTATTTAACAATGTATTACAATCATTGTCTGCAAGTTTGGGTCAAAGTATTTTCAGTTTTTGAGGTATATCAAGATGATTTCATGTATTTTGAACTAGGTCATAATTTGCGGTCCTTTTCGGGGAATCTGGCAGCCACATCTTTTTTTTCAATTTTTTAAAATAACGAGTTCAATATTCACTAGGTTTTCCTATTACCGAACTATTATCTGCATCGTGAGACACTACAGTAAGATTGCAGTGTGTTAGTGAGCAGGCCTAGCTGCACGAAAATGTCAGAGTTTCCACGAAGTGATTACACATGGGGTCAAATTTCAATTTTTTCCATCCGACAAGCGTTCAAAGACCAAATTATCACCTAGGGTTCAGAAAGATTCTACTAATAAAAAGGCCCTAAAGGTTTAAACAGTAGCTCCTTACTTAAAGAAATGGCAAAAAAACTACGCTGGGGTCCATCCTTGACCCCCCCCTATTGATCCGTAACTGTTAATGGAGTAGTCATATGTGGAGTGAATCCAAATCAAACATCAGTAAAATTCAAAATTTTAAAAGGCTCGTAATTGCTCAAAAATCCATCACTACACCGGCGCGTATGCTCTAATCATCCAAAAAGCAAATTTTTGAATGAGACTTACCGTAAAATTCTGTTCGAAATTTAACTTTCACGTCGCATTAGGACACTCCACGTCATAAAAGAAATAAAACGTTTGTACGAATATGTAATTGTAATAACCAGTGCTAATTAACGGCAAGTTCTCAACTTTCATTGCTAACTTTGTAGTGAATATCTGAATCAAGCAAAACTGTTCCATAGCTTGTTATGAAGTATAAAATGTTTTTTAAGAAAACCTTAGAGACCGACGATGAAGCTAGTAATAAATACAAAAATGACAAAAAAATATTTATGCAACTAAATCATTCCATACCTTGCCCCTGAAATAAAGTTTCACTTAAATAAACTTGCCCAATTTTCCTTGTTTATCTCTTTTGAAAGCACATTCCCATCATTCCCACGTCGTCCTACCGAACGTTGTCCTACGCTGTTTATACTTGTTTAGGCACTTGTGATCCATCACAGGATGGTTGAGACTTGTCACTTTGTTTACCAAGATCATAAATAAAGGCTATTTCTGTCATCTGCCTTACGAGTGCGTGAAATATATCGTCATCAGCAAGCTTTTTCTCTACGTCTGTTAGAATGAGGAAAATAATTTTGCAAAGCTAGTAAATGATTTTTTTTATTTTGAAATTTATTGAACAATAGATTAGTACAAGAATTAGTTTTGCATATTCTCTTCGACATGCAATGTCGAAGTAGCATTATCGTAATTGCAGCACTTTCGAAGTGCATGTATACATTCCTATGAAAACAAGTTTTTTTCTTGTTGGCTCCAGCCGTCACTCGTGCATCACATGAATCACCTCCTGTTCTCAACTAGTGTGGTCGAGAAGTCTGTTACGAATAGCTCGCCGTTATGGAATTTCGGAATGTTGTAGTTTATGCGTATTGTAGAAATACGTACATCATCTTATGTGTCTTTCGTTCTCAGATGAATTGCGGTGGATTTCATTGTAACCCAAGATTAAAACAATTATCACAATGCTTCTTTTGTCCTTAAAGGCAGTGATACTGGCATATTTCCACTACAGCCGCGCTCTGGACGTGTAGCAGATTCTACGATTAGCCAGTTAATGCTCAAACCATGCATGCTATCAACTTCGAGAAAATTAAGCGTATTCAAAATATTATTTGAACACTGAAGGCTTTTATTTTACTGGCGCTTGCAATTGAAATAATGGTATTGTTTTTAAAATATAAATTTGTCAATAAGAATAAATATTCATTTGTGAAAATTGAGTAGGAAAGTTTTGCGCTCTTACGTGCTCAAACTAGTAGTGTATGAAGCCACTTCAAAAGCTTTCTTTTTCTGGTTGAATTATAAATATTTATCTACAATCTGGTAAAGTATCCAGAACAAATTTTCTTCTTATTGATTATATAATAATTGCTATTTTCAGTTGCACAACAGTATACTGTATTTTCCACATTTTATAAATGCCTGATAAATGTATCAATTCCTAATAGATATATTAATATCATTTGCTTCAGACTTTGTGGGATGGCCTTTTTGAAAACACATTTCCCAGCCCGAACAGTTTTTCAATAAAAGCTCGTTCAAAATTACGTTTAAGTTTGTAATTTAGATTCAGGACGTCGCGTTTGAAAGCTATTCTGTACGTTCTTGTAGCTTGGTTGAGTACTTCGGAGTCCGTACTGAGATTTTCTGAGTGCTACCAATTGGCTCGTCGCGCCACCCTCGTCGCCTTGCTGCCAGACTCCAATCCCATTTCCTCACTCGCGTCTCCGACTGACGCCTGCGGCGCGAGAGAATCGCCGCTCTGGGGAGGGGCGGAGCGAGGCGGAGCGAGGCGGGATGGAGTGGAGGGATAAGAGGCTCGGGGCGGGGCGGGGAGGAGTGGCGTAGGGTAGGGTGGGCGGGGAAGGGCGGCTCCCACGCAGCTCCGCCAGTAGCACCCTGCTGGCTAACGTCGTTAAGCGGGCAGCGGCCCCGAGGAGGAAGTTAACAGACCCCGGCGCCCAATCAGCAGACATTCTCGCAACGCTCACTTCATCAGAGGCCATTGTAGCGCGATAACGCGCCTTCTCGCCACGCCCTCCGCCTCCTCCCCCGCCACCCCTCCCCCGCAGCGCCTCTCGCGCACCCAGAAACAAGCTCTCCTTGGTATGCGTGTCATCCTCCCAAGCACGTACTCTCCTCTTCTGAGATGTTGAAAGAAAATAATTGCGCCAATTTTGTGCGTTTATACTTTGAGGAATCCTGTGCTTTACAGGGCGCTTTTAAATTTCGATGTGAAATTATTACAAAAGATTATCGAAATCTATTCAATATTGGGTTCTGAAAGTAGTCTGAAAGGATGGTTCAATTTTTCTTGCGTAAGATCATCGTAAGAATTTTGTAATAATGTTTCAGTAGTACTCTTGAAAATGCATAGAACTTTTTCCAAAATCGTTTGTAGCAAGCATATGAACATTTCTGAGAGCTCAGTAATTTCTATTTTTTATCATATTCTCATATTTACCATTTATGGATACCCGGAAACATGTCAAGCATTAATCGAGTGCGGATAGAGTCCTATATCTTCGAATCCGGAGAAAAAAGCCTAGATCTTCGGATGATGGATGGAATAAGTTTCTGTCTCTCTATCTATAACATAGCTAGGATTCTTTCGAGAACTAAGAATAACGAGATGTGCTAACATTTTTGCTTCACAAATTTGAATTTCCAGGTATCGTGTTTATATGATTACTCGGCATGAACATGTATTATTCCTTTGTTGTTTTTATCTATGTGCTAGATTGCGAAGTCCACGTGCTCCGTTTCTATACACCACATGTACATAGTCTTGTTCCAGAGAAAAGAGAGACCAGGTGCGCCCCGCTGCGTTCGGTTGCGAGCTCTTGAACGCGATAAATCCCCTTAATCCCTTCTGAGAATATTCCGACTTCGAAATCCCAGCTTCGTCGAGTCGTTGGGGGTGGAATTTCAGCGCTGGGCGTTCCCGCAGGCACAAAACCGCAGGTTCTCTTCGTAACTGGCATTTTATTCATAAGTTTCCTCCGCAAACTTGTGTAGTTCTTTATCGAACCGTAAGTATCGCTGTGAAAAGAAGACGACAGTTGAAGTTTCTAAGTTTTGGTGATTTGGAAGTCTCTATACCCTTCTGAGGATATCCAGAGAGACAAAGAAAGTATGAAAAACGAGGAAGCTTCGATCTGAAAACATCGAGGGAGGGCTAGCGGACTGATCGCCAATATAGATACGATACCTACGCCATTGGAATGTACAAGAGAAATGAGTAACTGCATAAATAATTAAATCGATAAAAAATATTTAGTAGTGATTTCTTCTGTAAAGATGTAATAATGGGATATCTCAGAGTACTGCATTTTCTCTTGAATTAGAGCTTCTTTCGTTTTGTTCTTTATCGTGTACGTACGTTTACACGGAATAATATACTAAGTATCGAGAAAGGTGGTGCTGCGTAAAATAAATTTCGATATTTTTTTTATTTTTTCTTACGTTGTTGCAATACAGCTTTTTCGAAAAGATGAGGAAATAAATGTTTTCAGAGCAATTTTCCGTGAGATGGCGACTTTAGGGCTTCTTCTCATACCTACGAACTTGATGGCACATCGGCTGCCTTGTTTATCTATTTCATAGATTTCACGCGACGAATAAGTTATTTTCTGAGCTTATATCTAACTATTTAATATGTAAAATCAATGTTTGCTTGTTTGTCCGCCTTTTATGCGCAGCCATACCACTTCATCCGATTGAGATAAAGCTTTGTAAACGTATTGCATACAATTATGCAAAGAATATAGGTATAGTACAATGGGAATGTGCGTACATCTGTCACATAGACGTGCGTTCATGAGAAATTTAGGTGTTTACGCTGACTCAAGCGCCCCTGAACAGAAGCACTACGGAACCCGTCGCACCCTGAAGTGTTATGTGAGTCTTCGCTGCGTATTCTGCGATTGTGAAATATCGGCCGGAATTATTAATTGAACGTTATCTCGGGCAAGTAAAGTAATTTTTTCCAAGGCCGTATCATAGCGAATGCATGCCCAAAGGGCGGACGTTTAACAATAAAATACTTGACAACGGTGTCCAAGCCAGGGCAAAGAGCATAACCGTATTCGCGAGAAAGTATTTCACTTTAAGATTTTTACAGAGCCTAGCTTAAAACTTTATTAACAATCACGTGACCAGTACCAGCGTGTGAAGTGTAATACATTGCAGTAGCGATGCATTGCCGGTATCACAAATGTATTCAAAATTAGCAATATGGTGGCTTCGGTGAGGAACTTCTGCAGCTTTAAGTAAGGGTGGAGGGCGGATTTAAAGGATTGATCACATGTAGCGTTGGTTTCTACAGGCCAATGTATTCCAAGAATTTGTGACGCTCCGACACCACGTTCTACCTTTAGCAGATTCAAAATTCCTTTTTGAAAGCTTAGGTCATTCTTGTTACTAGCGGCTCATATAATGCAGAAGTGATTGTGTTCCTGAAGAGCCACCCACTGGTATTGTTTTTTGGAAGCGAGTGACGGAAGCGTGGAGAGGGAAGCGGAAAAGGGGCTGACGGAAGGAAGCGACGCAACCCGCGGCAGCGGAAGGACTTGCCGCGCTAAATTGGCTGCGGGGTCGCAATCATCGCGAGAAATGAACTCCGCTCCTCGGCTTCCTCTCGTCCGCTGCGTTCCGCCCTCACCCCCCCACCCCACCCCTCCCCTTGGCGCTCGCATCCTCCGCTCCACACAAATATAATGAAGTCGAGAGCAGGCTCCTCCGTGCCGGGCCGCGTGAAAAAGTCGGATGGGGAGAGGGCGGTGCTCGCCGCGTGGGTTAGTTCCGCTGTCCCGCGCAGATGGCGCGCTTGTTGGCCCGCCTGCCGTTCGGTATTGGCGATTGCAGCCGCGCGGCCTACGCGGGGCTTCGGGGGCGAGGCGGGGGGCGGCAGCGGCGGCGGCGGCGGCCGCGCCTCCACGGGATTTTCGCTAACCGCCACCGTCGAAAACTGCCAGCTGTCCAAAAGTTTCTATCCTTGATGAATGTGTGTGGAGATGAACTCAGCATAGGAACGTAGCCTGAGATTTTTTTCAGAAAGAACTCGGGAACTAAGCGTTTGACATAAGAACATTCAAGTTTAAACTCACGGAAACTAGTCTGAAGTATCATTATCCCAAATATTAATGAACTACTAAAATTTGACTATTCAATATGTTATTGTTTTTTTCATTTCTTTGCTGTATTGTTTACACGTTTAGTAAAATTAGCGCATCTAGCATGTACAGTTACTAAATGACGTAAGCATCAACTAACTCCATTTTGATTTCTTGCTGCGCACCTGCCTCGCGGGAGTGGCTGACCGGGAGAGGGGGCTCAGGGCATCAAGTGATGTCACTAGTGCCTCTGACCGGGAGGTTTTAGGGTTGGAGACCCGACAACAGCAAGATTTTCGACATTAGCTTGATATCTAGGTCGAGTTCACTCGCTGTCTGGAGAAGAATTCTAGCGGTCCACTGCTTAGATCGGTAGTTTTCCTTAGTTTCTCAGATCAAAATCAGACGATTTCTGGAGCAGTACACTAACATGGGCCACCGACCGCGCGCGATCTGTCCTTCCCCTGCTTTATCCTACCATCTCCCTACCTTAGACTTACACTAATCTGCACATCCGAGAGACCGATCGGGAGCTTAGAGCTTCTCCCGGCTGGGGCGGTACCTCGCTGGTGAAAGATAGCTGGTTGGGGAAAACACCGCTACCCGACGTTAGGTCGGCACCGGATATCTCCATCCAGTGTGGGAAGATCACTCCGACCTCCCGCGAAAATAACATATACTACATTTACGAAACTAATGATCTTTGCAGTTGGTGCGCCCGAAATCACTAATCAGTGAGGTGGCCTTTGATATGTTACAGGATTAAACTTACATGTTTTGTAACTTAAGTGGCAGATTTGAGAGAATAAAAAGATACAGTTGAGTTTTAAACTTAATATAATATCCTAAAATATCTTTAAATGGTCAATGTTAAATGTGCTTAAATAAGCATTTAGTAACATTATTTGATATAATTCTCTTTCATCTCCTTGACCAATCAAGTTTTATTACTTTTGAGATCCTAAAGTAGTAAACTGCAAATTCAATAATGAATGATTTAGTAATTTAAGTACAGTTGTGTGTGAAGTGAAACAAAAAAATGAATGTATATCTTTCAAAAGAAGATATCTCCTCCATCATACATTTCAAATATTTTAAATGTCTATTTCCGAACACTGACATTTCCGAAACTTGAATACTTCACTGTGAAACTTGAATACTTCCAGACTTGAAAGCAGTGTAGAAAATAGAAGGAAGCAAGATATTGCTGTTCTACATACTGAAGCGCAAGACATTTATCTCTGAAACGCAACACGTGGAATATCTGGCTGCCCAAACAGCAACATTTTGCATTAATCGCATGTCGACGCGTTTGCTTGTCTTCCGTAAGAGTCCGAATCCGCTTGCAGCTGTGGAGGCGGCAGCGTCGGGCGCGTCCGTCACTCGGTTCGAGCGGCGCGCGCCCTGGGGGACAGGCCGCGGACGAGATGCTTCTGTCCGCGCGCGCGCTTATTTTGCTTGTCGGCCTCGCCGGTCGCGTGTTTGGATCTCGGCGAAGGTCAATCGGTTGGTAGTTTCCCGCGGGTCGGACGACGCGCGATTGCCGCGTTCCGCCGAAAATGGAGGATTTTGTGGTGCCGTCCTTTCTCTCGATTGTGACAGTACTTGTTCACGTATTCGTTCTGCTGGTGGTTGTGAAATAATGATGTACTTCGGAGGGCATAATGTCACATTTTCCTACGTTTACAGGAGAGCAGTGAAAAGATGTTTTAGTCTTATGTAGGTACATGGACATTTCCATCTCCGTTATTAAATGTCTACACTTTCAGAAAGAGTAATGAAATTGGCACAATATGTGAAAATAATCCATTTGAGCAAAGTGTCTTTAATTTCCGGACTGCAGAAGTGTCTTTTTAGAACTCTTGAAAAGTGCACCGTCTAGAGCTGCACCTTCTTCGTCTATCTTCACAATGGAAGCAGTTAAGTGTTTTAATGTTCATTATTAGTACATGCATTTTAATTACGAATCTCAATTATTAAAAACTCAGTCTGTTCAAAGTACTGAATTTTGTAGTTTACATTGTAAGATGTAATTTTGAGCGAAGATGTCAATTACGGACTGGGTGTTCTTTGCACGTTTGAAACAGCACACCTTAGTGCAGCTCCCGTTTCCTGCATTTTCCGGAATAAGGTTTTCAACTGCGTTCTGAAGTGTAATTACGTAAGTGCACGTTTCAGCGTGTACGCACGTTAGGTGCATTGGAGAGTTCAAACGGCCACCTTAGTTCGACGACTAGGTTCGTACGAAAATAAGCGGTTTGTCAGGTTAGAACGTAACGTACTGTTCCTGAGTGTCAGCGGAAGTTATGGTGAATGATGAATTATCTAGTGTCGACTAGTTTCACGACGAACGTAAGTTTCAGGACGAAGAGGAATGAGCAGGTAGGGGTGAATAGGGAGAGGACGATGTAGAGATGAGTGCACGCGGTAGAGTGATGGGAGACGAATAGAGTGCAATGACAGCGTGATCGCAGAGGTGGAAGCGTGAGCGGATTGCAGAGATGGAGCATGAGAGTGCAAGTGAGGGGAGAGTGAAGGAGGGTAGGGGGAGCAAGTGAGGAGGCGCAGTGAGGAGGCAGCAAGTGAGGGAGGGAGCAAGTGAGGAGGATGCAGAGGAGGGGAGGCGAAGGAGCAGGAGGGAGCAAGTGAGGAGGGGCAAGTGAGGGAGGGGACGCAAGTGAGGGAGGGCAGTGAGGAGGGGTGCAAGTGAGGGAGGGACGCAAGTGGGAGGGGCAAGGAGGGGAGGGGATGCAAGTGAGGGGAGGGGAGTGCAAGTGAGGGAGGGGAGGCAAGTGAGGGAGGGGACGAAGTAGGAGGGGAGGCAATGAGGGAGGGGAGGCAGTGAGGGAGGGAGGCAAGTGAGGAGGGGAGCAAGCAGGAGGGGAGCGTGAGGGAGGAGCAAGTGAGGGGAGGAAGTGAGGGGGGAGGCAAGTGAGGGGAGGGGAGTGCAGAGTGAGGGGAGGCAAGTAGGAGGGGAGCAGAGGAGGGGAGGGAGGAGGCAAGTGAGGAGGGAGGCAGTGAGGGGAGGGGAGGCAAGTGAGGGAGGGGAGGCGCAAGTGAGGGGAGGGAGGGAGTGCAGAGTGGAGGGGGGAGGCAAGTGAGGGGAGGGGGAGGCAAGTGAGGGAGGGGAGGCAAGTGAGGGGAGGGGAGGCAAGTGAGGGAGGGGAGGCAGGGGAGGGGAGGCAAGTGAGGGAGGGGAGGCAAGTGAGGGAGGGGAGGCAAGTGAGGGGAGGGGAGGCAAGTGAGGGGGAGGGAGGCAGGAGGAGGAGGAGGGGAGGCAAGGAGGGAGGGGGAGTGCAAGTGAGGGGAGGGGGAGGCAAGTGAGGGGAGGGGAGCGCAAGTGGGAGGGGGCAGAGGAGGGGAGGGGGCAGAGTGAGGAGGGAGGCAGAGGAGGGGAGGGGAGGCAAGTGAGGAGGGAGGCAAGGAGGGAGGGGGGAGGAGGGGGAGGGAGTGCAGTGAGGGAGGGGAGGCAAGTGAGGGGGGAGCAGCAGTGAGGGAGGGGAGAGGCAAGTGAGGGGAGGGGAGGCAAGTGAGGAGGGGAGGCAAGTGAGGGAGGGGGAGTGCAAGTGAGGGGAGGGGAGGCAAGTGAGGGAGGGGAGGCAAGTGAGGGAGGGGGAGGCAAGTGAGGGAGGGGAGGCAAGTGAGGGGAGGCAGGAGGAGGAGGCAAGTGAGGGGAGGAGGAGGAAGGAGGGGAGGGGGAGTGAAGGAGGGAGGGGAGGCAAGTGAGGGGAGGGGAGGCAAGTGGGAGGAGGGAGAGGGGAGGCAAGTGAGGGGAGGGAGGCAGGGGAGGGGAGGAGGAGGGGGAGGCAAGTGAGGGAGGGGGCAGGAAGGGAGGGGAGGCAGGAGGGGAGGGAGGCAAGTGAGGGGAGGGGCAGAGTGAGGAGGGAGGGGGGAGGCAGTGAGGGGAGGGGGAGGCAAGTGAGGGGGGGGGAGTGCAAGTGAGGGGAGGGGGAGTGCAGGAGGAGGGGAGGGGAGGAGCAAGTGAGGGGAGGGGGAGGCAGGGAGGGAGGGGAGGGGGGGGAGGCAGAGGAGGGAGAGGGGAGGGGAGGAGGGAGGTGCAAGTGAGGGGGGGGAGGAGGGGGAGGGAGGCAAGGAGGGGAGGGGGAGGCAAGTGAGGGGGGGAGGCAAGTGAGGGAGGGGAGGAGAGGGAGGGAGGCAAGTGAGGGAGGGGAGGCAAGTGAGGGAGGGGAGTGCAAGTGAGGGGAGGGGGAGGGCAAGTGAGGGGAGGGGGAGGCAAGTGAGGGGAGGGGGGAGGCAAGTGAGGGGAGGGGAGTGCAAGTGAGGGGAGGGGGCAAGTGAGGGAGGGAGGCAAGAGGAGGGGAGGCAAGTGAGGGGAGGGAGGCAGGAGGAGGGAGTGAGGAGGGGGAGGCAAGTGAGGGAGGGGGAGGCAAGTGAGGGAGGGGGAGGCAAGTGAGGGGAGGGGAGGCAAGTGAGGGGAGGGGAGGCAAGTGAGGGGAGGGGGAGGCAAGTGAGGGAGGGGGAGCAAGTGAGGGGAGGGGAGGCAGAGTGAGGGGAGGGGGAGGCAGAGTGAGGGGGGAGGCATGAGGGAGGGAGGCAAGGAGGGAGGGAGGCAAGTGAGGGGAGGGGGAGTGCAAGTGAGGGAGGGGAGTGCAGAGGAGGGGGGGGCGAGGGAGGGGAGTGCAGAGGAGGGGAGGGAGGAGGCAAGTGAGGGAGGGGAGGCAGAGGGAGGGGGAGGGGAGGGAGGCGGAGGAGGCGGAGGGGGAGGGGGACCGCAAGTGAGGGGAGGGGAGTGCAAGTGAGGGGAGGGGAGTGCAAGTGAGGGGAGGGGGAGCGCAAGTGAGGGGAGGGGGACCGCAAGTGAGGGGAGGGGGAGGCAAGTGAGGGGAGGAGGACCGCAAGTGAGGGGAGGGGGAGGCAAGTGAGGAGGGGACCGCAAGTGAGGGGAGGGGGAGCGCAAGTGAGGGGAGGGGGGAGTGCAAGTGAGGGGAGGGGGAGCGCAAGTGAGGGGAGGGGGAGCGCAAGTGAGGGGAGGGGGAGCGCAAGTGAGGGGAGGGGGGAGTGCAAGTGAGGGGAGGGGGGAGCAAGTGAGGGGAGGGGGAGCGCAAGTGCGCTCATTGGAGAACACACGTGAGCAAGATCAAGAGCGAGTGAGGGAGCTTTGAGCACGAGGACAAGGGCGGGTGCGAGGGCCGTGGACTGGGCGTGGGCGTAGAAAATCGAAGCGCCTACCCGCGGCGCGTGGGCGCCGGCCCATTAGCTGCCAGCTGGTTCGTCTCGGCGCGGCGCTCTGATGCCTTCCCACTCGGCCGCCGCCCACGCCCGCCCAGCGACGACGCGACCCACCATGCTCGCTCGCCGGAGGCCTCGTTCAAGGGGAAAATGGGGCGGGACCTTCCTGTTTCCTGAACCCCTCCCGGTTATTTCGGTGTCATCCTACTAAAATATCTCAAGACTTCTAGAGTTGCCTACCATAATTGCTGACATAAGGGATTTATTTACTGTTAGAGTTAAAGGAAAATTCGTTTTAAAGTCATAAATGCATTCTTCGCCAAACTTTTGTAAATTAAACCACTGTTATCAAATTTATGATCGATATTAAATATGTGCCGTGTGAGCCATAATTTTTTCAAAGGCTTTTTTTCTTTCCCTATCTTTACAACCCCAGGGAGCTCTCATATATTTCCTGCACGATTTTACGTAAAACTGTTGCGGGTTATTTATTATTATTTATTATTATTAAATGTTTGCTTCTCTGTTTCATGTTCTTCCCTTTTATTTCATCCGAACTTAGAAAATTGTTTTGCGTCTATATGGTTTGTGTCAAAACAGTTACAGATATTCAAATATTGGTAGTTGAATTATTCCAATAATACTTTCTTCTAGACATTTAACATTCCCATTTCTCATTCGTTTTCCTCAACGTCACATAGTTGTCCCTTCCTCGTCTATGTCTCTACCCCCCTCTCTTGTCGTCGTATTATCGTGCATTGATTTGTTACAATTTCGCGTTGCATTAATTTCTGTTAATTGGTTTTTCATATTTGTAGGGTTGCTTTCGATAAAATAAAAACAAGATGTAAGGTGGAGGAAGGGGAATATCCAAATGTGCTAGGAGTTCAAAACTCTCCGGATGTTGTCTCTAAGAGAAAATATATTCGGCGGGTTCTTGGAAAGAATATCCTCGAATGATAATACATGTTCGCAGTGTTTAATATGATTTTACGTGCGAAATCAGGCACGTGGGGAAGTTGGAATTTACCATCCGGTTCTGGAGTTCTTGAGATGTTAGGTGTCTCTTTATTATACTCTTCCCCTTTTGATCTATTTTTTGTTTCTTTATTTTCCCCTGGAATAGTTCTTTCTGCGACCATTTTTCTTCGCCATTTTATTACTTCCATTACGTTGTTTCTCCTTTTGTTGTTATGCCCAACTGCAGCGTAATCACGCGCTCGTGGCCCTGGAGCGTTGTTCTTTATAGCTAATATCAGCCTTCTCTTGCCCTTGCCCAGGCTTTCCTTGCCACTGCCTTACCCTCATTCTATACCGTGCGTTGAAAGAAGCGCGGGTCCGGCCGTCATTTTTCTTCTGTCCTATTCCTCATTATCTTCAATGTTCAAAACAATGTCCTCTCAGCTATAACAATATTTCACTTCCACCTTACCCGAAATTGTAATACAGAAATCTGATTTTCATTCAAACACTCAAAGCATGAGTTGAAATTATTTACATTACAAAAACATAATTTACGTAAGAAGTGCCACTTTCTAAACTTGATTATTACTTGCTTACCTAAAATTTTAATCTACCTGTTACATCGCAAAATTTATATAGAATGACACAAAATATTGTAGTCTACGGTAATTTCACACTCACAACTTCTAATTTTTCTTAAAATAAAAGTGGATTGGACATTATAAAGGGTGCACTTTATAGAAACGTTGTGGAAAATGCTCATGTGCTGTTCACTCTGAAATAGTGGACTCCACGTATGTCCTCATTGCATTAAAAGCGCTGCGCCGGTTTAAACGCGGGCGCCCCACGTCCCTACCCACCCATCCATTTTTTGCAAGATATCGCAGCAGTGGCGAAGGCTTTTCTCCGGCTTAGCCCCGGCCTCGCCCCAGAATATCGTCGTGCGCCTCGCCGCCCCGCACGGACCCTTGTTAGCGGAATTTCGTCCGCTGCTCGGTATTCCGCGCGGCAGCACCCGTCTCCGCGGGAGTCGCCCCGCCCGCCCGCCGTCGCGGCGCGCACGCTGTGAATGCCGATGGCCGCGGCGGGACCGCTAGGGCGCGCAGTAATGGCGGCGATGCATCAACAGCCACGCCCCCGCCGCCCACCGCGCCAAAGTGATTCTCCGGAAGAGTCCCCGCCGGCGCATTTTCTCGCCTCGGGGCCTTCTGAGGGCAGGCCCCGTCGTCCTCATTGCCCTTGCTCCCATCGCCTTATCACTCCCACCCACGACTTTCCTCCCGGAGACCCCTTCACTCCCTCAGCCGGTCGCCCTCGTCGATCCTGACGCCCCCGACGCCCTCGTCGCCGCCGTCGCTCGCGACACCTCCTTTTCCCCCGTTGTTCCCGTTGTTGCTCGTCTTCCCCGTTCCCTCCATCGCCCTCGTCTTCACCGTCACCTCCATCGCCCTCGTCTTCACCGTCACCTCCGTCATCGCCCTCGTCTTCACCGTCACCTCCATCGCCCTCGTCTTCACCGTCACCTCCATCGCCCTCGTCTTCACCGTCACCTCCATCGCCCTCGTCTTCCCGTTCCTCCATCGCCCTCGTCCTCCCGTTCCCTCCATCGCCCTCCTTTTCCCCCGTTCCTCCATCGCCCTCGTCTTCCCCGTCCCCTCCATCGCCCTCGTCTTCCCCGTCCCCTCCATCGCCCTCGTCTTCCCCGTCACCTCCATCGCCCTCGTCTTCCCCGTTCCCTCCATCGCCCTCGTCTTCCTCGTTCCCTCCATCGCCCTCGTCTTCCCGTTCCTCCATCGCCCTCGTCTTCCCCGTTCCTCCATCGCCCTCGTCTTCCCGTTCCTCCATCGCCCTCGTCTTCCTCGTTCCTCCATCGCCCTCGTCTTCACCGTCACCTCCATCGCCCTCGTCTTCACCGTCACCTCCATCGCCCTCGTCTTCACCGTCACCTCCATCGCCCTCGTCTTCACCGTCACCTCCATCGCCCTCGTCTTCCCTGTTCCTCCATCGCCCTCGTCTTCCTCGTTCCCTCCATCGCCCTCGTCTTCCCTGTTCCTCCCATCGCCCTCGTCTTCCCGTTCCTCCATCGCCCTCGTCTTCCCCGTTCCCTCCATCGCCCTCGTCTTCCCCGTTCCCTCCATCGCCCTCGTCTTCCCCGTTCCCTCCATCGCCCTCGTCTTCCCCGTTCCCTCCATCGCCCTCGTCTTCACCGTCACCTCCATCGCCCTCGTCTTCACCGTCACCTCCATCGCCCTCGTCTTCACCGTCACCTCCATCGCCCTCGTCTTCACCGTCACCTCCATCGCCCTCGTCTTCCCTGTTCCTCCATCGCCCTCGTCTTCCTCGTTCCCTCCATCGCCCTCGTCTTCCCCGTTCCCTCCATCGCCCTCGTCTTCCCCGTCCCCTCCATCGCCCTCGTCTTCCCCGTCCCCTCCATCGCCCTCGTCTTCCCCGTTCCCTCCATCGCCCTCGTCTTCCCCGTTCCCTCCATCGCCCTCGTCTTCCCCGTTCCCTCCATCGCCCTCGTCTTCCTCGTTCCCTCCATCGCCCTCGTCTTCACCGTCACCTCCATCGCTCACCTTCATTCCCGTGGCCCCCACCGCCGCCCCGCGGTCCCGGCAGACTTGCCGCCTCACTAAGATAGCACCGCCCACCCTGTCCACGCCGACTCTCATCCTTGCGTTGTTCAAACCCGTACCAACACGCCTGCCTCTTCAGTTGTTACCAACGGAATTATTGACACAGTTGGTTTGTTAGTTAGACAGCCTTAGAGTTTCGTATCTGAGGCCAGCCTGCTTCCGTAGACACCCCTTTATTATTTCCTCATCACAAGGTTTCTCGTTTCAATGCAATGCAGTGTCGTGACTGCTCCAGTCCTTGTCACTTCATGTAAGCCTTTTTCTAATTCATTTGTCACTTTTCCACCGTCCCTCTTCTTTTGTTTTCTCCTTTACAACACCTCTTTCCTCCGCCCTCCCCTTCTCTCGGCTGGTGCGCCTGCCGCTCCGGCCGTGGCGTGGACCGTTATCTGGGCTGCGTCTGGGCGGCGCTCCCTGCTCCGCCTCGCCCTCGGAGCGACAGCCCGGACGTCGGGGATTTGGCTCCAGCGCAATGTGCTTTTTTGAATGGATTTTCCTTCCGAGACGGATGAGCAAGGAATTTGCTGGCCTTTGTGGAGTTAATGGAGACGTTGTCTTTTCTGAACACCGGCAAGTTTATTATTTATTTCGGAGGACGTGAGGATTCTCAAATTTGTTTCGGGAAATGTTTCTTTAATAATTTCTGAAGGCACCGTTATTTCTTTTGACATCTAAATGAATTGTTTTTTTACTGATACGGTATTGCTTCTTATTTATTTATTTATTTATTTATTTATTTTACGTCAAAAAAAAACAGTTAAAAACTGCGTATGACGTGCTATGGGGAAAAGTGAATTGTGTGCACATTTTCAAAATTCTGTGACCCCTACACTAAGTCATATACTACTTAAATTTTAAATTTTGAAAGGGAGAAAAAAACTCCCATGTAATAAAATCTATTTTCAAGGATAAATAACAATAAATGTTGTGCTTCGGAATAATACTTCCTGCCACGACAACATGGAAACAATAATTTGAATAATTGTATTTGCCACTGAATTCTAGAAGACGTGCACAGAAAATGAAGTTACATTTATGTTCAGAAGCAAAACAAGGGGCCATCTCAGCATTTGCTCAATGGATCAGGGAAACTGGACGAAAAACCTGATCGAGATGGGGGTCATTGACCCGGAAGCTGTAGTACAATAGTTGTTACATGTTGTTTATATTCATTTATACAGTCCAAATGGTAAATAATGCATTATGTATCATTGTTAAAATTAACGTTACTTTTCTTGTGATGCTCTTATTGCCTTCGATACGGAGTTTGATATACACTGCATATATTACCTGAATGGAGAGAATCGTGATTAGGAGAGAAGTATGAAAAGAGCTGAATTGATGCTACATGCTCTTATGTAGGAAATGTTGGTGGGAAATAAGAAAAGACTATCCAAGTCAAGTTAACATCTAATTAATTACTAAATAAGGAAATCTAAATCGTTAGAATTAGATCAAAATAAATCCTGGGTGTACAACGGGCATTAAGTGGTCCTAATGATCTCGGGCGACCATTAGAACCTTTATAACGCCCTTGGTGTACAAACCCAGTATTGCCAACCATCACACCTGGTTATCGATGGTTAGTAATTCCAAGAAACTACAATGTACATTACCACTGTAAAACAAGATGGGAATAAATATCATTATTATATTTTTCTTGATTTTAATTAAACACATAGTAATTATTGGACGTCGTGCTGCGCAAGTTCGGAGAAATCGTCTCCGGCGAGCCTTGCCTGCGAAGCGCATGCTTGGTGATACCAATTTGCGCCTGCGGCGGCGACCTCGTCGCATCGTCGTACATAAAGTGGAGCCGCCTGCGCGCGGCACGAGCGGTTCGTCGCTTCGTGACGGAAGCGGCGGCGTGAAATATTCCTCGCTATTCTTCCCGCCCGGAGAGCGCCGCGGCGTAATTGAATGAAGCCATTGGGGACGAGGTGCGAGTGGGGCCGCGCCACCTAGGACGCGGGAAACAGGGCGCGGAATAAATCTCTGGGTATGTCCCAAACGGCACGACGCCGCAGCCATCGTCACGCCCCGACGCTGTCGCTGTCACTGTCGCCACCGCTGGCTTACACGCCGTGTTCACCCCCACCGCTTCCACTGCCCCCCCCGCCTCGCCACCGCTTCCATCGCCACCGCTTCCACGCCACCGCTTCCACGCCACCGCTTCCATCGCCACCGCTTCCATCGCCACCGCTTCCATCGCCACCGCTTCCACGTCCTCGCTTCCACGTCCTCTGCTTCCACGTCCCGCTTCCACGTCCCGCTTCCCCACGCTTCACCCACGCTTCCAGCCCCTCCCCCGCCCCCCCGCTAATTCCGCAATCCTGCTATGTCAGAGCTATGGTGTTGCCATCCAACTTCTCTCCACTGCTTCACCGCTCTATCCACTGCTTCACCGCTCCCATCTCCTTTTCCATCTTTGCCTTCCTGTTTCTGCTTCTCCGTCTTCTTCTCTCATCCTGCTGCGGACGAACCATCTTATACAAACGAACGCATGACCCGAACATGTATTCTTTCACATACATTGTCTATTTGGGGCACGAATACATTCTTTCCCCTCGCCGGGCCGTTCCATTTCGTATCAACGTGTGTTGCCATAGCTTCCACGTGTCCCTAAACTGCCACAATCACCGAATTATTTTCATCTTTTTTCCCCGGGAAGTGGGCTGAGTTTGCAACAGATGACAGCCCAGCGCGGATCCCCAAGGGAGCAACAACGAGGTGACGCATGAGAGTCTAATGTGGCTGCTGAAGGCACAAAATGGTGCGCAGAACGTGTCAACTGGAACAAAAGAACACACCGGAGCGTGGAGCGGAAGCCCAGAAGCAAATCTAGCTATGCGCAGGATGCGACAGATTGACGCATGTTTGGTGTTTTATGCCGGTAGCTGCGGAAAAACACGTTCAAAATCGACCCATGTTTCCCGAAGTCACGTTCTTTTCTACTTTCTGTCGCGTTTTATCCTAACATAAATAACTGTTATTTGTGTAACATTCCCTTCATTTGTATTTGCATAACACAGGATTACAACAATTTTGGATCGCAGGGTCTACATATTCTCTATGCATATCTTTTAGTTTCGCAAAATTTAATGTGTTCTTTTACGCAGATATAATTGAAAACTTTTCCCCCAGTTTCATGTTTACAAGAAATTTGGGAACTGAGAAGATGAGAGTACTTGTGGATGTAATAGAACTTTCTGCATGTTTGCAGAAGATTCCATTCTTGTGGGAAATCGAGTCGAAATGAGTTGACAAATTTCAAGCGAGGGAAAGACGCGCATCCTTAACTACGCGTGACTAATGTTGCTTGTGAAATATTGCCGGATACGAGGAGATTTACAATTCGAGTTGATTTCCGCAGGTTGCGATTTCCCCCAGGCTCGTCTTTCTTCCTTGGTATTGCGTCTTCTTTCGTGCAATCGATTGCTTCTTGGCTTTGGAAGCATCTTTCTTTCCCTCGACCTCCGTTTCGATGTCTCCCTCTTCGTTTCTTCCTGGCTTTACAGTGAACAATTTCCTCTGCTTCCTCTACCTTACTCATTCTCACCACGTTGCGTTAATGCTCCTTTCTCATGCGCTCTTGTGCTATCGTTGCCTCCTCCCCGCTGAGACCCAGCATCCTGTAGCTCGTAGTTAGCGTAATCAGACCGCAGCCATCGTCGCCGGGACTAACTTCTCCACGCGCAGCTTCTTATGCCCGCGCCGGGCCTGGAGAAAGCTGCATTGCTGATTGGTAATCCAATTAGCCTTGGTTGGTTCTGCCGCTTCCTGCGCTCGTTTATTAAATAATCTCGCCCGATTCCGTTACCGCGATTCGTCTCCCTGTAGCATGTAACCACTCGCCTGGCACCTTTAAGGTTGATATTGTATCTTGCAGTCGAGCTTCCCTCGCCGGACTTTTTCACACTGACAATATATACACTTTATTTTCTATTAAAAATCGATAAGTAACCTCTCAATATTTTTCTGTCTTTTCGTATGTTCGTTTTACCAAATACCAGAATTAAGTTACGTGTACGTTTACATCGGTTAAGGTTCTCCTATTGATTTTATTGGGTTTAGGAAAAGAGTGCCGAATCAATATTTTAAGTGTCATTCCAACCCCGAAGTTTGAAGATTTTAATTGAACAAATTCTATAAAGAAAACACGTTTATTATGGAAGTTAAGATTAAGAAGAAACAAGATTATTATGGAAGTGACGTTTTCGTCATGAATGCTTTACTTTTAAGAAATGCGGCAAATGCTTTTAAGAACACTCCTGCAAGCAAACCTCTCTCAGAAAATTTTGAGGGCCAATGCATTTTAGGTGAGAATCCTTGAATAGAAGAAAAAATAAACAGCGTTCTTTCATTCCTGTTTACAGTCCAATCTGCGACGCGAGGAATGTCCAAATTTCATTCAATTTCCGGCGCATCGCGGCTTCTGAATATTTAAACCGCCGGCTCTTGGCTGAGATGCGCCTCACGTGGGGACGATGAGAAGCGCCGCTCTGCAATCTGTCGGCGGGGAAGAACTGATGTATGAGTGAATGCATTTTATTTTTTGGCCGTCGGTGATTTTTTTCGCGGATGTCTAGGGCATGGGAATGTATTGTTACGTGGCAATGCGTTCAATCCCTGCTTTCTTGCAAGAACTTCCAGTGATTTCGATTTCGATTTTTCCGCCGTCTACACGGATTAAGTTTCCATGACCACGCTTTTCACACTCATGCATGCATTTACCCGTTTAGCTACATTTGTCTTCTCTTCTTTTCTATGCAATATTTTTTCATATTGATTCCGTCATTCTTTTGATTCGTCCCGTGACTGTGCAGCTTATTTCGAGCCTGGTTTGTCGTTCGCGCACTGAAGTTGTACCAGAGTATTTTTTTACATGTGTATTGTACCGCATAGAATAGGCAAACAGCCCATCATCAGAGCGGATTAGTTAGTTCAGAGTCAGCATTACAGTTGTTTCTATAGCGACTCTTGCTGAAAAGTTGTAGAGTTCGACAGTGGGAGTGGAGGTTTTTCGATGGTAGCTAGAAAACTGGGTTGAATGCAGCCGATATGTGGAGGAGAGTTCTAGCGAATGGCTGCTTTGATCGATTTTCAGAGATTTCTCTGATCAATTCCAAGCCATTGCCGGAGATGATCACTATCTAAACGTACCACGGAGCGCGTGTGATATTTCCTTCCTACTCCTTGTTCTCCCCTCCCACTTAGAACACTCAAAAACACTTATTGCACTACACTATTGACATGTCAAGAGACCCACACGTGTCCCGGCTAGGGAAGTGACCCACTTGAGGGAAGATACGAGGAGAGGAGGGGGAAATCCTCCGGTTGTCGACGTGTAGGGCGGCGCCGGATCTCGTCATCCAGGCTCAGTACATCAACTGATGTCACTGCAGCTCCTCTGACCGGGAGGTCCGAGGTTCGAGTCCTGACGGCGACAGGATTTTCGACACTAGCTTTTCAGCTAGGTCGAATTCAGTTGCTGTCGGGAGTATTCTATCGGCCGGCTGCTCTCATCGGTAGTTTTCCGTGGTTTCTCCGATCAACACCAGGCGAATGCCGGAGCAGTACCCTACCAAACGGGCCACGGACCGCGCGCGATCTGTCCTTCCTCTTCCTTGTCCTGTCCTCTCCTCTCCTCTTACACACACACTTACACGAACATCCACTATACTACCACATATTCCGGGAGAGCGGTCGGGAGCTTAGAGCTTGTCCCGGCTGGGGCGGTGCCCCGCTGGTGGGAGAGTCCTGGTTAGGGAGAAACCCCACTAGCCGACGGTAGGTCGGCGCCGGATCTCGCCATCCAGCGGGGGAAGATAACCGCCATCTCCCGAGAAAAAACAAGCACTACACTAACGGGACTAATGACCGAAGCAGTTGACGCGCCCGGAAACACGAAAAAATCAATCAATCAATTGTCATCCAGTAGGAGGAAAAAAGACCGCACCTCCCAGGACCAAACATTCACTACGAGAATAATGATCTTAACTATTGACGTGCTCTGAGACCTTGAAAACATCGTCCGATTCCAAGGAGAGTGGAGAGGAGGCACCATAAGGGAAGGAAGGCCTATACAGCTTCGGCATCCGCCCAGAAGGAAGTCATGGTGCGGCGACCCGTCCACCTATAACGATTAGTGCGAAGGCACGACGACGGCCGATATTATGGCGACGCGTTGCCTAATAGGTTCGAAACGTAGCTCTGTGGTTAGAAATAATGTTTTATCTTACGTTAGTACTTGTGTGAACGTAATAATTTGAAGACTGGTGCAGTCGAATTATGTATAATCGCTATCATTGGGCAGATGCAGTCGGCCGTTCGCCTCTGAACTCTTCTTTGCCAAACACAAAGCCATCTAATCGTGCCTTTAATTAATGTAAAAAAAATCCCCCTCCACGGTCGGGAATCGAACTTCGGATCTCTCGGTCTATGAAGCTTCATTTGCAGGCTCACAACTACATACACACAAATCGCCCGGTAATTGTAATACTCTCATTGGTTCTCCCAATGTAAAATGCAATTTGTTCATTTGTGTACACATTACCATCTTTGGCATTTCCTTCATCGCTCTCGATTGTCCTTTCCTAGTGAGACCGCTTCCTGGTGCTGAGAGTCCCTCTTTGATATATTTTTCCTGGCATGTCATCTCCTGTGTCCTTTGGTCCTGTTGGTGTAGTGGATCTTTTATCCTGCGAAAAAACAGTGTCTTCCTCTATTGGATGGCGAGATCCCGTCGGCTTCCAGGAGATTCCACCCTTTCAGGTGTCTCCCTCCAGCAGGGTACCTTCCCAGCCTGGAGTTGTAAGCTCTCGTCACGTGTGGTCGTGTGGTGTAAGCAAGTGTGTGTACAGGAAAGGATAGGAAAAGGAAGTGGAAAAAGAAAGTCAGTCCGTGGCCCGTTTGTTAGGGTAATGCCCCGGCATTCGCTTGGTGCTGATCAGAAAAAAACACGGAAAACTACCAATCAGAGCAGCAGGACACTGCAATTCCCCTCCTTCTACCTAACTTTACTGGTGTCGAATATCCACTTCTGTCGGGAACTCACGCCCTAGGACCTCGCGGTGCAGAACCAGCAGCAATGCCGAATCTGGGGTAAAGTCAGACGGTGCCTCTTTGTCAAGTGGCCTCGTGCCGTGCGCGTGGCCGCGTGTGGAGGAAGCGTGCACTACGTCATGGAAGTCGGCGCGGTGTCTGTGTGGAATTCGCCTGCGAGCTTCTTCGCAGCGGTTTATGACCACCCGCTGCCGGCGCAAGCACTTTTTGTTCGCCCCCTCCGCTCCATACTAGGTCCCCCCCTTCTCAGCCTGATGAACGCCGCTCTTGTCCTCCAGCCTGGTCGGTTGAGCTCCCTCATCTTTCTCCGAATCATTTACCGCAGCATTCTACAACCTCTATAAAATGGAAATGAGATGAAATCTTCCGAAATAAAATTATACAGCTTTTACTGGAAACAAAAATTTAACATAATTCGGGAATATATTATCATCTTCTGAGAATTAACAAAACTGCTGCCACTTCATCTTGTTTCTTCACACCTGTATTTCATTAGAGTGTTGTATGACCAACTGTTAACTGCTGACAATGGGTAAATATGTAAGAATTATGTTCAATGTTATTATAGTGGGGTTAATTGCAGGAAATTACCTCTCCTGTTCATCTTAAATTGAATATAATGCTGTATCAATTAAAATTGCATGCACTTTCTGCATATTCCCGTATTTGGTAGTAGTTTCATTTTTTTTAATTTCTGTCGTTTAATAAGTAAATGAATAAATAAAAAATGACACCCATGTTCTTCTGATTGTTCCACCATCGCCAAGTGTAGTTTCTCCCACTGTGTGCGTGTTGTGGATGCCCCACCGCAGCCACTTGCCTCCTCCGCCGGCGCGCGCGCTTTCTTCTGGCGGCGGTGGGCTCTATGGCCGAATGAAATATGAGCGCGTGTGCTCGGCGCCCAGGCCGCCAGCACCGACACCAGCACCAACACCAACACCAGCGACGGCGCTGCGCGGTGGCTGCAGTGTTTAAAAATACAGGGGCGGCGAAGCGAGCGGTAGGGCGCCTCCCGCCCCCGGCGTGCCCTTGTTCTCCGCTTCCATCTCTCTTATTCATGCCGACACCGCTCCGGACCCCGCCCCCGCTCCCTCTACCACCCTCATCCTTCCCTCTCTCTCTCTCTTGTCTCTCCTCCCCGCTTGCTGTCGACGCCCGCCGACTTGCCCAGAATTCTCTGACTTCTTTTTTTCTTTCGCAGTTTTCCATAAATCGTGGCAGTCTGCACTCGTAGCTTGTGAATCTCTAAGATTTGCGTTGCCTCGCGGCGCCCTAGCAAATAAAATTATGCGAGTAACCGCGGGTTCCGAATGTTTTGCATAGATACATAAATGTGTTCCGGGCAGACGCGGACATATGTTTGGCCTTGTTCGCTTACGATGTAGTGATGCAGTGGCATTTGAAAAACTGTTCCACAAGTCATGTGAGTTCATAGTAATTCAGTTGACAATAACAGATTAATTGATTAATATATTATATTGGGAAAATCATTTCTTAGATAAATGTATTCTGAAAGTATTGATGCCGAATGGAAATTTATTCTTTGTATTGGGATCCTTTAAGAATACTAAACCAGAATTCAACAAATAAGTAAATACAATGTCGAATCGTCTTTGTAAATGTTTTAATAGTACTCGAGGGAAGGAAAATCAACCACAAATAAGTACTGTATTTTGAAAAGTCAAATAAACTTTTCAAAATACAGTTAACCCTCATTAACACGAATTTCAAGGGACCGAAATAATCGGAGTTCGTGTTATAAAGATACGTGTTATCCTAGTATGACGGTATTACCTTAAACCCTTGCCGGGACCCAAGTGTTGTTAGTGTTAGTATTAATATCATTTCTCCGACTCATTCATCATATGCATTGAAAATTCAAATTGAAAATTACGACTTCAAATAAAATATACCAAAGACACATTTTTTCTATATTGCACATATTTTTCTATATTCCAAAGCAGGTGGCTCGTCTCCACACAAAATACGAGTGTGATTTGAATAGCTCCCCACTCTTGTACTCTTATCATGAATTTGTTTTACCACGATCGTTAAATTTCCGCAGTTCCACGAGTCGTAATGAATCGCATCGGGTTAATTGACACACCTTTACTCAGGTCGTAATAGCAAAGGTCACTGGGAAATTGGAGTACTGTTGGTTTGTTTTGTTGTGTTTTGCTATCGGACGCAGCCTTCGCGGTGGCGCCCAGCGTCTCGCGACATCCACGGGGCGCTCGGTTCCGCGAATTTCGTCGAAGGGGCGAGCGCGTGGGCGGGCGGGCGAGCGGGAGGGCGAGGGGCGCCTGGTCGATACGCCAGGTTCGCAGCCCGGCGCAGAAGCCCCGCCCCTCTCGCCCCGCGCCGCCCGCCGCGCGGCCGCCGCCCGGGGCCCCACGCAGCCGACCTGGGCAGGTGTGCCTCGGATCCCCCCCCCCCCACCCCCCAACCGCGATTGCCGCCGGAGCGCCCCTCCGGGCAACCTTTAAAAGCAGGATTCCGGGCTTTGGAATTGGGACGAATCGGAATTGAGTTTCTGTTACCGGCTTTTATGTACTTCGCTCGAATCACTATTATCCTATTACGTCTGCTACCTGAATTAAATTGAAACTCCTTTGAGATGCTTATGTACGTAGATTCAAGGGGAATGTCTGGTTTGAAACGGGAATACATATTTGTAGTACATTTCTTTCTTTTATTTTTACTACTTATAAATGAGTTTTTGAAAAACCATTAAAAGCACACCAGAACACATGCTTGAATAATTCGTTGTGTTACACTGTGGTACAGTTATTTTTAGAGGTAATAAATCTTTGTAGAAAATTGTCATAGTTAAAAAAAATTTGGACCATGTTGCTTACGTATTTGGGTTGCTTCACGATGTACTGTGCACTTATTTTAATTTGAAAGTCATCTTCGAAAAAATACCGGAGAGATAGTTCCAGCTTTACATAAAAATTCCTTCCTTTAAAAATTAAACTTCTGCTTGAAATGAATGCGCCGAAATGCTTAACACTGTATCCAGTACAGAATTTTTTTTTTGGGGGGGGGAAGTGGTGCTCAGTTTGGATCTTGCAAATAGGCGGTGTGCAAAAACAGAGGGTCTTGCTGTGTTTGTCTTTGAAGTTGGAGGAAAATAAAACTTTTTATTGCATGGCAACCAAAGAAGTTTGTTTTTTTTTCCTCATACGGTTATGATACTTATCTACACTTCGTATTCAAGAATGTCGGGGATAAATCTTACTCGAAATGTTACAAAAGTAAGTAGTGAATGTTTACTTTAGGGTGATCCTTATTCTGGCTTTGTTCAATTTTTTTCGATTGCTCAACCCAGTTATGATGTGTAAAAAGTAATAAACGATGTACTTTTCAGAACTATTAAACAAAATTTATACATTTCTCTGAGCACTTGAATTTTTAGGTACTAGAAGTTTCTGTATTTTGTATGCTACAAACGAATAATTTATATTAATGGGTAAATGCGTATGTTTTTTGCGTTAGCCGCTCAAAGTGAGATAAGCCATACATAGAGTATGAAGGGAACCATATGGTCCTCGTTGCAAGCATTTTTTTTATTTACAGTAAAATATTTTAGCCTGAAAAACGTTGAAGTGCGCTATTTAAGTTCACACGCACGATTACCTGTTAAGTCCTTTTTTCTATCCCTATACAGTATTTGAGTAACTCCCGAGTGTGCAGATATTCGGATGCGCGGTTTTGTCACACTTCTAGACCAATTATGGTGCACCAATCGAGACTTATGAAGTGTTATTCTCCGCGTCTCTGTTTCGTGGGGAACTGATAATTTGTTTTCGGATCTGGCCAGAAGATTTAAAGAAATGTCCAAAAACATGCTTTAGCGTGTTTCAGCACCGCGATCTTAGTCGATAGATGGAGAATTAAACCAATACCACCTGAATAGATCTATGTAGGTGGAGATGAGCATCTAAATTTTTTGTGGAGCGACCCACAACACTCGGATAGATTTTTTAATCTGTATGGTTAAATAACTTCTAAACGAAGCGTTTTAGGGGCTTATAAACTAAAATTTCGAGGTCAAAAGTCTCAAAGAAACGTTTCTTACACCGTATTCTACGGGATGAGATCTTCCTGAAATTTTATTACATTTGTTATGCTTTGACGCTTCTCTATCCTACCCCCATTTGTTCACAGCCTGTAGGATCTGCAACTGTGTGTGAACTTTAGCTAATTACTTGATATTCTTCCCGATTTAATTACACGTATGTACCTCTGTACCCGGTAATAAAGTTAAATAAGAAAAGTGTGTATTAACAAGGTTGTATTGTATTGTTATCAATTACAAGGAGATATACATTACAGGCTTAATTTTGAAATGGAAAGATAGGGAAGAGGGTGGGAGGTTGTCGCACGGGGACGGTAGTGTCTTTATAATCGCTTACCCATCACTAATCTATTCCAGGAACGGCCATTAGGCTTACACCACTGACGTAGCAAAGAGGAATGCTCGGAATAATCGCCGAATGGTTCCGATGGCGAGGATGAAGCCACCAACTGCTCCCTCTCATCTTCTCGGGCGCTGCGTTCGCTGTTTGTGCGGTGATGCCGCTGACTTCGCCGCCCCTTCCCGGATGAAGCCCTAGCAATTACCGGCCCATCTTTTGAGTGCTGCGCGAAAATTAATTGCTGACCCATGAAATAGAATCCATGCGGTGAGGGCCGAACCAATTTCTTGTTAGACGTGAGAGCAGTGATGTGGAAACTTTAGTTCCGACAGATTCAAAATAGGTTAACACAGGTCTGGAAGATACACTCGTCGTTGGGTCTAATAGGTGTAATCTTATACAGACGTTTCTTTCTCAAAATATTTTATCATTGAGTTTTGAAAATAGTAAACCTGATGTTGGCTCCGTAATATTTATTCATAACAATATTTTTTAAAATAAAGACATTCATTGAGTGCTTAAAAACTAATAATATAGGTTTATAATCTGCAATGATGCAATTTAGTTTTTTCTCTCAATTTTGTGTGGAATCAAAAATTTAGTTAACTCAAAAATAAATGCCTCAATGATACGTCTAAAGTTTGTGTTCATGGTATACCGTAATCAATGAATTTATCATTTTACATCATAAAGATCAATAACGAGTGCAACGTATCGTCTCTGCTGATGCGTATTTATTCGTACATGATCCTGCCTTTGAAAACGTAAACTTCGCGCAACCTGCTCGCTTTCTAGCATGTAGCTAGGGGGGTGAGAATATCGCTTGATCGGATCGGATCAGATCAGATCGAATGTTCTGATGTTACGTGCCGCCGCGTGCGTCATAAACGCCGGATCGCGGCCGCCCGTCGAGTCAGCCCTCGGAGGGGCCATCTATTGGCCCGACGTCAGCGTTTCTGCTCGAGAAGCACTGCGATCGCTTGGGAGCTGCTCTGCAAGAAGTGCCTAAGCGCAATGTGATAGGATCAACCAAAGCTGGCAGTTATTAAAAACCTTCATTGAGATCTTAGAATTCTATTCGATCTTCTGAGATTTTGAAAGTCATTTGTAATTTTACTTATTTTCTAAAATTGTTTTGTTCCTAGTTCGACATTTATCTGCTTTTCAGGGTTCGGAACATTTTGCACGAATTCGTAGAAAATGTATACTATTTACAACAAACAATATTATGCTGGGGATAGTCCAGGAAGGGTCCATTAATAAATTAGAATTATTTGATAACATGTGTAATTTCAATTGACGTTCTTTGAGAAAAGTGATATAGAAGTTAAATTACAATAGAGGGAGATCTTGTTACTAACGTGATTTAATGCATGATTTTAAATTAACCTTTATCTAATTTCAATAATTGAGTAACTGAGCAAGAGCATAATGATCAGTAAAAATGATCAGATAGTTTATCAAACCATTTAAAGCGTTTATTGAAAGTTCATTTTGGAACTGCGAATTTGTAATAAAACCGATACTTAAATATTTACAAATAAATTTTTTTAATGTGGTGTTAAAAATTACGAAATTCAGAATGATGATGATAATGCTCGGGATTCATAACCATGAGAGATGAATTCCTTCTATCCATACAAATTTTTAGTAGATTAAAATTCAGTATTACTAATCTTAGGGAATTCATGTGAATTGTGCCAATCCAACAACTGTGCTCCGCTACTGCTGATATTTCTCCCTTAAGACTATACAAAGTGTGTCATAATAAATCGTACAAACTTTCAGATCTTGTAGAGGAGTTGAAAATGATACCTTTTTGACAGTGAACAAATAGTTGAGATGTAAGATATTTCCACACATATTATATGCCATTTGCCCCGTACTGTTAGGCAATCCGGTGTGCTCAGATGTTTGGCGGCTGGCTCATGAAGGCTCATTGACGTTGATGTGATATGCCGAGTTGCTGTGAGAACCAAGTTGCCTAAAATCAGTGGAAATGACCTATGTGTAATTCCGTTATATGCAATTTCCCACTACATGACATTAGCAAAAAGTTATCATTTTCGATACCTCTGCTTCCCCAGAAGTGTGTTACATTAATTCTGAGACAGCCCGTATATAAGCAAAAATAGAATTATGTGCATAAAGGCTGATAAATAAATGAATCAAATTCCAAAAATCCAACACGTATGTTACAATACTTCATCAAGTCGATCTTTTTACTTTCTCGTAGTACGTAGTATAGAGAAAGTTACGTAATGCTGCGGAAAATCGATTTCGAGATTTCAATGGAAATACACGTTTTAGGGTCCCCGGATACTGAAAAAGTTGTTCTTTTAAAAACGTCTGTCAGTCCGTCTGTCTGTCTGTCCGTCAGTCCGTCTGTCTGTCTGTCCGTCAGTCCGTCGTCGTCGATTTCGAGATTTCAATGGAAATACACGTTTTAGGGTCCCCGGATACTGAAAAAGTTGTTCTTTTAAAAACGTCTGTCAGTCAGTCCGTCTGTCTGTCTGTCCGTCAGTCCGTCTGTCTGTCTGTCGGTCCGTCCGTCTGTCTGTCCGTCCGTCCGTCTGTCTGTCCGCAAGTCCGTCCGTCTGTCTGTCCGCAGTCCGTCCGTCTGTCTGTCCGCAAGTCCGTCCGTCTGTCTGTCCGCAAGTCCGTCCGTCTGTCTGTCCGCAAGTCCGTCCGTCTGTCTGTCCACAGTCCGTCCGTCTGTCTGTCCGCAAGTCCGTCCGTCTGTCCGCAAGTCCGTCCGTCTGTCTGTCCGCAGTCCGTCCGTCTGTCTGTCCGCAAGTCCGTCCGTCTGTCTGTCCGCAAGTCCGTCCGTCTGTCTGTCCGCAAGTCCGTCCGTCTGTCTGTCCGCAAGTCCGTCCGTCGTCTGTCCGTCCGTCCGTCTGTCGTCCGTCTCGCTCGTCAGTCCGTCCGTCGTCGTCAGTCCGTCAGTCCGTCTGTCTGTCCGTCCGTCCGTCTGTCTGTCCGTCAGTCCGTCCGTCTGTCTGTCCGTCAGTCCGTCTGTCAGTCCGTCTGTCAGTCCGTCTGTCAGTCCGTCTGTCAGTCCGTCTGTCAGCCTGTCTGTCAGTCCGTTAGTCAGTCTGTGAACACTACTAACGCCTAAACCACACTACGATCTTTTCCAAATTGAAGAAACCCCAGTCCATCTGGGTATAGTTTATTATTGGGGCTTGTTCACCTTCCGGGCGTATAAATTATTGTATTCACGGATGAAGCAGAGGTGGAAAGTCCGCCCGATCTACCCTCCCAAGAAGGCACTAGATCCTCCAGGGTCCGCCGGTCGCTGCAGGTGGCCTGAAGGGAGCGCGCGATCGTAAGTTGGCGTGGAGGGACGAGTGTCGGTCGCCAGCTCCAATAATCTCCATTCGGAATCGCGCTCCCTTGAAGCACCGGGTGGCGTGTGTCATTCGTTTATGGCTCTCCCTTTGGTGCGCCAAGACGGCAGCCGCATCTGCAGTGGCGGCAGCGACTGCAAGGGGGCGGCGAAGTCGGTGGCGATGATGTCACGACGAGATATTAATTGAGCTCCATTGAATACCATCCGATCTGATCCGATCAAGCGATATTCTCACTGTGTCCATGGTCAAATAGTTATCATTTTTAACCGCTCTACATGCTCTAGAAGATTCTAACATTTATTCTGAGACTCTTTGCATAAACTCTTAAGAGAAATCTGTCCGCAGAAACGGTTGCTAGATTGGCACAATTATAAGTTGGGGGCGGATTTTAATGAAATGTCATTTTTTCTTTTCACTTTGGAACAATGCAGTTTAGTATAGAAATTCATTTTGTTATGACTTTTTAGTCGATTTCGACTAAGTAATTTTTTACATTTTCCCATCATTTTAATGACATTTTTAATGGTTCTTGCTTCAAATAATATTTATGAGATGCAACAAAAGTTCTTCGCGGAATTACTCAGTAACCTATTCGGTTTGTTAGCTCAGAAATAATTTTGACAGTCGTTGTGAGTATGTAAGTGTTGTGACGTATATCACCGTCGTTGCCGGTTCGGCCGATTTCGGGATAAATAAAGACCGTGATTTCCTGGTAAAGAGCAGTCCAAACCAAACGTTTACAAGCTGAGTTCACTCGAACGAATGGAAGAAGTCTCGATTACCGTATTCGAGTTCTCGAGTAACGTATTTAACAGCCTGAGTTGTTCATCCGAACTTGTTTTGATAAGGTTTTTTACCTCATTTTTTGTTTGGTTTTAGGGTATTTTTTAAAGCGTTTTAAGGGCATTTTATTGATTTTTGACGATGTTTTAGGTCATTAAAATCCACACCATAATCAAATTATGTGATTTCTCTAAGAAATAATAGATTTTAATGGATTAAAAAATGTGGATCGATAGATGGATGGAAGGAACTCGTCACACATGCTTCTTGCATTTAGCAATCTGAATTTCATAATTTTTAACATCAAATTGAACAAAACGAATATCGTAAATATTAATTTTATATATTAGAAATTCGACGAGAGAGTGCTGCGAAGGTGGCCGTGGAGGAGGAGGAGGAGAAAGAGGAGGAGGAGGAGGAGAAAGAGGAGGAGGAGGAGAAAGGGGAGAAGGAGGAGGAGAAAGAGGCGTCGGCAGTGGCCGAAGGCAGCGGCGGAGGAGGAGGAGGCGATGACGGCGGCGACAGGAGGAAAGACACAGAGAGGAAGGGGGTTGCGCGACCGAATGTACTCCGGCGGGTTGTTGGTGTCACTCACATTTTATGTCAAGTTTTATATGCCTGTTTGGAGATGGTTTTATTTTCTCCGGCCGCGGCCGTTGTCGTTTTTATATTATTTTTCATTCGGGGCGAGAGCATGCTGAGAAAATGTGGACCCGTACATCGAAGCCCTTGCTCTCTTTCTCCTTCTCGCTGTTCTCATCACAATTCGCCTTCGCGCAGGGTTTCAGCTGTGTGTTTGTGGATGTAAAACACTCGTTTTGTCTCTCCATTTACGAGTTTTTATAGTTTCCTTTGCAAGTTTAATTTCTCAATGTCCCATCCCATACTAGCGTTTTCTTTCTCGCTTTGGCTGTAGATCTTTTCTCTTCGTGAACTCGCGCAAAGACTCACTATTTTTGTACAACACAGAATAATTAAGATTAATGCCTCTTGGGCAATGAGCCTTATGTTGCGGAGAACATAGTCCACGTTCAGGGTCCGCTTACTACGGAATTGTAATTTTTCATTAGCCGCAAACAATATACGTTGTATTTAGTGGGTATAATTCCACCCGAAATATTTCCCTCACATTTCTTCTTGGGGATTGTTCTTTTTTTTTCGCCTTGAAGACTATCCTTTCCCCCGATAAATTACTGGAATTCTGTATAGTATATCTTTACTAGTCTAGATTCAGAGCGCTTCGCATGGCCACTCCCCGCCCAAGAGACTTTGAACTCGTAAACTTTAAATATCGTAGTCGTATATCAGGATGAAATAGGTACTAGAGCGTTGTCAACAGTAGCGTTTCGTTTGCGGTGTTCCGTGCGAGGATAAAACACGTGGGAAGCGCCTCCGTGGCTGCCGGGCACCTGCGCCTGCGCACACCCGCTCTGGGCGCAGAGGGCCCAAAGGCGCCCTCAGGGGCAAACGCTTACCTCAAGTTCGGTCATTTATGTAGAGATAGTTGTGTCGGATTTTTATGGATGCTTTAATTGATGAAAGTCAAGGAGTCTGAGAAATTAGGACGGTTTCGAACTGTAGTTGTTTGCAGTTCATTAAATGGGTGGGAGTCATTCAAGTACTGTATGGGTTTCTTCCAAAGTAAATTATTATTATTATTATTATTATTATTATTATTATTATTGTGAATGCGGCCATCACTATTATTAATCGTCTCTTACAGACAATACTATCTCTTGATCCAGAGCAGACATTCATAAAACCGTTTTGCCGGATCGCACTTACATGCTTTCTTAATTTCTTTTTGAGATATTTTTTCATCTCGGAGATTCATGACGAACTGATTTGGAAAAATACAAATCTATTTTTTTAAATTCGTTGCGTCTTGTAACGCAACACGACTCTTCACCCCTTTCTCGACATGGAACGTATGTTGATTTACAGCTTCTTCAAATTTTTGTCTTTTTGTCTCATCACGTCGCAGTCAGTCGATGTCTTTTACCCCTTTGGTCAGGGGCTTGGCTCCGTTTGTAACAGAGGTTCCCAGACAGCCACCCGTCTCGGAATCCGTGGTGACTCGAATTGCTTGACTGCCGCAACTTCAGGGAGCGTACTTAAACAATTCGGCTAACGACGCCAGAAGAAACATGATTTGACATCATTTTGACATGAATCGAAATAAACATGTTTTTAACTTTGGTTCAAGAAAGAATTTCCAATGGAGCCAAGTTCGCTTTAGATTATCTAATATTTCGAATGTAGAATCTAATGATATCTGACCTTCTTTTCTGTTTATTGAATAGAAAACGAAAGGAAATCCCTGTAAGCGAGCAATGGTGTGTGTCGCGGATATCGTTTCGGGCCACTGTGTGTCGCTGGTGCGCGAGTGCCTGCGCGGCTCAGGTGTGCGGGCGGCGCGCGCGCGCCATTAAGCGGCTTTTGCCGAGTGCAAGCAAGAAAAGCGCGCTCTAATTACCTCCGCTCACGTGCGATCCCCCGGCGGCGGCCGCTGCCCCCGCGCCCCGTCCCGCACGGCCACAACTCTCCCTCGTTCCTCTCCTCGCCGGCACCTTCACTGCCCCTCAGCACTCTCACGACCGCACTTTCTTCCGCCGCCTCTCTTCTTTATCTGCTTCTGTCGTCGCCGTCTCAAGAACCACGGTATCTATCGCTGCCATCGCCAATTATGTTCCGGCCGATCATACCTTTACCATGACCTTCGGTCTTCGTGGCCTTCTCTGTGGTCTTCGTGGCCTTCTCAGTGGTCTCCGTGGCCTTCTCAGTGGTCTTCGTGGCCTTCTCAGTGGTCTCCGTGGCCTTCTCAGTGGTCTTCGTGGCCTTCTCAGTGGTCTTCGTGGCCTTCTCAGTGGTCTTCGTGGCCTTCTCAGTGGTCTTCGTGGCCTTCTCAGTGGTCTGCGTGCCTTCTCAGTGGTCTTCGTGGCCTTCTCAGTGGTCTTCGTGGCCTTCTCAGTGGTCTTCGTGGCCTTCTCAGTGGTCTTCGTGGCCTTCTCAGTGGTCTTCGTGGCCTTCTCAGTGGTCTCCGTGGCCTTCTCAGTGGTCTTCGTGGCCTTCTCAGTGGTCTTCGTAGCTTTCACGGTGTCTGCATAGGCTTCACATTGATCTTCATTACCTTCACGGTGATCTCCATGGCCTTCACCGCACAAGGTAGAACGATTAATCTGGGATACACTTTTGGATATAAAAAGGCTCTATGTTCTTGTAGAAAGCATGAAAATAAATGTTAAAAGTGAAAAATAGTAGAAATGAAACAAATAGTTAACTTTTAGAATATTATACTTTAGTATATTTTATCAGTTTTCTATTAATACCATTTTTTAGATTTACGTTACATTAAAAATCATGTGAATGTGTGATAGGAGCATCAATCAATCCACATTATCAGATGAACATATTACTGTTTATGTGATCATATTAATGTTCAATATGATTTGTGAAAATACTATACCATCTTTCAGAAGAACTGTTTGGCAGTAGTTGCTAGCTATTATCATATTCTTTGAAGTACTTCATCTCTCAAATTAAAGAATACCCAATTCACTATCCAGAATGTGTTTTGTATATGTAACGCATAAATATTGAAATGAGATTGTATTTGATCAGTATCTCACGAGGGCATTGTACATTTCTCTTCGACAAACACTAGGCCGAATGTTCATCACGATTCGCAGATACAGTTCTGCAATCCGCATTGCGCAGACGCCAACCCGCCAGAAATAATAATATGGTAAACATTCGCATTGATCCTCCGTCGCCCAATCAGCGGCCTCCCTTCGCCAGCCTGCCCCCCGTCCCCCGCTTCGTCCCCTGCCCCGCGCAACTCAATTTCTCACCCCACAAATCCGGCGCCTGTGTATTTTCCCCCGCGCCTCGCTTCCGTTCGGAGCCCGTTCGCTCGCAAATCGCTTAGCCGGGGCGGCGGGCTGAAGACGGGAAAGGACTTGCGTCACCTCCTGCTGCTTCTCTTGCGGATGTTGCCTTGTTCTTTGGGGGGGGGGTCACGCCGAAAGGTTCTTCCGCTGAGACAAACGGTCGGAGATCCCAGACTTGGTACGCGAAAGCGATTGCTCAAATGTGTTATCTTTATAATGACACTCCGTTCTTGGAGCAGGAGATATTGAAGTAGACGGATGTAGGTGATGTAATCATATTGCTTATGCAAATATATTGCTATGTGTGTGTATTTGGCATTATTGGGTCAGTAGTCAGATTTCGCCGGCCATCTACATGCCTGGGTCTAGTTAAATTTCCATTCTTGGGGGTAGGAGCGACATGTCGCGAACATGTATTATCTTCGCCGTCACTAGCAAGATCCGCCTGCTGGAGCTTTTCTTCGCCACACAGCTACAGAAACTGGGACTATTTTAAAGGCAACTCTATTTCTGCCTCGACCGGGAATCTAACCCGGGACAGCAGCACGGGAAGCTAGTACGCTGCCCATGAACCATCCCAGAGGCCAATATGTTGCTATACTTATGCAAATGTTTCGCTAAACATTGCGGGAGGCGCCTAGAATTCACTCGTGTTCAGGCCCATTTTTTTACTGCAATATGGCAATGTAAACAATTCTACGTAACATACTGCTGTATTATTAGCACGAATTACCTATATATTCATAGGAAAGAAATTACTCTTGTTTTTTATGGCAAGTAAAATATCATTTTCTTTCGGCTTTTCCGGCCGAAACTGATTTGAATGGTTTTGTTGCTGGGTGTCGATTGAATGATGATAGTGAAATGATGGAATTAAAGGCCCTTAGCCAGAGGAGAATGGTGGAATGTCGAATTATTCGGTATCTTGAACTTCAACTCTAACTTAAAACGTTTTTCTGACACCGTAGTTCTCTATCATAACCTGGTTTACTTTCTGGTTCCTTCATAACCTGGTTTACTTTCTTGGGCTCACATTCCAATAAAAATATTGTTAATACATAGATTCTCTGGAACTTTTCGGACACAGGAATTTAATTTTTCATGGCGGATGTGGATATGACAGATTTATTTGGAGTCTTTCGTTTTGGTGCTCAACAGTAAAATTCTTCCTGAGATGTGAGTTACGATACGCATCGTGTCAGAGAACTATTTTTCTTCTGACCCGTCAGGGAACGCAATATATTTCAATATAAGAAGACACATAGTACCATGCAGTCTTATTTGAGAATTCTTCGAATGTTGTCGCAATCTTCTGCTGTGTTCTTTTAGTACCCAGAGAGATGTCTTCGCGAACCGTGCTGTCAGATAGTATTTGTTCATTCGAACGAGGACAGAGTTTCGAATATACACACGAACTTCTTGATCACACATCGCGCATTCGACAGCGTCCGTCTGGCGCGGGGGGGGCGGGATATTGCACGGTCTAGAAATTGGACATTTATTCTCATCGCCCGCGCCCCGGCGAGACAGGGCAGATCTGCGTCGGGAATCATTTTATTTCCCGTCGCTGCGCGGCGCGTTGGCGGGCACTGAGGCCACGTAACTCTCCTCCGTGTTCTACCCCACCCCACCCCACTCAACCCAACCCAATCCCACCCCACCCAACCCCACCTCACCCCACCTACCCTATCCTATCCGACCCTACCCTACTCTACCCTACCCACTCTACTCCACCCTACCCCTCCGCACCCTATCCCACCCCACCCCATCCCACCTCCCACCACCCCACAGTAGCCCGTTCCGCCCTCCCCCGCTCAATGCTCTGGTCCGCTCCACCCTGCCCTTGCCGCCCCGTTCTTCCCCCGCTCTGACCTCCCCGCCTCTTTCCGACAGCTTCGCGTTGCTTCCGTGCCTCCTTCTGCCCTCCTCTCCTTGCTCCTCTCTATTTGCTCCGCGCCACGCCCCGCTCTGACTTGCTCCGGCGCCCCGCTCCCGCCGACTCTCTGACGGCCTGCTATGTTCCCAAGCTACCCCGCCCAGCCATGCTCCACGGCCGATCTGCTCCGCTGCTGCGCCTCCCAGCGCCTCTCGTCCTCTCCCAACTCGCCCGGCTGTGCCGCGCCCCGCCCGGGCCGCGCGCCTCCGTGTCTTCGGCCCCATAATCGCGCGCGGGCGGCGGGGAATGGCTGGTGGCGCGCAGAGGCGAAGTGGAAAGGCAGATAAAGGGGCGCGAGGGGCGGCGCCGTGCTCGCTGCAGACGAACAATTAATTTAAATTTATCGCGGCGGGGGAGGTGCTAAGGCGCCTTCCTCGGGGACATTGCGCCGCGACCCGCCCTCACCCTCACCTTCGCCCACGCCCATGCGCCAGCAACGGCTCCGTTCGCTTTTTTCAAAACCAGTGTTTTTCTTTCCATCTATGTTACTGGTTTCCAAAATTTGCAATGCGCGTAAAAATTGAAAGAATATTACGCAGCATCCGGTTGTGAGAGAGGTGTGTGTGGTTTCGTTAGATTCCCAGTAGCCTGGGGAGAGAAGCCCCTCTCCCCCTCCCAATAAAAAATTCTATTTTGAACGCAAATGCAAATAGGTGCGGTTAAAATGCCTTCGGAGGGGAAGTAAAGCCGGCTGTCCCATGTAGTAGATGTACTGCTTGTAAAAGCTTCTCAAATATATTTATTGTTATTCCACCTATTTTCATACTGCGCGTACCGATGTAATTCTCATACTCAGTGCGCTCTTACTCTATATTCCTAAAGATAGCTGATGTCATGCTATTACACGGATCCAAGAAAGAGACCGCCCGCGATTAAATATTTGCTATTCACTTTTTTATTTGCGTTGTGATACAGCAACTCTTTTGATATTCTTCTGTATGTAAAGAATTGTTGTACTGTACTAATATACTGAACTACTAGTGTGTTATTGCAACGTTCCTGAGTATAGTTTCTATTAAAATATTTAATGTATTGCAGTGTTATACGAGATTATTATATTTCTTGTTCTTGAGCAATGATCTGCTACTTTAGAGGAAACCATTTTGTGTGGTTTTGTTCAGTATTTTGCTTTTGACGGCCACTAGTATATCAAAATGTTGATATAAATGTTTTCAATGTGTTGAATTATGAGAAATAATGTAATCAACGGAGAAAGAGTGCCTGTGCAATCATATCCTTTCTATTTTCATAAGAAAAGTATAAGTAAATCGTGCAGCATTAATTCATATTTATGCATAGTTGATCCGTCTATTTTCTTTCCAGAATATCTGAATACTGATATACCTTGTGCATTACGTACTGCATTACTGCATATAAAGCTTGATGTTTCATTGCAATTTAGTGATCATTTTTGGAACACTCGCTATTTAATCACTGTTCCCACTTTATTAGAATTGTATTTTCTATTTTCCAACTTTGTAAGTATTTTGGCTGTGTCTGTTTTTTTGTCTTGGTCGATGCAGGGCGTCTCTAAACCCTTGTTGGGCATTCAGAGCCTGGGGTAATTCCTCTGTGGAGCTCTTCTTCTTCTTCTTCTTCTTCTTCTTTTATTGTCAAATCTCGTCACGTCGCAGTCAGTGCCATGGTGCGTTCTTGCTACATCAGGAAGAAGCGTTGTTGTTGAAATATATTTGTTGTATTTTTTATTAGTAATAGAATAATACTTTGTTAACCATTTATTTTTATTTATATTAAATTGCATGAATGGAGGATTTACATGATATCGGTTGTAATGAATATTTCGTATTTGAAGCGGTAGTTAAAATAGGTTAAAATACATTGACCAAATACGCTGTCAGATTTAATGCCCACAGTCAGAGCTTCTTCACGATAGAATGGAAATAGGGAAAAACCAGAGGTATATTTTCTTTATAGGTTTGTATTTATGGTAGTCGTTTCTATAAAAATTCATTGTACTCGTATATATTATCTGTTCAGGAGTTGTTACCCTACTTTTAAACCTCAGACGTCCTAGAAAATTTGAATATTGCATACAATGCATGCAAATAGTTAAAAAACGTGATTCATTCAGTATTGTACTAACAAAATATCAGTATTAACCTTCATTTTTCTGACAGTCTGCAATAATTTTTGGTAAATATTAATTATTGCCCTACATTTTTGAGAGTATTATTAGATTTGACTAACACATTTATTGCATATTATCGTGCGATCTCTTAAAACCGCATTAATGAATGCTTTACTACAGCCTTCGCTCAGTTCCAATGCCGTGTGAACCTTTTTGAGCAGCAGACAAAAAAGTTCCGTTTGCCACGACCAAGGGTTCAACACAACACTCCGAGATCGCGTGCAAACGTGTCAGCCAGGCGGCGAGAGCACCGGCTCTTACAAGCGTCTTCCGTCCCCGCACGGTGGAGGAAGTTCATCTGCGGAGCTTCCTTCCGTTACGAGCTCTGCAGCGCTCGTCAACCTGTTCCGCATTGCCTGCTCCGGTGACCTTTCCCCCTTTCGCCGCCGCCGGTGCACAAAGTTCGTTCTGTGCGTCTGGGTGGGGAGTGGGTAAAGAGCGCTGCCCCGAGCTTCTCTTTGTCGAAAGCTACCTGTTTGGCGCTGGGCGTCCTCAGTTTGTCGGATTGCGAGTTGGTTCTTTCCTCGTGCTCGAACCGCGCCGTATCAGCCGTTCCGTTGTGCCTCCGCTCCACCACTAACCCTGAAGCCATTCTTTCATTTTGGATACGTACCACTCCACATAGTCTTACCAGTCCTCTTCAGAATGATTGTTTCCGCGCACATCAACTGCTGTGCCGAACGTTCCTTAGTATAACCATAGTTGCTTTCCTCCAACAGTAAACTTTCCGAGTCCTTTGCAGTATTTTACTTCTTTCCTCTGAAGTTTTTTTCATTTTCGCCCTTTTCGAATTCCTTGGGGCTCTCCCTACATCAGCGTTTCATTTTTCTCTTTTTCCTCGGCGCTCCTCAACCCGCTCTTTTCTTTCTCACAAGCTGCGCTCTTATGTGCAACCTGGTCCGTGTCCCCCCCCCCCCTCCGAACGCCAGGGGAGCACAAGGTTCTGTACTCGGCGGCCGCGCTCTCTCCATCCACTCTTACGGCGCCCTGCTTCGTCTCTTCTCGCCTCTACGCTCTACCAACGACTTTCATCGCAATCAACCCCCCGCCCTCTCCACGCTTCCCCCTCGGTTCCCATTTTTCGGCCACTCCGCCTCTCTCGACGCTTTCTTTCGCCGGTGCGCCAAATCCTTTCTCGTTTCTTTCCGTCTCAATCTCCAGGACGTCCGCCCGGGCTGTCGGCCACGGCCTCTGGACGGCGCGGCGTGGCATTCCCCGAACCGGGAGGGCGGAACGGCAGCTGGGGCGAACGTGCGCGAACGCGAGGCGGCGCGGCGGGGATAGACTGAAGATGGCTTTCGTAAGATAGGAAGCCACAGGCACAACGAAATGTTTAGCTACGAAGGCGAATGGAGACGATAGTGGAAGAGGTTGCGGTCGCAGGGAAGGTGAGAAATCGGTGCTAGGTCGTCAATGACTTTTGAGTTGCAAACAACTGGTACCTGGAACCGGCAGGTTACACGGACCTCTGGGAGCTACCGGACGGTGAGGATACATTCAAGGAAGCTTTTGTGCGAATGGCAGGCCTGGCAGGGGAAGAGAGAGATCGCCCTATGAAGACGAATGGAGATGCCAGTGGAAGAGGTTGCGGCAGCTGCAGCAAGGAGGGTGAGGAATCGGTGGTGGGTCGTCAAAGACTTTTGAGTGGCGTTCGCCCGGCGCGAGAACCGAGCCGACCTGTGGGGCCTCTCGAGGTGAGTCGGCGAAATTTCCCGCCCTGCGGCACGCCTCTCCGTCTGTGGGGCGATGAGGGCGCGTGTTTGTGAAGGCGAATCGATGGCGCTGGCGGTGGCGTGCCGGCAGAGGGAGGGTGGGGATACGCCGTGCGTGGCGCTTCCGACGACCTGCGCCACCTGCAGCGCAGCGCTTCGGCGCCGCTCAACTCGCCTCGGGGCCGCCGCACTAGACCACGGCCTCGGGGGACGCGACGACCGCATGGCCAGTTTTTGTTTTTTTAATTCCGTTTTATCAGTGTGTCGGTGTATTAATTCTAGCATTGTATTTCAATTCAACGGAAGAAATTACCGCTTTCTAATTCAAGTACTTAATTATATTATTCCACGAAAACATTCAAATATAAAATATATATATATTATAAAACGAAGCTTTTCCCAAGAAATATCGATGTATCGAAATACTCTTTTTTTTTTCTTCGACATACCGCCATTGGCCTTCCAAAATATTTCACTATCGATACTATATCGTTTTTTTAACAAATGGGAAAGTCATTTTGAAGCATTGATTACTATTTTCCCATCAATTTATTTTTACGAAAAGATAGTACATAATTCGGTGCCATAATTTTTCTCTAAAAACTTACCATCACTAAACACCGTCAAAATTTGAGAATTTGTAGCGCACCTTAAGAAACATTCATTCGGTACTTGGGATCATAGGGCCTGTGACATTGAATTCATTCGCCTTTTAACGCTTCTTATATTATAGCTAACAACTTTTTTTTGCTACAAATTCTTAGGAATACGTAGCAAAGTTTGGTGGATTAGCATGTACTCCTCTTCTGACGGCAGGTTTTTCTCTCTACAGGGTTTTTACCTCTGTCGTACCTTATGGACTCTCTTCCGTGGCTTTGTTGTGATGGAGAGAGCATTTGGGGAAAATACCGAGTTTCGAAATGTGAGAACGCGATAGGATGTAGGTATTGTAATGGCTTAAAGGCCTTCGGCTTAGACACGTATCCCTTGTATCAAGTTATTTAATTTATATGTATCATTATCACCTAGTAAATAAAATACGTAGAATTCGAGGAAACGCCATTTCTCAGAAATTTTTTTAAAGAATACATATTATGTTGCGTATAATGTAATAACATTTTTACTTTCTCGCTATAGACGTACTTAAGTTGTAAAGACAAAATATTGTAATGCTACGCGGAAAATGGCTATTTGTTTCAGTTAAACTCGTATTGTGGGGTCCTGCTATCGAAAAAGTGAATAAATATTTTTCGTAATGAAATCTGTTCTTCAAAGAGATCATGTAATTTTTTTCTGAAAAATGTAGATTTCGCGTGCTTTTGTGAAAATTAGATGCAATTTTTAAACATTTTTTCTCAAAAACTGTTCGAAATTTTTTCTGTATTTTTCTTCTTGGATTAGAGCAAAGGGCGCTTAAAGAAATGACGTAGGTCTCATTTTCATTGAACTCTTAGTTTTCGAAAATTACAAAAGATACGAATAATATGAGAAAAATGTGCAATTGTATCACGCTATTGGTATACCTTCAAACAGGAATGGTATTTGTATGTCTTATTTCTCCCGTTTTTGAAACATAACTTTACCGAGAAAGGAGGCGCTTGAGAAATCGCACATGTTTAGAGCGTAGATAATCTCTTATTTATCCTACAGGAAACGCTATCATTTTCTCGCTAGAACAAACGCCCGCTAAAGACGGTGGGGGCTTGGGGGATAGCTGTACTTCATATCAGCAACAGCACCAAGGATAACAAAATGTCGACCTTCCATGTGGCAGTGCAACACTGGAAAGCGAAGGCCACTGCGCTGTCGTTCACTATTAGTTGCGGCCGCTCCCAGATAATGGCTGGATGAAAATGTGATGTGAACTTTTAATGGAGCAGATTACACTGGAGCTGCGTTGTCTAAAGTGCTCGTTCGGATATGTTTATGGCGATGCAATCAGTATAACGAGATGATTTCATTCCGGGGCTTATCGGCTTGCGCCTTGTTATGCCCCCGGCCACCACTTTTGGCCGCGTGTTATTCTTTTCTCAGATGCTGGCAGAGTATTAATTGCAAAATCATCCCGGTGAAATTGGTCCCATGCAAATCCGTATTTGCTCCAGATTATCTTTACTTGGAAATAAAAATGCAACACTTCTAGAAAATTGTTGTGGCAGTAAATTGAGGTTAATCATATTTGGGTATTAATTACGGTAGTAAAATTACATTGGATAAAAATGTCGATGACCACATACTCTAATGCTAAAACAATTGGGGCTATTCGGAACTAATGATTTATATCTTCGTGATTTCAGCCAAAATCATGTTTTAATTAATATAGTTTAATAATTCATCTATAACGATTTGTAGTCCACATTCACTTGCTTCGATTCAACTAGCATGTTCTTAAAATAATGTGTGTGTTTTTGCTTACTAAAGTCCAGTAAATGAGTTGAGTAAATAGATTTTTTCAGAAAAAATGGGGTATAATTAAAATTAGGACTGATACATTCTGTTACGTAGCGTTGATTTCGAGTATCTGATGATTTCTTGAAAAGTATTGTAAATGCTGAAGGTTTTGAACATGTCGAGGGGTACAATTTCTAATGTCGCCAATCCTATTCCAGTGGTACAGCCAGCAGAGATACAACAACAAAGGTAGCAGATTGTCCTGATAGAATGAAGATTGTTTCAAGTATGATTGATGCAATTGCGAAATCTGATTCATCCCATTGATGGAAACACGGATATTTTGTAAAAAATTATTTTGAAGTTTAAAGTTAAAAAAATCCCGGCGATATGTTCTTCTTTTAAGGAATGGTAAAACTGGTACCATTGCCTTATAAGCAAAAATTTGAAAAATAAATACGATTTGAAAAAAATCAACCCAGTACAAATATGAATTCATTAACATAAGAAAATGCGCTCAAGTGAGACGACTAGTTCGACCACAAATGAGCATCCCAATGGAAACATACGCTTAGAGAACTGTGAAGTGTAAAATACAGGATGAGTCACGTAACTTCAGTACCTCCTGCAGTTTTTGGACGGTTGAAATTATTGAAATGCAATTTTCACGTACGTTCGTAAGGGAGGGAATTGATACATATATTCATTACTTTTTTTATTTCACTTGCATTTTACGAGAAATTGATGTAACGTATTTTTCAAATGGAACTATACACATTTTTTTAGTGTATCATGAGCGTAAAAAAACGAATCCAACCACTATATATAACATATTTGGTGTTATTGTGTCGGTAGTCTGACTTCGCCGGCCAGCTACCGGTGCCTGGGCCTAGTTAAATTCCCATACTTGAGGGTAAACGGGGCATGAGGCGAATGACGTATTCTCTTCACCGTCACTAGCAAGATCCGCCTGCTTGAGCTTCTCTTCGTCACACACCTACAGAAACCGGGGCGATTTTCAAGGAAAGCTACAACTTTGTTTGCCTCGACCGGGAATCGAACCCGGAACCACGACATGGGAAGCTAGTACGCTGCCCATGAGCCATTTCATAAGCATTCAATTATGTACATACTGTTGTATGTTGGATAAGCATGAGTAATTTTGAAGACAACTCAGCCGGTTGGTCCGCGAGGCCGGGGTCGTCTGGCATAAGGCGGACGGACGGACGGACGGACGGGTGGACGGACGGACGGGCAGACGGACGGGCGTACTGACGGGCGGCGGGCGGGGGCGGGCGACGCGGCGAGCGGGCGACGGACGGGCGAGCGGCACGACGCTTAAAAGGCGACGGCGCAGCGGCGGGCGGGGCGGCGCCTGCGGCACGGCAGGGAGAGCGGCACGCAGGTGCGGCACCCGCCGCAATCCAGCAAACTGCGCGATAAGCACGCTGCGCCACATGCTGCGGCCGGCCCCCGCGCCGGGAATCGTACTTGCGTATCACCTGCATTAATATCTATGAAATATTAAAGGAGTAGGAAGGAACTTTTACAAATATAGAAATTGAATATGATTTTTCCACACGAAGTAACGGCGTTGGTACGATTATTTCTGATGATTTTTAGTTCTTTTTAAATCTGTATCTTTTTAATTCTTTTTAATCCTGAAACGAAAAGGAAGCTCTGTAAAACGTCAGCTGGCCTTCAGGTCACTCCTGCAGCCTGTTCTTAGGCGCGTGCTGCGGATTGCGTCGTGACATTGCGCAGGCGTCTATCTGGAGTTTAATTACTAGAGACCAGAAAAATATGTATTATGAAACGTCAAAATTTGTACGTAAATATGTAATGAAAACAGTAATAATATGTGAAATCGGATATAACATGTAATATTAAAATTTACTAATCATAAAATGCGTTTACATAATTCGAAATTACATTTATCAAACATTTCCTTAACAAATTTTAAAAATAATACAAACGTGTTAAAAGTCATCTGGAGAGCACAAGTTGATGCACACTTTGCTCCATTCAACATTCCCGTCAGTAATAAAGCTTCATCTATTGCTGCTCAGGACCGTATTCTTGCAGTCGGACTAGACGCAATAGTACAACTGATATCTACGACCAGCTAACAATCACTGCAGCGTGAAGCACTCATTGACGTATTATACGTCTGCGATCACCAGTTTCTCCTAAATTAACGCAAAAAGTCACGAACTGCGGCGTCAGCGATACTTTTCACACCTAAAGGTGAAAATGATCTGCCGCCAACGCGCACTTCCCGCCACTGACTTAACTGAAGCAGGCGCGCCGATCTGTGAGAACATCACGCGTCTTCACATAGAATATCTGGAGGAGACAGCACGCTGTAATAATGTAGGAAAAATGCTATTTAAAAAATACTTCTTTTCATTAAAAATATTTAATAAAATTGAAAGAATAACCAATATTTTGTGAAAATACCAAAATATAGTACCAAATATGTAAAAAATATGTAACGAAAAAATTGCATATTGTGTCAGAACGGCGACGATTCCGCCTAGATTACAAATTTGAGAACGGTAAGTAGAAAGACAAAAAGAATGTAATTACATAAAAATCCGGTCTCTCTTTATTACACAGCCGAGGCGACGATTGCTGTTCTGCATTTGCTACTGCGATATTGGTGTCACGAAGTCGAACATTTTCTGTGCTGTTCGCCGTTTCCTATGTGACTCCTAGCGCTTGTTTGCGAGCGTCGCGTCTTCCAGTTATGTCTGGCGTCAACTTCGGCGGTGATCCGTCTCCTCGTCAGCGCCGAGGGTAACGACGATCGCGACCGCAGACGCCCTTTGTCGTGCGCTAGGCGGATACTCCCGACCCAGCTCTTCCCGCCTCGTCCGCCCCCCCGGCTCCTTCAGCCGTCCGCCCCAAATACAACCCGCCCTGCCCCATTTCGTACTCCTCATCCCGCTCTGTGCCGTCACGACTTACTCCGCCCCGTCCCATGCGCCTCACCCCGTCTCGCCCCGCCCCATCCACGTGTGTCCCGCCATGAAACCGCCCTCAACCCATCCTGCCCCGCCTCACCCCATCCCACGTAGTTCCCCCCCCCCCACAATTACCTTTCCTTTCCTCCCCCCTTCCTCCTTTGCCCGCACCGCTTCACGCTTCCTCTCCCCGGCTGCAGTGCGACCAAACCGTCGTCGGTGACCTCGCTTGTCCTCTCACACACAGCCAGTGCCCTGGCCCCAACCACGCCCCCAGCGCCAGCCTCGGCCACAAAGCGTTGAACCCCACTCTCTGTCCTTCTGGCCGCACTCTCGCGAAGTTCACACCTTCGCGCCAGTCTGTGCTTCTCGAAAAGGATCTCGTTAGAGCGACAGAACAGGATAGCGGGACACACGGTCCAGACAAAAGGTTCGCGGACCACGGCGCGACTGTACTCTGGTAAGCATTCATGTGTATTTGTGCCTCTGCCCATCGATGTATCGTCTGTTTGTCCACGAATTTCTGTACTGGCAGCCTGCACGTGCGTTACCGCTCTGACAGCGTAATAGTTGTACGGGCGCATCGCGCGTTGCGAGCGGGCACCAGGCGAGACGTGACCTCGGAGCGAGTCCAAATTTCAATATCCCGACATACAGACGGCTCCGATAATTAACTTCATTAATCTTCTTCGGCAAACCTGGCGATTAATTAGGGCGGAGACGAGCCGCTCGCCCGTGTTGACAACTGCCGCGAACAGGCAGGCCGCTCGTTGCTAATTAGAGCATCGGCTGGTACGTGATCGCGCAGTGCGCCCGCCCCCCCCCGTCCAACCCCGCCCCGCCCCCCCGCCCCGCCCCGCCCCGCCCTGCCACGCCCCTCCCCGCCCCGCCCTGCCACGCCCCTCCCCGCCCCGCCCCGCCCGCCCGCCCATCCCTCCATCCGCTCGCACCTCTCCGCCCTGCCCCTTGCCCCGCCTACCCACGGTCGGCACCGCCCCGCCTCTCCCGCACCTGTTGCTTTTGCGCTGTCGAACAATCGGAAATGTCGCAAGACTGATTGGCCGGGATTCCTAGACAACAAAGCAGGTCAACAGACTTGCTGGCACTGTCCTTGGAATTCGATTTAAATTCTGAAGTTATGTTATAAAATGCTTGCTGGATGATCTTAAACATTTTTTTTATAAAAACCTCTTTGTAATCGTTTTGAAATGTAAAAATGATTTACATCGACAGTTATTTCAAGTATAATAATTGTATAATAAATCTGCTTGAATAGATTCGACACTATGTATAATTTTACGATATTATATTATATTTTATTATAATTTTATGAATGACAAAATCTCGAAAAGCTCTCCAAAATTGTGCTATATCTCAATAAATTGTGATTTTTTTACACTAGCTTATGACCCTTTGTGCAGAAATATCATAAAATGACATCTCTCTTTCTGTTTGTCCTATCATCGTGATTGCGCACAACTAAAAAGGATTTTTTTGGATGTAACCTAAAAATGTTTCTTCCACGTAATAAGTAAAATGTTACCGAACTATGCTGCTCACTAACCTTCGTTTGTGGCACTCATTACGAAAGCAATATCGTCCGCTCCCGGCCTCAGCGTCGCCTCGCCTCGCCTCGCTTCGCGCTGTGCTGGGCCCCCGCGCCTTCGCTCCCCGGCGGGGACAGTTCGCCCACCGTATCGACCCCACTCCACGCTGCTCGTGCCCGCGCTCGGGCCCAGCTGCGCCCCGCCCCGCCCCGTCAGGATCTCCCGGCCAGAAAACCCTTCATCCCTCGACGTACCGGGAGCGGTAGCTCAGTGAATCAACTGACGTCAATGCAGCGCCTTTGAACGGGAGGTCCTAGGTTCGAGTCCTGACGGCGGCAGGATTTGCGACACTAGCTTTTCAGCTAGGTCGAATTCAGTGGCTGTCTGGAGGAGAATTCTAGCGGCTGGCCGCTCTGATCGGTAGTTTTCCGTTGTTTCTCCGATCAACACCAGGCGAATGCCGGACCAGTACCCTACCAAACGGGCCACTGACCGCGCGCGATCTGTCCTTCCTCTTCCTTGTCCTGTCCTCTCCTCTTACACACACGCTTACACTAACATACACTACACTCTCACATATTCCGGAGACCGGCCGGGAGCTTAGAGCTTATCCAGGCTGGGGCGGTGCCCCGCTGATGGGAGAGTCCTGGTTAGGGGAAACCCCACTACCTGACGTTAGGTCGGCTCCGGACCTCGCCATCCAGCGGGGGAAGATCGCCGCCATCTCCCGAGAAAAGAACATGCACTACACTAACGGAACTAATGATCAAAGCAGTTGACGCGCCCGGAAACACGAAAAAATCAATCAATCAATCAAAAACCTAGACACATCTCTCCCCGCTCCTCCCCGCCTTCCACCCTTTCCCGCTCCACGCTGTTGTCCCCGCTCCATTCCACCCTATCTGCTTCATTTTGCCCCTTCTACCCTGCTCCCCCGTTTCGCCTGACTTGTGAGCTCTACTCTGCCGTGCCTCCCACAACTCGGTATGGTCCCGCAGCGCCTCACCTCACCCCACCCCTCCCCTCCCCTCCCTATACACCCTTTCCCACCTCTCCCTTTGTCCTCCCCACTCGCCCGACCCCATTGTACTCCACCGCATCCTTTTTCCCTGAGCTGGCCCGCCTCGCCGCGTTTCCCCTTCCTGCGGCCCCGCACTGCCGTGTCGGGCTGCCTGCCCCATTGCGTCGCGGCCAGCCAGCGTCCGAGGCGACGGGGGCGCGACCCGGGGTTTCCCTAACACTGGGACACTTTTCCGATACGTTTCGTCTTTTGTGCGTTTCTCTTTTTTACCAAGTTTTTCAATTTGCAATATTCACCTTTACTGTCATCTTTTGTGTTAGGCAACAAATTTTTTTGAAATCAAGATATTCAACGTTGTTCAATTTACAGTTGTGGGTTGTTCCATTGAGGTAAGGAATTTCACAATTAATGATTGCCGTTGCACCAAAATAGGGTTATGGAAATAATAAAAACTGAAAACTAGTAAGACGAAAAGTTTAGAAATGTAACTCATGGATGTCGGAGAAGACCATTCTATTGTATTTAAAGTATATTTCCAAATTGTGAGAATATTGAAACTCCGTCTAAGGCCGAAGTCAAGGCAGGGGAATGAATTTCTTCTCTTGTCGTCTAATGCGCTTTGGATATTTCACTTTCTAAAATCAAGGAACTAATATTTAAAGAAACCTATTACGAATGAGCCAGTGCCCAATATCATTCGTTTCTATAATAAATTGACAAACTGCTCGCGCGAGTGCGTGTGCGTGTGTGCGTGTGTGTGTGTGTGTGTTTGTGTGTGTGTTTTGTGTGTGTGACTCGTGGGTAGACCTGTCTACCGTTTGGGGATAGCGAGAGGAACGGGTCGTTTTTGTGTCCTTTTAAACTAATTTTAAAACTTCAAATTAATTAATATGGGAATATTTTTAAAACTGAAGCGTCAGAGACGCCGCACTGAGCTAGTTGTACAACAATGGAACAATCTCACAGCTAGAGGTAAAACAATCTGGGGAAAATTTCCAGGATCGCTCTGAACATAAAAAAGTCAACTCGTTTTTACAGTTTTTGGTCTTCAAGATTTATTTTGAAAAAGCAAAGCTTCTGTTGGCTAGAATTTGTATTAAAAACTAAACTATTTACAAGTGTGTTACTTTCTTGCATCAGGATAAAACATTAAATATAACCTCACAATTCCTGAAGAAGAATAGTCTACCTATTGTCTTTTTTTTCAGTTTGAGTTTTCCTGCGTTGTGTAAATTTTGCTTCCGGTCACAAATACCTATCTTTAATAAATGTTTCCAACGGATTACTCAGACATATTGTACATCCCTTCCAAAATCCTACGGGTGCCCAGTGCTGAAGCAATCGGTAGTGAGGCGTCGCGTCTATACACGCACAACGAGGGATTCGCTTGTTCAATGAATGACAATAGACCCCGAGCAAAAGAAATGCAACGCAATCAGCTTAATTATTCAGGTCCTAGGGCGAACTTATCGCATTAGGGTGGACGGACACCATGAATACAAAACGAATGCAGATGCAGACTTTACGAGGCCACACCATCCGCCTGAAACCAAAAGGCGTTCTTTCACACTTCTCTCTGGCTACACTTTGAAAAATTAGGTCAATTTCCATTGTATTTGAGGAATCAAAATAAAACCAGAAAAAATTTCGGCTTCGAGTGTGACGATAAACTTCCGTATTACGAGTACAGAAATCAATAAATTTTACTACTTGGAAAATGGTAGGATCGAACTATTTTACAATGGAAATCTCGTTTCTTAACGCATTAATGCGCATGTTTGCCTCGGGAATTGAGAAGCATTATTGAATGGAAATGTTTGTGTGTGTGTGTGTGTGATTAAAAATCTCGAAACAATAATGGAATCTTTTTATGCAGATGTTTAATTTTTATTCTGGATTGAAACTTATTCATCCTCTTGAAATTTTCATATAAACCAAATTCATCGCGCTTTTACGTTCGTTTCAAAGTTCAGAAAGTTGTATTTGTATAAATTGAAGAATATTATGTAATAAAAAAAGCTTGATTTTTAGGAAAGCCAATATTTGCTCAAATAACAGTTTAAACACATCTAGGAGATTATTGATGAAAAATTCAATAATATTACCGAAGCAGAAAGAAGTTTGAAATACTAGTTTCAAAAATTGATTACTACTGAAAATGACCACGCACATAAATGAAGACAAATTCAGAACTAAAACATAACCAACATAACTAAAGTACAAAGGAAGCAGAATTTCTTGGCAGTGGCAATTGTATTTGGAATTCTTCGGTAATTTTTTTGAATTAACTGATCTCCTATTGTAATATAGTGATTTGCTATTTCATTATAATCATTTAAATTTCACTGTAATTAAATTATTTACTTACTGAAATTCTCTCACGTCAAATATATTCTATCACGTCATATTTATGCCAAGAGCCATCAATAGAGAAGTTGCTTTCTATAATTTCGTAGTAATCGTCTTAATTTTTCCTTTAAAAAATATCGTAAATGTATATTTCAAAAATGAATACCTAGCTCGAAATCTTTTCGAATTAATTGTACGTTAATTATTGACCCTACTGTATCATTTCCATAATTTCTGCACATTAAAAGAGGATATTTTATTGTCCCAGAAAAGGTCTGAGTGCTTCCAAGCTCCTTATGCCTTCTTACCAGAAAATATAGATATTCCGTGGTACAAGTTTGTTTTAATGTGTCAAAACAATTTTAGGCTAAATAAAAAAGTATTTTATGATCATTTTCAAAATTGGGACCGTAAATGTTCTTACAGTTTTGTGTAATGCTTTATTTTATTGAATTGGAAAATATCGTAATCAGTTTTTGTCAAACTTCATTAATCTTCGTCACCTCCATATGAGCATTTTGTTCACGTGCTATTCCGTATGTGTCAGCATTCAATCCCTGGCTCGTTCGCCCTCCTCTTCCCCTGCCGTCGCGAGCTCTGTTCGCCCCCGCCCACGAGCGTGAGGGCGTGGTTGAGCGGGCGTCGGAATCGAATTCCCTCTGGCACAGCCCTTTCCGGGATCAAAGGCACTACACGTCGCCCCCAATAGGCACACCCTGCCCCTGCCCCCCCTATCCGTGCCCTCGCCTTGCCCTCGCCCTCGCCCTCGCCCTCGCCCTCGCCCTCGCCCTCGCCCTCGCCCTCGCCCTCGCCCTCGCCCTCGCCCTCGCCCTCGCCCTCGCCCTCGCCCTCGCCCTCGCCCTCGCCCTCGCTCAGCTCCTCTCCCCGGTCACCCCATACGACCCGCCTTGCCCCCCGGCCGGTTCGTACCCCGCACGAGCTCCTGCCGTGTCCCCGGCGCGTTATTTCCCCTCCCCTCTTTTCCTCTCTCCTCTCCCCTGCCATCGCGCTCTCCCCTCTCGTGTATTTGCTCTCTCCCCTCTTTGCCTTTGCATTCTCCCCTCCTCACCTTCTAACTCTCCTCACCCCGCCTTTGCTTTGTCCCTTCTCTGCCTTCACTCTTTTCCTTCCGCGCCCTCATTCTCTCCCTCCCCCGCCTTCGCTCTCCCCCACCTCGCCTTCGCTCTCACCCCTTCACTTATTGCCCGGCCTCTCACCATACGCCGAAGCGCTCTCCTCGGCCGCGCCTAGCTCCGTTCTTTGCGCCCGCCCCCACACCGCAGAGTCCTCGACGTAAATGCTCCTGTCGTTATCGTTTTAATCTCGTTCCCAATTTTCTCGCCTTTATTGCAGATAAAATCTTTACTTCATTCTTCTCTTACTATTACCGCGACTTCTTTTACTTACTTCCCTCCGCCTTACTTATCCACGTACTGTACATTATGTTATTACTCTAAGCATAAAGAAATCTATGCTTGGAGTAATAATATGCTTCTTTACGCTTCAGGACATTGAAAGGCCCACCGAGGCCGTCGAAATGTCTAAGGGGTCGCGTCTTAGCAGTCCTTGTTTCAAGGATCGCGGTTTCTAGACCCGCCGCGGGCAATGAGGCATGTGTAACCTTTCAACCCTTTTCTCCCATTTCGACGAGGTACGTGATACATCCGGGTTGTGAGTTCCAATTCCACTTAGGGAATGCAAGTGAATTGTGGTATGGTGTGCATTCCTAGCAGCATGTATCACCCTTTAAACCTCAATCCAATTTCCTTTCTCCTTGTCCGGTAAGTTGGTCTGGCATAGTTAAAACAAAGTGCGCGATCTAGGGGTCGCAGCGTCAACGCTATTCAGGAGTGGCTTGACTCGCTTCCTCTAATAGAGGACTAAGTGCGTTAGACTCACGCATTACTCTTGTCCAATATGGTTTACGCATTGAATCTCATTGGCGTGAGGCATTGGTAGGTGACACGGTGACTGCACCTGGAGAAAATTGTCTTATCCCGGCGGACGTCTGTAGACACTGAGTTAAAAAGTCTTATAAAGGGCATGTATACTCCTTTAAATTACTATTCGTCATTAACGGTATTACAAAGATTCTTGCCAAAGCGTTTTCTTCTTAATCTTCTTAGAGACCTTTTTCCGGGCATTTAATGTCCGAAGCAGTCCATCATCTGTTTACGGCATACCGTTACTTAATAATTCGTTATTGATTGTTTATTAATAATACTACCTTCACACTTCTATGACGAATTCACTTCAGGATTCTTCAGTGGTGTAACTTTTTTTAATTTAAAATTCTTGATGGTCAGACAGGTTAACTATATTGGGACATGAATATCGGAAGTCAGCGGCAAATATCAGGGCTCTCGGGAGAAGCAGAGTTTCATATCCGATGTGACGAGGTTCTTTCCTCCGCCGCGCAGTCATATCTCGAACAGCACCTCCCCCTCGCTAGGACTTCAGCCCCCACCGATTGTTTGCGCGCGTCTTTTACGAGGGGGCGCGGCCAGCCAGCCAGCCGGCCACCGCCGCTGCGGTTCGACACCGACGCGTAAATCGTTCCATAAAAAGGGCGCCTTCGCTCGGTGCAGAGAGCCGCGCGCGCCGCGCCCCGCCCCGCCCCGCCCCGCCCCGCCCCGCCCCGCCCCCTCCCCTCCCCGCCCCGCCCCGCCCCGCCCCACCGCGCCTCGCGCTCCGCGTCCCTCTGCTCACGATCCGTTACCCGCGCCCCCAGCCACCCACGCCCCCAGCCACGTGCACCCCCAGCCACGCGCGCCCCCAGCCACCCGCAAAATGAAAATGAAATTCGGGCAGTTCTTTGAAACGTCCCTTCGTCTATTCGTGGAAACAATTTCGATCGGGTTTTTGAGAAAAAAATGTTTTAAAAAAATTAAATGACCTATATTTCACTTAACATTACACGGAATCTCATATTTTCAAAGAATTGAACATTACCTAATTTCAATCCGATTTCAAAGAACATATTTCATTAATACAAAAATCTCTGTAGTCTATATTATGTTATAATATGACGCCAAAAGTTTACTTTTGTAATTTTCGAAAAATCGGGGGTTTCAAGGAACATACACCATTTTATTCGTCCAAAGTTTAATCATAAAAATTTGGAGGCATTTTTGAGAAAATTTTGAAAATTTTTAGGTGTTATGTAAAATGCCCCCAAAAATTACATTATCCGTTTGAAACTCCCAAAACTTTGAGTTCGTTTAGATCGGTAAGAGAACATCAATATTGAAGAAAATCAGCTGAACGGTTTAGGCGCTAGCTTTGACAACAGATGAACGGGACGGAGACACAGACGTTTTGCCGTCAATCGGTTTTTCGGTATCGAAGACCCACAAAACATTGATTATGGCTACACATGTTAAAGGAAATAATTTACTATATACAGGAACAGGATTTATCCCCTTTTTCGTTACCAGGGTGTCGGCTTTCTGAGTTTTTCTGCCGAAAATTCACCGTTTTCCGACGCACAATTTCATAACTTTCTCTTGCAAAGTAAGTGCGAGAAAGTAAAATTGCTTCCTATTCGGATCCTACTTCCAACAGTCATCGTCTAAACCTCCACTGTCCTCCATCTCATCGTTTCCCTATCATGTCCTTTCGGGCACGAATGAAACGAAATATGTAAGAAATATGTAGTTTTGAGTAAAATATGTAAAACGTGTAATAATGAAAATGTACAGTAATATGTGTAAAAATGTTTTTTCATGAAAACCCGTTTCGTACTTTATCACTGTTTAATTTGTCCCGACGGGACACATATTCCTCCATACACGAGGCACCAACAAACTTGTGGTCTCCTCTGATCTGGGGTCAACAGAACGCGAGGCCCTCCGCGACAACACATATATGCGAGGCAAGGGACAACCAACCAAGCCCAAGGCGGGATTCGAACCCGCGACCGTTCGGACCAAAGCTGAGTCGGTACACGCTCTTGGCCATCCCGGCCATCCAGGTCGGCTCCATTATTATTGAATCTGTATAATCTTCGGTTATACTGTATTTTTTCTACTAATTGATCATGGGCCATATGCTTTTTTCTTTTTCTCTCCTCTAACTTGTCTATTTTCCGTTCTTTCTCAAAAGTTTGTATGTATCTTACATTTGTTTGCTCTCTTTTCCCCTGCATCCCTATTTTATAATCCAGATTCATGTTCCTTTTCCACATCGCTTTCTCCACTATCATATTGCACACATTTTCCACTTTTATTACTCTACTCTTTTTTCCTCTTTGACTTGTCTTTGTGTGTCTCGGTTGCTGACACCTTTGCATTCAGTACGAGGCATATGTGGCCACATGTTCTTTCTAGCCAATCTGCACAGCTCTTTAAACATCGATTACTTGTTGTTGCGCTACATTTCAAGGCGACGCGTACGGTAACAGGGATGGAAATGTTGAACACCAGTTCTCGGTGTCGATGAGAGTACGATAATGGGCAAAATGTTTCCTTTATTGAATTAAAATTGACTTTATATTAAATTAGCATCTCTTTTGCTTTCTCGCGTGCTACGTGCATACCGACGACTCCAGTTACAGTGAACTTCTGGGAACTAACATGTTTGGTTCACTATATCCGATGTCAAAATTAATAATAATTTGTGTAATTTCTCCACAATTATTAATTTTGTTAATATAGAGATACAGCAAAACACATTTCCAGCACAAAATACAGGAACACATGAAAATTTCAATATCTTCATTTAACCTTTAAAAAATAAATTATTTTCAATTGTTTGCTTCGTACATTTTTCATTAGTTATTTCTCTAGATCCTTAACGAGCTTTTCTTGTTTTACATTTTCGAGTAGTTTTCGACTTCTTCTTACAACTGCAATATTGAAAATGGGTATTTTTTTCTAGAATTTTTTCTTCAAAGACAGATCTATAAATAAGGTTATGTACAATTCTTCGGAAATATGGGACGTTTTCGCGTAATTTTGCGTGAAGTATATGCAATTTTTTTTTTTCAAAAACAGCCTTTTCTTTACCTCTTGAAAATAGAGCTAACAATAAGTATGTTTATAAAAATGGCACAGAACCTAGTACCTTCGGTGAACCCGGTATTTTTGCAAATAACATTAGTTCATAATAGCAAAACTACAATATTGATTATAAATAGTTTTTTTCTTAATCTTTGTAAAATTATTGATTTTTAAATACGGTCATATACAATTAATTTAAATACGAGTCATTTTCGCGTTATTTATCTTTGAAGTAAAGGAAATGCCTTCAAAAATTTCTCAGACGGCTTCAATTATTTTCTTTTTATTATTATTATTATTATTATTATTATTATTATTATTATTTCGAATTGGAACAAAGTACGCTTATAAAAAACGACGAAGTCGTTTTTGTTGAACACTTTGAATTTTTCAATTTCAAAACAGTTACAAATAAAATGAGAAATTGTGTGCTGTAGCAGCACCACTAGTATTCTCATGAGGACTTTTTCTGTTGATTTGATTGTTACTCTCTCGTATATACGGAGTAATATACGTTGTGTAAAGAAATGTATGTAATGCTCACCGAAAAAAAAACAGGGGATTTTCGACAGAAAAAAATCAAAAAAAAGTTAATTGACGTCAAAACGTCCGTCTGACCGTCCGTTTGTGCGTTTGTGAACACTACTAGCGTCTAAACCAATCAATGGATTTTTTGCAAATTGAAGAAACCCTTGCCTATCTGACTCTAGTTGATGCTTTGAAATTTTGAAAAACATTTATTAATTTTTGGAGGTACTTTACTTGAAGCCCCCCCCCCTCGGGACATTTTCAAAATTTTCTCAAAACAGCTCCAAATTTTTTCTTTAAATTTCTTTTAAGAATAGAGTAAAATACTCTTATAAAGGTATCATAGGTCCGATTTTCACGGTTAACTCTGAATTTTCGAAAATTGCAACAGTTTATTTATTTTATTTATTTTACGTCAAAAAAACAGTTAAAAACTGCGTATGACGTGCTATGGGGGAAAAGTGAATTATGTGCACATTTTCAAAATTCTGTGATCCCTACACTAAGTCATATACTACTTAAATTTTGAATTTTTGAATGGGAGAAAAAACAAAACCTCCCATGTAATAAATCTATTTTCAAAGATAAAAAAGCAATAAATTTTGGCTCTTATTACTTCCTGCCGTGACAACATGGAAACGATAATTTGAATAATTGTATTTCCACTGAATTCTAGATGACGTGCACAGAAAATGAAGTTACATTTATGTCCAGAAGCAAACAAGGGGCCATCTCAGCATTTGCTCAATGGATCGGGGAAACTGGACGAAAAACCTGATCGAGATGGGGTCATTGACCCGAAGCTGTAGTACAATTGTTTACAGGTTGTTTATACTCATTTATACAGTCCAAATGGTAAATAATGCATTAAGTATCATTGTTAAAATTAATGTTACTTTTCTTGTGATGCTCAGTATAGTCTCTAATTGTATAGAAACAGTTATGCAGCAGAAACGATTTCACTTGGGATTTAAACTTTTCTATTGAATTTAATCGTTTAATGTCATCTGCAAAGTGTTGTAAAATAATGTACATGTATTGTATGTGAATTTTTGTAATGAGCTGTTGATACTGTCACCTGATGAATATGATTTCAGTCGAGTGTTATAGTAATAGACTTCGGCATTTTCTGAAAATATTCCGCCCTTGAGCAAGTCATTTTTACAAATACCACTGATTCGTAAATAAAAAGACGGTAATGGTAGAATTCCTAGATTAATGAAGAGAGGCTTACATGAATCACGTGAGTGGAATTTGGTTATTATTCGTGCAATTCGTTTTTGTAATCTAAACGTCTGGGAGCTATAAGATGTATTTCCCCAGAATATTATGCCATATCTCAGGCGGGAATGAACATTCGCGAAGTATACACAACGAGCAGTATGAAGGCTGACTGAATTTGCAAGAATTCTGAACGCGTAGCATAATGAACTTAATTGTGTGTTCAATTCATTTAAATGGACGTTCATTGTTTCAATGGAGCACAGAATTGTTTATTTGAAATGGAAAACTGCATTAAAACCGTTTTTTCGTTTACTATTAATTTGTTATTTCGGAACCAATTTGAAACATCTGATATTGTACTATTTAGTGTTTCTTTATTGCAAAGGATGTTCGTATCATCCGCAAAGAGAACCGTTTTCCGTTTCGAATCGTCGAGGGCATATCGTTTACGTAAAGTAGGAACAGAATAGGCCTAAAATCGATCCTTGAGAACTCACATGCAACGGGCAAAGAGTCGGAAAGGTGCGTACGTAATGTTCCATCATTCCAGTAAGGTATTTCAACTCTCTGAGATCGTTGTTTAAGGTACGAACATAACCAATCTAGAGCAATACCACGAATTCCATATGAAGGTAATTTGGAAAGTAAAATGTCATGATCAATGACGTCAAAAGCTTTTGAGAGATCTAAAATAATCCAATAGGTGCCTCGTTTTGATCCAATGATGAGGCGACATCTTTAAGAAAAGAAAATATAGCTATTTCCGTTGATTTTGATTTTCTAAATCCACGTTGACAATCTGAAAGGGCGTCGTGTTTAGTGAGAAAGGTTCCATTCGTACGTAAAAAGTCTCTCAATATTTTTGAAAAACTGATAGAAGAGAAATGGGCCGATAATTTTGAATTTCATTTTGTGCCTTTTTTGAAAAGCGGCTTAATTTAGCTGTTTTGAAAATATCTGGAAACGTTCCAGTGCATAAAGATGCATTAAATATGTGAGTTAACGGTGTATAATGGCATACGCACAAGTCTTCAACAAAGAATCGGGGAATTCATCTAAACCGGACGAATATTTATTTTTAGTTTACGATTATTTTGAGAATTTCATAGGAAGAAGTTTCGAAACGAACATTGTGTCAAAAATTTTGGGTGAACTGTCTTTTTTTGAATTTTGTGCCTGAAGACCCTTATTGAGATCGGCAGCAATTCTCGAAAAGTATTGGTTAAAGAGATTAGCCACTGTTGCCGGATCGTTCACATTTATATCGTTATATTTTAAAACAACATTCTCTACGGTTTCTAGTTGATTTGGTAGTTTTTTTATTATATTCCACATTGCTTTAGTTTTATTATTTGAGTTCAAAATATCCTGATCGTTTTTCATGATTTTAGCCTGTCTTATGACTTTTCGTAACAATGTTTTGTATTTTTTAAAGTAGATAAGGAAATCTTGAGATACGTCATGACGTTTAGAAATAAAGTAGAGAGTACGTTTATTTTTACACGATGTTCTAATTCCCTTTTTGTGATCCAAGTATTACTTTTTCGTGAAATGTTTAATTTTCTCTTTTTAATAGGAAAGCATGCGTTAAAGAGAAATGAAAGCTTTGAGAAAAATAAATTATATTTTTCATTTGTGTCAACAGCGTTATAAACTGCCTCCCATGATTCTTTCAGCAAGTATTCCGTGTAGATACGTTCACTGTAATATCTAAATTAAAAGAATGAATTAAATTGAGAAACTGCTCTTTTTCGTGGGATTCGCTCAGAAAATCAATATGAAATCTCCACATACAACAATGGATTTGAAGAGAGATTACTAATTTTGTTCAGAGTTATCTCTAGATTTTCTACGAAATTGAAATAATCTAAAGCTTGCTTTGTTGGAGGTCTGTAGACGCAAAGTAAGATAATTTTGAGCGTAGTAAGATGTACAACTGTTATTTCAAAAACTTTTTCAACTGCATATAAATTGAATTCTGACAAGAAGGTAGAATCAATATTATTTCTACATAAATACACGAACCTCCGAACAGGGCCTTTATTTGATTCCCTTGCTCTAAGGTAAAAACTAGGAATTTGGAGTGTGTTTAGATCATTATGAGATAACCAATGTTCTGTAAACCAAAGAACATCTATTTGACTGAGATCACACTCTAATGCTGCCTCGATAAATTCAACTTTATTTGAAAGAGATTGCACATTATGATGCATTATTTGAATCTTTTGCATGTACCTACACGGATGCTTTTCTGCTGCATCTGACTGTAGTTGCTATTTATTTATCTCATTTTTACCTCGAGTGCGTGGTCGAAGGAAGTATCGTGTCCCAGCAGTGTTAGGAGGTGAGGAAGGAGGGGTTACAGATGTAGGGGAATGAATAATGGGAGAGGTAGTACCAGGATTAGGTTCAGGGATAAGGTAATTGGGTCCAAAGGGGTTCGGAGGATGGAAGAGAACTAGGAGATGTAGGTGGGGATGAATCTTCGATAGGATACTGCTGAGGTGTAAGGATGTGTTTGGCAAGTTCGCTACCGAGTGCATGTTTTCCGACAAGGTTCAAGTGAAGACCATGCCGGGTGAAGTGTTTTTCTGAGAGAAAGTTAAGCTCAAATAATTTAACATGTGTGCCTCTCAGATGCAGTTTTAATTTGTTGTTTGCGTGTCTAATTTCTTTGCACAGTGTTGGTTTGTTGTACCAGAAGGGCAGAGTCGAGATTACAATGTTCGTGTTTTGGGCGGCACGTTGTAGTTGGTCAACACGTTGCTCAGGTGTAAAGTGACCACCCAAATTGATGTCATTCTGCCCTCCTATGATGATGACTGTATCCCGTTTGGTGAGAGTTTTGTGTGGGTGTCCAATTCACTGATCACGTCGGCAAACCTCCCGTTAGGTTTAAACACACACATGACAGAGAAATTGGATGGGAGTTTCCCACTGAGCAGGGAGGAGATTTGTCGCCCATGGCTATCTGCTAAAATTAGTACCTTTTTGGTGGGCTCAGTAGGAATGTCCTTATTTACTTGTGGGCCAGGTTGCGCAACTCTACGTGTCTTTGTTTCATGGCGCTTGCTAGCCTGTTTGCGTCGGTTTGTGGGTGGACGTGTCGATGATGGGAGGGGGTAGTGAGGATTGGGAAGGCATGGAAAATCATTGTCATAATCTAACACAGCAAATCTGTTTTGAGTCATGATTGGTTGTGGTGATTGTGGTTTTGCTTTCGCAGATGGACGGTTGAAATTTTCTGCGGTGTTGCCTATTGTTGTCCAACCGTCTGAGTTTTGAACGACCTCTTCGAGCCTTCGGATATGTTCATCTAAATTATTGTTTACGTGTGTGAAGGCTTTCAGAAGGTCGGCTTTGAGAGTGTACAGAGTAGAAAGTGTATAGCGAATAGTAGCCATGTCACGAATGCGTATCAAATGCGTGGCAAATATGAGAATAAATAAATAGATGAGAAATCAGATTATGTGTCAAAATGTTTTCTAAATTATCTTTTAATTTACGTGTATTAAATTATTTAATTTAAGTTACGTATTTATTTAAAAATAAAAGAAATGTGATTCTAATTAGTATTTAAATGTTATTGGTTAATTGCGAGTAGAGTTGAGTGTGTTTCCGTTAATAGATCTAAGCTGCAAACTAATAAATACAATTAGATTACTATACTTTACCTCTTTAAAGGCCACAAAATTCACCACTTTGATATTCGTGAATTTGAAATCACAAGGTTCAAAATTTTCCGTTACTAATATAGTTTAATTTGTTTTCGGCGTCTTCCTACAACTACAAACTTGAAGATAGAAGTTTTTCCTTCAAATCAAACTTGTTGCCCATAATTAGTTCTTGCATTAAGACATGTAGATTTTTTTTGACATTAAGTTGTTTTCGTGCATTAGTGCGTGCAATATTTGCAATTTTAAAAAATTACTACAAGATTTTCTCAAAAACAGCTCCAAATTTTTCTTTAAAATGTTGGTAGGAATGAAGGCTAAATGAACTCTATAAGATGGCATACACGCCATAGTACCCTATTCTTTCGTTTTTTCAAAAATTACAAAAATATAATTTCTTTGACTTGTCTCTCACATTGTTAATATTTACATTAGCGGCAATTTGTTCACATTATTATATTTATGAGTACATGTGCTTTAAATAATGTCAAATAATGTTTCTCAAAAACTCAATAGTTTTCTGTTAAAATCAGCTAAAAATTTCGCATTTTCAAAAACGTTCAAATGCCATTTTCTCAAAAAACGTTTAAAACGGCATAAAATTAATTTTTCTACATTCGTTTTTTTAAAACACAAATGTAATTGTTTGAAAAATGTCACCCGTTAATATGCACATTTCCAGCAATTTATATACATAATTGGTTTGTGACTGGAAGTGCTTCAAAGGAAGGTTTTCGAAAACTGAATAGATTCCTGTAATAAATCTTCTAATTTCGCACTTACAGTAACGCTTAAACGCCATTTTCATAAAAACGGCTCTAAATTCAACGAAAATTTCCATTAAAACCAGGGCTTGCCCTTGTTTAATATTTGTAAAGTATTATTTCGGTTCTACTTAGAAAACCGAAAAATTGCAAAATTTTCGAAAACAAATGTACTGTGGGCGACGATCGATGGCAGGAGGCTAGAGGATGGGGCAAGACCGCAACTCAGGAAATTATCCACACTCAGGAAATTAGAAAACTTTACTACAAGAAAGTCTGTGGCATGCTGTAGCACTACTAGTTTAATAAGTTATGATAGATAGATTTGGTTGAAAAAACAGATATTTGAAGAGTTTCGTTGTTATAACATAGGATAATATGTTTGTAGGCACTTTGTTACCATCTTTATTTTTATTTCGTCAGAAATTTTGAAGATAAACACTTTTATTAGCTATAACTGATTGTGTTTTTATCTTTTAATTAATTATCACTTTGCCTTGTATTTGGAAATACTTGGATTCAATTATTCCTCTTAAAGAAACAATCTCCTAATGTCTAAGTATATTTCACCACTGACAAATTTTTTGATGAATCGAGACTCATTGTATTGTATTGTATTGTATTGTAACCGACAACACATCTGCGGCCCTTTGTCTATTGTTTAAAGCAAAATACCAAAATTTTGGTGAGTAGAAAACTCAAATTCCTCTTTCAAAGAAAACTCTTGTTTTATTATACAGAGTATATAGTAGTATAATGTGTACTAAATACGTTAGATATTTTCTACCTTATGCTTAATTTATTTCCATTTTTGTTACAGTTCGGCTACACGACAGTATACAAGAAGAACATTTTCACTACCTGGTGTTTGATCTGTAAGTATACTTCAAAACTCGAAATTACGTTTAGTGGGTATATTTTATAATTAGTTTGGTATGCGTTTAGTCGTCGGGGAGGATAAGGATGTAGCAAGTCGTACACTAATTATCGTAAAATTGAAAAAAAGGACTGCAGCTTTCACGATCAATTCATTTAAACACATCAATTTTCTTTGCTTAAAGTGACAAAAGGTTTTCATCTATTGGTGGTCATATTAAAAAAACTTTTAAAAAGTTATTTATTCTACAATTGATAAAGTGATTTTGCTCATTGCTCTCCGCAAGTGAAGCAAGTATTTATTAATGTTCATTAAAAAAGAAGATTGTCAATACAACGGTCTTGTTTACGTAAAAGAGTACTTAACACATGGAAAAGCTTCCGCCTTTATGACCGTATTATTATATACTGCTATTCCCTGCGAGTCAAACACCATATTCCAATAGTGTACTTGTAAAATTGAAACTTTTTCAAATATTATAATTTGTATACAGTAGTCGGAAAAATATTCGTATTGTATTTCCTGCGAGAAGTGGTTGTGTGATTGTTTGTTGGTTCTTTTATTAAATACGATACGCGTAAACACGCACGCAAACCAGTCTCCGTGTGAGGGGGGGGGGGGGCTTTCCTGCGTAGGTTCGCCTCGCCGCGAATGCCGCCTGCGATGCAACAACGTATGGCGGGTTGCGGCGCAGGCCCGCGTGCCCAGGGGCCCATCTGCCCAGAATTCGATCCCGTACCCGCCCTGTTAAGCCCGCGCTCATTGCCCAGCTTGCTCGCTTTCCATGACGCGACCCCGGGTTCGATTTCCGGTCTAACAAGGCGATAATGTGATTTTCCTGGCAATGTCCTAGTACCCGTTGCTGTGTGACGATGAGAAAACTTACTTCTCAGGTTGAGAAGACCAGAACACGGAGTGGGGATGTCTTCGTGTAAACGTTCCCCCTTAAACCCATGGCCGAGAGGCCGGGACGCTGCTGTAGGCAATCTGGTACGCGGTCTGTCGCGTACAGACAGACCCGTCCTGTTGGTGTATCGGAAACATGACGTCTGTACCAACCCCGTTTGTGAAACATCAACAAAATCCGTTGGTTCCTTATTCTGTTCGGAATATGGGCTCGTGGTTGAACGATTTTCGGACTCTGGTTTTACTGTCTCGCATTATTACGAAGTACTAAACAAAATTAACGTAAACGTGCGGCGGAAATAGGCACAAAATAATTTTTCGACACAAAACTCTCATTGTTCGGCCCTGATTACGAAAAGTACTTTATGTAGTAAATAACTTCCTCTAACATGTTCTGTAGACATAATCCATGTTCTGTGGGTCCTTCACACCGAAAAATCGATTGACGGCTATACGTCTGTGGTCAACACTGATAAGTTTTTTTATAAACAGATCAAACGAATTTCTTCAAAATTGATATTCCCCAATCGATCTGAACGAACTCGAGGTCCTTCGAGCTTAAAACGGATATTTTTTTCAAGTCCATATTTTACGTAAAGCCTCAACATTTTCACAGTTTTCTCAAAAATACTTCGATTTTTGTATTAAACTTTGTCCTCGGATAGCGTAAGAAACCTCGTAAAGAATGGCATGGTTTTAGTTGAAGTGCCTGATTTTTATTTGCAAAAATTCAAAAATTTCTCGACGATTTTCTACAAGTACAATATTTAAGATATAGATTTTTTTACTTTCTCACCTACTGTTTACGCAGTACAGAGAAAGTATTGTAATGCTGTACGGAAAACGGCAATATTTCGTCAGGAAAACTTATTGTCGGATCCTAGTAACGAAAAAGTTACTAAAGTCTACTTACGTTACTTAAGTAACAACTAAGTCCGGAAAGTGGTGCCTGTTTTTTTTAAACTAATATATTGATTGAAGATATTGTTAGAAAGGTTAATGTTCTTCAAAGCAGTTCCCTTGGGCATCCACACACTTTTCCCAGCGACTCTCTCACGCACGGCGCGCGTCGTGGAAGGCTTCAACGTGGACCTCGCCAAGGGTCCTCGTCACGGCAACTTGGATGACTTCAATCGATCCAAAATGGATTCCTTTCAGGATGATCTTATTCCTCGGGAAAAGAAAGAAGGCGAACAGAGCCATGTCCGGACTGCAGAGAGGTTGGGGCAGTTGGGTATCGCCTGATACGAACACGGTAGAGATTAGAGGAATAATGCGGTGCAGCTTGGAGCATTGTCGTGGTGTAGTTTCCACGTAGCCGCAATCTCCTTTCTCTCTCGGACCACCCCTTTTTGCTGTCTTTCCAGGACATCGACATAGTAGGTTGCGTTCACAGTTTGGCCTTCGTGGACCACACCTTTGGTATTGAAAAAGACAATCAACATTGTTTTCACTTTCGACTTGCTCTTTCTTGCTTTTTTGGTTTTCGGGACACTAGGGTGTGTCTCACGGAGCTTTGACGTTTTGTTTGTGGGTCATACTCCAACATCATGTTTCATCCCCGGTAATGGAACTGCTCAAAACACCGCGTTCAATTTCCACACATTCGAGAAGTTCACTCGCGACTGTCACCCAGTCATTTTTGCTGATTGTCCGTCAGCGGCTTGGGAACAAACTTGGCACACACCGTCCTCATGTCCAAATTATCAGTCACCAGTCTAAGTACGCTTATTTTGAGAATGTTCAGAGTTTCTGCAATCATCTGGATACTCAACTGACGGTTAGAATTTAACAGATCACGCACATGGGCCAAATTTTCGACGGTTGTGCTGGTTGAAGGCCATCGCAGACATCGCATTTGTCGACCACCTCCTCCCGGGCTTCCTTAAACACTTTTAACCACCACGTAACTTGCATGATAATGCATGAACAAAATGATTGAGTATTGACCCCCATAAGATTGAACAATCAGTTGATGGATCTCCGCAAGAGATTTGTTCAATTTCGACCAAAACTTTATGGCATAGCTTTACCCGAACGACGATTCCATCGCGTTTTGTGACAAAAACACTAAACAGAGGTACGCGGAGACAACCGGTCCTGCCCCAATAGCTTGATGCAGACTGACAAAGGCATCGCTTTGAAGCTGTCTCCAAGCAACCCAACCGATGGGAACGCTCTGCGGAAATTTTAGGCACCTGCGTAAAAAAAAGCCTTACTTTCCGAACACGCCTGGTATAGGTAGTAAATTACTACCTCTAACTCCAACTTATCTAGTAACTTCACATCTGGGAGTGACCTACTCTATTTGTAACGTTTTTTCATCTAAAGCACCCGTATCAAATTTGGTGGAAGCAGTGACGAGGCTTCAGGAGGCTCATTCAAAGCTCACTCGGAAATTGGCTTTACTTCATACCTACGTAATGTCTCATTACCTCTACCGACTGTTTTTTCTATCTGTGTCGATCCTTAGGGAAGCGGAAATCAAATCAGTGTGGCAATCAAACTGTTCCTACATCTGCATATGAGTACTGCAGATGGCATACCCTACCTGCCCAAGAGAGATGAACTAAGATTGCTGCAGCTCACCCAACACGTTCTCAGAGTAGCGTTGAACCTAAGGGTTACGACTAAAAAAACCTGTAGATCCTATTTGCAGATGGCTGAGCTCCTGTACAAGTTTTTACCAATTTAAGACCGACAAAACACTGAGGCTCAACTCGCCCTATACTGAACAAGATATAATTGCTTTTTAGAAGAAATGCGCTAATAAAAAGCAGGGAAGGGGTCGATGTGGTTGGCTTGTCTGGTGCCACGAGAATGGTCCTTGCCTTCTAAAAACAGGGGAAGAAAAGATTGTAAAATATCAACAGTCATTCCCCTGGCAGCCCAACTTCATGGAGTGCCCAACGACAAAATCTTGCCAATGGTGGTTGGAACCCCTGGGAGCTACGCCAAAATCCACAGACAGTGCCCTGAATACGTTGGGCGTTGCACCTAAAGGCATATCTCGTTAATTGCTCTCGGGAGCTCTATTAAGTTCTACATCCAATTTGTAAATTAACGGTGCAGCAATTTAGCATTGCTGGTAGTAAATGCAGAAAAGGAACTTTCTAGTCCCCTGGGAAGTCTAGGAATTCCAGCAAATCCAAAAATGCCTAGAAATTACTTAGTTGGAATGATTGAAGGCGTTGTCTATGTCAACAATATTATTTATTTTACAAATAGCAGCTTTCGATGGCTTAGCCATCATCATCAGTTTTCTGGTACAAGAAAATATAAAATTAGAATTAACATAGTTACCTAATTTAAAAACACATCTTAAGAAATGAAAGGAGAAGAATTAACGAAAAGAAAAGACAGAATGAAAGAAAGAAAGGGGGCGGAGAGTTATCTTTAAAATATAGTAGTTTTTTAATTTTAAGCAAGAAATAAATGAAAATGTAGTACATGTACAATTTTGAGAGAGAAAATACGAAAAGTAAGTTGAGCCGTTTCTTACCTGCTGTCTGGGAGCCACAAACGGACTGCGTGCCTCCCGCGTCCCCCGGAAGCTTTAAGTACCGTCTGTGGGGGGTGGAGGGGGGTTAATGGCCTGGGTGCGGTGTGCTGTGTGTCACCTCTGTGGTGTGCGGTGTGCTGTGTGTTAAATAACCTCTTCCATAAACACATCCAGTTCAAACCTTCATATTCTGTAAAAAACAGTCTAGATCTAGTAGAAAAGATCCAACAGATTCCCGTTCCACCCTATGCAAAACTTGTTTCATTTGACATAAAGAATCTCTTTCCTAGTACTCCGACTTCAGATTGCAAATTACTGCTACGTAACTTACTAGACAAATCATCATGTCCAATACCCGTTCGTCATGAACTCCAAAATCTCTTCAACTTATGCATGGACCAAAATTACTTCACTTTTGACAATAAATTTTACAGACAAACTTCAGGAATCCCCATCGGCTCACCCCTCTCTCCTCTCCTTGCAGATATTTTTATGGACTCTTTCGAACAGAACATCTTCCTCTCAAACCATCCACTTCTCAAATATATTACATATTGGCACCGTTACGTAGACGACATCCTTGTTCTCTGGACCGGTACGACTAGACAAATTGACCACTTTACTGACTTCCTCAACAACATACATCCTACTATAAAAATGACTCATATACATCCTACAGAACTACAGAATGAAGACAAATCTATCAATTTCCTAGACCTCAATATCAGCATATCTGAAAACAAACATACATTCAATATTTTCAGAAAACCGACATACACAGACACTGTCATCCACAACTCTTCACAACACCCTATTCAACACAAACACGCCGCCTTCCACTACATGTTACACAGATTACTAAGACTGCCTCTCACTAAATCTCATTTTCTGCAAGAACTGAACACTATTCAACACATTGCTTTGGCAAACGGTTACAACACAGCTCTTGTCAACAACATATTACGCCGCAAAATTCACAAACGAAAACTGAAAATGTACACTACACTCTCTAACGTAACACTAACATCAGACAAGTACACTTGCTTACCATATTTTGGAAAACTTTCAGAAAAAGTCGCACACAATATACACAAAGCCGGTATCAAAGTTTCATTCAAAACACAAAATTCTCTCAGAAAATCTTATCTCCTAAAACACACACAGATATTCTAGAAAAAAGCGGTGTCTACGCACTACATTGCCACGATTGCGAAGCAAAATACATTGGTCAAACAGGCAGAACTTTCAATACAAGAATAAAAGAACATATACACGCTTGGAAACACAACACCTGCAAATCTCACTTTGCCAATCATCTACTTCAGACAGGTCACACATTCAATCCACACACAGACATTCACATACTGGAAATAGAAAATCAATATCATACCAGATTAACATTGGAAAACCTTCACATTCATCTCAATAATAACCTACTGAATGTAAATATAAACTACAACCCCTCCCCTCTGCTAAAATTACTTTTTGACATCACCCTCACACCACACTCTTCGGGGGTGACACACAGCACACCGCACCCAGGCCATTAACCCCCTCCACCCCCCACAGACGGTACTTAAAGCTTCCGAGGGACGCGGGAGGCACGCAGTCCGTTTGTGGCTCCCAGACAGCAGGTAAGAAACGGCTCAACTTACTTTTCGTATTTTCTCTCTCAAAATTGTACATGTACTACTTTTCATTTATTTCTTGCTTAAAATTAAAAACTACTATATTATATAAAGATATAACTCTTTTTCTTTCCTTTCTTTAATTCTTCTTCTTTCATTTCTTAAGATGTTTTAAATTATATAAATTACTTATATTTTAAAGATCTAACTCTCCGCCCCCTTTCTTTCTTTCATTCTGTCTTTTCTTTTCGTTAATTCTTCTCCTTTCATTTCTTAAGGAGGTTGTCACGTTATGTCAAAAATAAGATTTAACTTCGCAAATGAAATTTATCACAAGATTAGATGTTTTTACATGCTTTCCCAAAATATAAAGTGATTCTACCGTATAGTTTTAAAGATAATCACATTTGAAAACTTGCGTTTTAACACGCAAAGTATAGGAAAATGATCTCGTCCGACCGTAAATAATTAAATTTGAAACACATCTACATAAGATTACACGAGGGGAAAGTATTGCAAATGTAGATTAAACCTTTCTGAAGAGAATAGACTAGAAATGAAAAGATTTTACCGTGCAGTTTGGACAAAAACGCAAAAAGAAAATAACATCTGTCATCAGTTTTTCGTAAGAACGAAAAAGTGCGGCAACGTTGCATGACGTACCACTCGGCGGGAATTTTAAATATTGCGAAACTGAGAGGCTGGTTTGTAGGCATTGCTTTGTGAGCTGGCATGCGTATACGGAGTATTCATGATGAATGATGATAAAATGTTGTTTGCGAGTTGTTTAGCGAGTTCTTCAACGTGCACGATGCGGCGACCATCAACAGGAAACATGTCTTCGTCTGTAACGTTTTCTTCTCAGTTTCTTCGTTTCGCGGCTACAGACAAATTTGTTTTCTACGATAACTTACGTTTCGTAACAAATCGCCCTTTATATCTCAACTGTTCGAACATGATTTTCAGGTTATAAGACCTACAAAAACAACTCAGCTCAACTCAATCACACACTGTTCTGTACGTTCTTGACCTTCCCGAAAACGTAAACCATTGGTACCAATAAAATAAATATAAAGTGTTGCCAAGTTTATTGCCTGAAAGTTATCAGTTCTCTGAAGGAGTTAATTGCGATGTAAAGGTATTATTCTTGAAAGAAAACATTTACATAATACGTAAGAAATGTTCTACTTATAAGATAACTAGAATTTGAAGAGAAATGCAGTCATACATAACCGTTGATTACTCCAGTATTTTCAGTATTTCATGTTGGTATTTGGAGTCAAATTAGCTTCTTAGCTTGCGTTTGTAAAATAATTAACACTTTTTAATACATCATTTACAAAATACTCGTTTACCAATCGTCGCGAAATACAGAAATAATATACTTGATACTCGTTCTTCATTGTTTAACAAGTACGTTCCAAAATTACAACTTTTCGTTCAGCTGACTAGAGAGTAATGTGACAACCTCCTTAAGATGTGTTTTTAAATTAGGTAACTATGTTAATTCTAATTTTATATTTTCTTGTACCAGAAAACTGATGATGATGGCTAAGCCATCGAAAGCTGCTATTTGTAAAATAAATAATATTGTTGACATAGACAACGCCTTCAATCATTACAATTATGTAGATGTCAACTACACCTCACCACTGAATCAATATCAATTACTTAGTTACCACGTTTTGAAGTGTGAGGTGTATGCTATTTAATGTAGCATATAGAAAATTGTATAGTCAGAATCCACTTTTGGTGGGTACATGATAACGAAATATTAGATAAAGGCAAAGCGTATGTCCATCCGTCTCTCTGTGAACAATGCTAGTAGGTAAACCGTAAGCAGGATTTTCACCAAAATTGATATTTACTGATCGATCTGACAGATGTCGCGGACAAATGAAACTGATATTTTGAATTTTGGGGGTCAAAATTGTCAAACAAATTAATGTTCAATTTTTCGAAAATATGAGACTTCGCGTAATTTTGCATGAAACAGGCAATTTTTACATTTTAAACGATTATTTTCTCAAATCGGCTTTAAAGTTTTTCTTCATTTTTTTCCTCGTATGTAGCAAAGATCGATAAAGAAAGTGATTCTGGTGTCATTTTCGGCGAACTCTGTATTTTCGAAAATTCCAAAAAAAATTCGAAATTGTTAATTCGAATTTCCCGCGCTTCGTTTGACGCCGTACGGACGGACGGACGGACGGACGGAGACAGACACGGGTGGACAGATGAACACGGGCGGACAGACGGACACGAGTGGACAGACGCAGACGGACGGACAGACAGCCGTTTTGAAAAACCGCTTTTCGGTATCAGGGGACTCCAAAACATGTATTTCCGTTGAAATCTCGAAATCGATTTTCCGCAACATCACATAACTTTCTCTATACTACGTGTATTACTCCGTACATACATACTATACGAGAAAATAACTAGTGGTGCTACAGAATGGCACAGTCTTTCTCGTAGTAAAGTTTTCTCTCATGCTGAAATGCCATTTTCTCATAAGTGGTTCCAAGTTTTTTCTTCAAATATTCCAATGGATAGTGCTAATTGCACTGTTTAATATAACGTAAAGTTAATATTGGTGTATTCCCTTGGTTTTTCAAAAATTACACAAATGTAATTTTTTAAAGGTCTCTCACGTCGTTAATATGCACATTTCAATCGATTTGTATGTATTATTTCATTTGTGAATGGAAGTGCTTCAAATGACACAAAATGAAGTTTTTCGAAAACTCTACAGATTCCTGTGAAAAAGACTTCAAATTTTGCATTTACAGTAATGCTTAATCGCCATTTTCTTAAAAACGGCTTCAAATTTGTAATGAAAATTTCTATTTAGGACGAGGTTTTACTCTTCTTTATATTCTTAAAGTAATATTTCGGTTCTACTATTAGGAAACAGAAAAGTTGAGAAAATGTCAAAAAAAATGTACCTTGGGCGTCGATAGATGGCAAGAGAATAAGGCAAATCTGTAAATCCAGTCAACACCAAGGAAATTAGAAAACTTTACTACGAGAAAGTCTGTGCCATTTTTAGCATCACAAGTTCTTTCTCTCTACCGCTTACGCAGTAGAGAAAAAACGGCGAATTTTCGGCAGAAAATTATTATTACCAGGCCCTGGTAACCAAATAGTGGATTAATGTAGTTGCTAAATTTAGAAAAGAATCCTCTAACACATGGTGTAGCCAGAATCCATGTTTTATGGGTGCTTGATATCGAAAAATCGAATGACAGCGAAACGTGCCCGTCCGTCTGTGAACAATGCTAGGGGCTAAACCGTTCAGCCAATTTTCTCCAAAATTTATATTTTCCCATCTATCTGGCTGATGTCACGGCCCCTTGAATTTGAAACCGATATTTTAAGATTGGAAAGTACTTTACATGAAGCCCCTGGGACATTTTTAAAATTTTCAAAAAAATTGGTTCCATAGTTTCTTATTAAATTGTGTTGTTGGATAGTGTGAAGGATGTCTAAAAGAACTGTGCTGGTCTTGTGTTCGTTGACAATCTTGATTTTTCGAAAATTGCACAAGTTCAAAATTTTTTCGGCGTCTTCCTTCAACTACAATAGTAGATAGTGATTTTTCCCTTGACGAAATCTGAGATAGATTATGAAATAAAGTCACATACAAATTTTCGAAAATTTGAGTACTTGTTGCATAATTTTGCAAGAAAGTACAGATGAGAATGTGCTGTTTAGTTCCACTAGTTTCTTTTGTAATAGGTAGAGCTGTGGGCTGCTTGCTATTTCTTAGCAAAACAATACAATACAATAAAATATATAGTCTGTTTATAAAGATTGCAAATGTGTATTTTTTTATGCAAATATACTTATATGCATGTATGCAAATATGTATATTAATATTGCAAATGTGTATTACTAGGGAGCGAAAATTTCTACTTTTCAAATGTTTCTAACCAAATTTTATTGGTGCTTTTGTTCATCATTAAACTAGGAATAGTAAAGGGGTAGGCTAGGGATTCTGCATCTCAAAAAACATCCACTGTATGTTACATAGTTTTTTACGGTTGTTGACCAAATAAATCGAATCGAATCAAAACTAAGTAATCCCACTCTTTGAAATATATGTGAGTTTTAATACTAAGAGAAAAGTGTTTAATGAATCTACTAAGCAAGGAAAAGTATGCAAAATGGTCGTGAAAAGCTTAATTGGGTATATTCATTTATTAGTGTGTATTTTTAAAGTTCTGACTGCATAAATGAATATACAGGATGTCCGGGGAGGAAACGTTTAAAATTGAAAAATTATCTCATAAGACAATTTAAGTATATTTTATCTCATAAACTACTTGGATATTCTGAATGGCTGAGAAACAATAAGCACTCAAAAGTTGGTTTGAAAAAATGCTTTCTAGGCAAAAATTTGCTTTGCATTAACATAGAAACCCTCCAGAATCATTTAAATTGTTTATTATTTACAAAAGAAATTATTATATTTGTTCAGATAAAAAATTAACCCAGAAATAAAAAAGCACCCAGTTTACACAATTTGACTGCTTTTTTATTTCTCAGTTAATTTTGCTTTCTGAAGAAATATATTCATTTCTTTTGTAAATACTTATGTTATTTTCTAGAAAATTTTTTTAAACCAACTTTTGAGTGCTTATTGCGGCTCAGCCATTTAGAATATCCAAATAGTTTATTAGACAAAATATGCTTAAAATTGTCTTAAGTGCTTATTTTCAAATTTTTGACATTTCCTCGACTCTCTGTATATTTAAGGAATTATGAGGGCGTTTGAGAAACCAGTCCGTCACAAGTCAGAAATCATTAACAAGTGTGGTGTAATCATTTAATAAGTCAGAAAAAACACATTTTAGTTCTTTTATTCCTTAGAAATGTGCTTGTATAGTATTCAAATAACTTGTTACAATTTAGAAGTAGCTTTTGTACAAGCATTCTTACATAAAATATTTTTCCAGTGTAACAGGTGGTGAGCTATTTGAAGATATTGTAGCCCGAGAATTCTACAGTGAGGCTGATGCATCCCATTGCATCCAGCAAATCTTGGAAAGTGTAAACCACTGCCACCAAAACGGTGTTGTTCACAGAGATCTCAAAGTAAGTTATTGATAGCTGGCATGTTTTCTGGAGGTGTTTCTCAAGTGAGATATAGTAAGCATGTAACGCCTTGAAGCTGGCCATTATGCATTGTGGAGTTGCTTTAGAGTGCTGCCAAGTTGTCCAGTACCATAAACAGTAAAGCCGATGTGTGCATGGCTAATGATTGAAACTTGTGCCATCCAATAAAAATGAAACTTTATAATTTCTTCGTGAATTATTTTCATCATGTTCATAATCACAGGTTTTATTCACAAGTAAAATTTGTTTTGTTCGTAATCAAGTGTCTTTATAGTGCTGTGTGACAATAATTATTTTTTTATTTCCTGAAAACACACCAACGTTTTGGAGACCTTTGTATTACTTCTACTGATTCTGAAATGTTGGTAAATGCTTGTCTGAATGCTGCTAATGGTGTATAGTGAGTTTTTCAAATGTGTCTATTTCTAGCCTGAGAATCTCCTGTTAGCAAGTAAGCAGAAAGGTGCTGCTGTGAAGTTAGCAGATTTTGGCCTGGCAATTGAAGTGCAAGGGGAGCAACAAGCATGGTTTGGTGAGTAAAACTTGTTAGATTATATTATTTGGAATAATATATATATACATATATACATATATACATACATACACACATACATACATACACACATATGTATGTAACTTGTAAATATATTATAATACTATCATAATATTATTATAATATCATGTAACTTGTTACATATTATTTGGAATGAAAAAATTATATATATATAATATTTCATTTCAAAATTAACCGTTATTTTCGTTTAATTGTTTAGGCTTTGCTGGTACACCAGGCTACCTTTCTCCAGAAGTCTTAAAAAAGGAACCCTATGGCAAACCAGTTGATATCTGGGCATGTGGTAAGTAGATATTGGAGATTCTTTCTATTCATCTTTTTGTAAATGGAAATATTTATTTCAGAATATATTGCAAACTCTAGCATCCAAAACTAGGGAAATTTCACAATGTATTTTCATGTTTCTTAAAATGGCTTGATGTATGCTTTTTTCCAAACTCCAGGGGTTATTTTATAGTGACATTGCTTTTCACTTATTTTCAGGAGTTATACTGTACATTTTATTAGTTGGTTATCCACCCTTTTGGGATGAAGATCAGCATCGACTATATGCGCAAATTAAGGCAGGAGCTTATGATGTAAGTATTTCTGTGTAGGTTAATGAAATACCACTCGTATAAGATTTCGAATAAGAATTAATTTATTAGATGTAGAAGCTGTTGGCTGTGTTACACTATATTGTGTGTGATTTAGAATTTTCCTGATTAATCATGTTTGGCTATGAGAATTACTATCTTTCAGTGAAAAAGTATTTCAAGTTTTAGCATATTTTATTTTTAACATAATTTATCAATCTTATTTTGAAGATACATACATACATTAGTTATTGGCTCTGAAATCATGTGATGTGTCTTGTAAAGATAGTGTTTTAATTATGTAAGTGATTTTTATGAATGATTAAACTTATAATTTTCTTTCACAGAAATACATAATATGAATGTGTATAGGCCGTGAAGTGTTTGATGCTTCATTCTTTATTTATCTCATGAGTTGTGAATTTTGTATTGCTTAGTCTTACATGTACTGGGTACTCTTAAATGTGCAAGAGCTTTGTCAAAGTTGCATAGGATTCTGCTTCTTTTATTTTGATAAGATATTGATATTTGAATTTTCAGGACAATTCTTTATGTTGGTTGTGATGACCCTTGTGGCAACATCTGTGGTGTAAATCTTTGCATTTGGTTGGATGTGCATGTATTTTATTTCGGTTGCTTTTGCAGTACCCATCACCAGAATGGGACACTGTCACCCCTGAAGCCAAGAATCTCATCAACCAGATGCTAACAGTAATACCCTCCAAGAGGATCACTGCCTCTGAGGCACTGAAACATCCATGGATCTGCGTATGTATTCCTCAGCAAGCAGTAGATTTGACTGTCACCCATGATCTAAGAAAGAAGTAAACAAACTTTCATGAAATACCTTTCCTACTTTCCTTTATCATTAGTATGTGACAAGTGACAGCCATGTATTTACTGCATTGTATTGCACACTTTTCTATAAAGGGTTGTTTCTTTTGTTTTCTTTCTTAGCAAAGGGAGCGTGTTGCATCTGTGGTACACAGGCAAGAAACAGTTGACTGTTTGAAGAAATTCAATGCAAGGCGTAAGCTTAAGGTATGTGAAGTTACAAAAAAGTGCATTGATTGTTTATGCTGAATCATCGTCTTTATTGTCAGGGATGTCACAATTTATTATAATAGATAATTGTTTCAAATGTTGAATTACTAATCTGGGGCCTCATGTAATTTTTCTTTGTGGAAAAAAGAAAATTCAATACAGCTCATGAACCACTAGACTGAAAGTAATTTCTTGAGTAATTACACACTACCTTCTAGAAAGCAAATGTGACTTTCTCAAGAAGTTTTGTTGAGTGAGGGGAGCAAGGCAGGCAGTGGATGAACACCAGTGCAATGACGTAACACTTGTTTGTTGTTATGTGCAGGGTGCCATACTCACTACCATGCTTGCGACCCGCAACTTTTCCAGTAAGTATGATGCACATGGTAAGTACCTCCGAACCCCACAACATGGCAGTGTAGGAACTTTGGCTTACGGTGGGCAAACACTTGACCCTGTTGATGTTGCAAACATGTTTAAGAATGCCATTCACTATGCACCTGTAGTCTGTAGCATGAAAAGAATCTCACTAATTCTGTGTTACTTTGTTTTAAATCGTACATTGCTGTGACTACCTGTGACATCTATAACTGAAGTGCAATGTATAAAAGAGACAGTAACCTTGTTTTGTCCTGTTGCTCCTGTTTGTGTGACTCAGTAACTGTGATCACTGTAGTGGTTGCAAATTATGTGTTGTAAGTATGCCTATCACATAAATCATGTGAATCAAAGTCTATTTTGTTCACCCAAGCTTAAATGTTACAGAGTTAGTGAGATTGCTGATACATGAAGATCCATTTATAGGTATCACTTGAAACAAGATGCTTGATCTGTAAAAATTGCTGTGTTGTTGGTGTTTTGGCTGCACTGTGTAATTATCACTTAGATTTACAGATAGTTGCTACATTGTAGCTGAAATGAAGACTGACAATACAGCACCCCTATGAATTAACGGATCAGACATTATTGTATGCAAACATCACAACTTAATTTACGTAATAATTCACTATAGGTATTTTGGTTTCTTTGTAGTCTCATTTCTAACATTAATATTATTCAATATTGTGATTTAAGCAAATACTTAAATGTAAAAATACATTATTTTTAAAATATACCTTTCTTATTATATGTATGAGTAGAACAACCTGATTTATGAATATCATAAGTGTATTATGTATACTGATTGGCATTCTTAAATCTTCACATCATTGTTGGTTCATTGTCAGTGTTCTCATGTGACTTAACGAGCACTTTCTCCTGCAACCAAAAAGTACAAGATCACTTGATCACTCACTTACTCACTCAATTACCTACTCATTCACTCACTCAGATCACTCTACAACTGTTGTTAGGATAAAAACACTCTGTGTAGTTCCTTAGAGAGGCAGTAGTAGCTTATTAGAACCATTTTCTTATTAGTGATTAGAATTAGATATCCAAACCTGTATGTTGAGTGTACAGTCTGGTTGCATTTTGACTGAGCTATGCCCAAAGAATTAGCAAAAGCTGGAATGCTTATGGTATAATGTAGTTGTTTGAATCTTAGTTTACATGTATATAAAAGAAAACTGGTGTGCTCTGTATTTTGCAAATCATTACATTAAAACAATTTACATTATATCATTGTATTAATATAAATACTAGTTTTCAATAGATGCTATTTAAACTTCCTTGGGAAACAGTGGATATTTGTAGGGCAAATAAACTATATACCACAGATATCTAGTGTAATTCTTTAATGAAAGGGAACATCATAATTCCCTCTTTCTACTGGTGTATTGGCATTTTTATTGTAGATAAGTTTAGAAATTTTTTTCGATGGCTTGGAAAATGACATTAAAGAAAATGGCAAAAGAAAAGTTAATTGAAGTAAAGGGTTCTTGGCATCTTTATTTAAGGAAAATAAAGAATTTTGTTCAATAACTTAAAAGATGACATAAATAGAAAATGGAAAACGGTAAATGAATGTAAAGAATTCTCCAGTGCGTGTTTCACTAAACACATCGAGTGTGATTACTGCCTACCTACATCATATTTTTTGATTTGCTGTAATAAAGGCTTCTAGCTTATGTGGAAGACTTGATTTGGTTTCACTTCGTGGGTGAAAATTTTATTTAACACACTCCATTTAGAAGTGTTTCATATAACAAACTGTAAAAGACAGTTATTTTGTAATGACAACTGACTCCCCCATTGCTACCACCATCAAGGCGATAGGTGCTGGCAAGCTTATCTTGCAGGGTCCTCCCATTACTGGTGTGTTGATTTAGTCATGTGGCGGAGTTGTCAGATAAGCAATGTACAGACTGGCTCTTATGGTAAAGTTATTATGTCTGTGACATGTAGACTTTTTCACCATATCACGATCCTGGGAGTTTGGCTCAAATGCCAACCTTACCTCCTAGTCATATCTCAAATGTTCATTTAGAGGTTCTAATGAAACAAACTCCAAGATTCTTCTGCATTGTGACATATCAGACTCCCAGGAGGGTGATGTGGTGAGCAAGTCTACATGCCACTGATGTGACAACTACCTACACTACATAACAAGCTTGCCAGAATACATAGCACAGATTGTGCATCAATTATCGTGACAACACAACCAAAATAACTTCGACAGTTGTAGTTCACTGTAAAAATGACTGGTGTATAGAGTCTGTTAAATCAAGTTCTGGTCTACAGTGACGTGTAAACTTGTTCATATGGCAGAGTCATGACAACAGCAGTGTGTATACTTTTGCTCACCACATTTTCTTGTAAAATTCTGCTATCTCATCTTTTTGTATTGATTTCTAAGTCCCTTCTTTCGAAAGGAAGATTCAATCTTTTTCTCTAATAAAAACAATTTGTCAAGCAAATGTGATCAAAATAAAAGAAAAATGTCTTGTTTAATTTTATTATTATTTCTGGTATGAACCAACTTTTTAAAATTAGGTTCATTTTCTGGAATTTTCCGCATACTTCCATTTCTGCTGAAATTGTAATTGAAAATTTTAACATAAAAATTATTGGAAAGTTTCCTTATTAGTAAAAAATAAATAAATTAATTATTTCTGTATTTTGCTATGACATTTGCCAAGTTTTAGATAAAATTGAAAGCCAAGCAATATTGCATGCTTACAATGTGTTACTTTGTGTGCATGTGCACATGAGAGGATAAGAAATAAAAGGCATGATAACAAGCTTTTGCTCTTTTACGTGCATGGAAGAAGGCAAAATCATAGATTTCATCCAAACAGAAGCATTACAATCTCTCAGATTTGAATATATTTCTTGTGAATGGAATATGAAACATCTATTGCCTCAAGTTAGAGGATAAAATCAGTTGTGTGTGTATGAAAATATAGTTTAAAAAGTAGGTGTTCAATAAATAAATATCACAATTGTAGCTTTTTGGAGAATATCAAAGGTAATGGACTGCTGTAAAAATCCTGTTCATAATGTTTTTGATACAATCATCTTCATTTTCGTTATAGGTGTATGATTATATTTCCAAAGAAAGAGCATCTCCATCAAGACATTGCATTTGATTTGCAACTTACAGAGTACATCTTTAATGTGGGATATTTGTGTGATCCTTCCAGTTCTGTCTGTAAATATTTCATAACTGTAACAGTGTAGACAGCTATGACCAATGATTACTTCTTCCTCTTCATTCTGTTAGTAACCAATAATAAATTCTTTGAATTTTATCAAAATATGCTAATGTGAAAGTCTTAATCCATTTCTTCAAAAACTAAAATTTCTTCCTAAAACTGTTTCTTTATTTCATAAACTCTTCTAAGAATAATGGAAATAATGTTCTTTACATTAATTTTTTCTCTATGAGACAGTAAAGTATATAAACAAAATAAATTATTGAAACGTATTTGAGGCTTTGATAAATGAACAAAGAACCATAATAGTAATGTAATTTGACATTGTTTATGCAGCATATTAATATGCTCCAAATTGTCTTCTTTTTGCACTAGTCAGTTTAATACTTTTAGTGCTCCAGTAATGTATGGTTTACTGACACATCCAACATTATGGTATGAAGAGTTACATGTAAATAGTGTATTTGCACTAAAATTATGTAAGACAGTCCAGTTGAAAACCTGGTCAACTTCACAAATCACAGTTTTAAATCTCTCACCAAAATGTGTTTTGTTATTGTAGTTTCACTTTGGCACCACAGCAGCATAGCTCAGTGTTACAGCATTTTAAGGTACATTATATAGAATTTGATAATAAGTACTGTAAAATTTTTATTTTGTGTCACACAGGAGTAAAAATCTTCCTTTGCTTTTGAAATAAGGTACATAGTTGTGTTTGTTGCAAAAATTTAATTTAGGTTTTCTCGTCTTTCATGCAGTATGTAATAGATACTCCAGAAACTCGGTAATGGAATTGAACATATCGAGGGTGAAATTGAAATACATATGAAAGTAGTTTAAAACTATTATTTTTCTCTGCTGAACTGTACATTTTTATTTACTACAGAATTGTAATATTTTAATATGTTGTATTACTTCAACCTCTTTATTCTAATTACAAACTGCATGATAAGAAAAGAATATTCATTGTGAATACTTTTGTTTATATATAAATAATAAACTTTCAAAGCAAATCAGTGATAATTTAGATTCATTTCTTCATTTGATGCATATTTATTTGGCACAGTAAAAATAAAGTGAAAATATGAATAATTATTTTGCAGTAAAATTATGCAATACTTGAATGATTAACAATAGCCGGAGTATAGAATAAAGTAAACAAAAATATGCAGTGGGTACTCTGATCTTTCATGTTAAGAAAATTAGTATAAAGATCAAGATTTTATTTATTTTATGCTGCCTTGGATTAGTTTAATGTCTTACAATAGTGGTTATATATTTGTAGTGGAGGAAATATAAGTTATTTCATTTTATTGATGTTTACATGTCATCTTCAACTGTATAAATATTTGTAAAGATACTTCAATCTCTGTAACCGAATTCATGGTTCATTTAATACTGTTAATATGTATAGATATAGAATGATTTAATTGTCTAATGATATCATGTGAAGGACGTTAATGAATTCAGTATAAATACCAGATAAAAAAATATGTATAGCTGGAAGGTAACTTGATACTTGGATTTGTAGACTGTGTATTTGCAGACTACTTAAATTTTGACAGAAATCCGTTGCCAGATTCCCAAAGTAGGTAGCTAGTTTAAAATTACTTAGAGCTGATTTTCCAATATTATGCAGTCATTAGTACATTTAGATACTAAAGAAAGTCTTTCATTTAAGAAATATTTTGCTCAATGGATAAATTTATATCGTAGTGCTACATATTTTGATACTTTTACAATAAGTTGTTAGTAAAAATTTTAAATTTCATGTACCCCTCATCCAGAAGATTATACAAATGTTATCTTGTACTTTTTTATTTGCATAAATTACCCACATTTTTCTAGTTGTGTATATAACATGGGATAAGGTTACATTCATTTTTCAGAAGTTTCTTATCTCAAGAAATGAAATGTGTACTAGAAGCTTGCAGAATTGAATAATTTGCAGTTTGGATATGTTTTAAGGAATCTAGTTTTATATGTACTTTGCTCTTTTCATCTCATGTTATATCACAAATCCCTTACATTGCTCTGTGTGGGTAATTCACTCCAATTACATCATACTGCACATGGAATCTAAGAAATCTAGAAATTTTTAATTTGTTGACACTTGCTTAGGGACACTTTACCTATCCTACATGAGAACAACACTTTAACTCGAAACATTTCTCTGTCTCTTTTTAACCTACTTGCAAGAATATGAATGGTCATTAATAATTTTCTTGAGTGTTATGTAGGCAAGTGGTTCACTGGGCTGTGGGGTGCGGAGGTATTTCAAATTGAGCAGATAGAATATGTGGAGATTTGTAGTTAAGAACTTTTAGATGCTATTGTGGGAACTGAACATGATCTATAATTTCCACATATCTAGCTGTCTTAATATAAACATTTTAATGCATGTTATAAATCTATCCAGTATATTTGTATTTTAAATATTGGTGCATTATTTGACTATCTTTCAATGTTACTACCTGCATACAACTACAGAATTCTCATTTTTTTCAATTTATTGTTGTTGTTTTTTTGTTGTTTTTTTTTATACAAAATGTCTTATCAGCTGATTTGTTAGCTGCAAATATGTGAAACTAGCCTTCAAAATTTATTAAATAATTCCAGGCCTCAGATTATTTATGGTTTATTTATTTATTTTCCTTTTCTGAAAATGAAAATGAGCTTTAATCGCTTTATATATAAATGAGAATTGTGTAACCATTTATGTACCTTCATATCAAACATTCATATATATTATTATAAATTAAACCTTACTTTCAACTTAAGAACAATTTAAACAAACTCCAGCCACTATATCTTGATCTAAAAAATATACTGTCCCCTTGAAATGACACCCACTCTTTTACAAAATGTTTTATTCTTCATAATCTTTACAAATAACTATAATGTTTTTCTTCTGTAAGAAGCTTTCCATAACCAGAAAATGTTATACACAAACATGCTTGTCACATGCATGTAATATTTTGCAATTGAAACTCAGGGTTTTAATAATATCCTTTTCTATGAAAATAAAATTTCTTTTATTAACAATATCACATAGTATATGCTATAATGATCGGATGAACGTCTCTTAATCTTCTTTCACACATTTTGGAAATATCAATATCTGCGTTTACCTTAACGTACATTAGTACATAAATGGTTGTGCATTCAGAATCTTCTTTTTTAACATCTTTGATTTCAGCTTTTAATTCTTGACTGTGCATCTCAACAGAATGTGACTCATATCTCATTTAAAAGATGTGAGACATGATTTCCACTTTTTGGCATATTATGAGTTAATAATATCCTATATTCTGGATGTTGTACTCTCATAGGTTTGTTTCCAACATTTCTTTCAGCATTGTTTAATATTTAGATCCACTGATCTCTCATGATTTGTTGTGAATTGACTTTCCATTGTCTATTGAGAATTGTTCATTTAAACCATTCATTTTTGTAACTTTTGTTATATTTGGAACCTTTTCTAGAAACTCTTATCTAATTTCCAGTTTCAGACTTTCAGAGGAGTATTAATGTATTTTTATTACATCTTTATGCTATATGCACTGGTTTTTAATTTAACATTAAATGAAAGTATTTTCTACATCTCTATTTGTCAAAATGAAAATTAAACCTGTAATAATCATCAAGTCTGTTAGGATACTCCTCTGAAAATAATTCTTTTATATATTGAAATTAATTTTTTACCACAGCATTCTCCAAGCATTTCCACAAATGAAGTTTCCAAAATGGTTGATAACAGGATTGAAGAAAATTATATATTTCAATTTTTTGTCCAAGTCTTTGAAAAATAATGTTATTACAGGTTCTGCTTCCAATCGTTTTATTGTTTCTTATGGTTTAGAAAAGGATTGTGAATACAGTCTTTTCTGGCTTCTGAGTGTACAGGTAAAGAAAAACTATAGAAAGACGTACAAGTTCAGATTCAAAGTTTTTTTTATCAATGCATGGTTTATGAAACACACACAATATAAAAGCATGTAAAAATTTGAGTAATGGTTTTTTCCTAAAATATTGTTTCCTTTTTGATTTTTACAAAGCTTTGTGCACCATCTGGATATCTTATTACTTAGCTTTTTCAAAGATTAAATATTTTTTATTTGCTAGTTTTTAGTTTTTAAAAATATTTTATAGTAATACTAAATGATACATAATACTAATATATGTCATTCATTCTGTCCACTTGATACATTTTTAGAGTTCGAATTGAAAGTGTTTTGTCACAAGTATGTTTATTAAGGTTTGTTGGGATGAGGCATTTCATTTTTACTCTTGAAAACAATGTGCAAGATTAGATTTATTTTTTATTTATGCGTAAAAAATAAATCTTTCTGTAATGATAAATGAAACTACACATGAATAATGAGAATTTGTATCCTCGATTGACAATGAAAAGACACATTCATTGCATTATTATTTTCTTTTTAGTAAGTAAACTTACACAAACTTCTATTGGTTGAGAAAATGATTGTAGGTGAAAAGGACAACTCCAAGAGAAGTGTTCTTTTAGCAGAACTTGCGGTATGCATTGTGATATTTCCTCATGGTAAAATACATTATGTTAAGTCTTCTTACAGAACATATTCCTCTAATACCATCACAGTGGGTGATCATTTTTAAGGTGAAACAGTTTTGAAATATCATTTCAGAAGCAAATTATTCAAACTTTCTTCTGTAAATATTTCTTCAGTGTTTAGAAAATTATAATACCTTTCACTCTTTCATATTTAATTTTTTACCACTCATATAGTCTTAAATGTTGTTTTTGTGTGTAATATAAGCAAAGTTAATTTTTCACCACCCTTAGATTCCTTCATTTTTTTGCACTCATAGAATTGGTTTTGTAAATACAGATATATTATTTTATTTGTTGATGCTTCAGTGAAAGCATGGGATCTTTGAATTGTATACAATCACAACTGATAATTGTGAACAAACTAGTAATGCAATATTAGATGTAGTGTGGCTGTATTGCTAAAAAAAATAAAAATAAAATAATGAAACATGTTCAATATTGCATGATGTGTGTTCATTGCTTGTAAATGTATAAGTGAATTAGTATGCTTCATATAAAGAGAAAGAAACAGTCATCTAAGTAGAAAAAGGAAAGGAAAAAAAAGAAAAAGAAAAAGAGGAGGATTGAAACTGAATAAGATAAGGATTAATGAATTAATAATAAAACATGGGAGAGATCAACTAATTATTATAGCATATAATCTGAAGAATATTATTATACTTTCAATGAAGTTTAAATTAATAAATTACATTCTTTGTTCAAACTACTTTCATGTTTTTGAGAAAAAATGTTTTATTCATTCTAGTGTAAAATCAAGGAGACAGCAGTGCAACATCACAAAATATCAGTAGATAAGGGTGTTCTAATGAGTTCTGTTGTATCTGCATGCCAAAGTGTGAGTGAAAGTTCTGATGTCCTGCATGTTTCAATGTGCCTAATGTCAATGAATGTGCAAAATGTATTTAAATATTAATGAATGTTTTCATTTTGAACAGTTGCTGCTTAGAGTATATGACTGTACTGGTCAAATACAGAGCAAGAACTGCTTTCTGTATCATGTTCAATAGGATTCTAGTGTGGTGATTGTATACAATGACAGGTTACATACTCTCACTGTAAAATGTATAAAGGAATGCAAAAATAGAAACATCTCAAAAGGCATTTTGAAAATTTGTTCACATATGCCTGTTATACTTTTTCGTAGTATTAGATAACTTCTGTTCGATCTCTTTTATGTGGCGAGTAGACTGGATTCTCTCAAAATTTTCTGATAAATTTGCTTATTTTGATTAGTAGATGTAGCTTTAATGTTGCTCTTGTTTTTATCTCTTGTTGCCGTGGTAACTGATGTAACTACTCCCATCTTCCTCCAGAAAGTGGTAAGAAGAAAACGAACACAATTTCATCATCAGAAATGAAATATTTTTCTCTTAAACTTTGTGTAATGTTTGTGTGTGTTACTACTTTTCTTGATGTGTGCATGAATGGTTTACACTCTTCTTGCATACTACTGTGGTATCGAATGTTTTATTTGCCTTTTCATTTCTTGGTTAACTTCTTACCTCACATTTCTTTTTGCACCCTGACAATGTTCATGTAACATTCAATATGTTAATATGTTGAAAAAAAAATGTGTTTGTGTACATTTTTAAGTGTATGGTTGGCATACCAAACGTTGAAATATACTGGCTGGTAAATGTGCATATGACAGTAGAAGAAATGATACTCCCTCAGTGTGATTCTTCAAATGTTCTGGACATTGAAAATTTAAGTGCACATGCAGAAAAACTCATGCTCCATTATTCTGGTACAAGTTGTGTGTACTGTGCCAGGCAGAATGTACAGTTGTATAGTTCAGATATATCCACAGCAGAGGGGTAATTTCCTTTCTAAATTATTAATTTATTATGAAAAAGTTTGTAAATATTTGCAAAATATATTGGATGTTTTATTTCTCCATGAGATAAAAAAAATCTTCTCTAAACAAAGTATTTTGATAAAATAATATTGTTCTGCTAATACTCATTTTGTTAAGATAGTGTGGCTTTTAATGGTTTTTTTGGAGATGTAATGATTCATTATTAAATTTTGGAGAAGCGTGTTTTGTAGGGTTTGCTATTTTAACACTGGGCAATTCTGTGCATTCGATAGTGTCCCTCCAAACTTGATTTCAGGTCCAGATGAAAACATTAACTGTTGTCCAGTGCAATAATGAGTTGTTTCTTAAAGCCTAGAGTAGAAGTGCAAGAGCAACTCCTAGTGTCATCAGTGTTAGAGTGATTAATAGAATGACAAGTACACCTCAGTACCACCGCTTCATACTGTTAACCAAGCAGACACTCAGTGCTTCATGATTCTAGTGTTGTAGCATGAACACACACTTAAACTGCAATTTGTCTAAAGTTAACTACAAGATTAACTAAGATTCACAACTCATCGCCATCTTATTATTCTTATGGAAAAATAAAACCTGTCAGAGAGGTTGCACACAACTTGTTTGCAGTTTCTTCTCTCTTCTATTATGAATGCATATAACAATTATAGGTAAGTCACTTTAAATGGAATAAGAGGCTGTTTTTATTTGACACTGCTGTGCATGATGCACTGCCACATTGCACATATGGAGCAAGGGTTGCGCATGTTCACTGAAGCTAGAACAACTTCCAGAACAGTGGATACAAATGCTTGTCATGCCAGGACAATTGTTATAATAACTCATTTTAAAGTTAATCTTACACACACTGTCACATATAGCCCATAACAACTAATCTGAAAACTGACCACATTAACCAACATTATTTTTGCCAGTGCTGCAAATGTTTACAATCTTTCTTTATATGATATAAGTAAAATTCCTTGATATTTTGCAGTATGCATTTGTTGCAATGTGCATTTCTTTTTTAAGAATATTTAAAGAGAGAACAGTTATTTTGTATTTTCTTCCAAAAGATGAAAGATACAGTTCAAACTCGGCTGATTTTTTTTAGGGGGACGGGGGGGACTATTAAAAATATTGTCTACAAACTGGTGGAAATTATATATTAAACATTGATCTAGCAATCTTCAAGTCCAGCTTTTTGTTTATTTTATTATTCCCATTAGTAATTTACCAAACATGCTTTTTTTATTAGACTTCACTACTTTGTATGTTTCGTTTCTAAATTTTTTCACTTAAAATATTGTGTTTGATGTCATTATCTTTATTGTAAGTGAATGAGACTACAAACTTACATACAACAATGTATTGGTTTTTTAGGTTCTTGGAACAGTTTAATTAAGCCTTTTAAAGTAAGGGATGAAAATAAAATTAAAAAATTGTTTCCCTAATATTTTTCAGAACATATGGGTTTGATTTACTCAATGTTAGTAGGAGGGGTTATCTACTATAGGTTTTTTAGTAATGATTAAATGTTGGTTTTGTGGTTAGTTATTAATTTGCTCACATTTTTTCAATTTTGAAATAATTGCATTGCAAATGTTCACCCACCATATTTTTGGGTTGCATTATGTACATAACAGTCATGATTCTCATTTCTTCTGCTTGATTAAATAGGTTGTTTGTCTTTTTTTTATAATTTAAATGAATTTTGCTTGTATATATAAAATATTTTATTAAACTTCTTTAATATAATTAACATATGAAATTAGTTATTTAGAATAAACAGTTACACATCTGTAGATTGTTAGTCACAATTTCTTAGACAAGGTTATTATTTTATTTCTAATCCTGACATTAACAAGTCAACTTAATATTTATTTTATATTTAATGAAAACATGAAGATGTGTTTTCTAGAACACTGCTTCATAAAAAATTAAATTTAATTGGGTATTGTTCATCAAGGTAGCAAAAACATGCATTATTCTTGGTTTTAAATTGTCTTGGTAATTAGACCCGAATCTTTCTTTTTAAATGTGAATTCTCTTATATTTACAGGAATTGATTGTTCTTATTGGTCTTTATAGGTCGAAGTATCATTACTAAGAAGAGTGATGGATCTCAAGTAAAAGAATCTACTGATAGCAGCACTACGCTTGAGGATGATGATGTGAAAGGTAAATTAATAAATTTTGACACAGTTTTTGTATTCATATTGCGCACACTTCTAATATTTGTGATATGTAACTGGGTTTTGTGGTTTACTGTTTTTTAACATTAATGTTTTCATTGCATTTATTCTGATATTGTCAATAAAATTCTCTATCTGCAAAATAGTGTAATTTGGTAAGATACACATTCAGTATAACTAATTTGAATGATTAACTTTTAAAAAAGTTAATTATTACTGAATGAGAGTGTATTATTATTATAATTATTATAATTATCATTATATTATTATTATTATTATTATTATTATTATTATTATTATTATTATTATTATTACTACTACTACTACTACTACTACTACTTCTGTTGCATTCCCCACTGACACAATTTTAAATATGATTACTTCAAATGCTTAATTTTGTACGAATTATAAATGTAAAAATGGAATTACATGCTTTATTTTGTAGTTTTAACCATATGAAATCTGTGTTAATTTGTTTTCTATTGCCATCTAACACTCGTTTATTTTAAGATAATACTGCAATTATATATCATTTTCTACATATGATTTTCAAATGTGATATGATGTAATGTCGCATCACGTTGTTTTGTGTGCAGGAGGAAAAATTATTATGTATTGGTATTAAGATCTGTTTTGTGGGATTTCATAAATAGAATTTTATGAATTTTGCTTATGCAAGATTTTCGTAAGCAAACTTAAGATGATATTAAAAATATGATATATCTGTATTTATTAAAAATGAATGTGAAAAATATAATATTAAAGTTTATAATTTGGTGTTTTATGTATTTAATGTAATGGGGTCTAATATTAATGTCATGTGATGAAATATAATGTTCTGTAATCTGGGAAAAAAAAAAAAAAGAAAAAAGAAAGAAAGGACCAAAAAAGTGTTGGAAACACATTCACATGTCAGGGGCATAAAACAAGTTTCTAATCACAGATGAGCATGAAATGATGTAGTAAATGATGAATAATGTGATGCTTTATCACACCTTGTGCATAATGTGTAGTAAAGGAATTATACTATGTGCTTAAATATTCACATTTGCACCATATTGTTAGTTTGCTGCCTGATCCTAATGTCCTTTCACTTTGTTAATGGTGTGTTGTGCCTCCACTGCTTTTGTGGTGTGCATTTATTTTAACAGATTTCTGTTGTTATGAAAGTATTATCATTTAACTATGAAATGAGATAAATGTTAGAGGGAATATTTTTTAAGATGTGTGTGTGTGTGAATTTATATCTGTTTAATTCATATTTTTTAATGAAGTTAGAATTTCCTAATACAGTGAGAACAGTGAATCACTTTCTGTTCACTTATTTTGTTCAATATATGAAGTAAAATTAAAAATCTCTATTATTTCAAGATTATCAAACAAGATTAAGTCTTACATTTCTATTTACATTAATGTAACAATTGATCTCCTGTATTTGAATATTTTTAATGCATGATGTTTTTATATTCTCATTAGTGACTTTCGTATTTAAATTCAGTTAGACAAGTTACACTTAACTTTTTCATCTTGCATATCGAGCCACTGAAAATCTAAATGTACGCTGTTTTTATAAGCTGTTTTTCATTAACGTTTTGGTGGAATAATGGCCAACCTTCCCATCCCATAAGAATACTTTTTAGTACAATTGTGGATACGTAATATCCCGTCAATGTTGTTGCTGTTAGTTTGTAGAATGTGGCTCTCTCCAAAGGTGTTTCCTCTTCTCCTTTTCTACTTAATATTCTCTCTTCTAAACAGTTTAGCAACATGATTGCATGTGTTTAAAAAGATCATTCATTTCCACCATGTTCCCTTCCATTGGTTTTTTTAACATAAAAAGAACATGGTTCATAAATCCATAACACATGCTCTCACCTGATTATTATTTAACATGGAATCAATGAATTTATTCATAAAACATGTCTGTTTAAATTTCAGTACTTTTAAAACGATTCAATTCTATAAAAATGATATACTACAAAAATTGTTTTAGATCAGTTGTTTTTTTACAGATTAGTTGTAACTATTTAGAAATAAGCCTTATTTTTGTTGAGTTACAACATGACATTGTTACTTAAAACTGGGGAAAAATATTATTTTTATATTAAATAATTACCGTGACACAAAATGTTGATACTGTTATATTTCTTTCCTCATTTTTCAATAAAGATACTCTTGTGATTATTGAAGGATAGTGTTGACTTCAATTCCATATTTCTGTGATAAATCTTAATATTTACCAGTTAATGTACCTATCACTTGACAGTATTGTTAAGTATCTTGAATAGAAAAGGCACATTATTCTATATGCTGCATGGTTACATGTAAACCACAACCATCACTGCCACTGCCACTGCTTTGTATAAATAATTATTCATTCATTTACAGTTCTTTCAACAAGTTATAGTATTTTACATCATTGCAATGTGTATTGTGTAAGGTTTATGAAGATTAATTAATGAAAGGAGTTTCGTCAAAAGGTAGGGTCATGAATGCACTAGTTTATTGAACAGAAGTGTGATTAATCTATTTATTTTTGAGCACTCTAGCACTTCCGTGTAAAATACGTATATGCTAACCTACTCTGATAACCATTTATGAATCTAGAACTGCTTGCAATTATAAAGAACAAGTTCATATCAACACATCACTACATTGAACTTGTGTAACATTATTGTTAGTTCTAGGGCAGTCTTCTGGTGCTTTTTATAGTATCATATGCTGATTTCCAAAACAAGAATGTGAGATAGTGACACTTATATTTTAATTGGCATGCTTTTGCTTTGTTTGCCTTACTACATTTGTGCTGTTCTGCAACACAAATTTTTAAGCACAAGATGTAGATAGTGTAAATATAGAACATGCATTAGCATGTTATCAATAAAATCTGGTGTTATGGATTTCTGACCGGCACAATCATTCATACATTTCTTTTATTTGAATTTCTTCATCATACTTCCATTATCTTTGCTGAAAAGAATGTTTAGTTATGTATATTCATTATCTGCTGCTTGTGGAAATTCAATTGAAACTACATATTGAATGGTTTGATTTTTGAGATGTGTTTTCGGCCTGGAAGTGCTCTTTATCAATGCTCTCTAACTTTGCTTTTCTCAAGTATTGTACTACTGTGATTTGTCGAAGTCTTTTGTTACAATAACCTGCTATATCAGATACTACATAATCCATTGATAACCTCATCATTCTTTGTTTATTTATTTATGTATTATGCTTAATATGTATCTTCACATGCAAGAAAATATAAATTGAGCAGGTCTTAAGTTTTGTTTGTGTAAGTGAAGATTCCTGGGAAATATTTGGTTTCTATTATTTTCTTCTTCTTCTTTTTTGTTGGGTTTTTTTCTTTTTTTTTTGCCTCTGGAAAATAACTGAACGAGTATGAGACAATACATATTACAGCTGTAGTTGGTCTATTGATTGAAAAGTTACTGTTATACAATTACAATTGTGAGTGGGAATTGTTGGTACTAAGAGATATGTGATATTTTGGCAAACACTATTTTGCAATTTTTGTTATTCAACATTCTGAACAATGTTGCACAAATTGAATTGACAGTGTAAATGAAGTCTGAAAGCATTAAGTCTGAAATGTGTTGTAAATTGCCTATTAATATTTGCTGTGTCTTACATTATTAAAGGGGCTTCTATTTAGTTCACTAAATTAAAAAATTGAAACCAAGAAAAAATATCCTTTGGTTGTTTCCTTCCTGTTAATCACTGAAAGCATGGGTAACATTTTGGAGAATGAAATACTAGCTAAGCACATCATAACAAAGAAGACAGGTCTTCTAGCTGTAGTATAAATGTTATTACTGTCTCAATTCGTAATTCCATTGTTTCACTTCCTCTCTCCCATATATTTCTATTTTGCAATGTAATTCCTTTGTGGCCTTTTTCTGCATCTGTGTATTTGTTTTGGTCTGTTTGCTTATATAAATTGTTTACTGTGATCAATGCATTTTGTGCATGGGAAATTGTCTTTTGCTGGTTACTTCCTGAACCATTCTCTTGACATTTCTTTATGTCTGTATGTTGTGACCGAGTAACTTAACATTTTTATGGAAGGTTTTTGAGTACTAATATTTATTAGTAGGTATCATTTCTTGCTTTAGACATGTACAGTACATTCTATATTAATGGCTTGCAAAAGTCATCAATTTCTTTCCTGAACCCCTAACACTGTTTCCTCTTGTTCTTATTATTTATTTGGTAAATCAATTTTGAATGTTTCAAACATATAATGTTTCAAAAGAAAAGCAACAACCTAGATCAACAGGAATGATAATGGTAGCACATATATCGGAAATAAAAATAGTTTTTTGGTTTTTTCCCTCAGTTCCATTTGGTTCTAAATTAAAACTATTCATAAAAATTCCTTTTATCTATTATTTTTTATAGATTCATCTCCAATAGTTGAACATTTGCATTATAGTAATATTTTCCTTTCAAGCTCCTTTAATTCCCAAGAATTTGTTTGACATCCAGATAATAAAACGTTTTGAAGTGTTGTAAGTTTGAAAATAACTATAGATCTGGTTTTTACCCTTTGTATTAAAATTCTTTCATAAGGAATTGACAATCTTGTATGTGCTGTCATTGTGCCTTTCGTTGTGACATTCTTGCCTTCGTGTAGAAACTGAGTTTTGACAGCACCTAAAAGCGAATGTTTTTTTGTAGAATGGCCTGTTTTGAGATATAGACAAATATTGGGATGGGAGGGGAGGTGCAAGATTCTCTGTGAAATAGGAAGTCTTAAAGTTGAAATAGGAAGTCTTGAACTTGAAATAGAAGTCTTGAATAGTAAATCTCAGAAATGAAATGAATTGTACTATGTGTGAAAACATACACCCACCTTGTATATAATCCCATGGTTCATCTTAAATGAGAATGTATTGTACAGCGCTTTTCTTTTGCTATTCATATTGTACATAATTGTATTTCTCTTTCGAAATATTTTTTCTCGTTTTGTTTGTGTGTTTTGTTCTTGGGGCACTCCTACTACCCTCCTCAACTCTCCAACAGAAGACAAACTAAACAAGACAGGGGTAGACAGGAGCTCAACTGTTATTGCTAAAGAACCTGAAGGTAAACCATATATTTATTAGTGAACTGCTTTATTTATTTATTTTTTTATTAATTTTCTCTTGTGAAATATTTCACTCCGTTCGTATCAGTGATCCAAAGCTCTACAGAAGCAGTATGTCGGAAATGTTTTGAAATGCTATCATAAATTCAATATTTTGAGTGTTGTACATTATTTTGGGGCACTTACACTTCAAACATTAATACACAAATGCATTGTCTTAAATGTAATACATCTTTTGCATTGCCTGATTAAATTTGACTAAAAAGCTGCTTGTGTTACCATTTTTACACATACTTAATTAAATTTGCTAAGCAACTTCCCATCTTTTAAGAGTCACATTACAGCCACAAACTGGTTCTGATGTTAGAATTCGATAAGCATTTACATTAGGTCAGTTCTACCATTAAAATTTTATTGCATATCGGTGTAATTAAGTGTAGGAATTTTATAATCATTACTGCTTGTAGATGCTGTGGCCTGATACAAGGCATAGTACGTCAGAGGGCATCTTACATGTCCTTATGTCTACTCTGCACCGCAATGGGCCAGTTAAAAATTGTCACAGCTTGCACTCATCTACAGTATTATTTTCCAGACTATAAAATTCAGAGAGATTAATATTATATTTATACTGCATAATTAGTTGAATGATATTCACGTCTAATTTGCTGCACTATTGCTCACAGTAGAACTGTTACGAAATAACAAAATCATATGTAGATGCATGTAATTTGCATATTGTAAATCAGCTGTTCTCTCAAATTACGAGAATGCATTAAAAATCTAACAGCTTCTTATTCTCAAGATTCATATAATGGATGCACATTATGAAGTAAGGATGTCGATCAGTGAATGTTGCCTAAAAAATTGCAGGAAGAGAGCAAATTATGCCAAGGTTTTATGTTTATTATTGTACTTTTAATATATCTTGGAATGTATAAAGCAAAAAATAAATGATATTAAGGGCTCAGAATACACAATCTGAATTTGTCTTAACACAGTTTATTGAATTATTACGATTAATTGGTTATTAATCATTGTTTCATTCACCTTAATCTTCTGCTCTGCATTACCCCTTTATAACAATAATGTACTGGATTCAACCAAAATAGTAGTAGTGTTTCTTTAACAAAATTGTTTGTTCAAAATGTTTTTCAAAATGATATCTTCCTTGAATATTATTACTGAAGAATTATTCTCACTATTCAATTAAAAAAATGTTGAAATAACAATCTATGAAAAGTTTGGTTTATTAACTTTTGTCCTCCCAATAGTTTTGCTTTCTTCTATGCCAAAAATTTAACCCATTGTAGTTGACAATATAATTGAAGTAATGTGGGTACTGTTTAATAACAAAGGTAATGTGAGCTTTTGAAAAACTTTAGACATAAATTGCTAACTCCATTAAAAACTATTTGTGTTTTATGAAAGGTGTTAAGGAAGAGTGTTAATTCGAAATATTGAAAAAATCCAAGAACTTTTATGTTGGGGGTGAACATTTACACATTTATTTATTGACTTAACATTCAACCTTAAAAGTGACCTAGTGAGTCTAATAACTTGAAAGATAAATCATATCCACAGTTGCTGTGAGAAAATGGTAAAAACAATTAAGGTTGTTCCTCTAAAGGTATCTCTTTAGCAGTCTGATGTTGGAGAGTTTGTGTGTTCAATCCAATAATATGTTTTTGTCATTGTGATTGTTAATGTATATACATTAAAATTTGATCATAAATTGCATACTTTCTCACAGATGTTTGAAGCTAACATACTTGATGTTTTTGGTGGACCGCTACATGTGTGAGTCAAAATCCAGGACAATCATTCCCATTATCATCTTTTCACAATCTTATCACCCACATCATTGCATGTGCTTCCTGTTCTAGGTTTCAAATGTATTTCCTTCATTCCCCTTCTTTACCTGTGTATATTTTGTTACCTTGTTTATCTTCCTTGCTTACTGTTGCCTTTCTATGTATCTCTTTTGGTGCTGATTCTATTTAGAAATGGCATGTTAACATGTTGTCAAACCAATGTTATCTTTACTGTGCTGCTCTTCATTATATGTTAGACATACTACAACTATGATCTTCCATTTCCAAAGCATTATCCTTACCAATCTCTCACTTTTCAGACTTCATACAAATTCCAGAAGTAAATTATTATCTGAGTTTATTGTTACAGATCCATTGTAAATTTTTGTGGCTTTTGATGAGTAGCTTTGAACATTATTGAAGGAACACAAAAATTTATTGTGGTTTCTGCTGAAATATCTTAACTATCTCTTCTTTCAATCGTTTTTAGCCTCGACTTTCATTTGCTTTCCTGTACTCTTTTATCACATGCATTCTCATCTTAAGACATGTAGAGATGTGTCAAAAATATCTTGCACATTAAGGTCACATCTAATATTTTAAATGGTTTTGAAGTGTATCTTCATTAGGTTTTTAGTTCAAAAATATCTAATAAAGAAATTATAGCAGAGATCCCACTACAGAGATGGTACAGCAAGAAGAGGACAGACTGTCTTGGACATCGTGCAGGTTCATTGGTACATTGGTGTGCTATAGGTCATTGTTCATTTGGTGTTTGTGTTAAAAATGTGTTCGTTTGGTGTTTGCAATTTCCATTGTAGTAATCGTGTTTTATTTCGTTTTAGTTGATGGATGCATACTTTCAAATAATTTCAAAATATACTTTTAATTTATAGTGTCATGTTTATCTAACCAATCATCTTGACATTTTTAATGTGTGTGTGTGTTTTTTTTTTGTTGTTGTTTTTTTTTACTCTCTGAACCTGATTCACCATTATACAGGATGATTCAAAAGTACTTTTACAAACTTCAGGTATGGCTTCCTTACACATAAAGAAGACAGAAAGTTTGTGTGAACATATGTGCCACAATCCTTTGTTTTCTTCTTATTAATTTATTAATAAATATTTACACTGAACACCAGATCCAACCTCACTACTTCATCATTCTATGTATTTAGTCATAGAAGATCTTGTCTCATTGTATTCTATGTAGGTGGTGATGTGTTCCTGTGAAGACTTGTCACATTTGTCATTAGTTGGACTTCAACGTTTCAGTTGTGTACATGTACTGAGTTAATTGCAAGTGTTTCGTTCAACTGTGGCAGGATATTCTTTTTGTCTGGCAGATATGATGTTTTTGTATGGGAATGGTAATGGACAGGAGACTGCATGGCTATATCAAATGGTGTTTCCAGACCAAAGACAGCCAATCTTTGGTACCGTTTATCGTCTCATTGCACCATTGATTCAAGAAGACCAAGAGTTGCTCATATGCTTGACCACGGAGAACAAATTCTAAAGTGTGGCAAAGACAAACCAGGTATCAGCACTAGACAAGTGTTTTTGGCATTAGATACAGCTCAAAGTTCAGTATGGAGGATATTTCACAAGCAGTACCTGTATCCGTAACATCTTCAATGTGTGCAGGGTCTTTTGCCAGCTAATTACCCCCATGGGAGAACTTTTGCTGATGGTTTCTAGCACAGACAGTCAATCTATTGTTGTCTCATCAGTTCTATTTACAGACGAGGCCACATTTGGAAGAGATGGAATTACAAATTTCCACAAAAACATGTATGGGCAGATCTTAATCTTCATGCTACTGTTCAGGCTAGTCATCTATTAAATGTGTGGGCTGGAATTGTAGGTAGGACCATAAGTTCTCTCAGCACACTTTACGGGTGCTGTGTACAGGACTTTATTCAGAATGCTCTCCCAGACTTTCTACACAAAAATGACCTCCTACAAATAAGATAAAACCTGTGGTTTATTCATGATGAAGTCCAGTCCACTTGAGTCTTAATGTTTGAGATTCATTGCCTGGTATCTACCATGACTCCTGATGGATAGTTAGAGGAAGTCTGCAAAAACAGTCGCCACTATCCGAGAGTATTTGAAAGCATGCGACAGTCCATGATTCAATGAGTGCGTGCAGGTCTAGAAACAAGAGGACATTTTGAGGACTTGTCATGAATTTTATATGTTTAGGAGTTGTTACGAGTTTTCATTAATAAATTAATAATGGGAAAACTAAGGGTTGTGGTTGTGATTTTCATATGAACTTTTTGCCTTCTTTTTGTGTAAGGAACCCATGCCTGAAGTTTGTAAAACTGTTTTTGAATCATCCTGTATTTACCAGGCTGCTAGGAGTTTCAACACCTTTCACACAAAATGTTTCTTATCACAATTGTGCAAAAGGTATCATTGTCTTTACAAAATTGAATTATCCTACTTGCTCATTCATTTCTGGATTTATAAACTTAAATTATGTATAAGAATAATTCAGTAGGTTTTTATAAATCTTACAAAACAAGCATGATTTATAAATTAAATGATCAATTTTTATTTCAGTTTTTGTCACTATTATCAAAGAAATAATAATTTAGTTGTATATTCAGGTAACAATTTAATAATATTTTGAAATAAATTCATTTCAAATCAAATTTGAAATAATTTTGGCAATAAAATTTTTATCAAAGATTATCCTAGCACTCTCCATCATTATCTTCTTCAGTGCTGAGAGAAATTGAAAAACAAACATATCTTCAAGCTGCTTATCATCAGAATAAACACAAATTTTGAAAAATTGGTTGAGTAGACCTGGGAGCTGATGTGAAAAATGTGGAGAAAAGAATAGTTTCCTTTCTTCTAATAGTCTTGGAAATCAAGTTGATTTACACAGTTACTGTATAGAATATGTCTGTTGTTATACTTTTATTATTCCATTTGTTGAGAAAATGAATTTCTGGACATCGTGTTGAGCTTACATTGAAATACATTTTCTTCTGACTCCCTGCAAACTTTACTATCAAGTGAGGACAATCTAGTCAGCTAGTCATGTGTATGCAAGGTCAGTGTCAATGTGAATCTCCAAATACAGCTTACACTGTCAGTAAATTTTAGCAGTTAATTCTGTGTTCCTAAGTATACTAAACAAAAGAAATGTATAGGTAATAATTGTTTTAATAATATTGCAATCTAGATTTTTGTATTGTCTAAATTTTTATAGAAACAAACACCTCTTATGAATCTTTATGTTTTGATGAATTCATGTTAAAACCTCCTTTTAAAAAATGACATTTTCTCTTCCACCACTACCTACCTCTTAAATCCACTATTTTGAACCTTTAATAAAGTTAACCCTTGAATAAACAAAATATGTTACTCCATGGCAATTCAGAAAAATGTTCACATTACAAGAGAAATAAAGATTAATGTTCTGCACTGTTGTTGTATTAGGGTGAGACTGATTATTGTGTGGATGTATGAGACCAAGCACCAAGCATGTATGAATGTACTAAGTAAGCATGGATAAATCCCTGACCAAGTGTGACAAATTTTATTCATATATCAATAAATCAGTTTTGTAGTTAAAAATGGATGGTGCTTTGTACACCATTTTCTGGAAAATGTTTGTTGAAATATATTAGAAGTAACTGTTCTAGACCTTGGTTTCATGTTGCAGCTTCTTAAGTGCTGTCGTATATGCACTGATAAAAACGTTATTCATTGTTCATAAATTATGGTTAGCATTCAGTTGTTCCCTAGGTTTGACTAATTAAAATCTATCGTCTAATTGGCATATTTAAGACACACCTTAATCGAGTCTTGTAGTGAATTCTTTTTCTTCAAACCAACCAATATATTCTTGAAATTTACTTTTGTTACTGTTTATATCTCTTCATTCAGCTGGCAATCTCACTATATTTCATTACTCTGAAATACTTTGAACAGATTATTTTCACTACCTTTACTTCAAGTTCTGCGTAAAATGTAGAAGTAAAGTGCTTAGAAGGTTTTGAGGAGTAGCCTGCCCACAAATTTAAGAAATTAAACTGTGATTTCCAGAACAAGAAATAGTAAATAATTTAATATTGAAATGCTTGATTTTATATAGATTCTTTCATTGGAATCCTTTGAAGGCATAATGTACACAACGAATATTCTACAATGGGGTTCAGTGAGGCTTCCTCATAATAGCCTCCATTAGAGTGCTGTAGAGTAGGGAATGGAGATTACTAGAGGGCTGGGAATTTAACTGTACAAACTTAGCATTCAACACCTCAGTGGGGCTAGCTCAGACTGCAGTCTGCACATGACTGATAAAATGGACCAGAAGGAAAATTGCTTGAGGTTCTGGATAAAAAGATACTCTAAATTAACCACGAGTGTATTAATAGGTTATTTTGCATGAAATGGCTCTAAGAGAAGTTTAATTACATATTTATTCAATTTAATAAATAACCACTTTCCAGAATGTTCTAGAAAATGATCTTCAAAATATCTGTAAAATAGTATAAAGCTGGCAAAGTTTATTTTGATCTTCCCAGTACATTACAGCAAATGATAATATCACAATGTGTTGTCAGTGTATTTTTCACTTAATTATGTGAAAATTCTTTACACTTGCAAAGAATTGGCATATAATTCAGTGAAAAATTACTCATTAATTTCTACCAAAACAAATTTTGTCAAGACGGCTGACATGTGATTTGCTCAGTCAAAGATTGCAAAGGCTTCGTTTTCAGACATTAAAAATCAATACCTAGACTTCCTTAAATAAGAAATTATAAGGTAAGAAGGAATTGTAAAATTATCCTTTAATCAATCCTTTTGCCTATTATTATTTTTGCTTACGAAGTTTAAAAAAATTCTTTTTAAATTTATTTATTTCTTTTTTATTTTTGCATTAAAATTTGTTAAGAAATTATTAATTTGCAAGAGATAGTTTAATATGTAATTATTTGCCAGTATTTGGCCAGAATTATATATTTCATATTTCTTGACTGTTGTAGTTGGTTTTCTCTAGCAAAAGAAATTGTTATAATATTCATCTACAGAAAAGAAACCCACTCAACTTGCTTCCATTCATTGGAAAATTTGAAGCCTCATATTTTCTATGTCTTCTTTTGTTGTTTAATCTCAAGTGCTTCATGTTGTTTTTGTTATTGTTGGTAATCATAATCAGTTTTCATTTTTGTCATCGTTGCTTTGAGCTTACAAGTTTTTCTCACTGACGTCAACCATTCATAAATTTCATAAATGACTCTTCTGAAGATTCTTGAAGCTTATTGTTCACTATAAGAACAAGAAAGAAACCACTTTTTATTTTATTTTATTTTTTTTCCCTCCAATTTCTAGGACAACTTCACAATTTTTTGGACTGTTTTTTATTATTTGTTAATAATGTGTAGTGTTAATAAGATAACATTTTATCAGTGCTAGGATTATTGACTCTTTTGAATTCAAAGTCTTTAGAAACTGGAGAGCAAATGTTGCACAAGATGAATTGAATTGAATTGAATTGAATTGAATTTGCCTTATTTTACGTGGCGAGACTCAGGCCATGAGGCCTGCTCTTCCGTCTGACCACGCAAATTTCGTTACACTGCTTTCACCAATCATGGGAGAAAGAAGGTATTACTTGGACGACGAAACAGGCGATTTGAATTTAGCTCAGAGGCGTCATTTAGGCTTGAGGATCTTTTACATGCAGTAAATGTACTAACATGGGACAGCCGGCTTTACTTCCCCTCCGAAGGAAGGCGTACGAAGGAGTTTTTAGCGCCTTAAAATCCACGGCTTCGATCGGGTTTGAACCCGCAAACTTGGGTATAGCAGTCCGATACGCTAACCGTTACACCATCGCCGCCGCAAGATGCTCTTCTCCATCACTTATATGCTTGATACTATTACTTCTTCTAACATTAGAAGTTACACAATGCAAAACATTTATTAGATTTCTACAGATGATGTGTCATTTGGTGAAAAGAAACACTTAATTTTTCCAGGAATATATTCCAATATACTAATTTTTTGGCATTATTTTCTATCGAGTGATTTCCACTGTCAAAGCATGAATCCTATGCCTCACTGTATTAGTAAGTTGGAGTATTGACTAATAACCATTTGTATTAGTTCTGATTGAATATTATTAATAAATGTATTTCTTATTATCACATTGTTCCTGAAACTATCAACTCTCCAACCACCTTTACAGTAAAGGCTTTTTTCTTTAGCCATAATCTGTGGTAAATAGCAGGAATGGATGAATTTGATGAAAATAATGTTTTCAGTCAAGTAGGAAAGACAGGTGTCATTTCATTATTCTTTCTTGAGCAGAAAGCAAATAGATTATATTTTATCATTTTCATCTTTTATCTTCATTATCTTAATATACATTAATTTCTCAGCATTTGCTCCTAGTACAACACCTCCACAGTCTCCTGCTCTGTTGGCCAAAGTGATTACTGCAGGTTTTGGTGCTGGAGCCACTTCATCTGGCTCCGCTTCTGCTCCCTCAACTGCAGGAACCAAGTCAACTCCAAGTCTAAATGCAGTTTTATCACTGGGTGCCCAAGGTACCTTACGCATGTATTGACGAAAGTTTCAGAAACTAACATGTTTCCAGCATGTTAAATTATTGAACAACCTCCATTACAACGGGAACCTAAAATTATGTATTTAGTATGCTGTAGGAATTTGAAATATAATTTTGTTTGCAATATCCAAACTGATCATATTTAGCCTGCAGAAAAACTTGGCTAAATTACAAAAGAAAAAGGCTCAAGTATGATCTACATGAAACAGATCACAACAGGATAAACATTGCTCATGTGCCTGAATTGAAAACAAATTTTAAAAAGTTATCATAAAAATTGTTAAAATTATTATAATTCTGTTTTCCTCTTTCCTGAAGACGAAATTAGTTTGTTTTGTTACTCCTCCTTTCTCTTCTCATCATTCTCCTCCGCCTCCTTCCTCTTCTCATCATTCTCTTCCTCTTCCTCTTCTTCTCCTCCTCTTCGTCTTCCTCCTTCCTCTTCTTCTCATCCTCCTTCTCCTCCTTCCTCTTTTCCTCTTCTTCCTGTTACTCTCTCTTGCTCGCTCTTCTTTTTAGAGGCAAACAGAATACTATCTTAGAATCTGGACCATGATTTAAAGAATGGATCATGAAGAAGAAGAGAACTTTTTTACTAAATCTTCTATTGCTTCTTCTCTAAGGTATTAATTCAAGTTTTTCTGCAGTATATGTGAGTTACACATTATCACATATATGTTTGAAAGAAAGTAATTAGAATTATTTTGTCACTCAGAAGTATTTCTTAAAAATTTCACATATCAAAAACATTATTTCTATTAACAGTAGCATGTGGTGTGAAATTTGTATTGTAAGTGTGGCAGGAAAAGCAAAATTAGTATTGAAATTGACATTATTTTTCCAATATTATACCAGGAATAAAACTGTCATATAAGCTTTTTAAAGTATAATTTAATTCAGTAATAGTACCAAAAAAAAATTCGATTTCTATTAGAAATCCAATTCAAGGCATTCTAAAAGTATATGTTGAATTTTCCTTTCCGCATATTGAAAATCATCTAAATCAATTTAATTGTGTTATATACTTGTAATACTTGAATAAGGATCTATAGAATCAATTTATAAATATATTTTGGAAAAGTGCAATTGAGTTTACCATAAAAATGCTTAGTTTATTAAAAAAGCTTCCTTAAAAATTGTGCAAGTATGTTTATTGAATTGAATAAGATGTGTACAATTCTTGCAGCTTACTTTGAATGTTGGAATACATAAGAAATATCTCTTTTTAAACATCACAAAATTTCTCACTTTTCTCAAAACCTTTAAAATTGATGGTCTCAAACATTTCTCTTGGTTTATCAGTGCATTGTGTCATAGATGACATTTTCATAGCTGAATTAAGTACAGCTATTGAGCAAGAGTTTCAAAATTATTAATATTCTCTATCAAAGTGAATAGATTTGTAAATTTTTAAAGACCAATATCATGTCAATATTTTCCCATACATATTTCTAAGATTAGCTAAGTTTCCTATGTGAAATTGCATAAGTGAGCTTGGAATTGACTGTAGAGCCTAATGTAGAAGAAGTGAAAAGCTTTCACTTAAATGATATTGCTACATATCCTTTGAACAAACTCTTGGGAGGGTTATCAAGATAAATTTGAACATTTGAAATTTGCTGTTGAAAGCAGTAAAGTACATTCCTTAATTTATTTCGTAAGGGATGTATCTTGCAATTACAAGAGCTGTGAATACCCAGATTTGTTTCCTCTAATATGTCTATTGATAAAAATGCAAATGGTAATAGAATCAGAAAATGTTTTTCTTTATGATCATATTCTCTTGTAGGATCTGTCTTTCAAAAACAGAAGAACAGTCAAAGAAATGTTAACATTTATTTGACTTCGAAATTACACCAAAATAAAGCCAACTTGATTTCAGAACCATTGCTGGTTTATTACCAACTTGGTTTATTACCATTGGATCTTCTTTAAAAATCATTTTAAATAAACTTCTTTAAAATCATGGCAAAAATTCACTACAAAATAAAATTGTTCACATTCAGTACATCTCCTGACTTAATCTGATCCTACTTATTTTGGAGAATACATCATGTGGCTTGATTATTATTTGTCACATGATTGTGCATAATGTAGTTTGCTACTTGGACTATTTCCAATGCCAGTTGTCAGTGCCAAGAGTACCTGTAAATGTATTTATATGTTTGCAACATCTGCCAGTGGTGAATACTTAATGAATGTTTTTCTTATACTATGCATGGATAAATCCGACACATCAAGTATATCATAGTTGGTTGGATTTACAGAAGTCTTCAGATTAATTTTTGACCGTGAACATCATTATTATTGGCAGTTTATTCTTTCAGTTTACATTAGGTAGCAGACACAGACCACTCTGGAAATAAAAAAAGATTGAACATGAATTAAATAATCAGATCATCAATCTCTGTGAATATTCTAGATTGGAAATACAGGAAAGACCAAATGTATTTAGTAAAATGTGCGAATTGCTTTCAATGAATATGCTATGATTTTGCACTGTTTTGTTTTTTCAGTTGTCTTGCTAATTTTGTACTATTATTGCATTGTTAATTACTAGATTTACAAGATAAATGCTTGTGTTAAAAGATGTAAAAATGTTCATTCTTTAAGTGAAATTGAGAATCTAGCTTTTGACAAGATTCAAAATAGGGTTACCAGATTGTCTAATTAGGAAAAATTCAGTTTGGAGAACAAAAATTTTGCAAATGTTTTTCAACATTTATTTAGTTTGATTGAAAATATCATTCTATACCTCATTTGAGAGCTATTAATATCTAGTATGAAATTATAACATCTTAAATAAATAAATATAATCTTATTTAGACTGTTTCTTATACTAACAGAATTATTACTGGTCAGAGGTATGATGATTATTAGATTACATTTCTAGTGTGTGCATGTTTGTTTTGGATGAGTTTTTTTTTTTTAAATCTTAGTGTTTCACATCTTGTTCTTGTTGTCTTCTTTATTTATTGGTACATGCATGCATGCATATGCATATATATAAAACTTGCTTTTAGAGTACATTTGAAATTTCAGATATTCAGTTTCAAAATTGTAAATAACTTCCTTAAATTACAGGTTTTTAATATTCTTCACAAACATAATATTGAAAAACAAATTGAAAGAAAATAGTCTGTGTGGACAAATATAATGTTTCAAATACACAGGCTTTATAAGAAGTTTTAGCAATTCGAAGAGTCTTCCGTGTTTACCCGAATATACGACAAGAATTTTTTCCTAAATATTTAATTCGAAAAATGCGGGGTCGTCTTATATTCGAAAATTAAGCCTAGTCGGTTAGAATTTATTATTTACACTGCCTTTCCCTGTCAAGAATATCATAAATGTTGACGCAACAATACGATGCGAAGACGGCAAAAATATCGCACGAATCTATAGTAATTATATTCGCGGTCGTGTTCTCTGTACCCACACCCGCCGAGAATTTGCCGGGCGATTCAAACTGATATTTTTGAATAGGCCGATAAAGAGAAAATCTCAAACGAATGGCATTGCATCAAATGAAACATATCGCGGAAATGAAAATCCTTGAAGAGATTTTGTTACTCGATGCGCGTTATGAGTCTACGGGGTCACGCGGACTCGGTTCCACGCCCGGTGTCCGCGAATCTGCGTTTTGCAAAAGATGGAATTGAAAAAATATTCTCATTGTTAGAAGTCCGTACGCATTTTACATTCAGTCACAGTAAAAGATGATAAACAAATATGTTCTTAGCAAAGACTTCTCAAACTTAGAAATTTGCCACTATCTCTAACGTCACCCGCGAAACTGAGGAACCGAGGCGGACGCATTGGCAGTTCACAATCGATCACATGAACATTAAGACGCAAATTTCAAGTTTTCTGTTAACGATTATGAAAGAAATGTTAAAGAATTCGAGTCCACGAATAAAAGCGGGACCGGAAGAAAATTTGGTGATACAGCTCAACGTTCTTAGATGATGTCATTTGAAATATTATGAACGCGAATTCAACAGGCAAACTTCGAGCCCTCAAGAGGAGGTCAGGAGAGGAGGTGTTTGTTTTTTTTAAATTTTAATTTGTTGCGTCCACTCCTTGACGCAACGCGTCTCCAAGCCCCTTAAGGGGCGTTGAGCGCTTTTGCCCTTGGGAGTAATCCTCCATTAATGGGCATTATTATTTTTTAATATTAGTCCAGTCTCGTCACGTCGTAGTCAGTCAGTGCCTTTTATCCCTTCGGCCAAGGGCTCGACGCCGTTAGATCCCGGGGTTCCTGGCCGGTCACCCAACCACGAACCCGCGAGTCTCGAATGCGCTTAACCTTCGTGACTTCACGGGGCGTAGTAAACGCATTCGGCTAGCGCCGCCGGAGTCAGAGGAGGTTGCATTATGGAGCGAGATCCAACAAGAAATAATGATATATGTGATGATAAAGAGGGTAATAACAAAATAATGTTCACGTTTTTAAAAGTCATGAAAATTGTGTTCAGGCTTTTTATAACATTCTTATTCACAAGACAATTTTCTAGCCAATTAGAAAATTTGCAATTTTATGGGTATTTTGACAAAATAGCAATAGTTAGTAAAAAATTTAAAACATTTGCAGGAGGACTCATCAGAATTAGGGGGTTGTCCTACATTCAGAATTTACTTATATTTGGATAAATATGGAATTCACATTACATAAATTTTTGTACTTATTTAACATTCAATACAATTTCATATTTTATAATTTCAGTCTCACTGTGATGGTAAAGTCACTCATATCTATATGCTGTATTACGTCCTTCATATATCAGCAATGGATCTTGAGTATTTATTGCATGAGATAAGAGAACAAAAATAATATGCTAGATTTAGGTCTACAGAGCATTAGAATTGCATGATTTAACCCAGATCAGAATATCATTAATCAGATATTAATTAATATGAAATTCTGTAATTTAATAAGGAATTATAATCATTTGATATTTTTGAGTTTCTCATTCTGCTTAATTAGCTAGCAAAGTGTTCCCAAAAAATAAATAACTAATCATTTTTATTTTTGATGCTTTGAAGAACATAATGCCATTTACTAATCTGAGGTGTTTATTGGTTGTTGTTGTTGTTTTAATCACTTTTTGATAGTGACAACTTTAGACTTATCATTTTCTGGAGGACTCATTTCCTTTCTTACCAAGAATTATTTTTACTTTTATTCAGTGAGACTTTCTCCATTTCTAATAAATAATTTTATGCATAACCCTGTTTGATCAAGGCCTATAACAAACAGGGTTACGCATATGTTTCCTTTATTTACTCCTTGTGACAGCTTATCAGAGTACAATGCTGATAGTGTGAACAAGACAGTTTATTTTCATTTTCCGAAGGAAATCAAGATAGGTTTCATGTGTATTTAAAAAAATCTGAATCTTCTGAGACATTTAATGTAATACAATTGAAAGAATATAAAATTGAAAATGCCTCAAAAGAACCAATAGTACACTTCTATGTAGGCATAATTATTCCTCTCATTCAACATGTCTTGATTCAAAACTTGAAACATTCCACAGTTTTTATTTACTTATTAATTTTCATAAGTAAAGTGGTGTAAGAGTGTTTATCCTTCAATGCTGTAATTAATTTGGATAGAATCCGTTTTACCTTTGAAGTTGCAAACCTTTTATGTAAATAAGATTGTTTTTATACTTCAATCTAGTTTTTTTCATTATTTTATCAATCTATATTGGTTTAGGTTAGTTGTAAAATATGGAGTATAATATGTACAATATAAACAAAATTTATGATTCTCCAGCATTTATTCTAACAATAGAAATTTTTCATAATTAATTATGAAAGTTATTCTTGACTTGTACCAAATTGGGATTCTAAATTACAATAATTACCTAATGGCCTAATGACGATAATGTTGTGGATTCAGTAGAGCACGTCACAATCTTATGACATTGACAGAGAAGAAAAATATATATACATTTATTTGGATTTGGGTTTAATTGGAATGTGAAATATAATGTTACACTTTTGAAATGAGTGTTTGTGATTTGTGTGAATTATTCTTTGGAAATTTTAATTTTATGATTTTTGTGATATTTGTTTTCTTTATAAACTTCTGTAACCCTCACTCCATTTTAGTGAAATCTAATAATGAAAATGGAAATGTATACCTTCATGCAAGATGTATTGCATATGTATCTAGATTTAGTTCATATTCTCCTGAAATATTTTGTGGTGCTTTTACTGTGAGTTGCATGATTCTTAAGACTCTCATTCTTTTGTTACTGCTTCTTGCCATTATTTTTTGTTTGCTATTGTCTCTTGTTGCAGCAGGTAATGAAAGTAAATGTGAACCATTAGTTGATAAAAATTTGGAACTTCCTTCTAAAGTACCACAGCATGTTAGACAAGCTAGTGATTCAAATACAGGTAAGTTTGATGTGGTGTGGCACTTGGTGTGTTGTAGCAGTGTGAAAGAAATGTCTTCATTTATGCATTTAGTTCATTTTTAAAATCAGGAAATAACGAATGTGTTTGCTTTACTTGTGAATTACAGCTCTTAAACTATTTAAATCTTCATGAAATAGATTTAAAATATACAATTATTGAGGAATCAATTAGAATATTTTATGCTTGAATGTATCACATTCCCTAGTATTGCATTTCTCTAATTTTGTTATCAATTATTTACCATTGCATGTGTTCTTGTGTTTTGCATTTATTTAATGACGAACATGCAGAGGACTGTGAGAATATTGCATACCATCGCCTGGCATGTGATTCTGATGATGTTGATGGTAAGTGTAAAATTAATGCACAATCTTCATATTGAGGCTTGGTATGCAATTGTTCCATTTATAATTATATTGTTATCACTTTAATTAGATGCTTTTTCTTAAATGCACAAAAGTCATAGAGAAAATGTTTTGATCAATTTGTATTATGTAACACTGCCTAATTAGAACACTATTCTCTAATAACATTTAATTTAATGATCAGACTTTGTTCACATCACTGGCTGCAAGAATCCTCATTCATTGTTTTTTTTGTTTTATAAGGAAAATATTGAAACATTGGAAAAGATAATTGAACAACAATAGAATATAATCTTTAATGTTTATTAAATGAAAAATCATTTAAAATCTTATGCATACTATTTTTACAATCACATTGTATTATCTTTACAATCGCATTACATTTATAATCACATATTTACAATCACATTATATTATCAATACGATAAAGGTTGTTTAGTAATATGTAATAGAGGAACAACATTGATTATTGATCTTCTACTAGTATTTTATTCATTCCATCAGTTGCTTTAAAGTAGTATAAAGTGAAGACAGCACCTTCTATTTTATTAACACTCCATCAGCTCCATATACAGAATTTAATAAACCTATTTGTCAAAGAGAATTAAACTAGTGATAATGCACAGTTAATGGAATTTTGAAATGTATCTAGTGAAAGAGAGAGTGACAGTGAAGAGCATGATGATGTGGGGATATGTTAATTGCATAATTAGTAACTTCCTGAGTTGTAATGATGATTGCTAAGAATTATTTCTTGAGTTTCTGCTTATGCTTCATAAAAATATTATCCAGCGTTTTTTTTTTTTGGTTTTAATTAAATTTAAGAATGTAAATTTTATTAACTACAAATATATATGATTTATAGTGGTTTGGAGTCTTCATATTGTGAGGTATTATTGATGAAGAGTTAGAATATGGAATAATTAAGTATGTAACCTTTCTCTGGCATTGCAAAAAGAGCCATTCTAATTGAAACTCGGAAGTCACTGTAATGAAGAAATGTATTAATATTGCAAAAAGTATAAATAAGAATGTTTTTATACGTAAGCAAATGATTGCGTTTTGCATCAATCCCTTCAAGAAAATTTGAATTTTCATTTCATAAGAAGTAATGATTTCTAATAGTTGGACTGTAAATTGAATTCAGAACCCCTCTTATATTGCATAAGTAAAATGAATGAACATCAGACTTCTTAAGATTGCCATTAAGAAATAAACTCGTAATATTAGCTTGTATGCCGAATGGTCAGAATGAACTTTCTTTATTGTAAAGATTACTTCATCATTAATATATACTTTTTTAAGGTTATTGGATTTAGTCTCTATTTCATTAAGAAACAGATTATTTTACTGTAATAATGAAGAAAAACAACATTGTTCATTTCAAAGATGTGTAGTTTGTAAATACTCTTGTTTTGTCAAGATAAGTTCAGAGCTTATTGCTGTACAGCATTGCCTCAGCCTGAATTGTTTATTGCTTTATACATTCAAGTTGTAGCATAAGTAGATTGCTCACTTTCTAATTCCATCCTCCTCTTTTCAGTTTTTTTCAGACATTCACAACTGACTCTGCCATGCAATGATTCTTACAAAAAATTGACTTTTATTCATCATAGTTTGTGTAATTTTTGATACCTTAATGACTTTTTTAATTCATTAATGAGCTTTATATCAATTTATATAACAGAAAGCATTTAAACTTCTTTGTTGAATAACAAGAACCTTGGTGGTGAGTCAGATAACTAATTAGAATTATTTCCTTTTGTCGCTCTCAACATATTACATCTTCATTTTATAGTTCTAATATTTGTAGGTTTAGATATGTGAGAAGAAATGTAGATTGTCATTGCATTCTGCAATGAGTTTGTATGCAGCATCACCTGCTTCCATTTCCTCAGGATTTTGGTACTTATAAAAAAATAAGTAGCATATGTTCATGTTAAGTATGTATTTTCATGGCAGTATCTGGCTTTGTAGAGTAAATGATCGACATCCTGAAGTTTTTGCTGAAACTCATCTCTTAATATTTAATTTTTTTCTCTGAAAGTACAACTACTACAATGTTCAGTGAGTACAGTCTGTGAAAGAAAAGCATGACACTGAAATTAATTCTGAACTAACTCTGTGAACATATGAAGAGTTATTAATTTGTTTTCATGTTTAAGAAAAAAAAGGAAATTTTTTTTTCCTTTTTTTTTTTTTTTTTTTTTTTTTTTCCAAAAATTTTTTTTCCAAGAAAGTTTTTCCATTTTATTAATGGTATTCAATATAATGTAGAAAACATTAAAAAGTTGTGTAATTATAAAAAGGTACATTTAGGGATATTTTTGTCAGAACTTCAATTTGACTGGATGTGGTTTCTCTTTATATGTTCACAATTTTGTGTAATAAGTACGATTTTATGTTGCCTTTCTAAGCCCTCTTGGTTTTTCTAATCCATATGGGTGGTCATTACTTGTAGAGATAAGGATTCTGTGCCCAAACAAGACTTGCTCGCAGCTGTCCACAAACTCCTATGGCTCAGGTAACCAACCTAAGTATAGTATTCTTTGCTGTAATATACTTTGTATTTTCTAGCATATTGCAGGTGTAAAATAGATGTATCTCATATCCTGGAAGGAGATCTAAAGAAAACTAATCTGAATAATCAAGCTGTGGTAAAGCTGCTCTAAGGGTTATTTGAGTTTAAAGTAATTGAAATTTTATAACATTGTGGGTGAAGCATGAATTATCAGGTTTATTATTTCTTGAGATGATTGTACACTTGCAAATGCATTTTTGTGTCTTTCATGCTTGGTGTAATATATGTGCAAAGTTGCATATTTGTCATTATTTCAATAAATATTAATGTCCTTCAGTTACTTAAAAATATTGAAATTGTATTGTGTTGTATGTTTTATGTTGTGAATTTTGATGCTATTATCTATAAAGCTTTGATCAGGAGAAGCTATTGGAGAGATTGTCAAAATATTTTACTAAATGTGTAAGAACTTATAAGTTGTTAACAGTATATCAGAGTAGGCAAAGCAAAAGTGGCTTGTACATATATTTTTCATGCTTAATGTAATTCATATATTTATCATAACTCACCTTTGGCTTTTCCTTTAAATAACTGCTTTTACAAAAGTAGTTGTAGGTGTCCTACTGAAACAGTATATCCTAGATATTTCAATATAATAATTCCTGTAGCTATTTCAATTAATATTTTTTTAAAATTTTATTTACTTTATTAAAGGTGAATTTAATTATATATGATCTGTAAATTATATACAGTAGCTTATTTTCTTTTTATTGCATTTGTAAATGCAGTTATATAATTTTGTTTTGCATTTCAATAATTGTGTAAAGAATACTTAAATCAATGATAAAAATTATAAATGAGAAAATTAAGAAAATATTTATATTCTATAATTTATATTGCCTTTTTTATTTTATGATTTTGTAATAGATTATGACTCTGTCAGAATTTAGAAAAGTTAAAGCCTTGTGACAGTTTTCCTTTTTTGTTTTATAATAATCCTTTTAATTAGCTTCAACATATGAAGAATCAGAATGGCAAGGTAAAATGCATGGAAACAATGACTGTAAGGTGAGCTGAGTTCTTTGAAAAGATTGGAGATATCCCTTGCATTAGTTTTTAGTACCTTAGTGTTCCTCCTCTATTCCTTCTATCCTTGTGGTTGTGGTGGTTGTTTAATGTTAAGCCATGCAGAATTCATGAGTGTTTGTAAGTTGTGATGACTGTTTTGTCTTGAGAAATTTTTTCGTTTATATGGTTGATTGAACTATAAGTTGTTCTATTAATAAATCCGTATATTAAATGTATATGCGTTTCAATATTCATTAAAATATGTTAGAACTTCATTCTATTTCTATATAAAATACCTAAATATTAATTATTTTCTACAGCTCGTAAGCAAGAAATAATCAAGATGACTGAGCAGCTTATTGAAGCCATTAACATGGGTGATTTTGATGCTTACACGTAAGTAACAGAAGAGCATAATTTCTTATCAATGAAAACAAAATAATGTTTCTGGGATGCAACATACTTTACTGTATTATTACATTTCTTTGTTTATATTAATAAAGTTAATTTTTGCTTAAAATATTCTTATTCATTTTGAACTTTCTATCTAGAATTGAGAAAATTGTGTAAATCTGGCTGATGTTACAGCCCCTTGAATTCGAAATAGATCTTTTAAATTACTTTTCCTAAGGGAACCTACAATAAAACCTGAGAACATTTTAAAATTTTGTCAAAAAATGGCTCATTTTTTTCTTTAATGTTTTTTACCCAAATACAATAATGTTTGCTTTTATCTAATTTTCATTAAATCTCTGAAATTTTGAAAATTGCAGAAGTTTTAATCAAACCTTCAATTAAACATTTTAAAAAATCCGAATAGTCCCTAATAATTATTAGTAAAAATAAATCCTGGTCATGATGGACTGTAATAATATTTTAAATTATCTTCATGGTGAATTTATTTGCATCATCCCAAAAGATAACTAAATAAATTGAAGATAACAGGATTATTTGAATTGTTATTCCAATCCCTCAAGATTAGGAACTATTCCATCTAATTCCTAGCTAGAGGTTTCATTCTTCATGCAATCTATTTCTCCATGTTAGAAATTTAAATCCTTTCATCTACTTTTTTTTTAATAAGTAATTTTACTTTCCCACTACATAGTAGAGGGAAAGTTATGTAATGCTGTGTGAAAAAAACGGTGAATTTTCGTTAGAAAAACTCATATTAGAGGGCCTTGGTAATGAAACAGTGGATAAACCAGGTGCTAAATTTAGAAAAAAATCCTCCTATTATGTGGTGTTGCCAGAATCCATGTTTTGTGGGCCCTTGATACCAAAAAATCGAATGATGGCACAACTTCTGCTGTCCGTCCGTCTGTGAACAACGCTAGGGGTTAAACCCTTTTGCAGATTTTCTCCATAACTGATATTCCACAATCGATCTTGCTGATGTCACAGCCCCTTGAATTCAAAACCAATATTTCAATTTTGGGAGGTACTTTTATGAAGCCCCTGGGACATTTTCCAAATTTTCAAACAAAATGGCTCCATCATTTTTTATTTAATTTTCTTGTTAGTGTGAAGGATGTTTAAGAGAATGGTGCAGGTGTCATGTTCATTGAAAACCCTGATTTTTCGAAATTGGAAATTTAAAATTTTTTGGAGTCTACCTCCAATTAAAATATTTAAGATAGAGATTTTTCCCTTTGTAAAATCTGTTCCTTAAAGATAGATTTAGAAATAAGATCAGTTTATTATATAATAATAATAATGACAATAAAATAAAAAAGCACGAGATTAGCAACATTTGAAAAAATAGACATACTGCATTGTTCATAGATTTTGACTAATAAGCCACTTTTTACTCTTTTCCATAATTTTTAATGCATTTTTTGCTGATTTAATCAATTTTAATATCATGTTAATGGTACTTCCTTGAAATAATATTTTCAAGATGCAAGAAATGTTCCCTACAGAATTCCTGAGTAGTCTTCGCTCAGGAAGTGTAATGTCACCCGTTGTGATTATGTTAATGTAAGGTACCTGTGACACCTATCAATCACTGCCATTGTCGGTTTGGAGCAATTTCAGGTTAACTAAAGGCAGAGATTTCCGGGTAAAGAACAGTTCTATAATCTGTCTCTTTCTGTCTTTATTTCATTAAGATGTAACCAATGTTCTGTACAATAAAAACAACAACATATATTTGACTTACACACCCATAACAGGCATCGGTAGCCAAACTGTTTAACTATGCTCCATGAAGTCATGGAGATTAAGCAGCTTGAGACACTGAGGGTCCCTGGTTTTTAACTTTGTTGTGTCCACAAATTGACACAACGCGTCTCCAAGCCCCTTAAGGAGCGTTGAGCACTTTGCGTTGGGAAGTAATTCTCCATTAACTTGCACGGGAGTAATCCTCCATTACCTTTAAGTCATGTCACGCCACATCGCGGTCTGTTGTCAAGAGGACCGCTAGGTAGCAACTCCGCGTACGTGCCTATTGCTAAGCGCTCCTGCATCACTACCCAGCGGCCAGAATTGGGAAGGAATAGGGATAAGGGTAGGGTTTAGGACACTTCACAGGGGTTGGACTAGCGCAACTCATTTTGTTGGAACAAATTTCACATGAGATTTGACAGGAATGGAATCTGGAACTCAGTGGGGAAAGGCTAGCGACTTCGCTATGTGCCACGAGCGAGCCAGCATTCAAGGGGAATTACTCCTTGTGGCTTGAGTGACTATATATTAAAGGTGACTTCACATTCGATGCCTAATAAGTTTTGGGAACATTGTTACAAAAAGGAATTTTAAAATATAAAAGAGATATCTCTGTAATGCAGCCTTGATAAATATATTATTATTCGAGTTTGAATATAATGATGCATTATGCGGATCATTTTCATCTACATGGATGCTTTTCTACTGCATCTGAATGTAGTTGATATTTATTTATATCATTTTTAACTCTGAATATATGTCCAAAGGAAGTATCTTGTCCCAGCAGTGACAGGTTGAAGTAGATGGGGCAACAGGTGGAATTGAATGAATAATGGAGGGATGGTTCAAGGATTAGATTCGGGGGATTAGGTAAATGTGCAGAAGATAAAGAAAGGACTAGTAGTTGTGGGTGGCTGTGAGACAGGATACTTCGAGAATGTGAAAGGATGTGTTTTGCAAGCTCGCTACTGTGTGCATGTTTTCCAGCAGTGTTTAGGAGAAGACTATGACAGGTTAAATGTTTTTCTTAGAGAAAGTTCAGCTCAAATAGTTTAACATTTGTGTCTCTCAGATGGAATTTAAATTGGTTTTGTGTGTCTAATTTCTTTGCACAGTATTGGATTGTTGTCAAGCAGAGTAAAGACTATGATGTTCCTGTTTCGAATACATTTAGTTTGTCAACCTGATAGACAGGCGCAAAGTGATCGCCTAAATTAGTGTCATTCCTGTGATTATGACTCAATCCAGTTTGGTGAGGGTTTTTTGTGTTGTGTCCAATGCGCAGGTCATGTCGGCAATCCTCCCGTTGGGTTTTAAACACAACCTTGACAGAGGAGTTGGGTGGAAGTTTTGCACTGAGCAGGTGGGAGTCTAGTCACCCACGGTTATAATCTAAAATTATGCTTTGATTTATTTGTAGTGATACTTAACATAAGTACAGTGATGTCACTATGGTGATGTTCAAGCTCCCGATTGGATGACACCATAATAGCTGATAAAACATCTAGTGTCATAATAAATAAACCGAAGTATAGTGTATTTTTCAGTACGTATGTCCTTGTTCGTTGGTGGGCCAGGTTGCATATGTTTGTTATATAGGAACTATTTGGGACTAGGAAGGCCGGGGAAGATCAATGTCATAATCTATCACAAAATCTGTTTTCAGCCTTGATTGGTATTAATAATTGTGGTTTTGCTTTCTTGGCTGGACAATGGAAGGTTCTGCAGTGTTTCCCATTTTTGACCAACTGACTGTGTTGTGAATGATCTGTTTGAGCCACTGAGCTATGAATACATACACGGAGGTGCCATGCCATCCCCCTATATTCATAGCTCCATGCTTCGAGCCTTCGCATTACATTATTCTATAGTCTGTTGTTTATGTGTGTGAATGCTTTCCAATGGTTGGCATTGATAGTGTAGTTATAGCAGTGTGTAACGAATAGTAGTCATGTCACGAATGCATGGAAAATATAAAATTAAACGAGAACCCATTCAAGTGTAAAATTATTACAATATCTTTCAACTTTGCATAGCGAACACCGAAGTTCCGAACGGGATTGCTCCTGATTTATGTGGTCAAATAACACTAAAACTGTATGTGATGTATAAGGAAGAAGTGGGGGAAAGTGCTCCCAACTGAGGCTCTGAGACTTCTTTTTGTTTCTATGAGAAACAATGGGAATTCTATATTTTTTAAATGAATACATATCATTTATATAGTACTTGTATTGCATTTATTAGATAAACATGGAGAAATATATAGATTGAAGATAATTACAGTACACGTGTTGGTGTATAAAATTGCTAGTGAAGTTAAATTATTTGGCAGATCAGTGCCAAAATTACTTAATGCTACAACTAATGGCGACATATTCTTAAACTGAAAGTATAAACAAAGGATTGTTAAATTATATTTATTATTTAGACATTATTTTTTACTCATGTATCTGACAAAACAGATACGTGAAATTATTATTATTAAGATAGAAATTTGAGCAAAAATACCTGTACTTGGAGGGGGAGAAGTTATTTTTTTCTATTTTTTCCTTCAAATTCTTGTGCTTTGTTAATGACTTTCATTAGTGCAGATAATTAGTAAAAGTTGTATTGAATGAAAGTCATATATATAAAAATATATATAAATATTTTAATTATATATTTTTATTTAATTAATTTATATTTAAAAAATGTATTTTATAATTTAAAAATTTGTGTAATCTATTTCTTCTCTGTATCAGTATCTTCATTAACATACAATTATGTAACTAAGCTAATTCAATTAATGTGTAAGAAATTTAAAACTTTTGTTTTCATCTGCAGGAAACTCTGCGATCCTCACCTGACAGCATTTGAGCCTGAGGCTCTAGGTAATTTAGTCGAGGGAATGGAATTTCACAAATTTTACTTTGATAATGGTAATTACTGCTTTTTCTGTGCATCTTTCTTTGATTTTGTATATCAAACAGCATCTGTGTTGTGTGCCAAATACATAGGAGTGTTGTAAAACTAATGTTGCTAGTAAACTCTGCTATGGAAAAGTCACTTTCACTGCTAATTGTACATGTACACATGATGTGTCTGTGAGTATGTGTGCATGAATGGATGCTTGTGTTGAATAATGCATTCAAATATTGTTTACCTTAACAAGTTCAAGAAAACTCTGATTCTTATGTAGAGGAAAATTATAAAATTGAAATGTTGAAACTTGTTTCGTAACATTCTACTGAAATTAAAGTAAATATTTTATTTATTTTGGGTTGTTTTGTTATTTGTTAAATTGTGTAAAGCATCATTGACCAGTCACGTGGTTTAGACACACCAAGCACTTTTTCCTCTGCAAACAAGGCCAAAATCACCCACATAATTTATTGTTATTTCCAAAAATTTTTAATACAAGGATTCCTAAGAGAATGAAGAATGATTTTCTTTCATTTAAATTCGGTTTTCATTATTTTGACAATTCAAGAAAGTCGTAATTAACATTCATTCATAATATTATCTGGGTTGGGCAGTATTGAAATATTTGTATTTGAAATCCATTTTATATTTGAAGAACTGTATTTTTGAGTTTTTTGAACATGCATTTTGGAGATGTATTGAAATACATTTTTAAAATGCACATCTGAAAAACTCAAAAATACAGTTGACAAATACTAAATGGATTTAAAGACAAGTATTTCAAATACAAGTATTTAAATACTGCCCAACCCTGAATATTATATATAATAATAATTTATTACAAGAAGCATGATTGTTTTGTTTTTTAAGGAGTAAAAGTTTCCATAGCATATGATTCAATATTATTTAACAAGATGCCCTGCCAAGTTTTCAGACAGAAAATATCTGATATTTACTCATTTAGTGACATGACATTTATAAGTCGCTATGTTTTCTTTGTTTCTCACTCTTATTTATGCTTGTTCAGGCATCAGTATTGGCAGATGAAGCAATAATAACCTGACATTGTTGAGCTGTAGTCAGTTGTAAATAGCATTTGTGTGAAATTTTATACAGAGGTGATTACCCATGATGGCTCCACCTGGTGACCTGAAGTGAGAAACTATCTGAAATGATTATTTTCACCTTTTCTTCTCTTTGTATCATTTTTTGAAATTATTTTATAAATGCTTGAATGTGACTTACATGTAAATTAATTTCCCATAGTTTTTTAATATATTTGAATTGTAGGCAGTGTTTCCCAAAGCATTATTCCCAAATCCTGATTGAATCTCTCACTTATCGTTGCTATTTGTTTTGATTGAAAAAGTTTGTGATGCATTTCGCTTCTCGTCATTGTGTAATATCTTTTTCATAAGCAACTGCAAGCATCACATGGAATAAAATTTTGCCAAAAAGTATGATGTAAAGAAAATTGTAAACAAATATTGAAAATTTGGAAAACACTGACACTTTAAACTTCTAGTAATATTTTCACTCAACTATACTTTTTAGTTAGTTGAAATTTAATACATTTTTAACAATGGAGTTAATCGAATGAACCTCCTGTTTTGAATAAATACAGAAGCTCATATGTAGTGGTAGACCATGAAACTTTATTTTTAATGTTTGAATGCTTGCCTGATGCATTTTTCCCTTCATTGTTTCATCTTTCAGATGTATTACAGCTTTCTGAAAATCATGGTTTTTGTAATAGAATAACAAACCTCTCTTTTAAGAATGCACATTTAATTAATTCATTATATTTGATATTCTAATTTAAAAATCATTTCTGGAGAAGCTGTAATATTTTCTGGAAATATTTAATATTGAGTTGCTTATTTATGTTGGTTGACACATTACAAGCATTGTCTTTCTAGTCTATTCTCATTTTCAGTAATATTTTTTGACACATTTTATCTTGTCAAAATAAATATTTGTGGATAATGGAATATTAATTAAATCAACTTTTTATTTTCAGTATTAGGCAAAAACTGTAAAGCAATCAACACAACAATCCTGAATCCTCATGTGCATCTGCTAGGTGATGATGCTGCTTGTATTGCGTATGTTCGGCTAACACAGTATATGGACAAGTAAGTTTGAGATCTTTTTTTCACTTTCTTTGTCTGTCTGTCTGTCTCTCTGTCTGTCTGTCTCTCTGTCTCTCTGTCTCTCTGTCTGTCTGTCTGTCTGTCTGTCTGTCTGTCTGTCTGTCTGTCTTCTCTCTCTCTTCTTCTTCTCTCTGTCTCTCTTCTTCTTCTTCTCCTTCTCCTTCTTCTCTCCTTCTCCTTCTCCTTCTTCTCCTCCTTCTTTTCTCCTCCTTCTTCTTCTCCTTCTTCTCCTTCTTCTTCTCCTTCTTCTTCTCCTTCTTCTTCTTCTTCTTCTTCTTCTTTATCATCATTATCACTATTATCATCATTATTATCATCATCATCATCATTATTATCATTATCATTATTATCATTATTATTATTATTATTATTATTATTATTATTATCCATCCGTCCATCTGTCAGGTGTATGTGAACAGCATTAGTGCCTAAACAACTACAATTTTTTAAAAACTGAATAAACTGCTGTTGATCTGACCTGAGTTGAAGTTCTGTGATTTTGAAAAACAAAAGTCTGTGTGTAACACAATTAGGTTTTTTCTCTTCCTGCTGTAACAGGGTTATTTTGAAGCCAGATTGTGCAATCACAATCCAAAAGCAAATTCTGGAGCAGAGAAAATCTTATATCATTCCAGGTTTTTTGATTGTAGGGTTTTAAATTCAACCAATATTCAGTGGGAACATTTTTTCAGTAGTGAAAGATTAAAATTTACAGATTGATTATTAATCAGTCTCCCTTGGTAGGAAGAAATTCAAAATTAAGAAACATGATATTTCGACATTAAATTTTTGTTTGTTTTCAATTTTTACTTTCTCATATACGTACATACTTATATACAGAGCAGTATACATAGTATAGAGAAAGTTATGTAATGCTGCCGAAACTCCATTTCGAGATTTTAACAGAAATACACTTTAAAATCTGATACCCAAAAAATTTGTTGTTGCTATTGTTTTCTTATGTCTGTCTGTGAAGAACACTAGCACCTAAACTATTCGTTTTTTGTTTTTTTTTTTCCAAAATGAATTTTTCCTGATCAATCTGGCTCTGCTTGAAGCTCTGTGATTTTGGAAAACATTATTTTGGAAGTACTTTGCTTGAAACCCCTAAGACATTTTCAGAATGTCCTCAAAAATGGCTCCAAATTTTTTCTTTAAAGAGGGTAGCGTAATAAGATGGGCAAAAGTGCCCCAGGAGATAAAAAATGTTTATGTTGAAAATCATAATTGAAGTTAAAAAAAACTAGTTTTTCATCAGATTTAAATAAATTTACCCAGAGTATTTCCTACAAATGAAAAGCAACGTGTTATTTAAGCTTCTTAAAGAAGTTTAAACTTTTTAACCACATTACACATATAAATATTGACTTTAATCATTCTTCAATTTTCTGTACTGATAAAGATGTTTCAAGAAATTTTGATTGGATACAAATACATCATCATTCAACAATAAAGGGGAAAAAGAGAATAAATTAGTATAGAAAAAAATGTAAATAGAAAAACTATGAAAATTAATAAAATAAAACCTAATTTTTGAAAATTAGAAAATTAATAAGACACTATTAAATTAGTGTTTTATTTATATTGAGCTCTCAAGTGCAAATAATAAGATGTAAGGTTGAAATTTCGGGAAACTGTAGAGAATTTACTACAATTTGTATTTAGCCTTTTTTATTATCTGCAGAACATGAAATATTCTTGAAAAGCATATGAAAAAAGTAATTTTTTTTTCTACGTTTCCCTTCTTTTTTTTTATTGTAAGGACCAAAATCTGATATAAACACCTGAAAATTTTCTCAAAACATCTTTATCATTGCATAACGTGGTTAAAAAAATGTAAAGTTGTAAATGATGCCAAAAAATATGTTGTTTTTTTTTTCATTTGTAGGAAGAACTACTGGTAAATTGATTTAAATCTAACAAGAAACTAGTTTTTTTCATATCAATTCATATTCAATTCATATCAATTAAGATTTTCAACATCAAACATTTTTATGCCTGGGGGCACTTTTGCCTATCTTATTCTCTGCTACTCCCTTTTGTATGAACAGAGTGAAATACACTTATAAAGGCAATATAGGTCTGATTTTCACTGAACTCTGAATGTTTGAAAATCCCAAAATTTCCATTTTTTTTCTTGCCTTTCAATTTTTACAGCAATATTTTGTCTGTAAATTTCATATTTTCATCTGGTCTCTCTAACAAGAGACTTTACAGTTGAAAACTAGAAAAAAAAATCCAAAATTTCATATTTTAGGAGGGTTTATTTTGTAAGCGGTATGCCACTTACCATTCGTATTGTACATAAAGTAACTACTCTGCAAAGAGTAGAAAAAATTAAAGCTGTGATTATTCCTTCTTTCAGAAATTTGTTCAATTGTGTTCAGTAGTTCTGGTTGCAAATATTTCTCAAATAAATTTGTAGGTCAGAGTACACCGAATCCAATGCATTTTTGTTTAAAAAGGTGGAACAGCCCAACACTACATAATTTAGAAAACCTTAAATGTTTACAAATGCAGAAAATGGGCACGTGACTGGAAACAAAAATCCTGAAGATTAAAAACTTGGGGTTTTGATACACACAATGTATGGAAGAGAGAGTTTTTACAACCTTTTTCTGGGAAACCCATCTTTTTTGGTACTTGTCAAATGGACTACTGGCAAAATGAAAGAGATTGATGCAATTGAGGGTAGTTCTTTTGGCCACAAGGTGTGCCTTGATGAAGCTCTATTGGATTGTACCTGAAGTTTGCTCAGAACATCTAAAACTTGGGTTTTCACTTGAATTAATCATAGTGACCCCATTATTTAGCACTTAATATCACTTGATCTAATCTTTTTGCATTACACGTGGGATAAATGGAAAGAGTTTGTTCTAGAGCTTATAGAGGATGCAGTTTGGTAGATTGCAACGATGAGTAGAGAATGTAAGAACTTGTTACAACAAGTTCACGAGAGTGGATGCTCTGAGAATATTGTTGAAGTTAATAGTAACATTTTCCAGGAATTTTTATTTCATAAAGAGGGAAAGATGACATGTTTAACTTACTCAATGTAAATTCAAAAATGGTTTTGTACTAGAATTGAACCCTACCATTATTGGTAATGAAACAGTGTGGGTGCTGTGTCATGTAAGTAATGAGTCGTCTAGCATATTGATACTTTCTCAAAATTCTGTAGTAAGACAAAAAAAAACTGTTTTGTACAGGAAAGCATGATTTTTATTTCCCTGCAACTTCATTTGCTTACCATTAACCAATGATGTTAAATTTATAAGAAAAAAATTGTTTGCTTGTGGGTTTTTAATTTATGAAAATGATTTCTTTTTTTTTTTATCTGAATTTTTGGACATTTTTCCATAAAAATAAATAGCAATCTTCATCCATGAAATAGCGATGCATCTGCCCTCAACCAGCAATTTGTATAATACCAGAGATAAAGTTTTTTTGCCAGAGATAAAGCGAAGATACACTCATATTAAATTTTTCTTTGGTTTCTCTCTCCTATCACACAGTATACTATTGAATATTTATTGACTTTTCTTCCTAGGGTACTCTGTGTAACTCACAATAAAATACTCTGTGTAACACAGTATTTTATGCTTGAAGGTTCAAATGTAGGACCATCAGTTCTTAAAATCAATTTTAAATTTTATGTGTTTCTTTAATTCCTAAAAACTAACACATATGCTCATTATTGTCTGCAGGCAAGGTCAAGCTCATACTCAACAATCAGAAGAAACACGGGTATGGCACAAGAGAGAAAATAAATGGCAGAACGTCCACTTTCATCGTTCTGGTGTGTCTGGATCATCTCCTTTTACATTTGCCCACAAATAAAAATGCTGGATCATTTTCATGGAAAAACTTCACCAATCCAGCATATCTTGCCATACCTTTGATGCCCGTTTGCACCAGTTTCAGTTAAATGATAACTGGTTGTTATTTTCATTTTGATCCCGAAAGGTGCTATAAACATACAAAAGAATAGTACATTTCATTGTAGTTTTGTTCTTCTTTTTTATAAGAATTGAAAGTATGTTAATTTCACAATATTTTGGAGTTGTCAAAATGTATATGTGCTTTCATTTTATTGTTTTGTTTTTTACTTTAGGATGTTAAAAAGGAGTTAGTTGTACAATTTATGACAATTTACCTCTATATAAATTTTGTTTGCTTTTTACCTACTCAAGTTCCACAGAAACTTTTGTTCTCGTTTCTCGCTGTTTCATATCCTTTTTCATGCAGTATTGTATAAGATAACAAGTATGTTAGATATTGATGAATCTGAAATTATCTCTTCATGGTCACAAGTAATCATTTGAAACAAGACATCTATTTATTGGTGTGTTTCCCTAATTTTATTAAATATTATTTGAATGACTGTTGTAAAGCTGTCATTTTTAAAATATTAAAGGATGTGCTATTGGCATATAGTGAGCTGTTAGCCCACAGAGGCCAGGTGCAGAATGAATGTACATACATACATACATACATACATACATACATACTACATGCAATTTTCGTAACAACATGTTACCATTTAACAGATTTTGGTGCAATATGTGCAATAAATGTACTCTATAGTAACAAGCTTTGTTAACAACTTTATGGTGGTATGACTTTAGGAGTCAGGAAACCAGCTCTCTTTAACAGTATGAAGTGTTAATTAATGACTAGTACTGCATCTTGCATTGCCCTTGGATAGCCGGAGAGGCTGTACTTACAAAAGAACAAAAGAATGAGCTACAACATTACTTAAAGGGATAGCTTTTATGGTTGGAGCTTTCAGGAATGAAACAGAAAAAAAAAAATCCCTCGAGTAGCTCATTTATAAGCTGTATATGCGCTCTGTTGGTGTTTGCATGCAAGGTTTTATAATTATCTCAATATTATAATTCCATTTGCATGTGATGGTTGAATTTACTTTGTCATGATGCAGAAAATAGCATGAAAGGAGGTTTTAATTGTGTTTTAGGGAGGCACGATGAACATGTTGAAAGAGCTTCACCTCACTCCCTGAAAACTGCTATCTTGTTCCCAATCCTCTTCAGAGGTACCTCTTACTTCATATGTAATTCTACAACATGCTTCTAAATGTGATTGCCGTTAAAGAAGACCTTTTGGATTATTATTAAAATGTTATAACCTATTATTATAAATACATAAAGAGTGTGCAATTTAATTGCATTTAGTGTTTAGATGTTTTCAGATAAAAATCTGTATGCTCCCCTCTCCTTCTGTCATCATTGAGTTCAGTTCTATGAACTGAGAAACTTAATTGTTTGGCCTAATTGTCATTATAATTAAACATTATATAGTGTATAATCTGAGTTGATTCCTACCTTAGTACGAAGTTACAAGTTAAAATTGTCTCGAGAGAAACAGTTTGTGAATAATTTAAAATAATGCAAGAACATTGCTGTAGGTAGACATTGTGATGTTGAAAATAATCATTGAATAATTGAATTAATTTCTAATAAACCTTTTTTTTAAAATAACACTAATTAGATCCAGGTTTTTCTTATTGCTTCATTGAACTGATTAGATCAATTAACTCTTCTTGTAACATAATATTATAATGTCATGCCATTTCTGTATGTCATGCAGACTGAATGTGTGGCTAAATGATTGTCATATCTCTGATTCAGACTTTCACATTCTTTTCATTACATGAAATTTATATGAATAACATCATATTTAAATAATGGCTGATAAAATGGATGCAAATTTTTTAATATCACTTGTTAAAAATTTCAATACATATGTCCAGAGCATCTGCTTCTAATTATTTTGTTTTGAGAACAAATTGAATACATTGTAAGGAAGTGATGCTATTGTAACATATTCATAAATTCAGATATTGATTAATTACGAGTGTTATTTTATGAATTTGTCCACGTTAGTTCTTCAAAAAAAAAGTTGAATGATTCAGTTCATAAACAAATTAATTATTGATTTATCTCGTTTTTACTGTATTCAAAACTTAAGATCAGTTAGTTTAAAGATAACGGTTACTTTACAGTAACCTTCCTTTTAAATGAAAGTGTTTGCTTTTTACTTCCATGGACATTCAATCTTTCCTTTGTTCTCAAATACATTTATTCATATAGATTTCTGTACAATATATATCAATTATATGTACACATGTAATAGTGGGTGTATCACTGTCCCATATTTTTGTCATCAAATGTGAATTAGTCAAGTATGCAAAGGGAAATGGTATGAGAATATAATTGATGAACAGATTGCTTACATCTGTATTCTTCTTTTTCCAAATATTATAAGGCAAATGAGTTATATGGGCATAAAATTATATTCATTAAGTTTTACATGGATCTGAGGACATAAAATCTTGTGGCCAATGATGTAGCTAGTCTAATGTACCAGTTATTTTCATACATTTTTCCATACTTGCTTGCTGTGTAATTAGATTGAAGTGAGATATCACATTTGGTTGTTACATCCTTTGTGCCCCCTTTGTGTAATTGTATCTTTTGTGCTGATGTGCAGTAAAATCAACGCTCTTTGAAGCTCCTGACTATGCTCTTCAAATAATTTATTATGTCTTGTTGTGATAAGAATTTTTTTAAAGGCATTTTAGAATCTTTATATACACAAATATAACTTACATGTTACATACAATATGACAATTTTATTTTAAATTATTTCTTGTTGGTACAGTTTTGAAAGAAGTATTTAAAATATCAGTGGATCTGAGGTAGTTAGACCATGGTATGTACCTTTTTTATAAGCCATTGTCACAGTTTGCTAAACTTTGTTTTAGATAATAGGAAACAAGCTAGAAGTTGTAGGTACCCTTATTCAATGGAAATATGACTTATTTTATTTAAACTTTACATACGAAGTCAACATTTCCAGTAGTGCCATTGTTAATTTATAGATATTATTTTTTTAAATAATCATTGTGCTCTGCTGTTGCCCTCAGTATTGATTGAAGCAAGTGAAATACTGGGAACATACCATTAATATTATCTCCAATGCAGTATTTCAATGTGTAAATGTGTTTTGTTTGTTTTTAGATGCTCTCTTGAGTTTGTGTTCAGTTATATAATTTGGTTATATATACCGTATCTTTGTATATTTGAATATGCTATGAGGTGTTCCAAAAGAGCTAAGCGACATCTTTATTGCATATTCAAAAGGACTTGCTGGGACTTGGTGGTTTTAAAAAATGTTCTCTGAAGCTCAAAAAGGTTGAGAAATCACCTTCAATACTTTATATCTAATTGGTTTATTTTGAATAATTAAACCATGAAACAACCTATTATATGGAAAATATTCGTACTCTACTTCATGTCATTATTGTTAAAACATTTGTAAAGTGTAATACTGGGTAAATAGGAATCATTCATCTACACCACTTTTTAGTGTTGAATTGAAAACCTTAATATATTGTGATGAAAATTCGGCATGATTAGCAGAGTTTGATTAGTTATATGTTGCTTGCAGCTTTACCAATAATTGTTGTGTTTTTATTTTATTTTGGATTGCATAGAAATTTCAACTTTATTGTAATAGATTCTGTGCTCTTAGAATGCAACTTGCATATCATATTTTAATGTATAATGCCAATTGAATAATACAATTTGTAGTATTTCAGTTCTTAGTAATTACTTAATTTTTTTAAAAATTTTTTATTATTTTTATTACTATATTTTTATCATAAAACAAATTATTCTGCTAATCTATCTGAAATTTTTATGCAATTCCATGCCTCATTATAAAATAAAACTTAAAATTTTAAAACTTTATAAAGACTGTTGACAGAGCTGCATAGAGGGCTTAATGTGTTATTCCCATAATAACTGTGGGTAGTATCCAAAATTTTGAATAAGCACAAAATATTTGTTTTAATACATCAAAAGGAATTTTAAAAATAATGTACATATAAAATCACTGTTTTTGTTAATTTCTTTGTTGTTAATTGTGATATTAATTCTACTGCTTGTATGAAATGATAATTATATATCTCTTGTAGACAACAATTACAAATGTGGGAAAAATTTCCTTCTGTTGTGAAAATTAGAAGAGATCCATTATTCTAATCACATAACGATTGGTGCAGAGGAAGCCTTTGTCATTTCTTCCACCTTTTTTCTCATCTCTGAATCTTATTTTTTATCAATTTCCCACACTTTCCTTACTATAACCTTTTATGGAAATAAAATATTATCAAATATTTGTTTTGCCTGGAACTATTGCATTTTGTATCCAAAACCCAAACTATTGTTAGTTGTTGGCTTCAGTTTTACTCTTGAATTTGGCATTTTTGTTCTTGTTGCAGATTAGAAGAAGTATTCTTAGACATGAATACATCTGGTCCTTTTGATAGTCCTAACAATGTATGCAAAGCTACTGAATGAAAAACTAAATTGATAAAATTGTAAAAATTGATGAACTTTTGGGGGGCAATTCTCTTCATAAACTAATGAATCTTAATAGTGGCCAATTAATTAAACTGTAAATTAACCAATTGAAATCAATTGAGAATAAGAATGTCATTGATAATTTATTATGGGGATTACATTATAAATAAAAGCTTGATAGAAAGATAAAAATATTTTATAATCTTTTGTTTGTGGGGTCACTTTATTTCTGCTTGTACTCACAAAATCAAAGAATGGTTATTTCTGAAGCCCAATCTCTCTGTATTTCACATTGTAATAGGAATATTCATTAAAAAAGTTATGCCATCCGTTTATGCAACTGTATTTTCATACTTCCAGTTCAGTTCTTGAAAGAAGCTGACGTTTTGAATTTTTACTCAGTAATTGCAAGAAAACATGTTTAATTCAAATACCTATTTGTACAAATGAAAATGTTTTTGTTTTGCATTCCCGTGTAGAAATAACATACAAGAACTGATTAGTACTTCATGTTTGAGAAAGTACTTTTCATCAGTTACTATTTTACACATTCAAAAAGTATCTGGTGTAAAATCCCTGTGTGTTCATTTCAGTAACTGTAAAAGGATTTGGTCACTGTGACTAAGCCAATTACAGTGATTATTTGTATATTTTGCAAGCTTACACAGAATACAATTCATTGTATGTAAATTCCTTCTACCTATATTCTTAAAAATCTTATAATAAAAATGGAGTGTGTAAATTTTGTTCAGATATTCTTATATTTCTATTAACTCTGTTTTATGTTTCTTTCAGAAGTTATTTTCCACTTAAGTCGGTATCTTCTGTTCAATTAAACAATGATATGGCTTTACAACATCCTTTGCAGTTGTGACATATTCTTCATAAATTCTACATTAGGTATTTTTGAAACTGTCAGTATATTTTATTGTGAGTTTTTGTTCTGTGAGTTTGTGTTCTTTAGACTATAAAGGCAGCTTTAAAAATTAGGGGTGTTCAAATTATGAATTTTGCTTTCATTTTTACAACTTTGTGATTTTATAGTTGGATGAAAAAACTGATTATCTTCATTTACAGATCTAGGAAAGAAAATGCATTGACTTTTTTATTAAAACAAAACTGAATTAATTTCAAATGTATAAAATAATATCAATATACATACATATTATTTAGATACGTGTAATTGTTGATTGAACAACAATTAGTATTATTATTTTAATTTTTTCTTTGCCAATAACACATGATATTCCATGAAGTTTTAAAATCAATGAATTTCCAACAATAAAAACCTAATAGTATTTGCAATGAAGGAAAATTTTCACTAGTTTGAATTTAATAATGTCTGAACTCACATATTCTTCATTTACATTACTGATGTATTTCATAATTAAATGTATTTCAAGCCAAAAAAGCTCCAAATGTCTTTTTATAAAGTATTTTAAAATTTTTAAGAATAAATGATTAGGAAATTATAATAATAATAATAATAATAGTATTTGTAATACTATTATTATAACTAATAGTATTTGCAGACATGCCAAAATGAAATATTTTTGAAAATCTTCATATGAAAAGAGATTTTGCTCTTCTATGATGTTCTGCTCGCTACATTTCAATTAAATTATTAAGGGTCCAAAAAATAGGAAGAAATGGAGGTCATTTTTATCAAACAATAAAATGTCAATATTACAATTCTGGAAAAAAACGCATCATGTTAAGTGGAACGTCCACTAAATTTTATGTTCTACGCCATTTTGTGTTAAGTTGTGAATTTGAAGGAAAATGTATATTTATGAGTGTGAGAACTGCAGTATTTGAAAACAAAAGGGCTTTAAAATATTATTCCTATCATGGCAAAAAAAATTCTGTACAACGTATTATTGAGGTGCATGGGTGTAGGCTTTTCCTTTCAACAGAACATCCCAGCAAAGCCCAGATTTTACAATCATTTAAGATTGATCACATTTTCTTTGCATCTTAAGATCACATTTGGTCCAAAAGAATCAATCAAAGTGACAAGAAAATCACCAGCCTGTTAATTAACAGCATCATTCATCTGGCAGATTAAAATATCTTTGATTTTTAAAAAGGGGCATACTTGTACGTGTATGCTGACATAAGTCTTGCAAAAAACAATCCACAGTAAATATGTTGCTGATTCCTGGAGTAATTCACATAGTACAGAGAAAGTTACGCTGCGGAAAATTGGTTTAGAGATTTCAACAGAAATACACGTTTTCGGGTTCCCTGATGCCAAAAAATGTTATATTCTTAGTAGATTATTCTGTATATATGTTTACACACGAGAAAGTGAAAAAAACTCTCAGTGTTGGCAGAGATGTAGGCCGTGTCGAAAAGGGGAAGGGGTGACCCTAGCAGATTCGGAAGCTGAAACGCATGTGCAAGGCAGTGGAGCAAACCATAGAGGAAAGATTAATAACTAGAGAGAGGATTATTATACCCTAAAAAAATATTCAAATATGCATTTAAGACCTAAAAATTCTGAAATATCCACTTTCTATACAATATAAATTAACAATATTTCATTTCCCCTAGCAACCTTTCTTGAAAAAATTAAATTGAAGCAAGCTTGAATGAAAATATATATTTTTGTGCAAACATAATATAATCTATCTTATTTCATGGGTGCAATAATAAATATTCACCTTAGTGAATATCTACTTGTTGCATTTCTGCCTGTTTTAAAAAGTATGATATCAAGAAATATCCTACATTTGCACAAGTATTGTAAAGTATCTGCAAGATCTGTAAAAAAGAAAAAACACGAACTGAAATCTTTTTCGTTCTCAAATAATTGATTCTATTAAAAGGTGAATCTTTTAGAGAAAAATCTCTATTTTAAAGAAATATGCACTGGTAATTACACGAATATGCACCAACAGGAAAAACGGGCAAAATAACTAACATATTAATTAATAGGGAAAACTGTTGCACCTAAAGGACAAAGCAAGTTTTCGAGAAGTCTATGAGAGAAAGTTCGGATTGTTATTTTCTCTACATTGCTATTGCCATTTGTGATTATTCAAGTGAATGATTTTTTAGTGTGAGCAGTTTCCATAATTTTGTGAAGTTTAATACATTTGGCTAGTGAAAAGTAAAAATTTCTGCATTTTTCTTTCATCAATTTTGTTATAACTATTATTATTTTACAAAAATTGAAGTAGACCTACACTTACTAGCACACAAAGTAGTTAATTCAATATACTTCTTTCCTACAGGTAACCTACAATTAATAGTAGCCATGTTCATTCATAATTGCAGATTGTTGTACCTACGGGCAGTGTCTTGATTTATCTAGGGATGCCTCTAGGTACATAAATGTATTAATGCGTATTCTATGTACATTTATGTAAATAAATGTAATTAATTTTAATGAAATTAGTTTCAGGATGTCACGAAGCAAAGGAAACAACAAAAGGCCTCAACCACCTGCAGAAACAATTAATAGGGAAGTTTTGATTGTTGTCAAAGATTGTAATGTAAATTCGTTGTTCGGCAATAGTTCAGTTATAGAAAAGGACGAAGCTGAAAAGTTTATTGTGAAATATTTAAAAAAATGCTTATATAATGATTCACTCATTCAAAATTGATGAAGGTTCTGCAACATATGAAGTTGACATGGAAGTCATAAAAATTCCGTGACTCATCTGTGTTTGGTTGTTCTCAAAAGCAGTAAACATTTGTTTTCTATTTCCTTTACAAGTTACAATCTAGCTTTAAGTCCTTTCTGTATAATAAATGCTGTTGAAGTTGGCATAGAGGACAGAACATGAGCTCCAGAATAATGTGATTGTTTATTCTGAAGGACAACAAAATTTGATATTTTTTTAAATTTCTCCTGAATAGAGAACATACATTTATTCAGTTGTAGTTTTTTTTTCACTTTTTCTATTTGTCTCCCAGGTACATCAGTACCGAGATAAATCTTCTTAAAAAATATTATTATTACACATAAATATGCTCAGACATGTAGCATTCCAAAAAGATGAACATCAACAATTTCACATCCAAAACAAGAGAGAAAAAAAATTTAAACATGAAAAGTGTTCTTAGGTACAACAGATTCCACTATACATATTAATTACATCCAATTCTAACCTAATGGTCATGTAGTTTTACTTAGCTATACCCTGAAGCAACGGAAAAAAATATGCAAAATCATATAGAAATCCTTTCCCTACTAATAACATTATGAGCGAACAATATCTTTCACAACCAGGCCTAGATTAAGCATGGAGTGACAGACCGTCAGGGCCGCCTGCAAATCTCGTAATAATAATAATATTTACTGAGTCACATATACAATTTCAATATGTGACAAGTCATATATGATGTATGCAGGTGCACATGTCTTCCTGAGCTCGATTTTTAACTTTCTCTTACAATAAACTATTAAGAGTAAAGGTGAAAAGCGGCATTTGAATATTAGAAATGTTCACATCTATGTGAAAGAACTGCAAACAACATTATATTTTGATGGTGAATACACTGCTAACAACTAATTAACCCTCCATTCCTATGTCTAGCCAAAGGAAGCTAAAGAAGACTTGGGCAGAGTGAAGTTACATTTACTGTCCAGAAATCAAAGTGAGTAAAGAAATCTCAGCATTTGCTCAAAGGATTGAGGGAAACTGAACAAAATAGTGATTGAATTGGTGTCATTGATCTTACAGCTGAATTACAATACTTGTTACTAATGATAGTAATAATAATAATATTAATAGCAATACTAATATAGTTATCACAAAAAGTTGTAAAGTGTAATGCCCTCTATTAGGGTTCTTTTTTGATAAAATGTAGTTTTAGAGTGGGCAACATGTAGATTATCCCTTTCACAAGTGCTGTAGTTGTGTATATTAGAATTTAGAGTAAAGTGAGAATCATCTTTGTGAAGACCACTTTTATGTATATAGACTATATATGCATGGTAGAGGATCCTTAGCTTATTGAACAAGGTTTTTTCAAGACTCCAGCGTATGAGTGGTGGTCATTGTTCATAAGAAGAGTGCTGGTCGTAAAAACTAGTCCAGTCGGTAGGTACTAAAAAAGAGGGGTTACCTGGGAAAATATCACTTAATATAACTTATTCTTTGGTTATTGTATGTACCCAGGTACTAGTTAACAGTACTTCTAAATACCCCAAGTTTTCGACCTCCCAGACCATCGGCTAACTCCGGGAGGCTCGAAAAACCGTTATTTTCTTCTAACTTGTTTCGTGTTTTTTTTTTCTTCTTTTTTTTTCCTTCTTTTTTCTTCTTCTCTCTATAGCTTGATTCAAATAACTTTTAAAGAGGATAAAATGTTCTACAGCTTTTATGTAAAACATATTTTTCGAAACTGATTTTACAGCTTTTCAAATACAGCTTTCAAAATAACTGCAACTACAGCTTTTCAAATAAACACTATTTTTACATTCTCGTGTAGATACGTGTATACGTAGTGTAGAGTCATGTAATGCTGCGCAAAAAAAAACGCGGATTTTCGGCACAAAAAATTCATTGCCGAGCCCTGACAACGAAAACTAGAGATTCTACAGAATGGCACAGACTTTCTCGTAGTTAAGTTTTCTAATTTCCTCGGTGTCGACTAGTATTGTAGTCTTACCTTTCCTTCTGGCCTGTTGCCATCTATCTCCGCCCAAAGTATTTCCCCTTTTTTAAAATTTTTCTCAACTTTTCGGTTTCCAAATTGTAGAACCGAAATGTTATTTTAAGAATATTAAAGAAGGCTAAAACCTAAAAATAGCAATTTTCATTGAAAAGTTTGGAGCCCTTTTTTAAGAAAATGGCTTTAAGCGTTACTGTAAATGCAAAATTTGATGCTCTTTTTCACAGGAATCCATTGAGTTTTCGAAAAACTTCATTTGAAACACTTTCCTCATATTCATGCTCCAATCTTTTAAGACATTTGATATTTCCTGATTTGTATTACTCGCGGTTAATTTATACGTCCTTTCCTCACAAAAATTCGCAAACTGATTCCAAATATATTTCCTGTTGTTGAGTGTGTTATTTGGTTTGGATTTACAAATAATTTCCTCTATTTCGTCATTCCACGTCGAACCAAACCTTTGCTGCAACATTTTGCGCTCAAACAATTTCAAACAAAAGATACACACCCGACCATGGAATAAAAAAAATAGCAAAATTACATAACCTCTATCTGTAGACAAAACAAGGCGCAAAATGTATCACCTCCTAGGAGGTGATGATCAATAACTGATAAATATGCATGGTAAAGTCGTCTCTAATTGGCTGGTGGGGTCCCAGTTCTTGCACGCTATTGGCTGAAATTTCATGAGTGGAATAGTCCAAATAAACGTTTTAGAAATGATTCGAAACCTATTTGATAATCCATATTTTTTGACGCGGTTTTCTCTAGAGCAAGAAACAGGGCTGACAGTATCATTTGTACATCGGGCTAAGACTGATCAGGAGAAGGCTGAATGTTTCGCTCAGCACTTATCGAACGTGTTCAAACATTTTTCCGTCTGATAATACCCTGGAAAAGTTAGTTGACGAAGAAAAAATCGCCACCCAGCTGAATTCACCACTGCAGATGTTCCCACAAATTCCCCCATTCTCATCCAAAGATGTAAGAGCGACTCTGAAAAATCTTCATCCTAACAAAGCTCCTGGTCATGATTTAATAACTGGAAAAACTCTTCAAAATCTGCCTAGAAAAGCAATATCGCTTCTTACTTCAATATTCAATGCAATAATTCGACTAGGACACTTCAAAATCATGGAAACACGCACAGATTATCCTCATCCTGAAGCCTGGCAAACCACCACACGAAACATCATCCTACAGGCCAATTAGTTATTACCTATACTCTCTAAAGCATTTGAAAAATTATTCTTGCTAAACTACAACCCTTAACTGAAAAGTGGATTCCTGATCACCATTTGGCTTTCGAAAAATGCACTCCACAGTCGAACAAGTCCATAGAGTGGTGGATGTTATCAACAGGATCTTGGAAGGAAAGCAATACTGTTCGGCAGCATTCCTGGACATAAGCCAGGCATTCGACAAGGTATGGCATGAAGGAAGCTGAAGAATATGCTTGAATATCCCTATTATGTCCTCCTAAAGTCTTATCTAAGCAATCGATCGTTTGAAGTGAAACATAAGAATGAATATTCCCATCACTACCCAATAAAATCCGGCGTCCCTCAAGGAAGTGTATTGGGTCCAGTTCTGTATGTACTATACACATATGATCTACCTATCACTGGAATACTGTAACGGCTACATTCGCCGATGACACTTCCATAATGGCAACTGACAACGAACCAGGAGAAGCATCATTACTACTGCAAGCTCATCTGGACAAACTACAACTACGGTTCAATACTTGGCAAATAAAAGTAAATGAAATGAAATCGAAACAAATCACTTTCACTATGAATAAGAGAACTTGTCCTCCTGTACATCTAAATCATCATGATCTACCGCAAGAAACCACTGTCAAATACCTAGGCGTACACCTAGACAGAAAACTCACATGGAAAGCACATATTCTACATAAACGCAAGGAACTACAAATAAAATACAAACTATACTGGTTGCTAAGAAGAAAATCTGTGCTGGCTACAGACAATGAACTTTTAATATACAAGTTATTCTTGAAACCAATCTGGACATACTGCATACAGCTCTGGGGCTCTACCTGCAGGTCAAATATTCAAACCTACAGAGATTCCAATCCAAGGTTCTGAGAGACATTGCTAGTACTCCCTGGTATGTCCAAAACGATGTGCTACATAATGATTTTAACATGCCAATAGTACAACAAGAAATTAGAAACTTTAGCCATAAATATGTCAACAAACTAGAAAACCATAAAAATGTACTAGCCATAAACTTACTGGACAATAGTTTAGAAGTCAAAAGACTGAAAAAGTTCAAACATTGGATTTGCCAAATAGATTTTAAAATGACAATAGTGATAATACTGTAATGTGTAATACGTAAGTGATAATACTGTAATGTGTAATATGATAAAGGGAGATCACCAGGGGTGACCTTTCCATGCAAGTTGTATTTTCTAACATCATATTTACTTATTGTTCTTGTTTTGAATAGATTGTAAATTTACAGATTTAAATTAAAAAAAGAAAATTGTACATCGTAAGTCCGCCGAAAGCCAGTACTTCCGTTTGCGATGAATTTCGCAGCAGTTTTTTATGAAGAACTCCTCCGGGGTACGTTACATTTAATATTATCTAATTTCTGAAAATATTGCGTGTATTTAATAAAAGGAAAAGGTACATTAACCGTGTAACTTTTTCAATAACTTAAAGAAACCTATGCCCGCGAAGTTTTTCCTTAAGAGCCTGTACTAATTTAAACTTCTGCTCTTCAAAAATTAGGCCAGTAAGGGCCAAATTGTTTCTTACCGTCCTTAAGAACAGAGATTTAACTTACATTTAAAATACTTTTTGGATGTACTTCACCATGGTCGATCTAACGAACATACTACTTTAAAGTTTTATTTTCCGGCGCTTCGTTTCAGGCGGTGTCAATAAATAAAAACACGATAATAAATTAACTTAATATTACAAATCGTAGGACGACGAGAGGTAAGTTCAAGAAAACGAGCGACGATAGGAGCGAGTTTTATTATATACCATGAGTCCAATTATACCCTTTTACACACGTTACGTTCAATATATTTTTGTTTCCATTTAAGAATAATACAAATTTTGAGAAATTCAAGCACATCTTTACCATTCGTGGCACACATTTGTTGACATAGTATTGCTTCTGAAAAAGATCTATTTTAATGGACCTTGCATTGTTTTTGTTTACACGTAATATTTGCAAATGGAAAGTACTGAACATATTGCGGATAAAATATTAGCAGAAGCCGACAAAGTCATGACTTACTTACTTAAATATTACTTCCCACGAAAAGTAAAGACAGCTACGAGAGACTATACATGTATAAATATCGGGGGGGGGGGAATAGTCATTTTTGATAGTTTTGCTGTAGCGTACTTTTCAGAATTAAATGTTTTACACGTAAAATATTTAATTTATTAGCGTTAAAATTTTATGTTGTTCCATATATCAGATAACTTAACTTTTACTTCCCCAATTTAGTTTTATTCATTCGTTTTTTATATGTAGTTGTTGTAGCTACGTAATATGTTGTTTTTTAAATTTATTACGTCGTTGACGCAACGCGTCTCTTAACCCTTGTTGGGCGTTGAGCGCCTCCCTTGGAGTAACATAGATTCGTAGGCTTACGAATAGTGTTAGTACTAGTATTACTCCTTTGAAGTAATCCTCCGTCATCATCATTGTCAAGCCTCGCCACGTCGCAGTCAGACAGTGTCTTTTATCCCTTCGGACAGGGGCTCGACACCTTTAGATCCCAGCCGGTCACCCAACCAAGAACCCACGAGTCTTGAATTCGCTTAACCTCCGTGACTTCATGGAGCGTAGTAATAGCGAATTCGGCTATCGAGGCTGGCCCTTGTACAGTTTTGTTCGTTTCATGACCGATTGCAAATCTCTTGGCTACGTCTATGTTATAGTTTCTTAATTAAACAATTAGCTCCTTTTCTGAATTCTGATTGGTAGGTGAGGATTTTTAATTGCACGGTGGAATTTTAATTGCACGCGTGCTATTAACATAGAGATAACGATTTTTTTATGGAATTAGTGAGCATATTTAGTGAACTAAACGAAACGTTAGTTTATTTGTATTAGAGTATAAACTGAGTATGATGTACTATGACTAACCGATAAACAAGTTGAAATCTGAATACATATGGAAATTGGCGTTTCTGCCAAGCGAATGCACATTGTTTTGACAACGCTACACTGGCAATAATGCGTTGCTCGCTTCTGTATAATTTGCTGCGTGCGAGTACTGTATTAATCTAATGTACTACTGTCTGTTTCATTCGCCAGAGTAAGAAATGGGCCATGTCACGCTAGCACAACCACCATAGCACAATCACATCAAACCAAGTGGAATATTTAGTACTCATTTATTACTAATTTATTACCCAAAAATTAAATTTATTACTCCTCCGTTTCTGAAATAGAGGTTGTGCCAGCGTGACTGTCACGCTAGCACAACCAATTCAAAAATGAGCACAAACGATCCAAACTAATACGAATGTTTAGAGAACATTTATTACTAATTTATTACTCTAAAATGAAAGTCATTACTCAAGCGGTTTACGAGAAAAAATTGGCAAACACAATGGATATGCAACCCGCACGACATTTGCGTATGTTACTAAATAGTACTAACGACCTCAAAACACTACAAGCACTTACAAAAATACATATACAATCAAACGTACACATTCAGTTCTAAATCTTAACACCAAGAAAAAATTAAATGTAAAAACGAATTAAGAAATATTGTGTAAAATAAATAGCAATCGTCAAAACATGCAAGAGATTCAAATTCAAAAATAGAGAGAACTAACGAGCACAATCGCATAACCCAAACTCAACATTAAACAGACGTATCACACTATCACTTAACACTAAACAGAAATTTATTACTCCTGTTGTTGACGAAATAAAATTTTTTAAAAATCGACATACATACGCAATAACGCACGGTATTCATGAAGTAATTTTAGAGTATAGTAAGCCACAAGTAAATGAAACCAATCCTGTACAAAAGTAGACATTATCTTCTGTTATTTAACAGCCAGTAGAAAATTATGAACGTGGAAACGCATTTAAGAAATATTGCGTAAACTAAAACGCAATGATCAAAATATGCAAGAAATTCAAATTAAAAAATAGACAGAACCAAAGAGCACAATCGCATTAAACCATACAGATCATTTAAGAGATGTATTACACTGCTATTTAAAACTAACTAGAAATTTATTACTCCGCATTATTACGGAATAATTAATTTTGAAAAACCACATACATACGCAAAACGCACGGTATTCATGAAATAAGTTTTGAGTATATGAAGCCAAGTAAATGAAACCAATCCTGTATAAAAGTAGACATTATCTTCTGTTATTTAACACAAAGTAGAAAATAATTAACGCGGAAATGCATTTAAGAAATATTGTGTAAACTCAAACGCAATGGTCAAAATATGCAAGAGATTCAAATTAAAAATAGAGAGAACTAACGAGCACAATCGCATTAAACCAAACACATTATTTTAAAGATTTATTACACTAACATTTAAAACTAATTAGAATTTTATTACTCCTGTTGTTAACGAAAATAATAATATTAGAAATCGATATACATACACAATAACCCACGGTATTCATGAAGTAATTTTTGAATATACTAAGCCACCAGTGACCATGAAGTATCACTATTTAAGTGGGAGTATAATCCCAGAGCTGATGGATTGGCAGCTAGTACCCGATTCCTCAGATAGGGGTGTCTCCTATCATCTGGTCACTCTGGTGCAAGGAGGTTATAATGTATGGAGGTGGCATGGCCGACCTTTCCCTTGCGAGCTCGATTAGGCTACCCACTAAACAGTGTGCTGTAAACTTCCACATTTATATTTTCTTTATTCATATTTTGATATTTACATAAGGAAGATCTTGTATATATAATTATCGGGACATAAATATTCAGAGAATAAAGCAAGACAGACCTGGGAAAAATGTTAAATCTCCCCAAAAATTTATTAAATGGCAGAGGAAATATATTTTAAAAAATGTTTCATTTGTGTGAAGCTGATTAGAATTTAATTTATGTGCTTGGTGACATGTATTATTCAAACACAAAAAAACAACCAGCAGTGAACACATTCTGAACGTAGGAGCTTTTACAATGTGTTGCATTCAACATGCTAGG